>CM034469.1:930544-1530544 GCA_019925255.1 Litchi chinensis
GATCATGCAGCTCTTCGTTATTTGATGACAAAAAAAGAGGCAAAACCAAGATTAATAAGATGGATACTTCTCTTGAGTGAATTTGATTTGGAAATCAAAGACAAAAGAGGGACAGAAAATCATGTTGCAGATCATTTGAGTCGTTTAGTTCATATGCAGGATGAGCTTCCTCTGCAGGAAGCATTCCCTGACGAGCAATTATTCTCTACAAGTGTGATGTTACCTTGGTATGTGAATATTGTAAATTATTTGGTTACTAATATGTTACCTCCTGGTTTGTCTAAGGCTAAAAAAGATAAGATCAAGAGTGATGCCAAATACTATGTGTGGGATGACCCATATTTATGGAAGCATTGTGTAGATCAAGTAATGAGAAGGTGCGTTCTTGAAAATGAAATTGTTTCTATTCTCACCTTTTGTCATTCTTATGCTTGTGGAGGTCACTTTGGAGCTAAGAGGACAGCAAGAAAAGTGTTAGAATGTGGTTTCTATTGGCCGTCTTTATTCCGAGATTCATATTCTTTTTGTAAGTCGTGTGATCATTGTCAAAAGACAGGTAATATTTCCCAGAGGAATGAGATGCCACAAACTCCCATATTATTTTGCGAAATTTTTGATGTTTGGGGCATCGATTTCATGGGACCGTTCCCTGTATCTTTCGGTTATGTTTATATTTTGCTTGCTGTTGATTATGTCTCAAAATAGGTAAAAGCTAAAGCTACCAGGACTAATGATTCTAAAGTTGTTATAGATTTTATCAAGTCTAACATATTCACCAGATTTGGAATTCCAAGAGCTTTAATAAGTGATCGAGGCACTCACTTTTGCAATCAAACTGTGGAGACTTTGCTGAAAAAATACCATGTGACCCATAAGGTGTCAACTACCTATCATCCACAAACCAGCGGACAAGCAGAAGTGTCAAATAGAGAGATCAAGTCCATTCTTGAAAAGACAGTCAATCCAAGTCGAAAAGATTGGAGTTTGCGCTTGAATGATGCCTTGTGGGCGTATAGGACTGCATATAAGACGCCCATTGGTATGTCACCTTATCGGTTGGTATTTGGAAAACCATGCCACCTTCCAGTTGAGTTAGAACACAAGGCTTATTGGTCTATTAAGAGTTTCAACATGAAGATGGATGAAAATGGAGAACACAGGAAATCACAGCTACAAAAGTTAGAGGAAATTCGCAATGATGTCTATGAGAGTGCAAAGATTTAGAAGGAAAAGACGAAGGCTTTTCATGACAAGATGATCTCTAGAAAGGAGTTTAAAGTTGGTCAAAAAGTCCTTCTCTACCATTCACGGCTGCGTTTGTTTCCAGGTAAATTGCGTTCTCGTTGGATTGGACCTTTTGTTGTTACTAATGTTTTTCCTCATGGTGCAGTAGAAATTCAAAGTTTAGCAACTTCCAAGGTGTTCAAGGTGAATGACCATAGACTTAAACTTTTCTATGAAGGGTTCCAAGTAGAGAATGTGGCACAATTGGACCTTGTGGATCCGATTTATACTAATTGAAAAAGAAAGCATTGAGTTGAGCTAACGACAATAAACACAAGTGCTGCTTGGGAGGCAACCCAAGGGAAGTTCATTTCCTTTTTCTTCTTATTTTCGCAAAAAAATCTGCTCTTTATTTTTGTGGTTTTCAACGATTTTTGGTTGTGTATGTCATAAGCAAGAGTCAATTAAGTTTGAAAAATTCATAACATAATTGAATAAGTAATCTTCTTTCCTTGAGAATGGTAGTGACTAAATTCAGTAGACAAAAGCTGGTGAGATTTTGAGCCTTTAGACTGACACATTCATATCAGTCTCACTGTTTTCTTTTCTGTGTGATATTATACCATGGATTTGTTTCTCTAGAACTTGCCTTGATTCTCTTTGAGATCATATTGACACATGCATGCATGAACATGATTAAGGCCCTCTTTGTTATAAGCTATATAAGCCAAAAAGCTGACCTTGCAATTAATTATTCCTTTGTTGAACCCCTTTGAGCTTTATTGACCTTTGTATTTTTTTTGTGAATCACATTACAAACTTTAAACCCGAAAAGAATACTCTTACCCAAGCCATAGAACTAGTGGAGCATTGTTCATCATTATGGGCATACAAGAAATAAGTGTGGGGGTGTCTGGATTTGCAGTATGGCTTTGACTGGTGGAATTTAATATGTTTTGCTTCTTAATTCATGAGTTCCACTATTGATGTAATTTTGGTAAAAGACAAAAGAAAAAAGAAAAAAAGGAGTGATGAAAGGAAATTGCTTTTAATATCACAATCTATCCATGTTCATAATTCCTCATAAATTTCAAGAAAGGAGTCTGTTGATATGTGATGTATAAAAAATAAAGGGAAGCTATGCGAAGAACTGCTCCCTGCTGCGAACGAAAAGTGCTCATTTGAACGATTTTTTTTTTTTTTTTCAATGCAAGAGTGTTACATGGTTTAAATGCTTTGAAGCCAAATTGAAGAAGTTGCTGAATGGAGTGGTTGTTTTTACATGAGTTATACATTCAAGCTTGAGTTAATTCATTTTTGCTCTACTAGTTTCGATGGCTTTTGAGCTACATTCCCAAATATTTCACACCTTGATCCTAAACCATGTTACAACCTTTGAAAAGTCCTTATGATTCGTGTTATGCATGTGATAACAGTGGTGGAGAATGAGAAGATATGCAAGCTTATGGTAGATCGTTTCCATTGGAATGAATGTGAGCGAAACACATACCCTTCAAACACATGAGAGTCGAGTGTTTATTTATGTGAGGGTCTACATATTTAGTTTATTCCATCTTCAAGGTGAAATGCTTACTAAGTAATTGTAAGTTGTTTAAAAATGTTTGTTCATGATATGTTATGAGTTTTGAAGTGCTTGGTTATTCTTTGTTGATGGCATTGCAACCTTGGTGTTTTTGTTTTTGGGAAAGTGAGTTTGAGTTTTGCCCGAGGACGAGCAAAAGTTAAGTGTGGGGGAATTTGATGAGAATGTAAAATGTCATATTCTTCTCCCTTAATGTTTATTCTTTTATACTTATTTGATGTCTAAATGTACTCATTATTCCTATATTTTGATTTAGAATACAAATGGAGACATTAAGAGCAAAACAGAGCTTTTTGGGCGATTTTAGACAGTTTCGACATCACTTCGTAATCTGGACATAACTCTCTAATCCAAGCTCCGATTGAGATGATTCAAGATTTCGTGGAACGAAAAGAAAAAGTTCTACAACTTTCATGTTTTGCGTTTTGAGAGATACTGGCTACATCAAGGTTGAAATCAGGTTTGAATCTGTTGTGCCTGCACTGTTGACGTTCTGGATCATTGCTTGGTCTGCAAGTCTATTATGTGGATTTGACACGATTTATTTTGGAAATTTCTAGATCTGATGCACGAGAATCCCAACTGAAATCACAACTTTCCTTCTAGTGTTGAGGCTATTTTTATTATTTTCCTTAATTAGTCAGATTTGAATATTGTTATTTTAGGATTATACTTAATTTGTTTAGCAGTTTTTTTTTGTCTCTAAGAGGGGCATTGGCGTGTGTAAAAGAGAGGAGAAATCATCAGACTGGATATATCTCTCTTCCCTCTTCTCTAATTTTTTTCCTTTGAGTTTTCATCATGGCCATGCGTGGCTAATTTTTATAGTTGGTGGAAGGAAACTGAAGCCTCGGAATCAATAAAATTGTGAGATCTAATTTGTTTTTATTGTTCAATTTATGCTTTGGGTATCGGATGTTCTTCTATGATTATTTTCATGATTGTCTCGTTTAATTACTAGGAGGCCTACTAGTTTATTATTTGTTGCAATCTATTGCTAAGTTAGATATCAAATCCGTAATTGTTTGATCCCTCTAATTTATGAAGCAACAAAAATTTAATGAATTGTTGCATCAGAAATTATTAGATTTTAGGAAGAATGCTCGACTAAATTAAATACAATCGCTTGTACTTGTGTTGTTTAGCTTCATCGATTTCTTTTATTCTTAATGCTGCTATTAGATTAAACCTTTAGTGCTTGTCTTGGGTTATTTAATAGTTAGGATTGATTAGATCATCTGTCTTCTAATTAATTGCGATTAAGGAGAGATAGGAAAATGGTTCTAACGGTGAATATTCAAGGTGCGAATTGATATATACTTGCATCAATGATCAGTTGTAAAATTCCGAGGATGGATGTTGACTTAGACCAACGTTTGTTCTTTTGATTGATTTCAATATTTCAATTTGAATTGCTCTTTATTTGTTTTTCTTAAAATTGTTTTTATTATACTCAAATAACCCTCCCCCATCCTTGTTCACATAGCATAAAATTAGGCTAGATACTCTCTGTGGGAATGATCCTTACTCGCACAACTACACTACATAAATTTTTAGGAGTATAGGTTTAATTTGGTTGCCCACGACAGCACACCAGTAATCGCATCAAGGAAGCTGCGACCTTACTTTTAAGCTCATACAATCGAAGTCCTCACCCAGTATCCGCTCAAGCAAGTTCTACAGAAAGCAAACACCTCAGGTCGTTTGTTGAAATGGGCAGTGGAGCTCGCATAGTTCGATATCTAGTTTAAGCCGAGGACAGCTATTAAAGCTCAAGCTCTGGCAGACTTCATTGCAGAGTTTACAGGACTTGTGGATGATGAGGCTGAATCTTCTGAAGGTCCAACCTGGGAGCTTTATGTTGACGGGTCATCCAACAAGCAGAGGGCTGGAGTTGGGATTCTTTTGATTAGTCTTGAAGGCCACAAGATCATTTGTGCTTTAAGGTTTCCAGGCTACAAACAATGAAGCTGAATACGAGGCATTGCTCATTGGTCTACGTCTAGCTAAAGAGATGCGAGCTGAACGACTAAGAGTCTTCAGTGATTCGCAACTCGTGGTTTGCCATATTTTGGGTGAGTATCAGACCAAGGGACCGAAGATGGCCCTTTACCTCCAGAACGTTCATGAGTTGCTAGGTGTGTTTCAAAGGTACGAGGTGAAGCGGATCCCACGAGCTCAGAACTCGCATGCAGATGCATTAGCTCACCTCGCGACCACGCGAGATGCAGACTTTTTGGGGGCAATCCCAGTAGAGTTCCTACCAGCCCCAAGTACAGAGGAGAAGAGTATGATGATAGCAATCACTGTACAACCCAATTCTTGGATGAGTCCAATTTTGAACTATTTGCAAGAAGGGAAGCTCCCAAGTAACAAACTGGAAGCATGGCGTTTGCGAGCTAGAGCGGCTAGATATTGCATCTATGATGACAAGCTATATAAGAAGGGGTTCTCAGCTTCACTTTTAAGATGCATTGATGGCCCAGAATGTGAAACCGTGATGAGGTAGATACACGAAGGCCATTATGGAAATCACGCTGAGGGGCTTTCCTTAGCTCAAAAGGCACTCCGTCAAGGTTTTTATTGGCCTACTATGAGACAGGACGCTATTGACTTGGTAAAAAGATGTGATAAGTGTCAGAGGTTTGCTCAGGTTCCGCGAGCTCCGCCAGCCTATCTTAAGCAAATGGTAAGCCCGTGGCCCTTTGCAATATGAGAAATGGATTTGATCGGGCCTTTGCCAACAGCTCGTGGAAGGTGCAAACACGTTGTGGTTGCAGTTTACTATTTCACTAAGTGGGCAGAAGCAAAGGAGTTGGCAAAAATCTCCACAACGAAGATTGAGAAGTTCGTGTGGAGTAATATCATTTGCAGATTTGGTGTTCCACAACAGATCGTGATAAACAATGAAACTCAGTTTAGTAGTGACCAGTTTCTTAGATTCTGCAACGACCTCAAGACCGTTAAAAGCTTCTTAGCAGTGGACCATCCACAAGGCAATGGCCAAGTTGAAGCTGTGAACAAGATTATCAAACAGACCCTGAAGATGAAACTGGAAGCGAAGAAGGGAGCATGAGTAGATGAGCTTCAGAAGGTTTTGTGGGCTTATAGAACCACAGCTCGCAGTACTACAGGTGAGACACCTTTCTCAATGGTATATGGGTTTGAGGCCATGATCCCAGCTGAGTTAGAAGTCACCTCGCAACGAAGAGCGACCTTCAATCCAAATGACAATAATCAGCTACTCATTGCAAACTTAGATTTGCTTGAAGAACTCAGGGAAACTGCCAGGTTAAGAGTAGCTGTCTATCAACAAAGAATCACGAGGTATTATAACAAGAATGCTCGGATTCGCAGATTCAATGTGGGAGACCTAGTACTACGCCTCATTTTTCCTGGAGCTCGCAAATCCAGTGATGGGTCCTTAGGCCCAAATTGGGAAGGACCCTATATCATCAAGGCAAACTTGGGAAAAGGAGCTTATCATTTGACTAACATGAATGGAGCTGAGATCCCTCGAGCTTGGAATGCCGAGCATCTTCGACCATATTACCAGTAACTTCATTTGTTACCCATGATTCAATGTTTTAATAAATGAAAGCTCCATTTTCCCCATGATGTGCGTTATTTCTCCAAGTAAAGAGGCTCCATGCTGATTAGCTTGCTACTCGCCTAAAAATAAGAAAGAGCTTAAAAAGTAGGTATGGCTAAGTGCCTCTGCATAGCTCGCTAAATAAGAAAGAGCCTAAAAAGCAGGTATGGCTAAGTGCCTCTGCATAGCTCGCTAAAATAAAAGAGCCTAAAAAGTAGGTATGGCTAAGTGCCTCTGCATAGCTCGCTAAATAAGAAAGAAACTAAAAAGCAGTTATGGCTAAGTGCATCTGCATAGCTCGCTAAAATAAAAGAGTCTAAAAAGCAGTTATGGCTAAGTGCCTCTGTATAGCTCACTAAATAAGAAAAAGCCTAAAAAGCAGGTATGGCTAAGTGCCTCTGCATAGCTCGTTAAAACAAAAGAGCCTAAAAAACAGGTGGTTATGTACCCTTGCATAACTCATCAACGGTTCAATATGGCAGAAAAGGTTCTGATCAATTACAAGATTTTATTAATTGATTGAATTAAGCGATTGCTTCAATTATTATATCAGATTTTGAGCTCGTTAACAATTAGCTCACATGAAGACAAGATGAAAATCATAAAATATACGACCACAGATGCAATAAGTCAAATGCATTCAACAGAGAAGATATGATGAAAGAAATTTTATTAAGATCAAAAAAATTTTACAAACTGAAAGTTGAAAGAATACAAGTGTAAAGAAAAAGACAAGCTCTTAATCTTGAGACGGAGGGTCTTGGCCTAAGAGGGAGTCTTCATAAGGAGAAAAAGACGTGCCAAGAAGCTCGAGGTCGCCAACGGATTCAATTTGAGAGGTCGCACCAAGCACCTCCGTTGCTGAAGGGACAGCATCAGCTAAAGATGAGGCATCCCTTATCTTGAACTTTTCTACAGCTTCGAGTCCCACATCCCCAAAGATAGAAAAATCCATCTCCGGATGGGACATCCACAACGTATAGAGGAACTTGAGACCTGTTTTTTCCTCAGCCTCATCATTTGCTTCAGCGACCTATATCTCCAGTTCCTGAGCAGATGTTTCTATGAAGATCATCAGTTCTTCAAAAACATCATTTGCATGGCGATTGATGACCTCGGCTTCTTCCTTCATAGCTTCTATTTGCTGCTCTGCCACCTTAGCTCGCTGAATTACCTCCCCCACCTACTGCCTAAGTACTTCAGCTCTGTGTTCAGCCTCTTCAGCCCGTTGAACAGCAGCTCCCATTTCTTTGGCCCGCTTTTCTGCAGCCTCAGCTCGTTGTACCGTGGCCTGGATTTGTTGCCTGAGGACCTCGATTTGGCTTTCCACAATCCCAGCCCGATTTTCTGCCTCCTCGGCCCGCTGCACAGCAGCCTCCATTTTCTCGGCTTGTTTTTCGGCCAGCTCGACCAGCTTCAGCACTTCCCTTAACATGTTACGTTCAATTTCCATTTTCAGCAGAACTTCCTCGACGGTCTGTCTAGCATTATTCGCTGCAGCCATCTGTGCCTCGAGGCTGTAAACTCCTAGCTCCGACTTCTAAAGTCCCAACGTTAGAAATAAAGTTAGAGAGATAATATATAACTCTCTACATTTAGTTGATTAAATTTCATAGCTTCCGAAATCTATTTCATTTAGAGTACGACAAAACTCGTCGTATTAAAAAGTTTAGTAACGTTCCAATGAAAATCTAAGTCAAGAAATCCAAGAATTTAGTTAATGATAATCAAATTAAAATTTGATTAAAGAAAGAGTCAAGTGGTTGATAAGACACACTTGACAATCAAAATAAATTCTAACCGAAATGAACAATTAAATCGAATAGAAATGAAAGAGATACGAAAGAATATTGAGGGGTGTGGCCATGAAAGAGTAACAAGACAATGAGTTGAAATGAAAATTTAAAAAGAAATGGGGCATGATGCAATTAAGAGAAGTTGATTTCTATATATACAACATTTAAGCTGAAAATTTCAGCAAACAAAGACCCCATTCAGCAAAGAAATAGTCATCAGCCGAGAGGAAGAAGGAAGCTTCGCGAGAGAGAGAGAGATTCGCGAGAACTCCAGCCGTGACCGTGAGAGAGAGGCCGAAATGAAGGGATAGAAGAAGAGAAGAAGAGATCATAAGAAGAAGAAACAACTAGCAGCAGCAGCTGGAGCAGAACCGAAGCTAATTTCAGCAAGAAGAACAGGTTTCAGTGCGCCAAGCAAGAGCAGAACCAGTCGCGTGAAGAACAGCTCGCGTGAGGGGGATCTGAGGCCGTAAAACTGCCGTATCTGGGCAGCAAAGGAAGAGGACGAGCAGAAGAAGGAGAGGTGCAGGTCTGGTTGTGCAAAACGCACGCAAAACAGCAAGCGAAACGGACCCAGACGCGAGCCAAGCAGAACCGCGACAGGGTGCAGCGAAATGGGCGACCAGCAGAAAGAAATGGGGGAAAAATAGGTCGTCCAGCCCTCCTAAGCCTCAACCCTTTATTCTAAGACCCTTCTCAAACCCCTAAGCTAAGAACCAAGTAAGATTTCAACTTGGTTTCTTTAATTCTCTGCTGAAATAGAAACGAAAATGTTGATAGCATGTGATTGTTGTGATTGTGATTGTATTGTGTTGATATTGCTTTTAAATCTTGTTAGAACCTCATATGAGTGTTATGGAATCATAAGTGATGATTGATTTGTGTGTAAATGATGCTTGAAAGATGTAAATATGGGCTGTTATATACTCCCTCAAAATAAAAACCGAAAATGGTGTTTTATGCACACCAAGTGGTTGATAGAAGTTGTGAGTAAAGTTTGAGCAATTAAATGACTAAATTAGATTTAAATATGTGTTAGAGACTTGAAGGGCAGTAGTTAGACTTTGAAATTAGATGATTTTGCACCCAAGATTTGGCATGAAAAAGGGTAGGAAAGTATGTAGAAAGAGGAGAGGCTCAATAGAGCTTGTTTGCCAAGATAAGTAATTCCCGAGCTCAAATCTTGAGCTATAAGAGACCTGACATTATTTCAATTATTTGAGAGTGTTCTACACCTCAAATGATGCCTAGGAGCCATAGAAAACCATAGGTCTTGGAACGGATTGATTCAGATAAAAATTGCCCAAGTTATGGGCAATATAATGCCGTTAGAGCTCTGAGAAGTGAAACGGCTAGCTTAATGCAATTTTTGTGGCATGAAATGAGTCTAGTCAGTCATTATAAGTTGAATAAAGCTTAGTTATGGAATAAAATCTAGCGTCACTAACCCGAAACCAAGAGTTTGCAAAACGGGCACTTAATTGCGCCCGAAAGTGTCCAAAACGGACGTTTTCCTTAGATTTGACATAGCAAACGATAATATTTCTCAATGAAATTTGTCGTGTGACTAGAATGGGATATAAGTGAGCCGTAGGAAAAAGAACGAAGGAAAACGGATTCCCGGGCAGTGCGTCGCAGTGCACACTGTCAAGGGCTGTCCGTTTAAATTAAAAATGTAATTTTTCATTTTGAGCTTCCGACGAGTAAACGGACCATGTGAGGACACCCCTAGGGGTTCAAAACTAAAACTTTTACAAAGAAATCCAAGTTAGAGAGTCTCGGTTGAGTTAGAAACAAGTTAGGAGGTTATATAGAGAAAAATGGGTCTTAGTTGAGATTATCAACCTTAAGTTGAGATTCTCAACTTTTCAAATTGTCACTAGTAATAATGAGAAAATGTTGTGTAGGTGATGAGCATGTGAGCGACGTCCAAGAGCCTCGTCGAGACGCTTGACGCGAGGTGACACGGCCTCGAGGTAAGTGGTTCGCCACTTATGAGTGTTTAAATTCTATATCAATTCATGATTATTCGTAATGAATATTGTAACTAAGTAATAAATGAAAATGAAAAGGATTTTCAATGTTAATGTTCAAGTTAAGCATATAGATTCCTATGGAATCTATATTGTACTAGAAACTAATACAAAGTTGTTATAGAAAGAGTAAAATGAGAAAGTTTTCAGAAGATGTAAAACTAGTGAGTTTTGTGCTTTTGCACTTGAAGTAATTGATTATAAAACCCATGTATATGCCTTAAGAGGTTATGAGAGTTAGCGCTATGTGACGACGCAGAAAATTCCGTCCGTAGTCGCTCAGAGTATAGAGAAATTAGCACTTCGAGACGACGCAGAAAATTCCGTCCGTAGTTGCTCAGTTTCCTAGAAAATATAAGCGCTACGTTGCGATGCAGAAAATTCCGCACGTAGTTGGTTAATTAACAGTTAGCGCTACGAAGCGATGCAGTAAATTCCGCTCGTAGTTGCTCAGAGTTTTAGCATTACAATTGCGATGCAGAAAATTCCGCATTGTAGTTGCTCAGCGATAAGATTTAGCGCCCTACGTACGATGTAGTAAATTCCGTCACGTAGTGGTTGAGATACCTCAGTAAGCTTCACGTTGGCGTTAGTTTTAATCGCCCGTGATGGTTAGAATGTTTAAAGGATATACATGGAGGTTTTTAAAGAAATTGTAAAACTTGAATAAATAGTAAATGGCTATGTTAGTGTATGTGATATTAGATATATCTTTGTTGCACTAACTTATTGTTTATTTTGTAGCTTATTTAGTTTCATTGCGTCTCACCGCCGAACGAGACATCGACATTGTTTTGCGTTTGTATAGGTGGACCGAGTCTCCACGACATTATATTATTTGAACTTTGTAACGTATTGATTATATTATTTTTTTGAGATACACATGTAATTAGAACTGTATGTTGTAAATATTTAATGGTTTTTATATCTTCATATGATATATGATTATACGTTGTATTATAAGTTGCTTATATTGTGGAAATTGTGAATAAAGAAGTTGGGAGGTGATCAAATATAGTTAAAGTGTATTTTCATTACAGGTGAAATTTTGGTTTTATCAAAAATGCAGCCGTTATGCTGCCGAAAATTTTATAAAAAGTAATTGAAATAGAAAAGCGAAAAATTTTATCACTCCCAACTAGTTACAGAAAATTCAAATCACTGAGTTTTAACGAGTAAACCGGAGAAGAAGTTAGGGTTCGCTTCTCGGATGTCTTCGATCCGACAAGTCGAGTTCGATGAGTCCGTTGAAGTGCCCGGCAGGATCCTCCAGACAAGAGCTTAGATAAGGTCTGGGAAGGGTCCTGTCAGAGGCTCTCTGTGGATTTTTCAGCCAAGTGTGCTAACTCCTCTTTGGCATCCTCTAGCTCGTTTTCGAGCTTCATTATTCAGTCTTCAGTAATTTTGGTCAGTCTCCATTGCTTCATTGCAGCAAGGGCGCCCTGAAAATTCTGCAAGTTAGTATGCGATAAAGTAAAGAGGCTAGAGGATCAAGGAAATTGACTTACCAGCATAGAGTGATGAGCTACAAACTCATCTAGGTTCGTGCCCTTAAGGGACTTATTCTCTAAGACCCTTGCATGAGTATACATAATTGGTGTCCAGTTGTCGAGGAAGGAGGTTAAGTATCTCCCCTCAGGTCTAACCTCGATGTCTGGTCTTGTTGGCAAAGGAATCCTTTCAGCCTCTGAGACATCAGGTTCTTTAGTCTGATAAGTGTTACGTCGTGTAAGAAAGGTACGCCTAGTTATTCTCTTGTTGGTACCAGCTCGGGTTGCCTGGGGAGCAACCTTAGAAGGAACATCCCCTTTACCAGGTTGCGAGCTAGAAGCTGGAACCAGCTGAATATCTGCTGTTGTTTCTGGAGGCGGTACCTTACTTGGGGCAGCGACCGAGGAAGTTTCTGCTTCAGTAGGTCGTTTGGAACGCTTTGAAGGTACAGTTGGAGAGGCCGAGGCTTCAGCTGGTCGCTTCGCTGGAGCTGCTGAAGGGGCTGGAGTCTTGACAGGATTGTCCGGAGAGAACTCCAGAAGAGGCATTTTCTTCCTTTTAGCTAGAGCTCGCCCAATGGAAGGAGCAAGAGCTGAAGAAGCATCTTTTTGAAATACACCCATTGCTGGGGTGCAAGCTGGAGCTGGTGTTGCTTCAGCAGAAGTTGGAACTATTAAAACATGCACTAAGTCTGCTGAAGCAGGCAATAGAGCCTTTGAAATAATTGTGTGAACAGGGGAAGGAGATGGGTCTACTTGCACAACAGGAGTTGCATGAGCTGGAATCGTTTCTGCTTGAACTGTAGCAACTATTGTTTCTGCCTGCGAGCTAGGGGCAGAAGCTGCTATGCCTGCTCGCAAAGTGGTGGCAGGATTTGAAGATGATCGAACAGGTGTATCCTCTTCTTGGACTGGGACTTTAAGGACAGAAGGAAGTATAGGGACATCGCCCATGCTGACAGGACCCTTCCCAGACCTTATCTAAGCTCTCGTCTGGAGGATCCTGCCGGGCACTTCAACGGATTCCTCGTAACCGACTCGTCGGATAGAAGACATCCGGGAAGCGAACCCTATCTTTCTGCAACCGGTTTACTCGTTTAGTCTCAAAAATTCCGTTTTCTTTTAAACTAGTTGGGAGTGATAAAATTTTTCTCGATTCTATTTCAAATATTTTTATAAAATTTTCGGCAGCATAACGACTGCATTTTTGATAAACCAAAATTTACCTGTCAAGAAATTTACACTTCAACTAAAACCTCAATTCCTCCTAACTTCTTTATTCTCAAACATGCACAAATCATCATCATTTTTCCACAAACATGCAACATCAACACCCAATTCTCTTTTCATAAGCACGAACTCATGTAGAATGTATCTAGATGCATCATATATATAAAATGCATGAATATTTACAAATATACAATTTCAAAATATGAATATTTGTTTCTCAATTACATATCCATCTCATACATAAAGGTTTACATTCATCACATATCATAGATCGCCCAACTATATATATATACAACAAAATGATGACGTCCTGTCGTCCGCGGTGGCATACAATGAAATATAAATAACTACAAAATAAACAAATAAGTTAGTGCAACGAAGATATAATATCACATACACTAACATGACAATTTATCATTTGTTTTATGATTTCTTTCAAAACCCCCATGTATATCCTTTAAACATTCTAACCATCACGGGCGATTAAAACTAACGCCAACGTGAAGCTTACTAAGTCATCTCAACCACTACGTTACGGAATTTACTGCATCGCACGTAGGGCGCTAAAGCTTATCGCTGAGCAACTACAATGCGGAATTTTCTGCATCGCAATTGTAGTGCTAAAACTCTGGGCAACTACGAGCGGAATTTACTGCATCGCTTCGTAGCGCTAACTATCAACTAACCAACTACGTGCGGAATTTTCTGCATCGCAACGTAGCGCTTATATTTTCTAGGAAACTGAGCAACTACGGACGGAATTTTCTGCGTCGTCTCGTAGTGTTAATTTCTCTATACTCTGAGCGACTACGGACGGAATTTTCTGCGTCGTCACGTAGCGCTAAATCTTATAACCTCTTAAGGCATATACATGGGTTTTATAATCAATTTCTTCAAGTGCAAAAGCACAAAACTCACTAGTTTTACATCTTCTGAAAACTTTCTCATTTTACTCTTTCTATAACAACTTAGTATTAGTTTCTAGTACAATATAGATTCCATAGGAATCTATATGCTTAACTTGAACATTAATATTGAAAATCCTTTTCATTTTCATTTATTACTTAGTTACAATATCTATTATGAATAACCAAGAATTGATATAGAATTTAAACATTCATAAGTGGCGAACCACTTACCTCGAAGCCGCGTCACTCCGTGTCAAGCGTCTTCACGAGACTCATCACCTACACAATATTTTCTCATCATTATTAATAACAAAACTCAATTCTCAACTATAAGGTCAAGAATCTCAACTAAGACCATTTTTTCTCTATATATCCTCCTAACTTGTTTCTACTCAATCGAGACTCTCTAATCCCGATTCTTGTGGAAAAGTTTTAGTTTTGGACCCCTAGGGATGTCCCCACACAGTCCGTTTACTTGTCGGAGGCTTAAAACGAAAAATCACAATTTTAATTAAAATGGACAGCCCTTGACATAACAGATGGTAACCTGCTGCTCGGGGCTCCGTTTTCCTTCGTTCTTTTTCCTACGGCTCACTTACATCACATTCTAGTCACACGACAAATTTCATTGAGAAATATTATCGTTTGCTATGTCAAATCTCATGAAAACTTCCGTTTTGGACACTTTCGGGTGCAATTTAACGCACGTTTTGTAAATTCTTGGTTTCGGATTAGCGACGCTAGATTTTCTTCCATAGCTAAGCTTCATTTAACTAATAATGACTAACTAAACTCATTTCATACCATGAAAATTTCATTAGGCTAACCGTTTCACTTCTCAGAGTTCTAACGGCACTATATTGTGCATAACTTGCATAATTTTTATCGGATTCGATCCGTTCCAAAACCTATGGTTTTCTATGGTTCCTAGGCATCATTTGAGGTGTAGAACACCCCCAAATAAGCCAAATATGGTCAGGTCTCCTCTAGCTCAAATTTGAGCTCGGGAATCCACTTTTTGTCTAAAACAATGCCTTTGCAATTCTAAACACTTCTCTAACTTTTCTAACCTCTTTGAGGCTTGAAATTGGTTTCAAAACCATCAAATTTCAAGGTCTAACAACTGCCCTTCGAGTCTCTAATACATACATAGGTCTAACTTGGTCATTAGAGTGCTCAAAATTCACTCAAGACTTTTCTCAATCACTTGGTGTTCATAAAACACTAATCTCGGTTTTTATTTTGAGGGAGGGTGTAACAGCCCATTTACATCAATTTAAGGCATCAATTACACCCAAAACTCATCCTTGATGATTCTATAACAATCTCCTAAGGTTCTAACAAGATTTACAAGCAATCTAATGACATAAACCAACAAAAATCCTGCAGTAATTTCTCAACAGCACTGCTGAAATTTTCAGCAAGAAAAGATTAAGAAACTTGCTTCTCTTACTTGGTTCTTTGTTTGGGGATTTGAGAGGGGTCTAAGAAAGATGTTTGAGGGCTTGGAAGGCAGCTTGGGTAGTGGTTCTTCCCCTTTTCCTCCTGACCGACCAGACTTGTCGCGATTCAGCTCGCGGCTGTGCTTCGCGGTTCTGTTCGCGACCAGTTCGCGTTCTGCTCGTCTGGTTCTGCTGCTGCTCGTACCTCCCACATCCAGCAAGGGCTAGAGCACCTCCTTCCTTGTCTTTGGCTGTCCAGCTGCTGCAGTTCGCAGTCAACAGCCCCTCATCCGCGATCGTTCTCGCGCGAACAAATCTGCTCGCGTCCAGCTCGCGACCTGGCTTCAGCTTCTGCCGTTGCTGCTGCTGGTGTTTTCTTCTTCCTCTCTTGTTGTGATTCATGACCAGCAGCTGCTCCTCTTGGTTTCACTTCCTGGTTGCTTCTTTCACGGCAGCAGAAATCTGATTTTTCTTTCTCTCACGATTTCTCTCGGTTTCTCTCGAAGGAAGACTGAAATTGCTGAAATTTCTGCCGAAAATCCACTAAGTATTGATATTTATAATCAACAACTTCCCATATTTGCATCTTGTCCCATTTCTTTTTAATTTTATTAAACTCTCATCTCCTTTCTTTAATTCTCATATTAGCCCCTCTATACTTGTTTTAAATTCTTATTTCGTTAACATTTTCGTTCGCTCGTCAAGCTTGAATTATTAAAAAAACTAAGCTTATTTTATTAATCTTGACTCTCTCTTTTTAATCGAATTTTAATTCGATTATCATTTACTAACATCTTGGATTTCTGGACTTAGATTTTCATTGGGACGTTACTAAACTTTTTAATACGATGAATTTCGTCGTATTCTAAATGAATAAATTTCGGAGGCTATGAAATTAAATCAATTAAACGTAGAGAGTTATATATTATCTCTCTAACTGAATTTCTAACGTTGGGACTTTAGAAGTCGGAGCTAGGAGTTTACACATGCTCCCTATGTCCTCTTCAGGTCGCAGTAACGGAGAATCCTTAGGAGGAGCAAGGCCGTAAGCCCTGAGAAGAGCATCGTTGAACTTGTTGCTGATGCTCGCTTCCTTTGACTTCGCAAGTACTTCGAGAGCCCTTCTCTCCCCTTCGCTGAGAGGAGACTCGTCTACTTTCAGCTCTGCAAAGCAAAACGTTTTTTTTTTTAAAAAAAAAAAAAAAAACTCAACTTGCTAGAGATTCCCGTCTGCATACTTGGTTGCAGAACAGAGCTAAAATTTTTGAGACCTGCGAGAGAAGGGCAGGAGACATAGAACCAGCTTGTCTTATATTTCCCAACATTAGACTTGCCCTTTGCTTCCCCCTAGGGCAAGAGTTCCTTGTATTCCGACCGGTGAGCTGTGAGGTAATAGATGTCGTTGGGTTTTCTCCCTGCTTTGTGCTCAAAGCTTTAAAGCTGTAGAATTGTTGTATAATCTTTAGAGTTGGGAGGGGAAGGTCGTTCTTGAGGAAGGTCAGAGCCAGTGAGGTTAGTTGCGCATATGAATTTGGCGTCAGCTGGAAAGGCGCGACCTTGACCGTATTAAGAAACTCGATCAGGTAAGGATGAATGGGGAACCTTAGTCCCTGCTCGAGGTGTTGGGTACTGACAGTAATGTACTCCCATGGAGGATAGCAAGCATGATTTTTGGGAAGTGGTATTAATGCACGACAAACCCTAGGGATGTGAAATTGAATACTAAGTCCTACCAGATCAAAAAACTCCAACGAAGAGGAATTTTGTGCAAACGTTTTGCGAGCTTCCTTTTCCTTTTCAGCTCGCTACTGAGTCTTTGCTCGCTTTCTGCC
This sequence comes from Litchi chinensis, assembly GCA_019925255.1. Taxonomy (NCBI): domain Eukaryota; kingdom Viridiplantae; phylum Streptophyta; class Magnoliopsida; order Sapindales; family Sapindaceae; genus Litchi; species Litchi chinensis. Next base: position 947,695 of record CM034469.1, read on the forward strand.
CTAAGCTGATTTACTAATCTTGCAAGCTCCACTTGAAGACATCTATGCAAAAGGGGATATAGTCAGGTCGCCAGGAGCAAATTATTAAAATGCTAAAAATTTGTCTAAGTTTCCTATTTTTCAGAACATTCACATAATGAGAGGCATAACCTAGGGAGAAGCAACCTACGAGCTAATGATCTACAAATCTAATCCTACAGTTTGCATGCATGACAAGTCACAAACAGTAATCAGGTCGCGGATAAATATGCTACAAGATCAAACCAACAGAATCTGAAAACTCGTGTTCAACAAGAAACCCAGAACAGTGGAGATTCAACAACAACTTGACATATTCAAACCATTTAAACACAATAATGGCAAAGTCTCAACAATAACAATATAATGTATTCAAACCGTTCAGGCAGAAAACAAAACGCAAACACAATACAGCATCAACTCAAATAAACCTAAAAATTGAAAGTTTGAAGGAAGAAATCATAGGTTCACCGTGAATCACTAATGAGAATGTAAGAACGACGACTGAAAGTGTTGATTTCGTGAAAAACCAGAGAGTTTTCTGAACTTAGTTGCTTGGTTGCTTCAAGAGAAAATGACAGGTGAAAAAGAAAAAATGAAAAAGCTCCACCAGTCATATAGGTGGACGAGCTCGAACCTCAGCCGTTAGATCTCTATGCTGTGTAACCGTCATTATTCCAACGGTGTAGTGCGAGGTATGGCTTTCTAATCATGTAGTCGTCAGTTGAAAGACGTGCACATTAAATGCACGTGTAAGGGACGTGCCAGCGTCGTTTTAGTTACCTCTTGCATGACCGCCACGTGTTAAAGCTAATAAGACAGAATTTGAAAGGGTGCGAAAATGATAATTCAAGCTGGCTTACTAAGGAAGTTAGCTTTTACCAGCGAGCTCGAGCTCCCAATTCGCAGAACGAACTGAGAGCTGGGGGCTGATGTTATATGTATTTTCTAGACTCAATAAATGGGCTGGTAAAAGCCCAACTTAAGCCTAGCTCAGGCCCAATAAAGTCAAACCAATCAAAGCCCGTCAAATGAGGCCCATATTTCAACTCCAAGTCCAGCAACCTCCACAGCTCGCCCAGCAATCTTCTCAGCTCGCAATAATGAGCTCGTATCACAGCCATGTTGTAGCTCGTTCCATAGTCTGCATTATTCACAGCTCGCCTCTTAGCGAGGTCCAGCACGAGGTTGCCATAAACGGCAGTTTGTCCAGAGCGCAGTTAATACAATATCTTCCAGAACAGGCAGTTACCTAGTTTGATCGTGATTCTCTCACTAGATATGGAAGTTAATTCAAATTCGAATTCAGTCAACATTATCTTGGATTTTAAGGAGCAATTTCCCGCTTCTATTCAAACAGATTAGGAAGTGTAATTAATTCATGATTCTCTTCCTATTTTGTAGCTTCCTAATCTGTAACAACTCTTCCCCTATAAATAGGGGTTAAAATCATTGTAATAGGAGGACACATTGAATTATATACTGTCACTCTGTAGAATTTAAGAGAGACAGTTGTGGACGTAGGCACACTTGTTGAACTACGTTAAAAATCCTTTGTTTTCTTGTTTGGTTCTTGGCTCTTTATTGTTTTCTCTCGATTTCTGTGTTTTCTCACATTGATTGCAGGTATTGGGCATTGAATATTCGTCGACTGAATTTCAACGTCGACAAGAACAAAGTATAAAAGAATAGATACAAAATTAAAAATAATTACAATAATAATAATAATGAAAACGAAAAATAAATAAACACATTGTGACCTATGTAGAACCACAGGTTCGTATAACATATTCGCCTCACACCATTATGGACAACGTTTGTCTCCCAAGATACAATGATTTAAATCATAAATCATTTAGTGAGCTAAACTATGTCTAAATCTATCACTAAGGAATTCTTAATGTAGAGTAGAAGAATAAATAACAATAGAGAGAAAGAAAGAAACTTGAAGTTGATTTAAAAGTTGTCAAGTGTGTTTCTCTTCAAGAATAGAAGCCAATTTATAGTTTCCATATAGGGCGGTTACAAAACTAATTTACAATCAACCATTAAACCAAATTGGATCTAAGCAGTTACAATTTTAAAAATTAAATCTATAATTTAATTCTACCATTTCAATTTTCCAAATTTAGTAGTTGTAATTCACAGTATTTAAATTCAATAATTACATTTTGAAAATTAAATATGCAATTCAATTTTACAGTTTAAATTTTTTAAATTCATTGGCTGCATTCATGGCACTTAATCTAGTGTTATGGGTATATTTCAGATTGAATAAATGGGTTGGTAAAAACCTGACAAAAAGCCCAACAACTCGACTCTATGAAGTGGCCTAGCAAACAAGGCTCGATTCATTAACACCCAGGCCAAACGAGCTCTTTAGCTCGCACGAGGACGAGCTCGTATCTCCACTGTTATTCACAAGTCATTGCCAGTATTACTCAGCTCGCTCTATGCACAACTCATTACTCAAAGCAAGGTCTAGCTCGAAATCGTCTAATGCAGTTTCTAGCTCGCATGATGAACAACTTAATAAGGAAATATTCCAGAAAGGTAGTAACCCAAATTGATCATGATTCTTTTACCATAATTAGAAATAAATTCAAATTTAAACGTTAATAAATCTTATCTCTGATTTAGCAGAACTGATTCCTGATTTGGTACAATTTGATTTGGAATGTAATTAATGCACGATTCTTTCCTATTTTATTTCAACTCAAATTGTAAACGCTTCTCCCTATAAATAGTAGTTGAAATTCATTGTAATATATACAGAAGCAATAATATAATGTTACTATGCATAAATTATAAAAAAAAATAGTCATGGACATAGGCACACTTGTTGAACCACGTAAAAACTTTCTTTATACATTGTTCTTCCTCTTTGCCTTTTTATTTTTCTCTTGTTTTTTTTTGCTTTGTTTTCCATTGATTGCAGGTATTGGGCTTTGAACCGTAGTCGACCAGATTCCACCGTCGACATTTTGGAGCTAGAAGGTGGACCCAAATTGCAATATGCAATTCTCTCGAGTTTTCGAAAGAAATGGCAAGAGTGAGAACAACCAGATGCTTAGACTTGGAGGCTAACCAACTAGAAAGTCAGACGAGTCAGCAGCAGCATATTATGCAACTAATGGAAGATGCACCTTTGTCCGCAGCAGACACGTCTCATGTTCCGGCAGTTGGTGCTACTGCGGGCATGCCTCCTCTACCCCCTCGCCAACTAGTACCAATCGCCCCAATAGCCGAGGGGCTGCAAGCATGGCATCAAAGGTAGGAGGCATTAGAGGATACGGTCCGGCAACTTGTGGATGTAGTGAGGGCACTGGCACAAGCCCAAGCATAGAACGTGCATAGGATTGCGACTACTGCTCCGAGGCAAGTATATTTGCAGCATGAAGAAGGAGTGTCGACGCCAGAAAGGCCATTAAGAGAGGTGCCGTGACCTACCGGTTCAGCTCGCTCTTCTAATTCGCGCTTTAAATGTGGAGGTCGCCAAGCTCGTGAAGAAAGAAAAGTTGCGCGTCCTGCAAGCTTAGTAATAAGGGTGAGTCAGGTTGAAAGCCGTTGTATGGAAGCTAGCCATGATTGAGTCCGAGTTGCATCTTGGTATGAAGAGGATGAGGTAGATAATCAGTGACATGCAAGGTCGTATCAAGTTGGTGGCTCATTTAGAGAAAGCCAGATATATGCGCCAGATCGCCACTCTCTAGATCGTGAGCATAGAAGGGGACAAAGACCTCAGAATCCACAGATAGAAGAGCTTCTTCAGAGGCTACAGCAGCTTGACGCGTGACCTGGCGGCCAGGACCAACGTGACCATTATGGAGAAAGGACTCCTTTTACTAGGGAGATCAAGACGCAACCTCTCCCTTCCAGATTCAAGATCCCTAGCATCCTACAATACAATAGAGACAGTGATCCCTACGACCACCTGGATGCATTCAATGTCCAGATGGATCTTTAGACAGACAACCTATTGGTGAAGTGTCGTGTCTTCCTAGCCACCCTAGGGGATATTTCGCGGACTTGGTTTAAAAATCTTCTAGCTCGCAGCATAGAAAGTTAGGAGGATTGCCAGTAGAAATTTGTCAGCCAATATAGGGCTTTGAGGAGGCAACTTGCACCATTCTATCATCTGGCCACCATTTTTTAGCTTCAGAATGAATTGTTGAAGGATTATATTACTAGGTTCAGACGTGAGGTCGCCAATATGGAGAACCCATTAGACGAAAGTGTCTTAATTGTGATTTCAACTGGGCTTCGCAAATATGGGAAATTGTATGAGAGTATTTACAAGTCTCCAGTAAAGAACCTGAGAGAGTTTTATGAGTTAGCTATAAAAGAAATCAGGTGGAAGAAGACCTTCGACCCTAAGAAATCCAATCAGAAAGGTGAAGCAGACAGTTCTAACCAGTCAAATAAGAGGAGTAATGGTAGGAACGAAGTTGAAGGTCGACGCAGTGGCTCGAGTAATCAGATCGCAAAAAATGCTAGAAGAAAGCCCAAAAATGAGCGACCTCAGCGTCAAGGTCGCTATGGCAACTACAGTATCTTGTTAGATTCACAGGACAGGATTTTTGCAGCAGAAAGGAACATGGAGGATTTTGAAAAGCCATATCCTTTGAGAGCCCCTATTGAGCATAGAGATAGGAGTAAGTTTTGTGCTTATTATAATGAGGTCGTGACAAGACCCAATCCAGATTCCTCTAGGCTAGTATCTGGTAGGTCTCGCCTGACACCCCAACGGACTCCTTTTAAATCCTCTTAAGTGGCTAAAAGAAATCCGCGGAGCGATAAACTTGCCTGTTTACTTTGCTTCGAATCTCATGTAATTTCATTATTTAAAACTAGTTGGGTTGGTGACCATTTATATTAAATTCGTTGATTTGGAAAGTAACTAAAATTATAAAAGTAACTGTTTTTGTTTACGAAATCGGAAAAATCATTTTTAACGAAAATCCGGCAGCATAACGACTACAATTATAAGGTTACCAAATTTCCTGCAAGAAAATTTACACTCCCAATTGATTTCTATTACCAACCAACTTCTTCCACAAACATGCATTTCAAAATCAATTCATCACTTCCACAAAATCATAGATATAAATCCACTTTCATGTCATCAAAATATGTACAAGAAATTTACATTACAAAATGTGTTAATATGAGGTTTCTACATAAGTGTCTCAAAAAGGTATCATCCAATACAGCGTATACTATATAACACATCCTCCAAAGTAATCCTAACTATAATGACGCAGAAACTGGTTGCTTGAGTCGTTCGCGCAAATACTTGAAATAGTTATACGGTATTATACCAAAAACAAAGTAATCTTGACGCTATCAAGTAATGGGAAAATTTTTGACTAACAAATTTTAAACTCGTTTAGTCATGTGCCAATTATCACAAAAATCTTTTCTTTCAAAAAAACACCATGCGTTACCTCAATTTCTAGGTCACGTGGCGATTTTTAACTGACACCAATCGTGACGTTACTGAGACTCCTTGACAACTACGAGCGGAATTTTCTACATCGTAACGTAGTGAGAAGTTGTCTATAACTCTTAGCGACTATGTGCGAAATTCTCTGCATCGCAAATTGTAGCGCAAAATACTGCATCTAACTTGGCAACTATATTGCGGAATTTTCTGCTTCGCACTTAGTTACTCAAGAAAATCTCTAATTCTGAGGGTTTACGCATGGCATTCAAAAACTTTTCTTGCTTTTTTGAGTGCTTCTAAGCACTAAATGACTTTTCTTTGAAACTTTTAGCTCGAACTTTTAAAACTCCATTTCTCATAAACTCACTCTACTTTCAAAACTTCTTTTGAACACATGTTAAATTATTCACAACAATTTTAATAACAATGAAATTGAAATAAACACATAATTACTCATAGTGTGAGTTAGTAACACTCACCTCGGATCCACGCGTGCTAACGAGCTCTAGTGGGCCTCTCTCGCTCCACTTGCTTGCGCCTCACCTACACATTACAAACTTACTCAATTTCCACTAACCTGAACTACTTAAAACTAGAATCAAACTTTCAACACAACTTTCTTTAATAACTACCCTTTGCACTCTAACTTTCCCAACTCAATTCTAACTCAACCGAGACTCTCTAATTCTGATTTCTTCGCAAAAGTTTCAGTTATACACTCTTAGGGACACCCTCACACAGTTCGTATAATTTTTATCGGAATCGTTCCGTTCCAAAACCTATGGTTTTCTATGACTCCTAGGCATGATTTGAGGTCTAGAACAACCCCATATAAATCAGACTTGTGTAGGTCATCTCTACCCCATGGTTTGAGCTCGGGATTCTCAAATTACCCAAAACTACCTCTTTGACAACTCTATCATTTCTATATGCTTTCCTACCTTTACTTATGCTTAAATTTGAGTTCAAATTCATCAAAACTCAGAGGTTATCTACTGTCCTTCATGGCCTTGACACCCTCACACACCTATTAAAAAGTAGAGCTTTCAAATTTTTACAAGGTACACTCTCACAATGTTTTCATCAAACATCTAGTCTACACTTTGTGTGACTTTTTAGTGCTTTAACTCATGCTTTAAAGATTGTTATCCAAGAACCCTAACCTTAGATTTACCTACAAGAACATGTCATTTACGCTTTTACAACATTTACTTAAGATTCTACACTAGTTCTAGGGGTAAAATACCCAACACAAAACATTACAACCACATAGCTTTCATCCAACCTATACAACACCAACTAACAACCAAAATGGAGAGAAGAGATGATATCTCACCTTAATCTTGGTTAGGTTTTGTTAGATTACTTTGAGAACACTCTAGGGTGATGAGGTAGGGCTTGAAATTGGAGTGAGATAGCTGTCTTTTTTCCTTCCTTGTTCTGCCGTGACTGTCCCCTTTGCTCCCTCTCCTTCTCACGTTAATTTCTGCTGTTTTTCTAAGTGTTGGCCGACCACCAACACCACTCCTCCTCTATTTATAATGTCATTTAATTGTTCAATTACCATAATGCCCCCTTTGTTATTTATTTCATCTCAACTTACTCTTAGATAAATTGTTAAATGTTAATTACTAGTATTCTAATCTATATATCTATACTCTTAATTAAATATTAAACTATGTTGCTACTTGATGATTTATCTTTTATTTATTAAAGACTATTTTATCCTTCTTAATCTTTTCTTCTCATAACGGTCACGCACACCTCCTAAAGTTTGTATTTTTACTGTAATACAACTCAAAGTTATATTATTGACGAATTTCATCATCAATCTTCAATTAATTTACTTCTAATGCCATGAAGTTCAGTTAATTAAGTGTAGAGGTTTATATTAACTCCATAATCAGCTTCTAACATTAGGAAGTTAAAAATCGAGACTAGAGAGTTACAGGCCAAACACAATACTTCGGATTGTTAGGCGTTAAAGGACGCCATTAAAGATTAATTAAAAGAGGTTGCTTGAGAGATTATGTAATGAGACCAGCAAACCCATGATCTCCACAACAATGACCTTAGCAGCAACAACAACCAGCACAGCAGTAGCCCCAGCGAGCTCCCGGGCAAGAGCATGAACCTGCGGTAAGAACAATTTTCACTATTCATGGTGGCCCCCATATCGTAGGTACATCAAATAGGTTGCATGAACAATATGTATGAGAAGCCAACTATGCCTTGCTCGTAAGTCACAGTGGGTTAGAGGGACCTACAAAAAAGGTAAAGACGACCTCGGATGACATTGTGTTCACCAAGGAAGATGCTAGAGGCGTATGCTGACCTTACAATGATGTACTTGTCATATGAGCCAAGATTAGTAATATGGAGGTGCGACGAATTATGATCGATAGAGGGAGCTTAATCAATATCATGTACAAGGGTTGTTTTAACCAAATGGGATTGGGAGTAGGACAGTTGAAGCCTTCCCCAAAACCTCTTTACGGTTTCACTAGAGATGTCATCACATCAATGGGCAGATCAAGCTACCACTCACACTTTGGAGAATCAAGTCGTCAAGCTACTGTGCTGGTAGGTTTTCTGATCATTAACTGCCCATCGGCTTATAATATGGTCCTAAGCAGACCCACAATGAACAACCTAGATGTAGTCACCTCTACCAGGACCTTCACAATCAAGTTCCCAACCCCCAATGACATAGGATGTGTTCGGGGAAACCAGCATTTGGCCAGACGCTACTATAAAGATGCTATGAAGATAGGTGTTAGATGAAAGAAGGTGAACGTGGTTTTAGGGGGCAAGCCACGGGCTATGAGCGAGAAAGGGGTAAGTTACGACCTCGACCCTCGTGAGGTGGACATGGATCGAGCTACTGGGCCAATCGAGGAGCTGGAGGATATTCAAGTTAGCGAAGTAGACCTTGAGAGGTGCCTGAAGCTAGGGCGAGGCTTGACTTCAAAAGTACGAGCCCAGCTCGCTAACTTTCTTAAGGCAAACTTGAATGTTTTTGCCTAGAACTATGAAGATATGGTGGGAATAGACCCCAAGGTCATGTCGTATAGATTAAACATTGATTCCTACCACAAGCTAGTTCACCAGAAGAGGAGACCTATGATAGGGGAATGCTACTTCGCATTGAAGGAAGAGGTAGATAAGCTATTGGCAAATAAGTTTATCTGCGAAGCTTACTACCCAACTTGGGTCGCCAATCCTGTATTGGTGAAGAAAAATAATGAAAAATGGAGGACCTGCATTGATTTCACAAATTTAAACAAGTCATGCCTAAAGGATAGTTTCCCCTTGCCTAGAATAGACTAGCTCATGGATGCAACAGCTTCTGAGCTTCATGGTTGCATACTTGGGCTACAACCAGATCCCAATGAATCCCGAGGATGAAGAGCATACCTTGTTCATAACCGATCGTGGCCTATATTTTTATAAGGTGATGCCCTTCAAACTAAAGAACGCAAGGACGACCTATCAGCGCTTGCTCAATATGATGTTCAAGAAGTAGATTAGGACAACCATGAAGGTGTACGTGGATGACATGCTAGTGAAATCCACGTAGGTGGATGACAATGTGCGTAACCTGGAGGAAATGTTTCAGATTCTAAAGAGCTACCAAATAAAGTTGAACCCATATAAATACACATTTGGGGTAGCCTTTAGGAAATTCCTTGGCTTCATGGAGAATAATAAAGGGATCGAAGCCAATCTTGAGAAGATTAGGACGTTGATTGATATGAGGTCCCCTACTCAGATCAAAGACGTGCAAAGCCTCAATGGCTAGCTTGCAGCTCTCAGCAGGTTCATCTTGAAGGCAACTGATAAGTGCGTCCCTTTCTTTGATGTGTCGAAGAAAGTAAAGAACTTCGAATGGATCGAACAGTGTAAGGTGGCATTCCAGCAATTGAAGGAATACATGGATTGAGCTCCACTCATTTCCAAGCCTAAAGAATGAGAGAAGCTTGTTTTATACTTGGGGGTATCTTAACATGCTTTGAGTGCTGCTTTGGTGAGAGAAGAAGAGAAAACGTAGCTTCCTGTATATTATGTAAGTAAGAGGCTGGTTGATGCTGAAACCAGGTACTCGTAGATGGAGAAGCTCTCTTATTGCTTGGTAGTTGTATCAAAGAAGCTGTGCCCCTATTTTTAAGCCCATAAAATTGAAGTCCTCACCTAATATCTGCTGAAGCAAGTTCTCCAAAAATCGGATACCTCAGCTCAATTACTCAAATGGGCAGTAGAGCTAACACAGTTTGATATCTAGTTTAAGCCAAGGACGTCAATCAAGGCCCAAACTATAGCAGATTTCATCGCAGAATTTACAGGGCCCGTAGATGAATAGGTCAAATTCTCTGAAGGTCCGACCTGGTAATTATATATGGATAGGTCATCTAACAAGCAGAAGGTCGGAGCTGGAATTTTGTTAATCAGTCCTCAAGGCTACAAAATCCTTTGCGTCTTAAGATTTGGCTTCTAGGCCACCAATAATGAAGTTGAGTATTGGCCACTGCTCACAGGTTTGTGTCTGGCTAGAGAAATGCGAGCTGAAAGATTAAGGGTTTTCAACGACTCTCAGCTCGTAGTCTGCCATAGACGGGGAGAGTATCAAACCAGGGGACCTAAAATGGTTGTGTACCTCCAGAAAGTCTAAGAGATGCTAAGTACTTTTCAGAAGTACGAGGTCAGACAGATCCTGCAAGCTCAGAACTCACATGTGAACGCACTAGCTTGCCTGACAACCACTTGAGATGCAGATTTTCTAGGGGCAATCCCAATGGAATTCCTACTAGTTCTAAGTATAGAAGAGAAAGATTCAATTATGGTCATAGCTATATAGCTTAACTCCTGGATGGGCCTAATTTTGAATTTTTTGCAGGGTGGGAAGCTACCAAGTGATAGATTGGAGGCACGACGCTTACGAGCCAGGACAGCTCGATATTGTATCTATGATGACATGTTGTACAAGAAAGAGTTTTCAGCTCTGCTTTTGAGGTGCATTGATGGCCATGATTGTGAGACCGTGATGAAGCAGATACATGAAGGTCATTGTGGAAATCATGCTGGGGGGCTATCTCTAGCTCAAAAGGCACTTCGACAGGGATTCTATTGGCCTACTATGAAGCAAGACACTATCAACCTGGTCAAAAAGTGTGACAAGTGCTAAAGATTTGCTCAGGTTTCATGAGCTCCACCAGCTTATCTTTAATAGATGGTGAGCCTGTGGCCATTTGCGATCTGGGGAATAGATCTAATTGGGCCTCTACCAACAGCTCATGGAAGATGCAAGTATGTTGTGGTTGCTATAGATTATTTCACCAAATGGGCGGAAGCTAAAGAGTTGATAGAAATCTCTACAACGAAGATAGAAAAATTTGTGTGGAATAATATTATTTGCAGATTCGGGGTTCCTCAGCAGATCGTGATAGATAACGGGACCCAGTTCAGCAGCGATCAGTTTATCAAGTTCTACAACGACTTGAAGATCGTCAAAAGCTTCTCAGCAGTAGACTATCCACAAGCCAATAGCCAGGTTGAAGCTTCATATAATAAAGCAGACCTTGAAGACAAAGTTGGAAGCGAAGAAAGAAACATGAGTGGATGAGCAACAAAAGGTGCTATGGGCCTATAGAACCACAGCTCGCAACACTACAAGCGAAACCCCCTTTTCAATGGTGTAAAAATCTAAAGCCATGATCCCAGTAGAACTAGAAGTAACCTCATAACATAGAGCAACTTTCAGTCTAGAAAACAATGACTAGCTACTTGCAACAAACCTCGACCTGCTTGAAGAGTCAAAAGAAGCTGCACGGTTAAAGGTAGCAATCTACCAGCAAAGGATTGCGAGGTACTACAATAGAAAAGCTCGAGTTCGAAGTTTCAATGTAGGCGATCTCGTATTACGTCTTATTTTACCTAGAGCTCGCAAAGCCAACGACGAGTCCTTAGGTCCAAACTAGGAAGGTCCCCATGTTATCAAAGAAAACTTGGAAAATGGAGCGTCGTCTAGCAAATATGAAAGGAGCTAAAGTCCCTTGAGCTTGGAACGCTGAACATCTTTGTCCATACTATCGGTAACTCTTTGAGTACATATGTTTAATTTGTAATTCAATTTTATTAAGGTTCATGAAAGTTCCAAGTTCCTTATATTACTTGCACTATTGAGTAATTGCTCTATCAATTTCTTTACATGTTCTCCAAATTTTATGAGTTATTAAGCTAGCAGATTCCATCCTATTAGCTTGTTGTCGCACCCACAACTCGCAAAATTATTGCTATGGCAAGCGAGGTTACGACCCTCTACATAGCTCAGAAAATTATCGCTATGGCAGGCGAGGTTACCATCCTCGCATAGCTCACGAAATTATCGTTATGGCAGGTGAGGTTACCACCCCCTGCATAGCTCACGGAATTATCGCTATGGCAGGTAAGGTTACCACCCCTTGCATAGCTCGCAAAATTATCGCTATGGCAGGCGAGGTTACGCCCCCCCCCCCCCCCCCCCCCCCCCCCGGGCATAGCTCGCAAAATTATCGCTATGGCAAGTGAGGTTATGACTCTCTACATAGCTCGTCAAATTATCGCTATGGCAGGCGAGGTTATGACCCCTGCATAACTCACGAAATTATCGCTATAGCGGCGAGGTTACGACCTCTTGCATAGCTCGCGAAATTATCATTATAGCAAGTGAGGTTACGACCCCCTGCATAACTCGCAAAATTATTACTATGGCAGGCGAGGTTACAACTCCCTGCGTAGCTCACAAGAAATATTGCTATAGCAGGCGAAGTTATGACCCCCTATATAGCTCGTCAACATTTCAATATGGTAGTTGAAGTTGCAACCCACTACCCAGCTCAAGATAACTCTATTGTATTCTACTGACTTATCTTTAAGTCAATTGTTAATGACAATTTTCAAGTTACAGCTTATTAAAATCAATAGCTTCGCGATCTTGGGTCAGGTTCTATTACCATCCATTTAAATGGCTTACCTTTCAGTTCGTTGGGAAATATAAGATGCTACAAAAGTACGAAACAACAAATAAAGCAAGTAAAATGGATTCAAAGCATACATAACAAAGAGATGATTTTATTATGTCTAGAAAAGTTCCTTACAAAAACCTCCACCAAGCGAGGTGAACACAATATAATCAAAAGAAAAATTAGAGGATGAGAACGGGAGGTTTGGCATAGCAAGCTACTCAGCACCTTGGTCATAAGGAGCTGATCTTGAAGGAGATTCATCACTGAAAAGCTTGGTGACCTGAGCTGATTCAGCTTGAGAGGTTGTACCAGGAATCTCCATAGCCAAAGGAAGAGCGTCTGACACGACTGGAGATGAGGTAGCTTTTGCTTTGAATCTTTCCACCTCCTAGAGTCCCACCTTGCCAAAGATCGAGAAATCTAGCTTGGGATGGGCCTTCCATAGGGTGAAGAGGAAATCGTTACCTGTTTCTGATTCAACCTCCCCTCTAGTTTTAGCGACCTGCGCTTCCATCTCTTCCTTAACTCTTGCAATTTTCTCTTTCAAGACAACAACCTCTAAATAAGTGGCCTTTGCATGGCGTTCAACGGCCTCAGTTCATCGTAATTAGCATTTGCTTGCTACTCGGCCACCTCAGCTCGCTTTTCTGCAGCTTCTGCTCGTTATTTAGACCCCTCAGCTCATCATTTGCCTTGTTTAAGGCCTCTTCAAGTTAGAGGACCTCGATGCGGAGATGCGACCTTGTAGCTTCATGACCACTCTCCTTACAAACAAGGCCTCCTCAGCCTCCCTCCTGGCCACGTTAGCATCCAAAGGCTTCACCTCATAAGTTTGCTGACACTTTGTAGCATTCTCGGCTTCTGCAGTAAAAAACTTAAGTTCTTCCTTTACCTTTTCCAGCTCGTTCTCTAATCTCATCCTTCGGTCCTAAGAGATTCTAGTTTCTTGCCTCTGCTTTATTACCCTCAGTGCGGCCTGAAATGCAATGAGTTAGTATTTAACAAAACAAGGAGGTGAGAGAGATAAAAGGGAAGTCAGTTACCAGCATCGCATGGCGATCTAGATATTCAGCTAGGTCTAGGCCGCTAAGGGTGTTATTTTCCAAGGCTCTAGTATGGGTTAGCATGATGTCGGACCAGTTGTCAATAAAGGGCCTCAAGAATTTTCCCCCTGGTCCATTTTCAGGTCGAGGCCTGGCTGGTGAAACAGTTCTCTTTGCTACCTATGCGACCTCAGGCTTTTAATCTTTGTCTACTCGACGTCGCTTGACCAAGGAAGGACTGAGCGCTGATTTTCTTCTTCCACCTCCACTGGAACCAGTTTGGGTTACGTGACCCAAACCAAATTCCCTCTAGGCTAGTATCTGGTAGGCCTTGTCTGGCACCCTAATGGACCTCTTTTAAACCCTCCTAGACGGCTAAAAGATATCTACGGAGCAAACCCTGAACTTGCTCGTTTTAAACTTTGCTTCAGATCTTATTTAATCTCATTGTTTGAAAATTAGTTGGGTTGCTTATAATTTAGATTCAATTTATTGATTTAGAAATCGAACTAAAACCATAAAAGTGACCATTTTTGTTTTCGAAATTTGAAAACATTTTAACGGAAAATCGGTAGTATAACAGCTGCAATTATAAGGTTACCAAATTTTCCTGCAAAGAATTTACACTCCCAAATCTTTTCAACCATAACCCAACTTCTTTCACAAACATGCATCTCAATATATATTACATCATTTTTGCAAAATCATAAGCGATAACTAAGATGTTTATAGCATAGAAATATTTACAAACGATTTACATTACAAAACATACTAATACAAGTTTTCACATGGTAACTCAAAATGCAAAATGATGTATGCATTCTTCAGGTATACGCCAACCTATATTGACGAAGAAATTTGTTTGCTTCAATCGCCCGTGCAAGTACCGGAAAAGGGTTTATACAATACAACACCGAAAGAATAAAACCTCAAAGCAACTAAAACAATTTAACGATTGCTAATTAGACAATTATAAACTTATTTAGTTATGCATGAAATACCACATAACTCATTTCTTTTTTAAAAACACGATGTATACCTGTAACTGCTATGTCACGTGGCGATTTTCAACTGACATCAACCGCAACGCTACTGAGACTCCACGATAACTATATGCAAAATTTTCTACATCGCAAATCGTAGTGCGAGGTTATCTATAAATCATAGCAACTACGTGCGGAATTCTCTTCATCGCAAATCGTAGCGTAAGATACTCTATATAATCTTGGCAACTACATTGCAGAATTTTCTGCATCGCACATTGTAGCCCAAGAAAATCTTTGATTCTGAGGGCATATGCATGACCTTTCAAAACTCTTTTCTACTAAGTGCTATAAGCACAAATTTGCTTTTCCTGTAAAAATTTTTGGCTAGAGCTTTTAAGCTCAACTCTCATAAAAATTACTTCACTTTCGAAATTACTTTAAACCCATATTAAAATCATTCATGAACTTTTTAATAATCAATAAAATTACATTTTGTAATACAAATAATCATAATATGAGTTAATGGCACTCACATTGAATCCAAGCTTGCCAAGGAGCTCTAATGGGCCTCTCTCGCTCCACTTGCTTGTGTTTCACCTACACATCATATTCTCATTCAAAATACGCTAAAATGAACTATTCAAAGCTACAATTAAAGCTTTCAACATAACTAACTCTATTGAAAACCCTTTAGACTATAATTTTTCCATCTAGGTTTTAACTTAAATACAACTTTAAATTTTTGATTTCTTTCCATGAACCTCATTCATTATTACCTAGGAACACCCCACACACTCGGAATAATTTTTTGAAGCTTGAAAGAAAAATGATATTTTTAGACCCCATTTGGCCGAATACATGCTAAGGAGAAATCCGTAGCTTTTCTTCCTTCTATTTTTGCTCCAATCATCTCCCTATCTCTCATTTAGGTCAACCCGAAGTGAATTTGAAAAGAAACTGTTGCCGGGTAGAGGTTCTTAGTGAAAACCCCCTATTTTTCACTACTTTTTCATGTCAAAATCTACCGTTTTTTACATTTTCAACTCAATTCTCTTTTCATTAGGATTCTTATACTCACATATACTCAATTAGGATCATACATGACATAAAAATACAAAGAGAAAGTGGCATTGCATGGTGACCATCAATGCCTTTCATCTAGCTAAAACAACACATTGTCTCATTTCATTTCCTTTTTCAATTCTAACACTTCTATGTGATATTCTAGCTTCTCACATGCATGAATTCAAGCTTAATTTCATCAAAACCCAATGGAATCACATATCCCTCTTGGTGGCCGTGAACTACACACTCACATACAACACATTGCTTCTTTCAACTTTCAAGATTTTTACATTGTCATTCTCTTAGACATTTCATCAAATATCTTATCTACACTCAATTCACTTAACCCAAGCTTAAATCAAGTTCTAGGGTTTCTCCTACATAAACCCTAACTTCCATTTCTTGAATGAGTTTTCTTATATCAAGTCTCCCTTTTTATTTATTATGATTCTAAACTTGATTCATATCAAAACCTCCATCAAATTCACAACAAAAGAATTCAATCTAACATCAATCCATCACACAACCTATCTATCATCACTTTAAAGAAAATTCATGGAAACTTACCTTAAACTTAATTAAACATTGATCTTCTAGTTTAATCCTACTCAAAATCTTGATTTGAGGCTTAAAATAGCTTGGAATGGCTTGGGCTTTCACTTCTCTCTCTTGCTTCTTCTTGTCGTCCCACACTCTTTCCTTCTCCATCTATTTTGCTTCTAATTTTTCTAAGTGTTGAGAGCTCAACACACAAATATATAGAACTCTTATATGGATAAATGACCGTTTTGCCCTTATTAACATTTAACTAACTATTTGGTTTAATCAATTCCTAAAATCTCTATTAACATTTTAATATCACTTATAAGGGTAGTATTTATGAAATTTAGTATTCTCACCCTATAAGTTAATTACTACTACTAAGAAATGCAAAAATTGTGAAAAAAGGGCTTATATTGGGTCTTGTGAGATGGGGTCTCAAAATGGACTTCATCCACCTCTGGTTGCGAGATAGGAGCTAGGGATTGTACAGGATCTGCGACTGGTGCCGAAGGCAGGACCTCGCTGAGAGTAGCAACTGAAGGAGCTTTGGTCTTGATATGACGCTTAGAAGCAGTAGTTGGAGGGGTTACAAGATCGACAGATCGCTTCGGATGAGCCTTTTTTAAGGAGAGCTTCGCCATATTTGGAGCCCATCGAGGAACAGAAGTTGGAACTGGATAAGAAGCTAGAACTAGTTGGGGAGCTAGATCTATGTGTGAGGAAGGAGCAAGAGTTGGATCCGCTTGAGCGGAGGCAGAAGCTGGGTTGCTTAAGGAGCAGGAGTCTGATATGTTTGCAGGATAGGAGCAGGAGCTTGATCTGCTTAGGGAGTAGAGGTAGCCTCTTCTTCACTATCAGCTTCAAACACGGAAGCAAGCTCGAACTCTCCCTTGCTTCCTATGTCTCTCTTGCTATCTATTAGCTCGTTGTTAAGAGGAGGAGCTAGCCTGTAAGTCCTAAGGAGGTCGTTATCAAGCGCGTAGCTAAGAGTTGCCTCATTTGAATCTGTAAGCGTCCTGAGGACTTCTTCCTCCTTGTTAGTGAGAATGGACTTATTCCCTTTCACGTCTGCAAAACAAAGAATGTCAGCTCGTAAAAAAAAAAAAAAAAAAAAAAAAAAAAGGTCCTCAGCTCACAGGTATTTCCCCTTCTATCTACCTGGACTTAGAACAAAAGTGAAGTTGTCAAGTTGCCTGAGGAAAGGGCAAGAAATGAAAAACCAGCTCGTCTTGTAGCCCCTTACGTTAGACTTGCCCTTTGCATCACATTGGGACAGGAGATTCTTATAGTTTGATTGACAAGCTGCGAGGTAGTAGATTACCTCTTGCATTCCATCTTTTATGCCACCCAGCACCTTTAATGTTGTAGAGGTGGCTTAGGATTTTTGGAGTTGGGGAAGGAAGGTCACTCTTAAGAAAGACTAAGGCCAATGATGTTAGCTACGAATACGAGTTCGGGGTCAGCTGGAATGGTGAAAGTTTGAGCCTATTCAAGAACTCGATTAGGTAAGCAGAGATTAGAAACTTGAGCCCGTGCTTAAGATGGTAAGTACTGATGGCGATATATCCCTTGGGAGGATAGTACGCGTGGTCATTAGCAGCAGGGGACATCGCGCGGGAGCTCTTGGGAATGTGGTATTGCAACATGATTCCCCCAATCTCGGTATAATCCATCTTGGA
The DNA here is from genome assembly GCA_019925255.1 of Litchi chinensis. Classification (NCBI taxonomy): domain Eukaryota; kingdom Viridiplantae; phylum Streptophyta; class Magnoliopsida; order Sapindales; family Sapindaceae; genus Litchi; species Litchi chinensis. The sequence continues at coordinate 965,476 of CM034469.1, forward strand.
AGAATGATGAATGAACACCTCGCGAGCTCGCCGCTTCCTCAGCTCGCTGACGAGCTATTTCTGGATCAGCCCGAGCTATGAATTGTTTTGTGACTTCCCTACTTTGAGAAGTTGCCTTACCAACATTGCGTGCTTCACCCAAAGCAAGCTCTTCTGAGCTGGATGATTCATTATCTTCTACTCTATGTGTTCGGCGGTCGCAACCTGAAGCCATCTATACATGAAGAGAGTACAGTTAGGTCGCAGCAAGCAAACCATGCCTAAATATCTAAGTTTCCTACTAAGGAAGTTCCCTACTCTACAGATCGCAAACACCACACAGATCACTAATGTAATGGGGGGCTCGACCTATAGAAAAACGACTTATAAGCTAGCAACCTATAGGTACCTTATCCTACAGTTCACATGCATGTTAAGCGCAAATAGTAATTAGGTCGTAAATGAACAAGCTACACGATCAAATTAATAGGAAAATGAAATGTCGTGCTTAACAAAAAAATAATCAATAGCAGAACATGAAACATTTAAACTCATGTCAAACCTAGGAAGTATAATGCAAGCACAATGTGATGCAAACAACGAAAGCAGACCAAAAGCCGAAAACTTGAAGTTAGAGAAGAAACTTATTGTGAATCTTTGTTGAGAGATGAGAAATCTGATGATTGAAGATGAAGAATCTGAGAAGAACCGGTACAAGGAAGTGAAAAGAAAAAAGAAAAAATTCGGCGGCTAGAGAAGAAAATGACAGAGTGAAAAGAAAATGAAAGGGTTCCACCTATTTATATTGGCGGTCTAGCCCGCGCCCTAGCCTTTTGATCTAGGAGTCGTATAACCGTCTTATATCCAATAACGCAGCACGAGTTACGGTTTTTGTAATTTTTGACCGTCAGTTAAGAGACATACGCATTAAATACGCGTGACACGAGACGTGCCAATACTAGTTAAGCTATCGTCTAAATCATCACCACGTGTTAAAGTGATGGGGTGGAATTTGAAAAGGTGCGAGACGTGTCAGCTTTTACTAGCTAGCTCGAGCTCCCAATTCATAGGACACACTGAGAGCTGGGGGGGCTGTGTTATAGGTATATTTCGTATTGAATAAATGGGCTGGTAAATGCCCAGCAAGAAGCCCAACAAGTCGACCCAATGAAATGGCCTAGCAGACAAGACCTGGTTCATCAACACCCAGCCTAAACGAGCTCTTCAGCTCGCACAAGGACGAGCTCGTATCTTCACTATTATTCACAGGTCGCTGCCAGTATTATTCAACTCGCTCTATGCACAGCTCGTTAGTCAGAGCAAGGTCTAGCTCGAGATCGTCCAATGCAGTCTCTAGCTTGCATGGTGAACAGCTCGATAAGGAAATCTTCCAGAAAAGTAGTAACCCAAATTGATCGTGATTCTTTTACCAAAATTGGAAATAAATTCAAATTCAAACGTTGATAAATTTGAACCTTGATTCTGATTTATTAGAACTGACTCCTGATTCTGTGCAATCTGATTTGGAATGTAATTAATACACAATTCTTTCCTGTTTTATTTCAACTCAAATTGTAAATATCGCTCTCTATAAATAGCGGTTGAACTTCATTGTAACACATACAAAAGCAATAATATGTCGTTACTCTACAGAAATTATCAGAGAAACAGTCGTGGACATAGGCACACTTACTGAACCACGTAAAAACTTTCTTTGTGCATTGTTCTTCTTCTCTGCCTTTTTATTTTTCTCTTATTTTCTTGCTTTATTTTTCATTGATTGCAGGTGTTGGACTTTGAACCGTAGTCGACCAGATTCCAACGCCAACATCTAGGAATTACATTTTGAAAATTAAAAATTAAATCTTTAATTCAGGTATTGCATTCATGGCACTCATTCATTCAAACACATTTTTTTTCCCCATGAATATATGAATACAAATTTATTTTGATCCACCTCAATCAAAATATCTAACTCAATAAAGAATGGGTCCTTAAAATGAGTGTTTATACCCATTTTTCTAACAATTTTTCCCTAGGAACATTCAATATAATTTAAAAGGTTCTTGTCTCAAATTTTAATTTAGTCACAACCAAATTCAAATTTCAATGACGAGATAAAAACTAATACAATAATAATTTTTTGTCCAAATTGATGTCAAAATATGGTGTCTAAAAAATATGGCATCCCAGTAAGATTTGCCACATCTCATTAGATTTTAATGAATTAAAATTTGATTGGTTGGTTTTACCATTTCTAGGATGTTAGGGTACAAATTTGGGTAAAGTAGTACTATTGAAAACAATAATAACAATAATAATAGACAAACTATACTTTGAGCAAAATATGAGTCACATAACAATCTCTCTTCCTCTTGACTGTACATTCCTTGAATTTTTCAAATTCCATCTTAGAGAATCAAAAATTAATTAATGCTAGCTCTAGATCTAATTTCTAAAATAATATAAGTAGTTGTACAAACTACCTTTAAGAATATCCTTATTTATAATTTTATAAGAGATTTTGATATGGAATCACATTCACAACATGGTTTAAGGGGGAGTAATATTTGGTTTATTTCTTGTAATCTATTGGGGATAATTTGTAAGAAAGTATAGAATAGAGAAAAGAACAGTAGATAGTGAATTTGTAGAGAAAAGATAAGGAACTTTGTAGAAAAAAGACAAAGGAAGAGGCAAGTTAATTAGTAGTATAATTTTTCTCTCCCAAATTCAATTGTTTTCGATTGTTTAAAGCCAAATGAGAATACGATTTTACAGTTAAATAAAGAAAAAAAAAGAATACAGTTTTACACCACTAAGCAACAACATAACCCCAATAAGCAACAACAAAAAAGGTACCCACTATTAAAGCAACAACAAACTTAGAAAAGAAACACTAACGCAAGAAATGTAGAGGCAGTATGTAAACTCCTAGCTTCGACTTATAAAGTCCCAGTGTTAGAAGCTAAGATAGAGAGATAATATAACTCTCTACATTTAATTGATTGAATTTCATAGCCTCCGAAACTTATTAAATTAAGAATACGACAAAAATCGTCGATTTTAAAAGTTTAGTAATGTGTCAATGAAAATCTAAGTTAGGAAATCTAAGATTTTAGTAAAGGATAATCGAATTAAAATTCGATTAAAAAGAGAGAGTCAAGATCAATAAAATAAGCTTAGTGTTTTAAAATAAATTCTAGCGAGATGAAATTTAAGTTAAATGGAAGCAAAATACACAAAGGAAAACAACGAGGGGGATCATGAAAGAGTATCAAGAAATAGAGGTGTGGAATGAAATTAAGAAGATCATGGGACAAGATGCAAATTATAGAAGTTGTTGACTATAAATATCAACACTTAGCTGAAATTGTTTCAGCCAAAACACAAACAATTCAGACAATAACAAGAAGAGCCGAGAGAGTTCGAGGGAAAGAAAAAAAAATCAGTTGCTGCTGCCGTGAAGAAAGCAACCAGGAAGTGAAACCAAGAGAAGCAGCTGCTGGTCGTGAATCACAGCAAGAGAGGAAGAAGAAGACAGCAGCAGCAGCAGCGGCAGAAGCTGAAGCAGGCGCGCAGCTCGCTGGAGACAGGGCAGAACAGATCGCGCGAGGAACTGGACGCGACTTCGAACAAAACAGCTCGCGTGAGGGGGCTTTCTGAGGCCGTGAACTGCAGTATCTGGGCAGAGCAGCAAGAGAATGAGCTGAAGAAGGGAAGGTGCAGGTCTGGTCGTGCAAAACGCACGCGAAACAGCAAGCAAGACAGAACTGAGCGCGAGCTGAATCGCGACAGCAGGAACCGCGACAAGGCTGGTCGGCCAGGAAAAGAGAGAGAAGAATCACTACCCAAGTTGCCTTCCAAGCCCTCAAACATCCTTCTTAGACTCTTCTCAACTCCCTAAGCAAAGACCAAAGTAAGATTTCGGCTCCATTTTCTTTGATGTTCTGCAGAAACGAAAATGGTGACAGATTGTTGTGATGGATGTTGTTGTGGTTGATAAATTGTTGTTAAACTTTGATAGAATATTATGTGGTTGAAATAGGCACTTAAATGATGATTTTTGTGTGTAATTGATGCCATAAAAGATGTAAATATGGGCTGTCATATGTACAAACGAAATAGAAACAGAAAATGGCCCTATATGCACTCCAAGTGAATGACACAAAGCTTGAGTGAAATTTTAGTGTCCAAATGACCAAGTTAGATTTATGTATGTATTAGAGACTTGAAGGGCAGTAGCTAGACCTCGAAATTAGATGGTTTTGAAACCAATTTCAAGCCTTAAAGAGGTTAGAAAAGTTAGAGAAGAGTTAGAGTTGCAAAAGGGGAAAATTTGACAATATTGGTGAACCCGAGCTCAATTTTTGATCTAGAAGAGACCTGACATTATTTCATTTATTTGGGAGTGTTCTACACCTCAAATGATGCTTAGGAACCATAGAAAATCATAGGTTTTGGAACGGATCGAATCCGATAAAAATTGTACAAGTTATGCACAATATAGTACCGTTAGAGCTCTGAGAAGTGAAACGGCTAGCTTAATGCAATTTTTATGGCATGAAATGAGTTTAGTTAGTCATTATTAGTTAAATGAAGCTTAGTTGTAGAAGAAAATCTAGCGTCGCTAATCCGAAACACAAAGTTTACTAAACGGGCATTAAAACGCGCCCGAAAGTGTCTAAAACAGACATTTTCCTTAGATTTGACTTAGCAAATGATAATATTTTTCAATAAAATTTGACGTGTGACTAGAATGTGATATAAGTGAGCCGTAGAAAAAAGAACGAAGGAAAACAGAGTCCCGGGCAGCGCGTCGCAGTGCGCACTGTCAAGGGCTGTCCACTTGAATTAAAAATGTGATTTTTCGTTTTAGGCCTCTAACAAGTAAACGGACCGCGTGGGGGTATCCCTAGGGGTTCAAAACTAAAACTTTTGTACAAAAATCGATATTAGAAAGTCTCGGTTGAATTAGAAACAAGTTAGGAGCTATGTAAAGGAAAATAGTCATAGTTGAGAATTTCTAAAGTATAGTTAAGAATTGAGTTTTGTTGTGAGCAATGATGAGAACATGTTGTGTAGGTGACGAGCGCGTGAGCGGCGTCCAGGAGCCTCGTCAAGAGGCTTGACGCGGAGCGACGCGGCCTTGAGGTAAGTGGTTCGCCACTTAAGAGCTTTTAAATTGTTATACCAATTCTTGAATATGTTAAAGGAATGAATGAAATAATATATAATGATGTAGTTAAAGTTTAAGCATATGGATTCTTATGGAATCCATATGTTACTAGAAAGCGATAATGAGTTGCATGTAAAGAAAATGGAATAAGAAAGTGTTTAAGATTTTCAAACTAGTGTCATTTGTGCTTTTGCACTTAAAGAAATGTATTATGAAAACCCATGTGTATACCTTATAAGTTAATGAGATTTAGCGTTACGTGACTACGCAGAGAATTCCGTCCGTAATCGCTCAGTTTATAGAAAAGTATAGCGCTACGTTGCGATGCAGACAATTCCGCACGTAGTTGGTTAGTTGACAGTTAGCGCTACGAAGCGATGCAGTAAATTCCGCTCGTAGTCGTCTAGAGATTTAGCACTACATTTGCGATGCAGAGAATTCCGCATTGTAGTTGCTCAGTGAATAGATTTAGCACCCTACGTACGATGCAGTAAATTCCGTAACGTAGTGGTCGAGACACTTTAGTAGCCTCACGATTGGCGTTAGTTATAATCGCCCGTGATGGTTAGAATGAGTCGAGGATACACATGAAAGAATTTAAATAAATTGTAAAACTTGATTTAATACGGATTATTATGTTAGTATATGTGATATTGTATATCCTTGTTGCACTAACACCTTGTTTATTTTGTAGTTTATTGAATTTTATTGCGTGTCGCCGTCGGACGAGATCGCGGTCTTTTGTTTGCATATACATTGATAGGTGGACGATCGCGCAAAACGCTTAGAAACATTTTGTATATGTATTTAATCATGTATATTTTGAAATTGAATGATGTTGGGACTGTAAAATGTAAATATAATTATGCATTCTATATATATGATTCATATATGTATACCTTGCATTAAAGTTTATTATTTATGCTTATGGAAAGTGTGTGAAATGTTGCATGGTTGTGGATATAGAAGTTGAGAGGTTTTCAGAAATAGTCGAAGTGTATTTTCATGACAAGTGAAATTTTGGTTTATCAAAAACGCAGTCGTTATGTTGTCAAAATTTTTATAAAATGAATTTGAAATAGAATCAAAGAAAAAGTTTATCCCTCCCAACCAGTTACAGATAAAATAAAATCACTACGTGTTAACAAGTAAACGAGAATAGAAAGTTAGGGTTCGCTTCCCGGATGCCTTCGATCCGACGAGTCGGTTTCGAGGAGTTCGTTGAAGTGCCCGGTAGGATCCTCCAGACGAGAGCTTAGATAAGGTCTGGGAAGGGTCTTGTCACAGTATCAGTATCATCCACTTACAAATTAACTAACAATTAATGCACTCACTCCTATTTCTACGAAAGGATTAATTGCAAAAACTTCCATTGTATTTATGAGACAAGGCAAAATATTCAATTTTTATATAAAAATACAATAAACCCTCTTCCATTTAACGGTCAACTGTTAGAATTAATGAATAACCATGAAAAGACCAAAATACCCTTTGACTAGAAAAATGGAAACATATTTCAAAAATTAAAAAAAAAAAGATAAATAGAAAACAAAAGGACCTCACCGTCAGTGTACCACCACTGGTTAAGGTCAAATATCCTTTAAAAGGGAAGATCGATCTTCTTTTAGAGGAGATTCAAACAGAGATCGATCTCCATTGTCGAATGATCTCCCAAAGAGGAGATTGACGATCTCCTCTATTGAAGATCGTTCGATCTCCCACAATGGACATTGATGATCTCCATTATTAGAGTTCATCTGATCTCCTGGTGAGGAGATCGATCTCCAATTTTGGAGATTTGTTGATCTCCTATAAAGGAGATGATCTCCTCCATTAGTGATCGTTTGATCTCCTTATGATCGATTGATTAGATTTCCTTCGACCAATTTCCCTTAAAGGAGTTAATGTCCTCTACGACAGAAGGAGAGTTCCTTCTACGCGGAGGTTTTCAATCTCCATTGACAGTGCTGGTTAATTTTTATTTTTCCAATATTTATGTGGGGTTATTTTATAATGGGATATTATGAAACCCTTTGGAAATTGAACTATTGGTATTTTGCATCGTTTTTTTTTTAAATGTTTAACCGCCCCCTACTGTTTGAAAAACACAAGCAACATTACATTAGAAGGGCAAAATGGTAATCTTGTGATGAAAATATCTCATTTTAAAATGAGAAAAATTGGTAGCCATACACGTGTAACCTTGGGACCATAAGGGTTGGGACTGACCATATTTGGCTCCCAAAGGTCGTCTTTAATAGTGACACTGTTTCTGTAACCCTTCGCCTTAAAAACCTTTCATCCTTATCAATCACTGCAAACACAACATAACTAACGACAGTAATGAGCTATCGATGGTGGTTGAAGAGTGTAGAGGAGTGTTTAATACTCGTTGAAGGAGTGGAAAGGCTATAAAGAAAGTGAAAAGATGAAAATAAGAGATTTTCTTATTGCTTTTTTGTTTTGTTGTTGCGTTTTTTGTGTCAATGAAGTTGCATGTATGTGGAAAAGGTGTTTTGTTTACTTTTATTGAAGTTTGATTCATGAGTTTGGATTTAGGGTTTTCTAAAATTGGAGTTTTTGTGTTTCAAGTATGGCAATAACAAATTCGACGTGGAATAAGATATATAAGCAACTTATTTTGAAAAAAATAAAACAATGCATGGCTATCGTAAAGTAGTGGGAACATCATCTTCCATGCATTGTTATGTTCTGTTGGTTATGTTTAATATTGTTTCGTGTTGTTTCATCTTGGTTATGTTTTCGTTTTATGTTAGTTTTGTTCACTATCATGTTGCTTTTTTTTTTTTTTTTTTTTATTGTTTCATGTTGGGTTTGTGTTAGTTTATATGAAAATTTGTATGACATTTGCATTTATACATGTTCATTTAGTTTGCATAGGAAAAATGATAAAGGTGTTCCAGATAGGTATTGTGGTTGGGTGAATGTGATAAGGATCACATTAGTATTATATCAATATTGCATGCCATGCATGAGAAAATTAGTGGGGAAGAGGAGAATCCTCCTCACACGGATTATGATGTTTATGTCATAACTCCATGGGATGTTGATACTATACTTATTTTAAATGATATGGAGTTGTTACGAATGTTTCATAAGTTTTGTGAGCATAATATTAAAAAGCTTGTATTTCTTGTGTATGAGCGGTCTGTGGCCAAAGTAGTGGTGTTAATCCCCAATTGTTGCATGATCCTATGTTTATTGAGAAGTGGACTATTTGAATAGAATGTGTTTATAGAATATGCTTATGTTTGGGTATTTAGTGACCATAGTAGGGATGAGGATAAAGGTAAGGGCAGGGAGGGAAAAGAATAACATGAGTGCAGTGAGGGTGCAGATCAAGTTAAGGGCACTAAGTGTGCAAGTCAAGCTGAGGGTAGTGAGGCTAAAGGTCAACATGAGGGCACTGAGGTTGTGAGTTAGGCTAAAAGCAGTAAAGGTGTGGTTAAGGTTAGAGGTAATGAGGATAATGATGATAACATCAAGAATTTTTATGGTTATTAGTCACATAATGATGTTGTATATTACAGTTATGAGGAGGAGGAAGATCCTATTGCTAGTGCAACTAAGCTGCTCAAAGGCAAGCCTTTTTAACTAGAAATGAGAGATAAAATAGAGTTTGTAGTAGATTAAACTCATGATTCAATGTACACATTAAGGGCATCCTTGAATGAGTATGCCATACAAGAAGGGATTACTTTTGATAGATAGAAAAATGAAAAGGATAGAATAGCATAAAAGTATATGACATTAGGGTGTCTTTGGAGGATTTACACTAGATAGTTGTCAAATAACGTGACAATGCAAATTATCACTTACAAAAATGTGCACACTTGTCATCAATCCTACATCAATAATGAAGCTAAATCCAAATGGATTGTACAAAAATTTGAGAAGTTGGTGAAGTGCAATCTAGACATCAATGTCGGAGTCATAGCAAAAATATTAAGGGAAAGATGTCATGTCACTATGGACAAGCAAAGGTTAAAAAATGGCTATGGTAGTATTGAAAAAAGATCATGTTCAGTGTTTTCAACATCTTAGGAGGTATGCATATATTTTTAGATAGATCAACCCAAGGTTTGTAGCTTTTATTAAGATTTAATAGCCTTACCTAACTATTCAAATGATCATGCTCAATTTTGAGGCTCAAAAGATTTGGTTCATAGAGGGCTATAGACCGTTTATAAGACTAGATAGGTGTTTTTTTAAGGGTCCTTTCAAAGGTGTTTTATTATTAGTTGTGGCTTTGGATGCCAATAGTGGTTTATTTCCTTTTGCTGTATGCATTTGTGAAGGTGAATATGAGGCAAGTTGGTCTTGGTTTGTGGATCACATTAAGTGGTTCTTGCAATATCCATTCGATCAACTCATATGCTTTATGAGTGATATACATAAAGGGACCATAAATACATTGGAGAAGAATTGGCCTAAAGCCACATCCAGGTAATAAACTAAATGCTTTATTGTCTTGTGTTTTTCATTTTTAATTGAAACTTACATTTACTAAATGTTTATTTACATTACAAGTTTTGTATTGGGCATACATATGCAAACTTTAGGAAGAATTATTCAAGTCAAAAATTGAAAACTTATTCTAAAAGGCCAGCAGAAGTAGTTGTTTCCCTGACTTTGCAACAACAATGGATGAAATTGAAAAAGTTAACAAGGATACCAAAAAATGGTTGGAGGTAATGAAGGTGGAGTAGTGGTCAAGGCTTGCTTTTGATCAGCAAATCAAATGTGATCATGTAACCAACAGCATGACTGAATCCTTCACCAGAATGTTAGGAAATCATAGGGCTAAAACTTACCTTAGTTTGTTGGAGCATATAAGGAGGATAGTCATGATGAAGTTCCATAATAGAAATGAACAGTATGCTACATGGCAATCTGAAGTGCCTTCAATTGTTTACTCAAGAATTATGAAGCAAAATGTTCAAAGTAAGTCCTAATTGGTGTTGAAGGTTGGGATGGAAGAGTATGAAATTGAGGGTGATAGAAAAACATACATAGTTAATCTATCAAACTCTACTTATGAGTTTAGCTAATGATAAGTGAGTGGTATCTCATGCAATCATGCATTGTTAGCCATAGGTACTCACCATCCTATTATTATTTTTTGTTTGTTTCCTTTACAAATATTTTGCTATTATATTCTTTCACATGTTTTTATTTTTTATTTTTTTTTTATTTTTCTCATTTTGCAGGTGGCTAGAAGAAAACAAACTCCCTCACTTAGAACCTTTGTGCACCCTATGTTAACTCGCATTGCATTCTCCAAGACTAATGTAGGTATCATTCATTCAATTCCAGACATAGTTGCCTAACCAGCAATTGTAACTTAGGTATAAGGGTGGGCGTTTTCGGGTTCGGGTTGGATTGGGTTGAAAATCCCCCAACCCAACATAGGTTGAGTTGAAAAATTTTCAACCCAACCCAACCCAATTAATTCTTCAATTCAACCCAACCCAACCTAACCCAATAATTGTCGGTTGGGTTGGGTTAAGTCGATCGGGTTGGCACCTCATTGATATACAAAACATTCCTATTAATCAACTCATTTAAATACAAAACATTTCCATTTATTACACAATAGGTTTAATATAAATAAAGTTTAAGCCACTACATAATTTAAATGAAAAAAAGTTCAATTCACCACAAAAAGGCCAAAAAAATAAAAATTAAGACAATAATCCTAATAAAATCCATCAACACAACTTGTTTGCTATCATTAAAGTCTTCACAAACATCAAAAACCACAAAATATTATGTCCAATTGGTAGCTCCCAAAGCATCAACTGCTTGCATCACATCTAACATCAAACAAAACATTTAAGTCAACCCAAAGTGTAACTAGCTAACATGTTTTCAACTTTTGCAAATCATAAAAGAACAAACATATGCAAATAAAATATAAGCTTTTTATTTAAAATAATTACCTTAATAGCATGAAAAAGAATCAATTCACATTATTTTTTATGGATCCAAAGGTATGCTCACTCCAATCTCTACATAAATGGAAAAACAAAATGTTAGTAATATATAAAATTACACATTTAAAGCATAATAAAACAAATCATTTACCTTGTTCAATTGCTTCATACAACTTTGTCTCAGCCGTGGACGGTGTAAGGTCCAAGCAAATATTCGTAGATCACAACCAATTTTGCAAGCAAATCAATATCTCTACCATCTTTGGGGTCAAGCTACTCCTAAATGGATCAAGAATATGACCTCTTGTGCTAAATACTGACTCGGAAGCTACAGTAGACACTAGAATGGAAAAGACATCCCTTGCAATACGAGATAGAGTCTTATACTTAGAAGAATTAACTTTCCACCAACCCAAAAGATCAAAGTTCTTATCATCCAAATGTTCATCAGACTCTATCAAATACCTCTCAACCTCATTCTTTGAAACAATCAAATCATTCTTTTCTTTCATTTCCTTGAACTTTTTGAGCCTTTCCAAGCGAAAATCAAAACCTTCATTTGTCTTTCCCACATCATCCTCACTAAAGGAAGGATGGGAGCTAGAAACTTGTTGACCACTTGAAATGTTATAATCACTTTTGTAAAACTCATAAAGTTTAATCAAAAGATCTTTAATGCCATTAGTTAACTCCAAAACTTTCCTATCATCAAACATATCACTAAAGCAAAATTTGACATAATCCAACTTGTATCTTGGGTCAAGAATAAGTGCAATTATCAATAATTTATTCACTTCCTCAATTTTCCCCCAATATTTGTCAAACTTCAATTTCATTCCAATTGCCATATCACACAACAAAAAATCATCACTCTTACCCAATCTAGTCAACTCATTTTCAATAGAGCATAATTTATGAAAGAACATATTGGAAGTAATGGATGTAGAAGCACTAAACTTTAAAGTAATATCATAAAAAACATGCAAAATTTTGACAAATACTCTAGCATTACTCCAATCTTTCTCTTTTGGCAGCCCTGCCCTTTTTTTCCCATTTTCATCTTCAACAAAGTATAACCCATAACGTTCATCATCCTCCAATAATCTATCAAATGCTTTTTCAAATTTTAAAGCACTAGATAACATTAAATAGATGGAGTTCCATCTGGTGGTCACATCTACTACCACAAGGCTTTTGCTCTCAATTGTTTCATGCTCAACATAAGTTTAAAACGTTTGAAGTCTTGAAAGTGAAGACCTAACATATTGTATCGCATTACGAATGCGAACAATTGAATCATTTAAATCTTTCAAACCATCAGACACAATTAAATTTATAACATGAGCAGAACATCTCACATGCAAAAAATTTCCACCCAACACAAGTTCAGATTCTTCCCAATTTTTCAACTATTTCTTTAGATAATCTATAGCCACTTTATTGGCCGAGACATTACAGAATTGTATTGTGCACATTGTGTTTGCAAATGATTCCACAAAATCGTAGTGCCACAATGTTTAGTAGAACATGCATAATCTTTACCACAATAATTGCACTTACATCTAGACTCATCATCATACTTGGTGAAGCATTTCCATATATCTGACTTTGACTGACCTTTTTTGGGGATTCCCATGTCATTGTCAACATTATCATAATGCTCATCCATCTACAAAACAATTTTAGAGGATTTAATAACAAAAATTTTAGATGATTAACCATTCGAATTTTAGAGGACTCTATCAAAAAGTGTTTGAATTTTTCATTACCATATTAAATGTAACCTTCCTCTTCTTACTCATAATAGCCTCCCTCTTCTCAAATTTCAATAATCCAACAAATACTTAAATGGTAACCTAGCCTATAACAACAAGAAAAAATCAATAAAACCAAAATAAAAAATTAGTAATACAAACAAATATCAAATCAATAAAATACATAAATAAAATACATAAAGAATTTATATTTTTTTTACTATGTTTGCTCCACTAATACCAATATAATATTTCGTTACAACACACAATATGTCCTTGTTTTAATCACACAACACGATTAATTTATTATATAAATATTTCATAACTTATATTTATAGTCTAAAATCACAACTTCTAACAATCCACACATTAAAGGACATAAAGTGAATATTAAATTAAATTAAATCAAAGTCACATTAAGTTATAAGGCATCCATTATACACCCTCATTCCCTTATACTGTCAGCTATTATACAGTGACAGTCCTTGATAATTGACTGTCTATTATAAATAATTTATTCACTTCCTATCATCAAACATATCACTGACTCACAGTGACAATAAGCTATTATTCATTGACTGTCTTACTTAATTTGGTCCACCAATTCAAAATAAGTATGAAGACTTTGGTCCCTCACAAGCTCACATAACCATTCACACACGACACACCCATATATTATTTGGACCATTTCCACTCACGGTCCCATACACACATATGAGTATGACATATCCATGATTCCATTCAGCTGGTGATTGGTCCACACAATTCAAATCCATTGATCTAGTGACTGGTCCACACAATTCAAAAGGTGTTAGAAGACTTTAGTCCCTCACACAGCCGCTCACACACACATATACCTCTCAGCCTCTCATTCTCACTCAACCAACCAACTGCACCTGCATCACACCTCTCAGCCTCTTCTCCTTCCCACCCATGGCTCCACCCTCTTCTCCTTCCCGCCCACCAGATCATACCCTCTCAGCCTCTCATTCTCGGCCTCTCCCTCCATGATCTCTTCATATATTCCACTACTTGCACCTGCATCTCACTTCTTGGCTTCTCACTCAACCAACTGCACCTTGCCTCTCGTCGGTCCAAGGAAGATTGAAGGTTAAAAAAAATCAGGTTTTAGGGTTATTTGATTTTGAAAAAAAATTGAGATTAAAGAGAACTTGTACCTGTGGAGCGTGCAGGCCGGAGACTAAAGTTGGAGGACCGCCGGTCCGTCGTGAAGGACGACTATGAACGTGTGAAGGCTACTGTGTGTGGAGTGTGTAGGTGGAGAGAGATGAGAGAAAAATTGAGAGAGAATGAGGGCAAAACTGATGTGGTCGGCGGTGTGTGAAAAGTTGGTTTTTTATAGTATGGGTTCGGGTTGGGTTCTCGGTTTGATCTCACAACCTAACCCAACCCGAAAATATAATCGGGCTATTAAAACACAACCCAAACCGAGTATTTTGACTCCTATAACCCGACCACAAATGATCGGGTCGGGTCAGGTTATTCGGGTTAGGTTCAACATGCCCACCCCTACTTAGGTAGTCTATCCACCATTTGTGAAGAAACTCCTTGGTAGGCCAAAGCTTCAGCGGTTAAGGGAATGAGGAGAGAAAGCAAAACAGGAAAAAAGGGACTACTATCATTTGCTACACTTATGGATCGAGTGGTCACAACAAAAGGAGTTGTAAAGGTCCAAAGTTATAACATAGAAGAAAGAAGGCAACCCCAACAAAGAAACAAATTAAGTCATTTCACGATTATTTCATTACTTATTTAATTACAATAGCATCATCACTTATTTAATTTCAATTTACTTTCTATCAGTTATAAAGAATCGAAGAGAGATTATTTTCACAGCCTAAGACCATCACAAAGTCTCAAATCATAGTGGATTTGGACTGAAATGCAAAGGGCATTGGGTACATTTTGTACAAACCATTTTGACTTTTTTTTTTTTTTGTAAAGTTTGTTAACTTTCATTTTAGGTATTTTTTGAGCTAGCATTATATTGTTGCCATGAAATTTAGGTTGTAGTTCTTTTGGGCTAGCATGATTGAAGTTGGTTATGTTGTAATCATATTCATACTAGCCCCAATCATCATATATGTCATATAGGTAGAATATCACTTACTATTTTGGTCTTTTGAGAACAATATGAACTTAATTTGATGTTGCTTTTGTTGTTAGATGCTAGTTGAATATATATAACATCACAAACTAATTTCAAACACTGCCACAATTGGTACATTTTTTCTTTTCTTTTCATCAATCATATTTGTTATAGCTAGTACAAACACTACCATAGAATTGCCAAAAAACATTATGTTTATCAACATCATAAACCTTAAACCACTTTGTATAGCTTCTAAGTTATTCATTCTACCATATAGTGTTTCTACATTTTGCACTTTTACATGTACAACTTCAAGCAGGGGCGGACCCACCATTGGGCTAGGGGGGACACATGCCCCCCCTGAAATTTTTAAAAAAGTAATTAAATAATTTCAATGCCACAATGCTTCACATACAAGGATCGGTGTTGATGGTTACTGTCACGCTGGCCTTTCTCTCATGTCACCCAAGTTCAAATCCAACCAACACTTACAAGATTTTGCTTTTCCTCTTTTCTAGTCATTTATATATTATATAAATAAATTGCAAAAATAAAGCACAACCACATAATGACTTTAATGGTTGTGCTTCCCTTTCCTTTTTATGGAGGAACCAGGTTCAATACTCTCTTGCCTCATTAATACGTGTGTGTGGTTTTTTTTTTTTAATTTTTTTATTCACTCATTATGGTTACTTTGTTCATTGTTCTCTCTCTCTCTCTCTCTGTTTTTTTTTTCTCTCATTATTACAAACTGATCTTCAATTTTGAAATATTTTGACTTCATAAATTATTATACTAATTTCAAATTATTTTTTTTTATTATAGACTATGTCATATTTACACGAACTAGAGAATAAAATATATTAGGTTATTTAGTCTTAATAAGTCTTAATTTACTCACGATTATTGTTGTTACTTATTTTTCTTTTAAAGAAATTATTTTATATGATAAAATTCAGAAAAAAAAAATACTCATATGAATTATATTGTTTTTATCTTTTATTTTTATTTTACTTTACTTGATTATAAATCACATATATTTATTAGATAAAAGACTATAAATGTAGCTTGATTAGTAACTTTAATAATAAATATATATAGTTTGATTACATACATGTATTAGCAATTTGAATAGC
Source organism: Litchi chinensis (assembly GCA_019925255.1). Taxonomy (NCBI): domain Eukaryota; kingdom Viridiplantae; phylum Streptophyta; class Magnoliopsida; order Sapindales; family Sapindaceae; genus Litchi; species Litchi chinensis. Next base: position 981,594 of record CM034469.1, read on the forward strand.
AACTATCATCATAAAGAAGACATATCCTTAAATTAAATTTTTATTTATTTTTTTAGTAATATGAAATTTGAACTTCTCTCACTAAGAAAAATGGAGTTAGTGCACAATCAACTCATAATTAGTATATTTTTATTTTTATACTTGTATTAAAAATATTATTTTTTAAAAATTTTGTTTACAATTTTGTAAGGGGTCAAATTACATATTCTACTGATTATGTATTTTAACTATTTTTATTTCATATAATATTCTTCTAGCAATTGAAGGAAATAATACAAAGAAAATTTCATATATAAAAGTGTCTCTCCTCATATAGATTTCTGAGTCCGCCACTGGCTTCAAGGTTTTGTATTTTTGCATTGATAGCTTTGATCTCATCTTCCATAAATCTGGTTGGAGGATTTTGCTTAGCCTTTGCATATGCAGCTTTTTTGGGTTGAATTCTATAAAATCTAACTCCGAAAATGAGTAGTAATTACACTGCCTAGTATCACATGTAAAATACAGCTTGTTTGGATTGTTTGTGGACTCTGCAATTCTCACTGCTGCCTTCCCTTCTACAATAGCATTTTCTATTTCTAAACTTTAACATAACCACATTGATGTTGCTTGATGATGAGCTTGACATGTAACGTCCCGTAATTTATTTCCATATAAGTAGTGTTATTAAATTTAAATAAATAAGCATATTAAATTGGATTAAAAATTAGTTTTAATATAATTAGTATGATTAGTATATTAATATATTTAATTGTTAAGAAAATTTAATAGTTGATTTAATAATTTATATTGAAAGGTTTTTATTAGTAAGAGAATTTAATTAGGATTTTAATGGGAAATATTTGATGATGGAAATTTTTCATTGGATGGTTAAATGAGTGCATTTAGAATGCATTGCATGGGAAATTTTCTTGAACCAATGACAAGTTGACATTTAAAAGTAAAAGTTGTGAGAACCAATAGGAATTAAGCAAGTGTGTGGTTGAAAGTGAGTAGAATGATGAGTTGTATTGATTATCCAATAGGAAAATGGCAAGTGTGATAGTTGTTTGGCTCAAATAGAATTTTAAAAAGTATGGTGTAAAGGTAAAATATCAAGAAATTTACTAGTATAAATATGAGAGATTTTTTTTTGAAAAATTCATTTCTCTTTCTCCTTCTTGCCGTCTTCTTCCTTCTTCTTTTCTCTCAAATTTTCTTCTCTTTTCAAGCTTTTAACACCACAAATCACAGTGATCAAGTCTTCTTTACCCCTCCAAGTCTTCATTTATTGCAAAACCCTCAAATATTTCAAATTTTATTTTCGCTAGAAAAGGGTCAAAGGGAGGTACGTGCTGTAATTTTTGGTTTTTGTATTCAAAATAAATTAGTGAGCATGTGAAAGCATTCATGGGCATGTAGAGGTAGTTGGGTAAGCATTTATTAGTGTTGATTTCATTTTTATGGCTTTAAAGTGTGATTTTAAAAAACTAGATGACCAATTAGGGCGTGGGGAGTCTAGCAAAGGTAAGGAGAAACTTTGAACTTCTAATTGGAGTGCTAAAGAGCTTGGGTGGAAGCTCAAAAAGATTGGTATACTCTTACTGATGGAAACCAAGATAACAAGTATGGAGGATGACGAGACAATTTGACAACGAGGCAATTGAAGACTATTGGACTTAATCTTGAAGGCTTTGGGAGCTAATTGATTGTAATTCGAGACAATTTTGAGTTAATTGGGCTTAAAATAATTTGGGCTGGTTTATTTTAAATGTAATGGGTTTTAAATTAAGTTAGTTTATTTTATTTTAACCAATGTTATTTGGGCCGAAACATTTAATTTAATTTAAGCTCATGAGTATAATTAGTGAGCCCAAGTGTTAGGGGGCTAGGGTTTCATGTTATCTTTTATTTCTTTGGCTATAAAAAGCTTGTAACCCTAAGCATAAGTTGGAATGGAATGAAGATGCAGCTTTGTGTTTTATTGAGAGAGTGAATTCTCTTTTGTTCATTGTTGAACATGTGATCTTATCAAGTTTTACTTGTGCGATCGAACCATGACTTATCTCCCACCTTCTCATCTATATCCTGGGAATGACGTCAATATCCTTATTTTATAATTTTGGTTCTTGATTGAGTTCTAATCATTGGGTCAAAGTTCTTTATAACTTTGGTTTCTTGATTGACATATAATCAATGGGTCAAAATTTCAGTTTTATGAACCTGTTTTAATCTTTCTTGGGGTTGTGTTTCAATTTGTTTGTGGGTGTCGTATCTTTATATACGAGGTTCTCATCAGTTGGTATCAGAGCTTTGGGAATTAATTCAGGTTTGGTTATCCAATTTATCTATTTTTTTTTTTTTGGTTTAGTTTCTGTTTTATTTTTATTTATTTATTTTTTCTTTCTTCCAGCCGCACATCATTAATTTTTTTAGGGTTTTTTTTTTCTTCTATTCGTTGTTATTCTGCTCATAAATCTCATTCTTGTTTGCGTCAACAGCACTCTTCATAATTACTTATTTTTCCATTCTTGTTTCTTGGATGTCGCACGATCTTATTTTTGTTTCCGAGTCTGATCCATCATCAAGCCTTTAGACATATATATATTTGCTTTTGGTTCTCGCTATGCGCAAACCGTCCAGGTCTGTTATTGCTTTGTTTTCATTATAATATTTAACTTTGTTTTCGTCTCTTGCGCCGTTTCACCTTCATGTTGCCAATGTTTTGTTTTGTCTTCTAGTGCCGTTTCATCATGTCACCGGTGCGTTCCAGATTTCTTTTGTGTCAACATTGTTCATCATCAATTTTTTCTTTATTTTGTCTTCTTTTGTGTCCTGCGGTCAACATCTATGCTGTCTTTCTTTTGTTATGATATTATTATTAATGTTTTGGTCATTCTTTTATCAATTTTTGCACCATTGTTTTATCATCCGCTCACTATTGTTGACCGCAGCATCATCTTGGGTTGTTCGCTTCTGCGCTCATTATTTGGACAGTCCGCATCATCAAATTGTTTGACTTTGATTCACAATTCTTTGTTTGCTGCATCATCCACCCAATATCTCACTATTTTATTTGTTTCATCATCAATTTTTTTGTCTTCTCTTGTGTCTTACTCTCGGTTTGTTTTTATTTTTATTTTTTGCTAGTCTGTTAGATTGTTTTTCTAGCCGGTTTGAACATACTGGTTTCATCCAGTTGTTTTCAAGTCTGTTTCATTCTTGTTGCAGCCGCATAAATAATTTATTCTGCCTTGCTATTTTATTTTTGTATCAATCTTGATTTATCTTCACATCTATTTATTGATTTGCAAGATTCATGCCACTTGGGGTTTCTTGAGTAATAAACACGTGAGTGGATTGAAACACGTGAGGGAGTGTGAGGTTTTCTTTAACACTTTTTTCAGGTTTTCAATTAAGACTTCTGTTAACAAGATGGATCACGATTTGAGGACAAATTGTTTTGAGGAAAGCGGGAATGATGGAAACCAAGATAGCAAGTATGGAGGATGATGAGACAATTTGACAACGAGGCAATTGAAGACTATTGGTGACAGGACCCTTCCCAGACCTTATCTATGCTCTTGTCTGGAGGATCCTGCCGGGCACTTCAACGGACTTATCGAAACCGACTTGTCGGATCGAAGAAATCCGAGAAGCGAACCCTAACTTTCTTCAACCGGTTTACTCGTTTAAACCCAAAAATTCAGTTTTCCTTTAAACTAGTTGAGAGTGATAAAATTTTTCGCAATTCTCTTTCAAATATTTTTATAAAATTTTCGGCAGCATAACGGCTGCATTTTTTATAAACCAAAATTTACCTGTCAAGAAAATTTACACTTCGATTAAAACCTCAATTCCTCCCAACTTCTTTATTCCCAACCATGCAATAATCATCACTCAATTCTCAATTTATAAGTATGAACTCATGTAAAATATATCTAGATGCATCATATATATAAAATGCATGAATATTTACAAATATACAATTTCAAAATCTGAATATGTGTTTCTCAATTACATAACCATCTCATACATAAGGTTTTACATCATCACATGTCATGAATTGCCCACCTATATATACACAACAAAATGATGACGTCCTGTCGTCCGCGGTAGCACACAATGAAATATAAATAACTACAAAATAAGCAAACAAGTTAGTGCAACGAAGATATAATACCACATACACTAACATGAAAATTTATAATTTGTTTTGTGATTTCTTTCCAAAACCCCCATGTATATCCTTTAAACATTCTGACCATCACGGGCGATTATAACTAACGCCAACGTGAAGCTTACTAAGTTATCTCAACCACTACGTTACGGAATTTACTGCATCGCACGTAGGGCACTAAAGCTTATCGCTGAGCAACTACAATGCGGAATTTTCTGCATCGCAATTGTAGTGCTAAAACTCTGGACAACTACGAGCGGAATTTACTGCATCGCTTCGTAGCGCTAACTGTCAACTAACCAACTACGTGCGGAATTTTCTGCATCGCAACGTAGCGCTTATATTTTCTAGGAAACTGAGCAACTACGGACGGAATTTTCTGCGTCGTCTCGTAGTGCTAATTTCTCTATACTCTGAGCGACTACGAACGGAATTTTCTGCGTCGTCACGTAGCGCTAACTCTCATAACCTCTTAAGGCATATACATGGGTTTTATAATCAATTTCTTCAAGTGCAAAAGCACAAAACTCACTAGTTTTACATCTTCTGAAAACTTTCTCATTTTACTCTTTCTATAACAACTTAGTATTAGTTTCTAGTACAATATAAATTCCATAGGAATCTATATGCTTAACTTGAATATTAACATTGAAAATCCTTTTCATTTTCATTTATTACTTAGTTACAATATCTATTACGAATAACCATGAATGGATATAGAATTTAAACACTCATAAGTGGCGAACCACTTACCTCGAAGCCGCGTCACTCCGTGTCAAGCGTCTCGACGAGGCTCGTCACCTACACAATATTTTCTCATCATTATTAATAACAAAACTCAATTCTCAACTATAAGGTCAAGAATCTCAACTAAGACCATTTTTCTCTATATATCCTCCTAACTTGTTTCTACTCAACCGAGACTCTCTAATCCCGATTTTTGCGTAAAAGTTTTAGTTTTTGACCCTTAGGGATCACCCCACGCGGTCCGTTTAGTCGTTGGAGGCTCGGGACGAAAAATTACATTTTTAATACTCAACTTACAGCCCATAACAGAACAGGTGGTAGCACGCTGCTCGGGGCTCCGTTTTCCTTCGTTCTTCTTCCTATGGTTCACTTATATCACCTTTTAGTCACACGTAAAATTTCGTTGGAAAATATTATCGTTTGCTAGGTCAAAACTAAGGAAAACATCACTTTTTCGGGCATTTTCTAGCACGTTTAGTGCGTGTTTTGTATATTTTCCGTTTCGGATTAGCGACGCTAATTTTTCTTCTATAGATAAGCTTCATTTAACTAATAATGATGAACCAAACTCAAACCATGCAATAAAAATTGCATTAGGATAGTCGTTTCACTTCTCAGAGCCTTAACGGCACTATTTTGTGCATAACTTGCACAATTTTTATCGGATTCGATTCGTTCCAAAACCTATGGCTTTCTATGGTTCCTAGGCATCATTTGAGGTGTAGAACACCCCCAAATAAGCCAAATATGGTCAGGTCTCCCCTAACTAAAAATTCAGTTCGGGAATCACTAATATTGTCAAAACTAGCTCTCTTGAGCTTCTCTTATTCCCACATGCTTTCCTATGCTTTTCTAATCATTTTTATGCTCAAACTTGGGTTCAAAACCTCTAAATTTCAGAGCTTATTTACTGTCTAATATGGTCATAACACACACATAAACATTACTTGTTCATTTGAACACTAACAATTCACTCGAAACTTTTATCAACTAGTTTGTGTGTGTGAAAAACAAATTTTCGTTTCTATGATTCTCAGGCCTATAACAGCCCATAAATAAAACCCTAAGTCATCATTTACACTCAAAAACATCTCCTCTAAGGTTCTATAACAATCACTTAGGTTTTGACACCATTTCTAGTGCAAAACCTCCAACAACATACAACACAATTCTGCAGAAATAATTTCAGCACACTGCTGGAAATTTTTGTAAAGAAAAGGAAGAGTAAGCTAATTTCTTACTTGGTTCTTGACTTAAAGAGTTGAGAGGGACTTGGGAGAGGGTTTAAAGAGAAGATTTGAAGCTTGGATGGGCTGGAAAGGGGCTGTCTTCTTCCACTTTTCCTTGCTGCAATTTCTGCCCTGCAGTTGCACTTCTGCTGCTCTGTTTCTGGTGCTTCACTGTTTCAGCTGAGTGAAGGCACGACAATGACTTTAGTTTGCTGAAAACTTTCAGCCAAGTGTTGCTTATATACTACTCCTACTTCTCTAATTTGCATCCTTGCCCCATCTCTTTTTAATTTCACACAACTTCCTCTCAAATTCTCTTTTCTTTTCACTGCTGTCCAGTTTTGTTTATTCTCTGGCAGCTGCTGTTTTCTTCTTTATTTCTCACCTATTTTCATCTTTTCTTGTTGAAATCTTGCTAAATGTTCATTATATATGATTAGCCTTCATGAAAATGGCACTTAAGTCTCATGTTTAACTTGTTTGACCATCATTTTCCCTCCTCCCCTACTCTATACGGGAATCACTTTTGTTTTTGAGTTTTATGGTAGCTTTGCACTCTTCACTTGTCTACTTGGCTTCTAAGTGTCTTGTTTATATATCTTATTGATGTTCTATGGAATATCAAGCTTGTCCTTTGATTTATTTTTGATTATCATCAATCTCTTATTTAAATCGCTTAATAGTTGTCCATTACTTACGAACAACTAATGTAAAAATTTTCTTAATCGTGCACTCAATATTTTATTTTCTTTAACTTGTCTCTTATCTATGGATGAATTACTTTACTCTTCATTGATCTTTTTCTTGCTAATTTGGTTGTTGTGAAACTCTAGAATGGCTTTCACAAAATCGATGAATCGATTTAGCTTAACACTAACTTGATTCTATTGTAATGTTACTTAATTTTTATAATTGACGAATTTCGTCGTCGATCTTAAGTTGATAAATCTCTAACGCCATGAAATTCAATTAATCTAATGTAGAGATTTATTTTACCTCTCTAATTCATCTTTTAACACTAAGAGGTTATGAATCGAGACTAGGGGTTTACAATTGGGCTTAATCTTGAAGGCTTTGGGAGCTAATTGATTGTAATTGGAGACAATTTTGAGTTAATTGGGCTTTAAATAATTTGGGCTGGTTTATTTTAAATGTAATGAGTTTTAAATTAAGTTAGTTTATTTTATTTTAACTAATGTTATTTGGGCTGAAACATTTAATTTAATTTAAGCCCATGAGTATAATTATTGAGCCCAAGTGTTAGGGGGCTAGGGTTTCATGTTATCTTTTATTTCTTTGACTATAAAAAGCTTGTAACCCTAAGCATAAGTTGAATAAGATGGAATAAAGATGCAGCCAATGAGGTTTTATTGAGAGAGTGAATTCTCTTTTGTTCATTACTGAACATGTGATCTTATCAAGCTTTGCTTGTGGCGATCAAACCATGACTTATCTCCCACCTTCTCATCTATGTCTTGGGAGTGGCGTCAATATCCTTCTTTTTGATAATTTTGGTTCTTGATTGAGTTCTAATCATTGGGTCAAAGTTCTTTATAACTTTGGTTTCTTGATTGACATATAATCAATGGGTCAAAATTTCAGTTTTATGAACCTGTTTTAATCTTTCTTGGGGTTGTGTTTCAATTTACTTGTGGGTGTCGTATCTTTATATACGGGGTTCTCATCACTTAACCACGAGTTTGAATTGTATTAGTAGATAAAAGTGTGCAAAAATGTGTTCGAAACTTGCGATTTGTTATTTTGATATGTTGAGATGTTATAAATAATAGTTATGTGTTATTTGAATGATGATGGAAGAGATTTTATGATGAAAAATCAAGTGGAACAAAATTTTTACAAAAACCCCTTTGTATGACTGAATATGTATCAAGAGGGATCTAGGGGTATTTTTGTCCTTTTATGTGTTTAACGGATGATAATGAAATGATTTGTGAATTGAATTTTAAAGACGAAACAAATTTATAAAAAATTTACCCCTTAGCCGAATTGTACTCCTAGGGAAACCAAGGGTCGTTTTCGTCATTTCACTTAAATGTGTGTGTTATTTACATCGTGACATGATGATATGTGCAATGAATTGTAATTTCAAAGAGAAAATTTTGAAAACCACCTCTTGGGACCTAATGATAATGTAAAAGAATGTGATTGTATAATAAAGCTTCTATCGTGAAACCAAGGGCAAAATGTCCTTTGGTTATGACCAAGAGGGAGGTTTCGAAAGATTTTGAAAAGTGAAAGTAAATGAAAATATTTGATAGTTAAGTGTTTATAAAAGTTTAATCCAAAATGATAGTTATCGTAATTAATGAAATTATAGAGAGTCTGAGTAAAGCTATACATTGGTAGGTGAGGATTGGTATTTGACATGCCAATAGAATATTATTAGCAGTACTGCGTTATTACGTTTATATATTGATGTGATTAACAGACCTTGAGAAGTACCGAGTATACGGTCCAGACGTTGATATGAATATAAAGTTAAGCTTCAGCGGGTAGACACCAAGTGTCCGATGCCGGAGGTAAATGTGAAATCCGTTACCGATTCATGGTATCGTGACAGCATTTACGAAAGGCTTTTATGATAATATAATAACTAATAACGCACTTGAAATGAACATGTGTCTGAAAAACCTTTTATAAAGTTCTGAATGGTGGTGTGAAAATATGTTATGGTGAACATTAATTGTTTTGTCAAAAGATACCTTTTTCATGCTATGATTAAGAAATTTTTTGATTTTGATATTGTATGTGTGTACCAACCAAGCTATTTTGCTTAGCGTGTTAAATTTTCCACACGCAGATAGTTGATGTGAGCTGAGAGAGCTGAGAGTGAGAGTCTAACAAGAAGATCATTCCATTGCGTTTCCAGAGTCACAATAAATTTCTAATCTTTTTGGTAGTCATCTTTGACATGTACATATTTTTATTAAAATGAAGTTTCATGAATTTACATTTTGTATATTCAAATGTGTATGTGTGAAAAACCTTATAAACTCCAATGTATATAAATTTTGAATTATATTTCTAAACGTTTCTTAAAGAGATGAGAAAATTGGACAATGTAACGTTTTAAAGTATCTGTGTTTATTTTGTTTTGAAAATGTATTTGGAAAAATGTATACTTTTCTGTAAATTTATGTGCTGAAGTGGATTTCAAAAGGACGGAGTGTCTGATATGGGAAGTTGAGAAAGTTAAAAACATATTAGAAGTGTTTCTTTAATTATGCAAGTTTTACTATTTTGGGTTTTTCAATAAAACAGGGGAAACTCTACCGGATTTTCTGTAAAATAAATTAAGAAATTAAACGGATTTTGTAATTAAAAAGTTGTAATGTCCTCCGCCTCGACTCCGGCGTCCGTGAAGTTGCGGTTAGAGAGGAAGGGGGGGGGGGGGGGGGAGGTTTAACATGACATTCCTTCCATTTCTTTTGTTGCTTGAATTGTTGTGTGGGTGTGTCTTTTGTGTTGCTTCAACGTAAAAAAGTTGCAGGTTTTTAGGTGTTTTTTTTTTTTCAACAGCAGTGTGTTGAAATGGTGGGCATGTAATTTATAAGTTTGGTGTGTGTTGTTGTAGCCGTCACATGTGCAACAGTCACATTTTTTTAGGGCCATTTTGGTCTCTTTACTTCATTGTTTGTTTCAAATGCGTACAAGGGTAATTTGGTCATTTAATTGCTTTAAATATGCTTCACATCTACTTTGTCTCGTCTATGATGTCAAATGAGGGCAGTTTGAATTTTTCACGTTTTGGTATGGGAATTTACAACTTTCTATCAAATTTTCAAATAGCGGGGGCAGCTCAACAATTAAAAAAAAAAAAAAAAACTGGTAATCAATAATTCAATTTCCATGGGTGTTTCATAATATCCCTTTTATAATTAAGTAGAAATTAGGTACTTTCTTGCAATATATTTTAGGTAAAATTTGTATAGATAAAAAGTGTGGGGTTAATTTACAGTTAATATATATATATATTTTTATCATTAAATGATTATTTTACCCTTATCTTCAAGTTCAAAAGTTGAGTTTAATGGTTAATGAGAGGGGGTCTACTCTAATTTATGTAAAAGTTGACTATTTTATCTTTATCTCATAAATACAATAGAAGTTTGTGCAATTAACCAGAAATCATGCTTGGCCATCATGAGTTAGTGATTGTTGTGGTACCAGTCATGTATCACAATCTTTGAACATGTAATTGACTTTCATTTTTAAAAATATGATTCTTTATGTTTGAGCGTGAATTTCTTCATTTTCATCATTAGTAAAAGCTAAGAATTCAACTTCTTAAAGTTAAAGGTCAATTCTTTCTTTTTCTTTTTTTTTTTTAATAACCAACACCAAATCCACAGAGGTATGTGAATCTTGTAATTTTGTTCCTTTATCGTCAAAGTTATAAATATTTAGACTTAAATTCTTTATCTTATAAATTTACTAAAATATAAAAAAAAAATCATTTAAGATTCCCACATGATATTTAACCGAGTGACGCTCACAACCCATTATGTATCTTTTGACACTTTATTTTAATTTTTCTTCCTAATGACTATTTCAACCACTGTAGGCCCCATTTATTGCTTTTAAAAAGTATAAATTTTGATTATTTATAATTTTTTTATAAATATGGTGTTAAGTAAAATTTTAGAAAGTGATTATTCAATGATCCCAATAGTTTTAAGAAGTGCATGTGGTTACTTTGGTTAGTAACTATAAAATAATCTTCTATGAGATTTAATGAATCTTTTAAATGTCCAAAGCATCATCATTAATTTTAATAAAAAACACTTATATCCCAACATTAATTATATAGAATTATATTTAGGGTAAATGACACAAATGCCATTGAGTTTTGCCAATATTACACGGATATGACAACTTTGGTCTTTTCTACACAAACATCATTGAGGGTCCTTTCTACACAAACAACATTGAGGTGAACATGCTGCAAAAACACTCTAACCATTAGTTGACTAAGTATTGACCAAACTTTTAGATAGATATTGAAAGTTAACTTGGTCCTTTTATGATATATTAAATAAATAAAATAAAATATATTAACCAATCAAATCTTGCCACATCAATTTCCAATAGTATATCTTAAGGGCAATATTGTGCTTTTGATAAAATAAAAATATTAAGATTCTACATAAAAACCCACAATCAATTTTTCTTTATAAAAATTGAAGGATGGATGTAAAAATTCCAAGATTTCATCCCTCAAATATTACTCCAATGGAGTTGAGGCATCTCATCCTTCAAATATTACTCCATTGAAGATGGAGCACAGCTCCACCTCCAACAAAGTTGCTCCATTGGAGTTAAAGCATTACTTCATCCATCTCCAACAAAGTTTCCCCGTTGAAGATAAAGCAATGCTCCATCCTCGATAGAGTCATTATGACAATACCCAATCCAGATTCTCTCTAATCTCTGTTCTGAAGGGTTCTGCCGGGCACTCCAATGGACTTTTCTTAATCCGACTTGTTGGAATGGAGAGATCCACAGAGCGAACCCCTTAACCTTACCCAATTTCCTGAACTTAGTTCAATTGTATTATTTACTTTTGAAAATAAGTTGGGTGGATAAAATTTTTTCTCAATTCCGTTTAAAACAATTTTATAAAAATTTCGGTAGCATAACAGTGCATTTTTTAAGGTTTCCAAATTTTTTACCTGCAATAAAACACACTTCAACTATATTTCCATTTCCTTCCAACTTCTTTAATCCACAAACATGCATTGGCACCACACTTTCCACAATCAATAGACATGAAATTATAATAGAATGTATAAGTATATATATCATACATGGAAATTCATAACTAATCACAATAACATTTACAAATATACACTTCAAAATGCAAGATGCTATGGTTATAATATAATACAAGTGTTGTTTTTTTTTTTTTTTTCAAGATTAGTATGTTCAACCCATGTGCATGATTTATACAACATATTTGGCGACTCGCCCACCTATAGATATATATATGAAAATCTCTCCGTCCCACCTTCCTACGACAGCACCCAAATGGTATGTATAAGCTACACAACAAGTAAACATGTTACTGCCACAAAATAATGTAATATAATTATACACTAGTGTAACAATTTATAAACTTATTTAACCTTAGAAATTTCGAAATTTTAAAGTTTTCTTTCTAAAACCCCATGAATAGCCTTAAGATACTCTAACCATCATGGGTGATTCTGCTAACACCAACGTGAAGCTACTATGGTATCTCGACCACTACGATACGGAATTTACTGCATTGCAACGTAGGGTGAAAAATCTCGTATCTGAGCAACTACAATGAGGAATTTTCTGCATTGCAATTGCAGTGCTATAACTCTGGGCGACTATGAGCGAAATGTACTACATCGCAATGTAGTGCCAAACTATGAAACTAAACAACTACGTGCGGACTTGTCTGCGTCGCAACGTAGCGCTATATATTCTAGGAAAACTGAGCAACTACGGACGGAATTTTCTACATCGTTACATAACTAATTACTCTATAGGCTGAGTGACTATGAACGAAATTTTCTGCGTCGTCACGTAACGCTAAATCTTATATAATCTTAGGCATATACATGGGTTTCGAGACTAAATTCATTAAGTGTGAAAGCACAAAACTACTTAATTTTTAAAACTCTAAAAATTTTCTTGATTCCGTGTAAGATCTTTTACTCAACTCAAACTCATATTTTACAATTCATTTTATAAACTTGAAAGCAAAACAAGTTATAATTAGAATTGAAATGAAAGTATAGATAATGTAAGCGATGTAACACTTACCTCGATTTCCAAGTTTACTAGAAAACTCTATGGAAGCTCTTTTGCTCCACTAGCTTATGCGTCACCTGCATCACATGTTCTTATTTAAAATACGTTACAATGTGCTACATAAATTACACACATTGCTTTTAAACTTTAAAAACTCTTTACAATGTACTTTTAACTACAACTTTCTCTATTAGATTCTAACTTAACCAAGACTTTCTAATTCTAGTTTCTTTGCAAAACTTCCAGTTATACATCCCTAAGAACACCCTCACATAGTTCATATAATTTTAAGAGGCCCGGAATGAAAAGTCAAAATTTTGGACCCCCTATAACAGAACACTGTGTACAGCCCATTCTACGGGCTGTTTCGCTTTCGTTTTCACTTGGACCATCTTCTTATCTCTCACTTAGGTCCCCCGTAAAATGGTTTCAAAAAAATCTAAGTATTGAGGGGTGAAACCTAGGAAAAACACCTATTTTTCTATACTTTTTTATGCACGTTTTCGCATCGAACAAGTGACGATGTTATTTCTTTTATATCTAAGGTTCTTTTACCTAATTATGATCAATTATATTCGTTCCAAGCATTGAATAATGCATTTACATTGACATTTCACTTTACGACTCTCTAAACGCACTATTTTGACTATAACTTGCTCAATTTTTATCAGAATCATTCCCTTCCAAATTCTATGATTTTCTATGACTCCTAGGTATGATTTGAGGTCTAGAACAACTCCAAATAAATTAAAACAGTTCAGGTCATTACTGCTCCTTTATTGGGCTCGAGATTCTCCAATTTGCTCAAAACTACTCCTTTGACAATTCTATCACTTCTATATGCTTTCCTAACCTCAAATAAGCTTAGATTTAAGTTCAAATCAATCAAAAATCAGAGGTATCCTACTGTCCTTCATAGCTGTGACACATAAACATACACATCAAAGTGTAAATCTTTTCAATTCTACATGTAAATCTCTCTCAAACCTTTTATCAAACAACTTAACTACAACTTGTTTGACATTTTAGTGCTTTAAATCACACTTTAAAGTTTGATAACCATAAACCTAGCCTCCCATTCACACACAACAATATGTCATTTAAACTTCCATAACACCCACTTAGGGTTCTACACTAGTTTTAAGTGTAAACCACCTAACACAACATACTAAAATCACATAGTTATCGCCATACCCATACAACCCCAACTAACATCAAAAATTGAGAGAAGAGATGATATCTTACCTTAATCTTGGTTGGGTTTTTGTTTTCCTAGCTTAGATCAACACAAACTTTGATTTTGGAGCCTCGGATTTGGTTGGCAAAGTGCACTTCTTCTTCTTCTCCCTTGAATTGTCGTCCATGCACTCTCTCCCTCTCTTATTTTTTTTCATGCCACTCTCTCTCACTCTCTAATTCTCACGGCTGCTCTCTCTTTTGTTTCATAAAATTTTTGCTAAGTGTTACTTATATATATAAGTAACTTTTCTCAAAATGACAAACTTATCCCTTTGACTACTTTGACTATCACTTATAGTTTAGTTTAATCTAATTAGTAATTGACTACTAATTATAATTAATAAATCTTATGATTCTCATTTTTGGACTTGATCGTATTGTCCTTTATAATTTATCTCTTGTTTATTAAAGGGCTATTTTACCCCTCTTTACTTTTTCTTATCAAGGCAATTATTGTATAATCCTACAATGATCGTTAACTCTTCAATGTCCCGATTTAGATTAATATTGACTAGATTTATCATTTTAACTTCATAATCTAGCTTCTAACATTAGTAAGTTCAGAATCAAGATTAAGGGTTTACACATTATATTAGAGATAGAGCTTTGGCTCCTTCCCAAATGAAGCCACTCCATCAAATAGAGCCAATGGGATAGAGTAGATTACTGTATCTGATGGTGATGATCTTCTTCGACTAAAGATCTTTAAGATCTCCTCCTATTGGAAGAAATTTGTGTAGATCTCCTCCAATTAAAGAAAATCTGCAACAATTTTTTATTTAAAAAAAAATATATATAGTAATGTTTGATGATGATCATGGATTGTTAGTAATGGTAGGTTAATGGTGATGATTATGTTAGGGTTGGTGTCCTAAAAGCTTTTAATTTGTAAACTTTTGATAAATATAAAATATATTTGTTCCATGTTATTAGTGTACATTGTGTATTTTTGGCTATTGCGAATACCAAGAAACATCTATGATTACTTATGTAATTTCAAACTAAGTATATAAGTGTTATATACAAGAGAATTTAATTTGAGACTAATAATCTAAATGGTTCATAAAAAGCAAACAAAGTTGGATACTTTGTTTATAATAAATCTACTGTTATGGTCCATTTCACATTTGATATTGTGATCTTATCTGGGATTGTTCATGTGACGACATGAAAATAAGACACCTTATATAATAAAGATTATATAAGACTAGACCTTAATTTCAAACTAAGTATATAAACAAAGTTGGATACTTTGTTTGTAATAAATCTACTGTTATGGTCCATTTCACATTGTGATCTTATTTGGGATTGTTCATGTGACGACATGAAAATAAGACACCTTATATAATAAAGATTATATAAGACTAGACCTTAGTTTCAAACTAAGTATATAAGTGTTACATACAAAAGAATTTAATTTGAGACTAATAATCTAAATGGTTCATAAAAGCCAAATAAAGTTGGATACTTTGTTTGTAATAAATCTACTGTTATAGTCCATTTTACATTTGATATTGTAATCTTATCTGGAATTGTTTATGTGACGACATGAAAATGAGACACTTTATATAATAAAAATTATATAAGACTAGACCTTAGTGAAAATGAATTTCTTATTAATATTAATTAATATGGGAATTCATATTTATCAATTAGATGATCATATATGAGTTTATTTTAGTCTTAAGTGTATCATGGACTCCTATTTATTGAGCCATATCTTTTTATTTACGTGAGTGAAACTATTATGTATTTATGGCCAATAACTTTGTAATTTGGAGATATGATAAGTAGGCAACCAAGAACGTTTTATGATGGTATGTTTTTGTGACTCTCAATAACAAATTTATAAGACTATACACTCGTTATAGTATAGTGGATGAGAGATTGTTCCACTGAGAGGTTGTAGTTACTTCTATAAAATTCAATATGATGAAATTGCAATAAAGTTAAAACAAGATTGAGAGAATAAAAGTTAAACTAAACTAACTAATGACAATGATAGCAAAGCTGATCCCCCTCAAGCATCTCTATAGCTTCAGTCGTGGACTCTTGAAAACCTCTTGTTGAGGTAGCAAACCTGACGGGCCTTGACTCTTACTCTCCAGGCAACCCCACGATAACCCTCTAGACGGGATCCTTTCCGGTTGAAAGGTTCCTATGAAGCTAAGTCTTTTTAAAACTTTATTTAGAAAATCCATTTTTGAAACTCTTTTTATAAATCGTTTGCTAGTGGAATTGGGTGAAAACTTTTTCGATTTAAAATTGACATTTATGAAAAGAATTTTGTAAAAATTTCGACAACACAACGACTGTTTTTCTGAAAATATCATGTTGTGAAATCACATTAAAAGTTTGGTACACTTCAAAAACGATTCAATTCTCAACTCGTGGGCCTCAAGTCCTTTTTTCACAAATCATAAACCATTCCAAACATGCATCAATTCAAAACAATTTCAAATTTTGAAATATGGTATGCATGATCATATATATATATATATACACAAAACTCCAACTCTGAAGTTATTTTTACATACAAGTTTGCATAAGTTTAAAACATAATTATCATACATGAAATATAAAGGGGTATCATAGCCGCACCCGACGAAAGTGTATAACTACTCCTGATATGAGGTCCTTGCTACCTGATCACCCGTACTTGTACCTAATCCTGGGAGGTTTTTATTTTTCAAAACAACAAAACTAGGGTAAGCATAAAACGCTCAGTGAGTGTTAGACATTTCTATTCAAGTCATTTCAATATTACCTCCCTAAAAACCATTGTATAAACTCATTTCGTATATAAAAATCATGCTGTTAAAATTTGAATACATAATCCGAAAATTGTACACATTTCAAAGCATGGATAATCATATATATTTTTCACATGTATCATAACTCATGTATAGTGCAATAACTTGAAAAACAACTATTTATATCATCATTTACTTTCATATGGTTTTCAAATGACAAAATGTGAGTGATTCATGCATTCACATATTTTCTTTTCACTTTTCATTCACAAAACACATCAGTGATGGCAATTTTACATTTTCGAAAAGTTTTCATTTAAAACAGGCCAATCACTGTTTTCAATTAATATGGTATCCTATATATGTGGGGAAGCAGAATTTACCTTCGTACAGGCCATCTATTTGGTATATGCTAGTGGGATTTGTTGGGTTTTGTGCCCTAAGAGCTTGTAATTATGTAAACGGTTTTAATAAATAATAATAAAGTATTCATTTTATTCAATTTATATATTTTGCAAAAATTGTATATGTCATGAGAAACATCTTTGATTACTGATGTATTTTCAAACTAAGTATATAAGTGTTATATACAAGCGGATTTAGTTTGAAGAAGTAATCTAAAGAGTCCATAGAAAGCAAACGAAGCTGGGTACTTTATTTGTGGTAAATCTACAGTTGTGGTCCATTTTGTATTCGGTACAATAGTTTTATCCGAGACTATTCATGTAGTGACATGGAAATGGAGGCACCTTATATAATAAAGATTATATAGGACTGGACCACGATAAACATGAGTCTCTAATTAATATCCGTTAAACTTAGAGATTTATATTTATCGACTAGATGATCATATATGAATTGATCTTAATCCTGAGTGTATTATGGACTCCTGCTTATTGAGTTATGTCCTTTAATTTACATGGGTGAGATCGATATAGATGCTCGATCAATAACTTCGTACTTTGGGGATATGATTTAGTAAGTAGCTGGGAACATTCTATACAATAGTGGAATCCACTCCTTCTTGAGAAAAGTAGAGAAATAGTTCTCTTAAGGGTTGATTCAGGTCTTGACCAATAAGAGCGCTCAACTTTCTGTTTATATGTAAACGGAAAGATAAATTCATAAGTTGTTATGAATATATTGTTCATTAGAGAATCAATGGTACTTAAGGATCAAGATATAATTAGAGGGGTATAACGGACATTATGACCTAGCTCTAATTATGAACTATTTGTGGAGGGTCAAATCATATGTAGTGATTATATCAATGGACACTGAAAATTTCAGATTGTATAAAAACATCTATAGTTTTTAGAGTGCAATCTTAGGTTTTTAGTGGAGTAACTCTAAGATTAATGATAGTGAATTATTTAATTAAAGAGTTTAATTAATAATTCCGATATTATTGGAGTTCAAAACTGTAGGTCCATCGGGTTCCCTTGATAGCTCATAACTATAAGAAACGTGTATATAGAATATTGTAATTGGATCGTCCAATTATATTTATTACATAAGTAGTAAAAATATGTGTTCACTTGGTATTTGAATAATATTGATTATTCAAATTATTAATTAGTTAATTATTAATTATGAATTAATAATTATTTAATTAATTTTATAAGAGGTCTTGAATTCAATTCTTAGTTGTGACTGGGTATAAATTAATTATGAATTAATAATAGGTCACAAGTATGATTACAAAATATAACATGAATTAATTGTGAATTAATTATGTTATATGGGCAAAAATTTAATTTTAATAAACTTGGGGTTAAATATTAATTTGATTAATTAAAACCCTAATTGGTTGTCTATAAATAGAAAAGAAATAGACTTCTTTTCTCAACAGAAGTTATATTTAGGTTTTGTTTTACGTTCTTTGAAACTAAAACCTATTATCACCTTTTACATATATTGTTTGTTCTTTTGAGAAAAGAAATCAATAGAAAGTGAGCACAATTCTATATAATTGTGTCCACTCATTGTTTCTTGGTGTAAAGTCATATCAAGGAAGACAAGGTGGTGAGCAATCCACAAAGATCAATACAAAAAGGTACAAGATTTGATCTTTATTTAGTTTTATTATTTTATTTCATTATTTTAGGGATCTAGGGTTCTTGAGTTTTCTTACAAAATTTTTAAAACTCAATGTTCCGCAAAATCTTATTTTTATAACAAATAATTGTTGTTTTTTCCCTTCAATTGGTATCAGAGTCTAGGTTCCAATAAAACAGTGATTTTAAAATAATATGTTTTGTATTGATTTGTATGTCATTGAGTAGGCACTGTTAATATTTGATTTGATTATGATATGATATATTTTGTATTCATGTTTGTTGAATGGGGATTGCATGGTATGATCGTTAATTGTATGGTTCTTTGGTTATTTTAATTTGATTAACGTTATGGACACTATGAGTTTTTGGTGATGCCTTTTGGGCTAACCAATGCACCAGCTGTATTCATGGATTTGATGAATAGGGTGTTTCATGATTTTTTGATAAGTTTGTGATAGTGTTCATAGATGACATTTTAGTGGATTCAGGCAGCAGGGAGGCACATGCTAAGCATCTAAGAGTGGTATTACAGACCCTGAGGGATCATCGACTGTATGCTAAGTTCAGTATGTGTCAGTTTTGGTTGGATAGGGTATCATTTCTCGAACATGTGATATTTGCAGACGGGATTAGTAGACCCTTAGAAAGTTGAAGCGATTCTGCAATGGAAGCAACCAACCACAGTTACAAAGATTAGGAGTTTCTTAGGATTGGCAGGGTATTACCGGAAGTTTGTGGAGGGATTCTCTAAGATCACCATTCCTTTGACGAAACTCACCAGAAAAGATGTTAAGTTTGAGTGGTCAGAGACCTATCAAAGGAGTTTTGATGAGTTGAAGGCTAGGTTGACCACAGCTCTCGTTCTTACACTTCCTTCTGGGACAAAGGGCTTTGTAGTGTACAATGATGCATCCAGGCAGGGCTCAGGGTGTGTTTTAATGCAGAATGGGAAAGTAATAACATACGCATCCAGACAGTTAAAGAAGCATGAACATAATTACCCGACCCATGATTTAGAGCTAGCTGCAGTTGTGTTTGCACTGATGATCTGAAGACATTATCTGTATGGAGTTTCATGTAAGATATTCACAGATCACAAGAGCTTCCGGTATCTACTCACTGAGAAAGAATTAAACATGAGGCAGAGAAGGTGGCTAGAGTTGATCAAGGACTACTAGTGCTCCATTGAATATCATCCAGGAAAAGCCAATGTGGTAGCTGACGCTTTGAGTAGACAGCCCAGTAGTTCCATAGCTCATTTGAAGGCAGGGTACCTTCCGTTGTTAAGAGATATGGGATCCTTAGGGGTTCTATTAGAGACTACGGGTTCAAGTGCACTGCTAGCCACATTCCAGGTCCGACCGGTACTCGTAGATCGGGTCCGAGAGTTACAGAGACAGGATCCTCAATTGGTCAAGGTTAGTTAGGAGGTAGAGTTAGGTAGAGGTCAAGACTTCTCAGTTAGAAAGGATGGTCCACTAATGATAGGTCAGAGATTGTGTGTTCCAGACCTAACAGATCTTAAGAAAGAGATTTTGGATGAAGCCCATTCTTCTGCATATGCGATGTATCCCGGGAGTACAAAGATGTATCATACCTTGAAAGAGCACTACTGGTGGAAAATGTATGAAGAGGGAGATAGTTGGGTATGTATCCAAGTGTTTGATTTGTTAGTAAATTAAAGCAGAGCATCAGAGACCAGCATGATTATCTCAGCCTCTCCCTATTCCAGAGTGAAAATGAGAGCATATCACCATGGATTTTGGGGTTGGATTTCCGCGTAGTCGGAGTGTACATGATAGTATTTGGGTGATAGTTGATCGGTTCATGAAGTTAGCTCATTTTCTACCCATTCGCAGTACTTATCCCCTAGATAGGTTGGCCAGATTGTATATTGATGAGATTGTTAAGTTGCACGGAGCTCTGGTTTCAATTGTATTTGACGGAGATCCCAGGTTTACATCTAGATTTTGGCCCAGTTTGTAGAGAGCTTTAGGTACTCGATTGCATTTCAGTACAACATTCCATTCGCAGACAGACGGACAGTTTAAGCGTACCATTTAGAGTTTAGAGGATATGTTGAGATCCTGTGTGATGGAGTTTGGAAGGAGTTGGCATGATCAGTTGCCATTGATCGAGTTTGCCTATAATAATAGTTATCAGGCTAGTATCGACATGACACCATATGAGACACTGTATAGGAGATGATGTAGGACGCCGTTATGCTGGGCTGAAGTAGGCGAAAGGAAACTTCTGTGACCCGAATTGGTACAGATGACTACCGATAAGATCAAAATTATTCAGGACAAGTTGAAAATTGCCCAGGATCGCCAAAAGAGTTATGCAGATAATAGATTTAAGTGATCTGAAGTTTATTGGATAAAAATACTCTATTCGATTTTAGTACCGTATATAATATTTATGGAGAAATAAAATAAATTAAAGTGCCCAGATGAGAAATTAAATTTTCAGTAAAATTCCTGGATAGATCCAGATGCGTAAATTGAGTTCTGATAAAATCTCCGGATAGTTCGGTAATGATTAATAAAATTTTCGGGGAAATCCGAGTGAGTAAGTTGAGTCCTGACAAAATTTTTAAGTGGATCAAAGATGGTTAGAATGATAAATTGAATTCTAATATATTTCCCGGGAAGCTCGGAGATGGTTTTTATTTGCAAAATATTAGAATAATTTAAAGTGACCGAATCTGAAGGTGTAATCGAATTCTAATAAAATTTTTGAATGTGAAATTTAGTTATAATAAAATTTCTAGATAGACTTAAGATAATTTCGAATACGAGAAGAGCATTTTAGGAGATTGGAAAACGTGGAAGAATGCATGAAAGTGGAATTACATGTGTCGGGAAAAAAGAGGAAGAATGGTTGAATGGTTGACACTTGTTGCCATGATAAATGAGATTGTGACAAATGTATGGTGTATGTGGACAAATGTGATAAGTGTACGTTGAATATAGATGATATATAAAGTGAAAAATTGAACAAGCAATGAAAGAGTGAGCATTTCACCTAGTCAACACCAAAAACAAATGAAAAAGAAAGAGAAGTGAGAAGAAGCTTTCAGTCTAAGAGAGAAAGAAGACGGTAGAAACCTATTCTATCAAGAACAATTAAGGAAGACAGCTGCATGTTGGTGATTTTGGAAGCTACTTTTAAGCAATCTTAACACATACAAAAATCAACTCGTTCGAGGAAGGAAGAAAGGGAGGTATTTCAGCCATAAGAAGAGAAGTGAACTGCCGAGAGAGACTTCAAGACAACTTGCTGCATTCAACAATTTTGAGAGCATTTTTGGAAGATTTCATCACATGCAAAGGGTGTAAACAAGTCTAGAAGCAAGTTCCATCCATCCTAGGTTGATTTCAAGAGGTAAGATTTGATGTTTCCATGAATTATTTTGTGAAAATGCTTGGATTTATGCTTTTCGATGTGTTGGTTGTGATTTATGTGTGGGTTTGAGGATTTGAGACCTCAAAAATTATTGATACTTGGTGGCATGTGTGACAAAACCCGAACCAGACTCTCTCTAGGCTCTTGTTTGGAGGGTCTCACCGGGCACTCCAATGAACCTCTTATAACCCTGCTCACGGTTAAGAGAGACCCGCGGAGCGAACCCCTAATATACTTTACCCGTTTACTTTGCTTTAACTAAATCAATTTCTATTTCTTTGAAAATAGTTGAGTTGGTGTAAATTTTTCGAATTCGGTTTAAAACAATTTTTAATAAAATTTTGACA
The DNA here is from genome assembly GCA_019925255.1 of Litchi chinensis. Lineage (NCBI taxonomy): Eukaryota > Viridiplantae > Streptophyta > Magnoliopsida > Sapindales > Sapindaceae > Litchi > Litchi chinensis. Next base: position 1,004,340 of record CM034469.1, read on the forward strand.
ACATAATGACTTTATTTTTAAAAATTTCCAAATTTTTACCTACATAGAATACATACTTCCAACTATATTCAATCACCCCCAACTTCTTTTGTCTAAAAGCATACATTTGCTCAATCAAATTCACAAACATGCATTTCACCCAACAATCACAACTAATCAATATCATATGATATATATATGTTCTACTTTACTACCATTTTTCATCCCAAAAATCTTATGATACAAAAATGTAAATGGTTATTTCAAAATGTGTAATCATGAGGGTTTTAGTTTTAACAAAACAAGGGTGCAATATTTTCATGTTATGCATCCGATGATGACGCCCACCTATAATTTTGATGAACTTATTTTGTCTTGATCACCTGCAATAGTTTCTTGAAAGGGTTTGTACACTACAACAAAGGAAACTCGTTAGTTCAATCAATAAAGGAATTACAAAGGTTGTTACAAAATTAATCATAACTTATTTAAACATTTATAATTTTAGTTTCAAAAACTTTTATTTCTAAAAGCACCATGTGTACCCCTAATATAGTCTAACCACACTCAATGTGGTATGTCACGCGGTGATTTTCAACTGACACCAATCATGATGTTGTTAAGATATCTCAGTCACTACGTGCGGAATTTGCTGCATCACAAGCGTAGTGTGAAACAATCTCTAATCTGTGCAACCACATGCAGAATTTTCTGCATCGTATTTTGTAGAGCTAATAAACCATCACTCTTTACAACTACATGCAGAATTTTCTACATCACATATTGTAGTGTAAACTCATTTATAATTTGAGCGACTACGAGCAGAATTTTCTGCATCGCAATGTAATACAAATAACTCTAAATCTAAACGATTCTGTACGGAATTTTCTGCGCCGTACGCATCGTACTAGATAATATAAAAACTGAGAGAATACACATGGCCTTTGAAATTCTTTTCACTAAGTGCATTAAGCACAAAAACGTTTACCTTTTGAAAACATTTAATTTCACTTAAACTCAAATCTTTTGAAAATCATTTAATTCTACATTTGCTTTTCTGAATCCCATGTAGGGATCTTTTACTCAACTTTAAAGTTGTAATTTGAAAATCATTTTTGTAATATTTTAACAACAATAACTTACATTCTTTCAATAAAATTGAAATAGTGTAAGTGATATAACATTTACCTTGGTTTACTACTCGCTAACAGCTTCAACGGCCTCCTTGTGCTCTACTTGCTTGCTCGTCACCGGTATATCACATTCTTATTTAGAGTATGCTATAATGAGCTATTCATAGCCATCCACATTGCTTTGAATATAATTCACTCTTTAAAACACTCTTTACACTATAATCTTCACAACTCGATTTTTACTTAACCAAAGCATTAAAATTCCGGTTTCTTTTCATAAGTTTTAATTATATATAACAGGACCCTAACCAGACCCTCTCTAGGCTTTTGTCTGGAGAATCCCGTCGGGCACTTCAACGGATTTCCTGAACCCAACTAGTCGAATTGAAGAAACCCGAGAAGTGAATCCTTAACTTTCTTAACCGATTTACTCATTTAAACTTAAGAATTTTGGTTTTCATTAAAATAGTTGGGAGTGATAAAATTTTTCATAAATTTCATTTCAAAACAATTTTATAAAATTTTGGCAGCATAACGACTGCATTTTTGACAAATCCAAAATTTTACCTGCATTTTTTACTATAATTTCATTTCCTCCCAAGTTCTTTATCCACAAACATGCATTATTATCATTTTATCCACAACAAAATGCATGAACTCATACTAAGATAGACATACATACGTCATATATGAAAATGCATAATTATTTACAATATCATTTACAATAATACCATTCAAAATACAAGTATTGTTCCACAATTTATGTATTCAATCCATACACATGATTTACACTAATATATTTCATGAATCGCCCACCTATAAGCAAAATGTAAGTCCTTCGGCAACGGAGTCACCTAATACAACACCGGACGGGCTAAGCAAGCTACACAATGAAATGAAAAGTTAGTTCGTCACATAATAATAACACATAATGATATTTCTTTTTAAATTTTTAAAACCATTTCTAATAAAAGGACCATGTGTATACTCTAATGCACTCTGGCCATCACGTGACGATTTTTTTTTCTACTGACACCAACGTGAAACTACTATAGTATCTCGATCATTACGTGCGAAATTTACTACACCGTGACGTAGGGTGGGATAATCTCAACTCTGGGCAACTACAATGCAGAATTTTCTACATCGCAATTGTAGTGCTAATGAACTATACTCTGCGCGACCACATGCGGAATTTTCTACATCGCATATTGTGGTGCAACTACTCATTATCACTGTAAACCCCTAGTCTCGATTTATAACTTCCTAGCGTTAGAAACTAGATGATGGAGTTAAAAGAATAGATTTAGTCAACGATTATCCAAATCGGAACATTTCGGGAATTAATAAGCGTTTAGGACTATTCGATAATCGTATTAAAGAAAATAAAGTTAGATAAGAGGAAAGTTATATTTTTACAAATAAGAGATATATATATAATTGACAATGTGGGCAAATCCAAAAGTTAGAACGTTATTACATAAATGTCCATAAGTATTAAAATATTACTAAGTGATTAAATAAGTATTAGTGATAGTCCAACAAATCCAATAGAAGCAAAACTTTCAAAGAAATAAAAGAGGAAGGGTGTAGTAGCAATTAAGCAAACAATAGAGGGAAATTGTGTGAATTGGAAGAGATGAGGTCAAGAATTTCAATTATTGAAAGGTTAGCCTATATATATGGACACTTATCAAATTTTTTGGAAAGAAAAAGATGCAATTCAGTCGTGCAACAAGCAGAAGCCGTGAAACCGAAATCAAGAGCAGCTGCTGGTCGTGAATCAGAGCAGAACCGAAGAAGAGAAGAAGAAGGCACGGAAAGAAGAAGCAATCAACAGCAAAAAGGCAAGAAGCAAGTCTGGTCGTGCAAAACAAAAACAAAAAAGCAACCAAATCAGTTCAGCTGTGAGAAACCAAACCAGAAACAAATTTCAGCGTGAAGAAGTGCAGAGCATAACAAAAACTGGACAGCAAGTGAGAGTGGAAGAAGAAAGCCTATTCCAGCCCTTTTCAAACCTCTAACTCCCCTCTCTAAACTCTCTTCCAAGCCCCTCTCACTCCTCTAAACAAAAAAATCAAGTGAGATATCATCTTCCTTTTCTTCTTACTTGTTGAAAACCTGAAATAAAAATTGGAAGTGTGAGCTGTTAAGTGTGCAGAATTTTTGTTATGTTGTGTTGAAGGTTTTACACTTAAAATTTGTGTAAAACTCTAGGTGATTTATGTAGAGAATTAGATGATATGTTGTTGTGTGTTAATGGTAGCTTAGGATTGTAATTAAGGGCTGCCATAGACTTGATTTAAGTGGAAACAAAAATCAGCTTTCACACACTCCAACTACTTGATAAAAGTTGGGAGTGAATTGTAAGAGTTTAAATGACAAAGAAATGTTAGTGTGTGTGTTAAGGACTTGAAGATCAGTAGATAGCCTTGAGTTTAGATGGTTTTGAACTCAAAATTTGGCATGAAAAGGATTAGAAAAGAATAGAAAAGCATGTAGAAGTCAATAGAGGTAGTTTAGACAAAATTGGTAATCCCGAGCTCAAACCATGGGCTAGGGGAGGCCTGTGCAAAACTGACATAAATGGGGATGTTCTACACCTCAAATGATGCATAGAAGTCATAAAAAACTATAGGTTTTAGAACGGATCAAATCTGATAAAAATTGCGTAAGTTATGCGCAAAATAGTACCGTTAGAGCTTTGAGAAGTGAAATAACTAGGTGAATACAATTTTTATTGCATAGATTGAGTTTAGTTGATCATAATTAGTTAAATGAAGCTTAGATACGAAAGAAAAACTAGCGTCGCTAGTCCGAAACGAAAAAGTGCACAAAACGTGCACTAAAAGTGCCCGAAAAAGGATATTTTTCTTAGATTTGACATAGCAAACGATAGAATTTTTTGACGAAATTTGATGTGTGACCAGAATGTGAGATAAGTGAACCATAGGAAAAAGAATGAAGGAAAACGGAGCCCCGAGTAGGGGGCTGTGATGCATTCTGTTATGGGTTGTCAATGAGGTGAAAAATTTTGATTTTTCGTTTCGGGCCTCAGAAAATTATACGAACCGTGTGGGTTGATCCCTATGGGTCCAAAACTGAAACTTTTATGAAGAAATCGGAATTAGGAAGCCTTGGTTAAGTTAGAAGTGATTAGAGGAAGTTAGAGTTAACAAAACACATTGTTTTGTTTTTCAAAGTTTCAGGCATTGTGTAAGTTGTTTAATAAGTGTTTGGTAATGTATATTAAATGAGAAAGTATTGTGTAGGTGAAGAGCGAGGCCCCCGATACTCATGGAGGCACTTGATGCAGCTTTAAGGTAAGTGCTTTGTCACTTACAGTTCTTTCAAGTTATATTTCACTTCTTTTACGATTATGTTGAATAGAAATAAAAATGATTTTTAACTATCAACGTTCAAGTTTCAAGTATATGGGTTCTTATGGAATCCATAAAATGATCCAAATCAATTTTAAGTTGTTCTAAAAAAATTGAAATGAGAGAGTTTTTAGAAATTCCAAAACTAGTTCGTTTTATGCTTTTGGCACTAAATAGATTCAATTTTAAAACCCATGTATATACCTAAGATTTGTGAGAATTAACGCTACGTGACGATGCAGAGAATTTCGTCCGTAGTCGCTCAGATTATAGAAAAGTATAGCGCTACGTTGCGATGCAGACAATTCCACACATAGTTGGTTATTTTATAGTTTGGCACTACGTGGCGATGCAGTAAATTCCGCTCGTAGTTGCCCAGAGTTTTAGCACTACAATTGCGATGCAGAAAATTCTGCTTTGTAGTTGCTCAGTTATGAGATTTATCACCCTACGTGCGATGTAGTAAATTTCGTACCGTAGTGGTTGAGACATTGTATTAGCTTCACGTTGGCGTTAGTTAAAATCGCCCGTGATGGATAGAACACTCCGAGGGTATACATGGGGATTTTGAAAATATTGAAAATGTATAAGATTTCAGTTTAATACATTGATGCATGTTATATTATACGATTTTGTTGCACTAACTCGTTTGATGATTGTGTAGCTTATTTATATCCTTGAGCGCTGCCGTAGGACGGTGGAGTGACGACACTCTCTTTTTACATATACATATATAGGTGGGAGGACCATACAAGGTGTGTACATTTGTATATATGAATTGATTGTGTTGCATGTTGAAATGCACTTGCAAATTCAAATTGTATATTTGTAAATATTCATGCATTTTATATATGGTTTATAGATATGTGTTATATGCATTTTCTGGACTTATTAAATGGGCTGGTAAAAGCCCAACTTAGGCCCAATAGAAGGCCCAATAAAGTCAACCCAATCAATGCCTATCAGACAAGGCCCAGATATAAACTCTAAGCCCTGCAAGTTCTACAGCTCGTCCCAGCAAACTTCTCAACTCGCAGTAATGAGCTCGCCTCACAGCAAGGTTGTAGCTCGTTCCACAATTCGCCATACGTATAGCTTGCCACACGTTTACCAGTGAGATCCAGCTCGAGGTCGTCATATACAGACAGCATACAGCTCGTTCAGATGGCAGTAAATGCAGTATCTTCCAAAACAGGCAGTTACCTAATCTGATCGTGATTCTCTCACCAGATATAGAAGTTAATTCAAATTCAAACTCAGTCAACCCTATCACGAATTTTATGGAGCAGTTTCCTAATTTTATTCAAACAGATTAGGAAGAGTAATTAATTCATGATTCTCTTCCTATTTTATTATGACTAGATCTGTAACGTTACTTCCTCTATAAATAGAGGTTAAAATCATTGTAAAAAGGACGACACAATTAATTACATACTGTCACTCTGCAGAATTTGAGAGAGACAGTCGTAGACGTAGGTGCACTCGCTAAACCACATTTTTGTTCTTGGTTCTTTATTGCTTTCTTCTTGGTTTTTTGTGCTTTCTCACATTGATTGCAGGTATTGGGCATTGAATACTTGTCAACTGGATTTTAACGTCGACATTTTGGCGCTAGAAGGAGGGCCCAAATGTAATCTTTGTCATCTCAGTTCATCGATTTCTGATAACGTGGCAAGAACTAGACAAACCAAGTATGTGGGCTCACAAGCTGACCAGGCAGAGAGTTAGCCTAGTCACCATCAACATGATGCGCAACAGGCGGAAGGTGCACCCATGCATGCAGCAGGAACGTCGTATGGTCAGGTAGCTGGTGTTGCAGCAAACATGCCCCCTTTGCCTCCTTGTTAACCAGTTCCAATCGCCCCAATTATTGATGGACAATAGGTGTGGTATCAGAGGCAAGAGGCACTGGAGAACACGGTCAGGCAGCTCACAGAAGCCGTCAATATGTTGGTGCAGACTCAAGTACAGAATGTACCTAGGGTTGAGGTTCAGGCACTAAGGCATGTGCCCTAGCAGCATGAAGTGATGCAGGTACCCGAAAGGCCAGCAGGGGAAATCCCATGACCTGCAGGTTCAACTCGTTCCTCCAATGCGAGTTCTAGAGCTGGACACCCTGTCCGCGAAGAAAGGGAGGTCGCGCACCCAGCTAGCCTGATGGTAAGGTTGAGCCAGGATGGAAACCGACAGGAAGAGGTTGGGCATGACAAAGTTCGAGCTGTAGCTCGGTATATGGAAGAAGTGAACGAGCGTCACGCGAGATCCCATCAGCCTGGGGGCTCATTCGAAGGGAACGAGAGATATGACCCAGAGCATCCTTCTCCGAGTCGCGACCACAGAAGGAGATATGAGCTTCGAGATCCACAAGTAGACGAGCTCCTCTAGAGGGTCTAGCAGCTAGAAGCACGACCTGGACTCCCAAAACAACGTGGGTACTACGGAGAAAGGACCCCATTTACAAGGGAAATTGAGACGCAGCCTCTCCCTCCAAGGTTTAAAATGCCAAGTATTCAGCAGTACAATGGGGATAGTGATCCCTATGATCATCTAAATGCTTTTAATGTTCAGATGGACCTACAGACAGGTAATCCTATGGTGAAGTGCCGTGTGTTCCTAGCTACTTTGGGGGACATTCCAAGGACATGGTTCAAGAATCTCCCAGTTCGCAGCATAGGTAGTTGGGAAGAATGTCAACAGAAATTCGTTGGCCAGTACTGGGCATTGAGAAGGCAGCTCGCGTCATCCTGCCACCTAGCTACTATCTTCCAGTGTCAGGGTGAGTCGTTAAAGGAATATACCACCAGGTTTAGACGCGAGGTTGCGAATGTTGAGAACCCATCAGATGAAAGTATATTGACAACGATCTCAGCTGGGTTGCGCAAGGACAGGAAACTGTACGAAAGCATTTACAAGTCCCCAGTGAAGGATTTGGGAGAGTTCTACGAGTGAGCTGCAAAGGAGATTGGGTGGGAAGAGATCTTCGGCCCGAAGAAGTCCAATCAGAAAAATAAAGCGGGCAGTTCCAATCAAACTAAAAAGAAAAACTATGGCGGGAACGATGAAGCTAGAAATAGTGGCTCAAGCAATCAAATTGCTAAAAAGGCAAGGAAAGAGCCAAGGTACGAGCGACCTCAATGTCAAGGTTGCTATGAAAATTACAGCATCCTGTCAGACTCGCAGGACAGGATCTTTGCAGCAGAGAAGAACAGAGAGGATTTTGGGAAGCCCTACCCTTTGAGAGCCTCTGTTCAGCATAGAGATAGAAGCAAATTTTGTGCCTATCATAATGAGGTCGAACACAATACTTCGGATTGTTGGGCGTTGAAGGACGCCATTGAAAAACTAATCAGGAGAGGTCGTTTGAGAAATTATATGGAGCGACCTGCAGAGTCACGACCTCCATAACAACGACCTCAACAGCAGCAGCCAACACAGTAACAGCCCCAACGAGCTCCTGATCCAAAGCATGAGCCTGCGGTAAGAACTATTTTTACAATCTATGGTGGCCCCCATATCGCAGGTGCTTCTAATAGGTCGCATGAGAGGTATGTCCGAGAAGCAAATCATACCTTTTAGGTTAGTGGGTCGGAGGGACCCTCCAAGAAACCCAAGATGACCTCGGATGAGATTGTTTATGCTCAAGAGGATGTTAGAGGTGTAATCTGGCCACACAATGATGCGTTGGTTATACGAGCTAAAATCAGCAATATGGAAGTATGGCGCATCATGATAGATACTGGGAGCTCAGTGAATGTGATGTACAAGAATTGTTTTGAGTAGATGGGGTTAGAAGCAGAGCAATTGAGACCATCCCCAGAGCCTCTATTCGGTTTCATTGGAGATGTTGTTGTGCCAGTAGGCCAGATTAAGCTACCACTCACGATTGGGGAAGCAGGTCGCCAAGCAACTGCGTTGGCAGATTTTTTTATTATTGACTGCCCATCAACATACAACGTGGTCTTGGGAAGACTTGATATGAACGAATTGGATGTGGTTACTTCAACTAGGACCCTTACAGTTAAATTCCCAACTCTTAATGGCATTGGATGTGTTCGGGGAGAGCAGCACTTAACAAGACGTTGCTATGAAGATGCTGTTAAGATGGGTGTAAAAGGAAAGAAGGTGAATGTGGTCTCGGGGGACGAGCCACGGGTTATGACCGAGAAAGGGGTCAGCCACGACTTGGACCCTCGTGGGGTAGATGCAGATCGAGCTACTGGGCCAGTTGAAGAATTAGAAGATGTTCAAGTCAGCGAGGCGGATCCAGAAAGGTGCCTGAAGCTGGGAAAAGGATTAGCTCTAGAACTGAGAACCCAGCTCGTTGACTTCCTAAAGGCGAACTTGGATGTGTTTGCGTGGAATCACGAGGACATGGTGGGGATAGATCCCAAGGTGATGTCACACAGGTTGAATATTGATCCTCACTACAAACCAATTCGCCAGAAGAGAAGAGCAATGACAGGGGAACACTATCTCGCGTTGAAGGAAGAAGTAGATAAGCTGTTGGCAAACAAATTTATTCGAGTAGCTTACTACCCGACCTGGGTCGCCAACCCGGTTCTGGTAAAGAAGAAGAATGGGAAGTGGAGGACTTGCATCGACTTCACTTATCTGAACCCTTGCCGAGGATAAACCAGCTCGTGGATGCTACAGCTGGTCATGAGCTCCTGAGTTTTATGGATGCATACTCGGGTTATAATCAAATCCCAATGAATCCCGAGGACGAAGAGCACACCTCATTTATGATTGATCGTGGCTTATAATGCTACAAAGTGATGCCTTTCAGGTTGAAAAATGCAGGAGCGACCTACCAACGCTTGGTAAACATGATGTTTGAAGAGCAGATCGCAAAGACCATGGAGGTCTATGTTGATGATATGTTAGTAAAGTCCAAGCAGATAGGTGATCATGTGCGCGACCTGGGAGAGATATTTCGGATTCTGAGGAGCTATCAAATGAAGTTGAATCCACATAAGTGTGCGTTCGGGGTAGCTTCTGGGAAGTTTCTGGGCTTCATGGTGAACAGCAGAGGAATTGAAGCCAACCCTGAGAAGATAAAGGCATTAATCGATATGAGATCGCCAATCAGGATAAAGGATGTGCAAAGCCTCAATGGCTAGGTCGCAGCATTAAACAGGTTCATCTTGAAAGCCATCGATAAGTGGATTCCATTTTTTGATATCTTGAAGAAGGCAAAAAGCTTCGAGTGGACCGAGCAATGTGAAGTTGCCTTTCAACAGTTAAAAGAATACATGGGGCGAGCTCCACTCCTTTCTAAGCCCAAAAAAGGAGAAAAGCTGATACTGTACCTGGGAGTGTCGCAGCAAGCTCTAAGTGCTGCACTGGTGAGGGAAGAAAAAAAGACGTAGCTTCCAGTTTATTATGTAAGTAAAAGATTGCAGAATGCTGAAACCAGGTACTCTCAAATGGAGAAGCTCGCTTATTGCCTGGTGGTCGCATCGAGGAAGCTGCGACCTTACTTTCAAGCTCATACGATTGAAGTCCTCACCTAGTATCCGCTGAAACAAGTTCTACAGAAAGCGGACACTTTAGGTCGTTTGTTAAAATGGGCAGTGGAGCTCGCACAATTTGACATTCAGTACAAGCCGAGGACAGCAATCAAGGCTCAAGCTCTGGCAGACTTCATTGCAGAGTTTACAGGACCAATGGATGATGAGGCTGAATCCTCTGAAGGTCCGACCTGGGAGCTTTATGTTGATGGATCATCTAGCAAGCAGAGGGCTGGAGCTGGGATTCTTCCGATTAGTCTTGAAGGCCACAAGATCCTTTATGCTTTAAGGTTTGGTTTCCAGGCTACAAACAATGAAGCTGAATATGAAGTGTTGCTCGTAGGTCTGCGTCTAGCTAGAGAGATGTGAGCTGAACGACTGAGGGTTTTCAGTGATTCGCAGCTCGTGGTTTGCCACATCCTGGGGAGTACCAGGCCAAGGGGCCAAAAATGGCTTTATACCTTTAGAAGGTCCATGAAATGCTGGTTTCTTTTCAAAAGTATGAAGTAAAGCAGATCCCACGAGCTCAGAATGCACATGCAGATGCCTTAGCTCGCCTTGCAACCACACGAGACACAGATTTCTTGGGGGCAATCCCAGTAGAGTTCCTACCAGCTCCTAGTATTGAAGAGAAAAATGTGATGATGGCCATAACTGTGCAACCTAATTCCTGGATAGGTCCAATTCTGAGATATCTGCAAGATAGAAAACTGCCGAATGATAAGCTGGGAGCACGACGCTTGCGAGCTAGAGCAGCCAAGTACTGCATCTACGACGATGTGCTGTATAAGAAGGGATTTTCAGCCCCACTTTTGAGATGCATAGATGGCCAAGATTGTGAAGCAGTAATGAGGCAAATACATGAGGGCCATTGTAGAAACCACGTTGGGGGGCTGTCTTTAGCTCAAAAGGCACTTCGTCAGGGTTTTTATTGGCCTACCATGAAGCAGGACGCCATCGACATGGTGAAAAAATGTGACAAATGTCAGAGGTTTGCCCAAGTTCCACGAGCTCCACCAGTTTATCTCCAACAAATAGTGAGCCCATGGCCCTTTGAAATCTGGGGGATGGATTTGATCGGACCTCTGCCAATGGCTCGCGGATGGTGCAAACACGTCGTGGTCGCAGTTGACTATTTCACTAAGTGGGCAGAAGCAAAGGAGTTGGCAGAAATCTCCACAACGAAGATTAAGAAGTTTGTGTGGAGTAATATCATTTGCAGGTTTGAGGTTCCACAACAGATCGTGACTGACAATGGGACCCAGTTCACTAGTGATCAGTTTCTCAGGTTCTACAACGACCTCAAGATCGTTAAAAGCTTCTCGGCAGTGGACCATCCACAAGCCAATGGCCAAGTTGAAGCTGTGAACAAGATTATCAAGCAGACCCTGAAGATGAAATGGAAGCAAAGAAAAGAGCATGGGTAGATGACCTTCAGAAGGTATTGTGGGCTTACAAAACCATAGCTCGCAACATTACAGGCGAGACACCTTTCTCAATGGTATATAGGTCTGAGGCCATGATCCCAACGGAATTAGAAGTCACCTCGCAGCGAAGAGCGACCTTCAATTCAAATGATAATGACCAATTACTTGTTGCAAGCTCGAACTTGCTTGAAGAAGTCAGGGAAACAACCAGGTTAAAAGTAGCTGTCTATCAACAAAGGATCGTGAGGTACTATAACAAGAATGCTCGAATCTGCAGCTTCAATGTGGGAGATTTGGTGCTGCGTATTATTCTGCCCGGAGCCCGCAAACCCAGTGATGGGTCTTTAGGCCCAAATTGGGAAGGACCCTATATCATCAAGGCAAACTTGGGAAATGGAGCTTATCATTTGACCAATATAAATGGAGCTGAGGTCCCTCGAGCTTGGAATGCCGAACATCTTCGACCATATTATCAGTAACTTTATTTGTTACCCATAATTCAATGTTATAATAGAAAATGAAAGCTCCATTCTCCCCCATAATGTGCGTTATTTCTCCAAGTCTACGGGCTCCGTGCTGACTAGCTCGCTGCTCGCTAAAAATAAAAGAGCCTAAAAAGCAGGTATGGCTGAGTGCCTCTGCATAGCTCGCTAAAATAAAATAGCCTAAAAAGTAGGTATGGCTGAGTGCCTCTACATAGCTCGCTAAAAATAAAAGAGCTTAAAAAACAAGTATGGTTGAGTATCTCTGCATAGCTCGCTAAAATAAAATAGCCTAAAAAGCAGGTATGGTCGAGTGCCTCTGCATAGCCCGCTAAAAATAAAAGAGCCTAAAAAGCAGGTATGGCTGAGTGCCTCTGCATAGCTCGCTAAAAATAAAAGAGCCTAAAAAACAGGTATGGCTAAGTGCCTTTATATAGCTCACTAAAAAGAAAGAGTCTAAAAAGCAGGTAAGGTTACGACCCCCTGCATAGCTCGTCAACATTCTAATATGTCAAGAGGTTGTGATCAGTTGCTTATATTACAAAATTTTAAGCTCTGTTGAGTTAGGCGATTGCTTAAAGATATTATCAGATTTTGAGCTCATTAACAATTAGCTCGCAAGAAGTCTTGCAGAATGATCATAAAACGTATTACAACATGTGCAATAACTCAAACGCATTCGATAGAGGAGAAATGGAAAAGTAAATTTCATTAAGTCTAAAATATCCTTTACAAATTGATGATGGAAAAATAAAAGTACAAGAGGTAAGCTGCTTGCTCTAAGTTGGAGGAACTGGGCCTAATAAAGGTCTTCATGAGAAAGAGACACGTCAGAAGGCTCAAGGTCACCTATGGGCTCAGCTTGAGAGGTCGCACTAGGCACCTCCATTGCTGAGGATGAGATAGCCTTTGCTTTGAACTTTTCTACAGCTTCGAGTCCCACATCCCCAAAGATAGAAAAATCCATCTCCGGATGGGACATCCACAGCGTATAGAGAAAGTTGAGGCCTGGTTTTTTCTTAGCCTCATCTTTTGCTTTAGCGACCTGCATCTCCAATTCTTGAGCAGAATTTTCTCTGAGGACCATCAGTTCTTCGAAAGCATCATTTGCATGGCGATTGATGACCTCGGATTCTTACTTCATAGCTTCAATTTGCTGCTCTGCAGCCTCAGCTCGTTGAATTACCTTCCTCACTTACTGCCTAAGCACTTTAGCTCGGTGTTCAGCCTCTTCAGCTTGTTTAGTTGCAGCTTCTACTTCTTCAACCTGCTTTTCGACAGCCTCAGCTCGTTGTACCATAGCCTGAATTTGTTGCCTGAGGACCTCAATTTGGTTTTCCACAATCCCAGCCCGATTTTCGGTCTCTTCGGCCCGCTGTATAGCAGCCTCCACTTTCTCAACTTGTTTTTTGACCAGCTCGGCCCGCTACTCAAACCGCCTCAGCTCATCCTTCACTTGGTTCAGCTCGTCCTTTAACTTATCGCGCTCATCTTTGCAATTACGAAGCAAGCCAATAAGGTGCGACCTGGTGGTTTCAATATCGCCTTCTAACCGCACCAGAGCTTCCTCGGTAGTTTGCTTAGCAATGATTGCCGTAGCTATCTTGGCCTCATAGCCCTCCGCGAACCTCCTTCCATCTCGACCTCCCTCAATTAAGGACGCAATCTCATCCTTTGCTTCCTCCAGCTCGTTCTCCAGATTCATTATTCGGTCTTCAGTAATTCTGGTCAGTCTCTTTCATTTTATTGATGCAAGGGCAGCCTGAAGATTCTACAAGTTAGAATTTGATGAAGTAAAGAAGCCAGGGAATAAAAGAAAGATGACTTACCAGCATAGCATGAAGTAAAGAAGCCAGGGAATAAAAGAAAGATGACTTACCAGCATAGCATGACGAGCTGCGTACTTGTCTAGGTCCGTACCCCTAAGCGACCTATTCTCTAAGACCCTTGCATGAGTGAACATGTCCAGTTGTCAAGGAAGGAAGTTAAATATCTTCCCCCAGGTCCAACCTCGATGTCTGGTCTTGATGGCGAAGAAGTCCTCTCGGCCTCCGAGGCATCAGGCTCCTCACTCTGGTAAACATGAAGTCGCGTAAGAAAGGTACGCCTAGTTATTCTCTTACTAGTAACAGCTCGGGTTGCTTAGGGAGCAACCTCAGAAGGAACATCCCCTTCTCCAGGTTGCGAGCTGGAAGCTAGAACCAACTGAAGATCTACTGCTATTTCTAGAGGCGGTACCTTGCTTGGGGCAGCGACCGAAGGAGTTTTTGCTTTAGCAGGTCGCTTAGAACGCTTTAAAGGAGCAGCTGGAGAGGCTGAGGTTTCAGCTGGTCGCTTCGCTAGAGCTATTGAAGGGGCTGGAGTCTTAGCAGGATTATCGGGAGAGAATTCCATAAGAGCAAGTTTCTTCCTTTTAGCTGAAGCTCACCCAGTGGAAGGAGCAGGAACTGAAGAAGCAGCTTTTCGAGATGCACCCACTGGTGGAGTGCGAGCTGGAGCTGGTGTTGCTTCAACAGATGTTGGAACTATTAAAGCATACGTTAAGTCTGCTGGAGTAGACAATGGAGCCTCTGAAATAGTTGTGTAATTTGGGGAGGGGGATGAGTCTATTTGCATAATAGGGGCTGTGCGAGCTGGAGCCGTTTCTGCTTGTGCTGGGGCAGGAACTGGAGAAATTTCTACCTGCGAGGTAGGGATAGGAACTTCGAAGACGGAGGGAAGCTCGCGCCGCCCAATGCTTGATATGTCATTCTCGGCATCAATTAATGAAGAATCATCTAAAGGAGCGAGGCCATGAGCTTGAAGAAGAGCATTATCGAACTTGCTGCTAATGCTGGCTTCGCCCGAGCTTGCAAGCACATTGAGAGCCTTTTTCTCCTCTGCATACTTGGTTCCAGGACGAAACTGAAATTTTTAAGACGAGCAAGAGAAGGGCATGAGACGAGAAACCAGCTCATCTTATATGCCCCGACGTTGGATTTACCCTTCGCTTCTCCTTGGGGCAAGAGTTTCTTGTATTCCGATGGACGAGCTGCTAGATAGTAAATGTCATCTGGTTTTTCTTCTTTCTTTGTGCTCAAAGCCTTGATACTGTAGAAATTTTGGATTATTTTTAGAGTTGGAGGACGAAGGCCATTTTTTAGGAAGGCCAAAGCCAACGAGGTCAGCTGCGTGTATGAGTTTGGTGTTAACTGGAACGAAGCGAGCTTGACAGCATTTAAAAACTTGATTAAGTAAGAAGGAACTGGGAATCTCAGCCCGTGTTCCAGATGTTGAGTGCTGACAGCAATATACCCCCATGGAGGATAGCCTGCATGTTTTTTCGGAGTAGGGGACATCACACAACAGCTCCTAGGGATATGGAATTGAAGAGCAATCCCCTCCAATTCGGAGACCCCTATAGTGGACGAGTAGTGAATGAGTGTATCACAAACACTTTTTCCCTTTTCAGCTCGCTTTTAAGTTTTTGCTCGCCCTCCTCCTTCAATTGTTTCGCTGACTTTGTGAGTTCTGTTGGAAGACATCTGAACAAAGGAAGCACAATCAGGTCGCGGCGAGCAAATTATTAAAATGATACAAATTTTCTAAGTTTCCTATTTGGAAGATCATTCATCAGGTTGCAAATAAATATGTTACAAGATCAAATCAACAGAATCTGAAAAGTCGTGTTCAACAAGAAACCCAGAACAGTGAAGATTCAACAACAACATGACATATTCAAACCATTTAGACACAGCAATGGCGAAATGCAAACACAATACAACCTCAACTCAGCAATATGAACCGAAAAACTGAAAGATTAAAGTCAAAAGAAAGAACTTACCGTAAATCTTTGATGAAAGTGAATGAAACGGCAACTAGAAATGAATCAGTGAGATGAGCAGCAACAGAGAGTTCGATGGTTGAAGAAAATGACATAAAGAAGAAAATGAAAGGGCTCCACCAGTTTATATAGGTGAACGAGCTCAAGCCCCAGCCGTCAGATCTATGTGCTATGTAACCGCCATCGATCCAACGGTGCAGTGTGAGGTACGGCCTTCTAATCATGCAGCCGTCAATTAAAAGACGTGCGCATTAAATACGCGTGCAAGGGAGGTGCCAGTGTCGGTTCAGTTACTTCTGCATGACCGCCACGTGTCAAAGCCGATGTGATAGAATTTGAAAGGGCGCGAAAATAATAATTCAAGTTGGCTTACCAGAGAAGCTATCTTTTACCAGCAAGCTCGAGCTCCCAATTCGCAGAACGAACTGAGAGCTGGGGGCCTAATGTTATATGCATTTTCGGGACTCATTAAATGAGCTGGTAAAAGCCCAACTTAGGCCCAATAAAAGGCCCAATAAAGTCAACCCAATCAATGCCCATCAGACAAGGCCCAGATATAAACTCTAAGCCCAGCAAGTTCTACAGCTCGCCCCAGCAACCTTCTCAGCTCGCAGTAATGAGCTCGCCTCACAGTAAGGTTGTAGCTCGTTCCATAATTCACCATACGCATAGCTCGCCATACGTTTACCAGCAAGATCCAGCTCGAGGTCGTCATATACAGACAGTATACAGCTCGTTCAGAGGGCAGTAAATGCAGTATCTTCCAGAACAGGCAGTTACCTAATCTGATCGTGATTATCTCACCAGATATAGAAGTTAATTCAAATTCAAACTCAATCAACCCTATCATGGATTTTATGAAGCAGTTTCCTGATTTTATTTAAATAGATTAGGAAGTGTAATTAATTCATGATTCTCTTCCTATTTTATTGTGACTAGATCTGTAATGTTACTTCCTCTATAAATAGGGGTTAAAATCATTGTAAAAGAGACGACACAATTAATTACATACTGTCACTCTGCAGAATTTGAGAGAGACAGCCGTGGACGTAGGCGCACTCGCTGAACCACATTAAAAACCCCGAGTTTACTTGTTTTGTTCTTGGTTCTTTATTGCTTTCTTCTTGGTTTTTTGTGCTTTCACACATTGATTGCAGGTATTGGGCATTAAATACTCATCGACTGGATTTCAACGTCGACAATATGTAAACTTTAGCATTAGTCCATGCTTGGGTTTATGAAAATCATGATGCATAATGTATATTTATGGATAAAGAGGTTGGGAGGAATTGAGATTATAGTCGAAATGTTTGTTTACTCGCAGGTAAATTTTGGATTTGTTGAAAATGTAGCCGTTATGCCGCCAAAATTTTTATAAAATCGTTTTGAAATGAAATTGCGAAAAATTCTATCACTCCAAACTGTTTTAAAGAAAACCAAAGTTTTGAGTTTAAACGAGTAAACCGGCTAAGAAAGTTAAGGGTTCGCTTCTCGGGTTTCTTCAATCCGATAAGTCAGGTTCAGGAAATCTGTTGAAGTGTCCGGCAAGATCCTCCAGACGAAAGCCTAGAGAAAGTCTGGTTTGGGTCCTATCAATCACTTGCAACTAGGTACGGAATTTTCTACATCGTAGCCTATTGCAAGTGATTATGAATCTTAAACAACTACGAGCGGAATTTTCTACGTCGCCACGTAGTGTTAATTACTCCAATACTACGGTATACACATGGTTTTTAACTCAAGCTTTGCATCAAACTTTCGAAAACAACTTTTGCCTTCAAATCTCATTTCTTAATTCGAGGTAATGATTTTTACTTGAAATCTAACTTATATTTAGAAAACTATTTTAAGTATTTGTTGAACATTAATAAGTCACAAGGTAAATTGAGATTAAAATAGCGTAAGCGAAATACACTTACCTCAATCCCAAAAATGCTCTAACGCATCAATGAGTTCCTCGCACTTCGCTTGCTTGCTCATCACTTACATAACATTCATATTCATAAGAAGAATTTTCAGCACTTGATTAGTTAACAATGTGTTTAGTCACATTGCTTCTACACTTTTAACAACTCTCTACGCTCTAACTTTCCTAACTCAATTTTAACTCAACCTAGACTTTCTAATTCTGATTTCTTCGCAAAAGTTTCAGTTATACACTCCTAGGGACAACCTCACTCAGTCCGTATAATTTTTAGAGGCCCGAAATGAAAAATCACAAATTTAAGCCTCTTTTGATACCCCAAAACATAATGTGATGAACAGGTCTGCTTGGGGCTCTGTTTTCTTTCGTTCTTTTTCCTACAGTCCTCTTATCTCACATTCTGGTCACCTGAAAAATTTCGTCGAAAAATTCTATCGTTTGCTATGTCAAATATAAGAAAAACGTCCTGTTTTAGGCACTTTTCGATGCATTTTTTCGCATCGGACGAGCGACGATAGTGTTTCTTTCATATCTAAGCTTCTTTTACCTAATTATGATAAACTAAATTCATTCTATACAATAAAAATTATATTTACATAGTTATTTCACTTATCGACTCTCTAACGACACTATTTTGGGCATAACTTGTGTAATTTTTATCGGAATCGTTCCGTTCCAAAACCTATGGTTTTCTATGACTCATGCATGAATTGAGGTCTAGAACAACCCCATATAAGTCAGACTTGTGCAGGTTGTCTCTATCTCATTGTTTGAGCTCAGGATTCCCAATTTGCTCAAAACTATGTCTTTGAAAATTCTATCACTTCTCTATGCTTTCCTAACCTTATTTATGCTTAAATTTGAGTTCAAATTAATCAAAACTCAAAGGTTATCTACTGTTCTTCATGTCCTTAACACACACATACATTCATTCTAGAGTAAAACTTTCAAGTTTTTACAAAACTATCTCTCACAAGCTTTTCATCAAATACTTAGAGTGCATGAAAATCAATTTTGTTTCCACTTTTATCAAGTCTATGGTAGCCCTTTTTATACAACCCTAACCTACCATTCACACACAACAACATGTCATTTAAGATTCTACAACAATCACTTAGGATTTTACACAAATTTTAAGTGTAAAACCTCCAACACAATACACCACAACCATATAACTTTCATCAACTCCACTACTTCCAATTTCATCAAATAAAGAGAGAAAGGAGATGATATCTTACTTGGACTCTTGCTTAGAGGGGTTAGTTTGGCTTGAAGAAACTCTAAGGTTAAAGTTTGGAACTAGGAAGATTGCTTGGATGGTATCTCCTTCACTCTTCTCTTCTTGCCGTCCCCTTCACTTGCTGTCCCGTTTCTGCTCTGTTCTTCACGTTTCTGCTCCTTTTTCACGGCTGCTCTTGTTTCCTTCTTCAATTTCACGGCTGGTCACTCTTCTCCTTTCAAAATGTCTAAATGTCACTATATATATATATATATATTTAACAATTCCTAGAATGACTCATATGTCCTCAATTCTTTCTATCTCACGCCACTTCCTCTCATTTTTTTTTGTTTTTACGACTGCATCTTCTTTGTTTCCTTCAATTTTTGCTTTATGTGTTGTATATATATATATATATATACATATCTCATTAACATTTTATGGAATGACAAGCTTGTCCCTTGACTTGTTTTGACTATCATCCATATCTTTAACTAAATTTAATTAGTGATTTGCTATTTATTCTAAATACAAATATTAAAATTCTCATTTGTGCACTCAATCATATTATTGTTTATAATTTATCTCTTATCTGTGGACGGACTATTCTACCCTTTATTGACCTTTTCCTCATTAAATTAATTATTGTGTAATTCTAGAATGATCATTCACTCTTTGATAATTCGATTTAGATTAACATTAGCTAGATTTGTTATTTAAACTTTATAATCTAGTTTCTAACACTAGGAGGTTAAGGAAATTGAGACTAGGGGTTTACAATATACCCCTAGGGACATTCTCACGCAGTCCGTATAATTTTAGAGGCTCGGAACAAAAAATCAACTTTTTCGGACCCCCTTTGACCGAACACTATTCACAGCCCATTTCATGGGCTTTTTCACTTCCGTTTTCACTTGGACCATCTCCCTGTCTCTCATTTAGGTTGACCATACAACGGTTCTGAAAAATTCAAACTATAGAGGGGCGAAACCTATGAAATACCTCTATTTTTCGATATTTTTTCATGTTAAAATCTATCATTTTTACATTCTAAACTCAATTTGCTTTCTACTATGATTCTTAGACTTATATATGCTTAATTATGATCATTCACTGTGCTAAAATACAAAGATAAAATGGCATTACATAGTAACCAACAATACCCTTCATCTAGCCTAAACAACATTCTTGAACTATCTCTTTTCATTTTTCAATTCTATCATTTCCAAGTGATTTCATCGCATCTAATATTCATTAATTCATGCCCATATGTATCAAAGCTCAAAGGAATCACATATTCTCCCATTATAGCCGAACCACCTTATGACACACAACAATTTACTTCTTTCACTTTTTTAAGCTTTTCATTGTTAATTCTCTTAGACAATTTATCAAACACTTGACCTACAAGTAAATTTGCTATAAACATACTTTAATTACTACTTAGAGTTTCATCCATATACATTCTAACTAGCATTCCATGCATAGTTTTTATCAAATCAACTTCCCTTCTTAGTAATTCATGACTATAATCTTGATTTACCTCAAGATTCCATCAACAACACAACAAGAAAACAAATCAATCTATCATCACATTATATAACCCAACTACTATCATCCATGGAAGAAATCATGATAAATTACCTCAATCTTCCTTTAATCTTGTTCTTCTAGCTTGAATAACCCTAGAATTTTGATTTAATGTGTCAAAGTAGCTTGGAATTGACTTGATTCTTCCTTTCGTCCTATTGTCGTCCAACACAAGGTCTCTCCCTCTCTATATTTTGTTTCATAAAAATGGCTAAGTGTTGGAAGACAATCACTATATATATATATATAGGCTTCACTTATGAATTTGCCCTCAAAGTTTGATACTTATTTACATGTCATGCCATTTCCTAAAATTTAACCAAAATATCCTCCAATTTTGCTTAACTTCCATGGTATCCTTATTACTTTTATAAATTTCACAATTCCCACATTAGTTTATTCTAATCACACCTACACATACATAGAACTATAATTTCGAACAATGACTATTTTGCCCTTCTCTTAAATTTATTTTACTATTTGGTTCAAACAATTTCTACTAACACTATAATATCCTTTATAAGGAAAGTGTTTATGGAATTTAGCATTTCCATCCCATAATCTATCTTCTAGTATTGGAAAATTTAATATTACGAATGGAGGCTTACAATGTGGGTTTGATATGAATTTAATAGTCAAAATTGAAGAATGGTTGGTGTTGCATGTGAAGTGAGTCACGACCAAGATATAGTGTGATTTTGATAGTGTAGAACTTGATGAAATTATGATATTATGCTTGCATGTGGTTCGGCCAAAAAAGAGATATCATGGTCCAAATTGTGTTCAAGTGATTTGAGTGATTTCCATGCTTATGAATGTGTTAAAATATCAAGTTTTGATGACGAGACCCTTCCCGAATCCCTTCTTTGGACCCATGAACGATCCCGTAGCACCCCGACAGAACTCCAACGAACCCTAACTTTAGCCCGAAGAACTCCCGTCGGAGCACTGATATTTAGTTAAAACTTATTTTGAACCTATTTGTTAGGTGGCAAGGGTAAAAGTTTTTAATTTTTCTGACTAAAATCCAGCAACATGCCGACTGTTTATTGAACTATGCCACTCTATAAATTCAAAAGCAATTTAAATACACTTTTATGGCACACAATCTCCACTACCAGGGGCCTCTAGCCCTTACCCAAAATCAACCACAACATAATTAATTACAATTATGAAATCGATGGAAATCTAAATTTTTCTTTTTAAAATATTTTCATAAAACGTGCATCCAACGACTGATATTTACGTTTAGAAATTTACATTATTTACAACATGATTTATGTACAACACATGCATGAAAAAAATACAAGCTATACAATGGGAAATAGTCGTCTGTTAGTCTATCCGCGCGTCTGTCTGAGTCTCGTCTGTTGGACGACTCGCTCCTGCACCTGAGGAACATTTTAAGAAACACATGGAAATCAAACGGTGAGTATAACTCAGTGGGATAAATATTAAACAACTTCATAAACTAAAGTAATCTTCTGAAATACTTTTTAGCATTTCATAGAGCAACTGTTTCTGAAACTCATTTCAAATTTCCTTTTAAAACTTTCTCATTTCTCGCTTTAATGGTAACCCAGGGAAACTACTCCTATCATGACAGCATCAAATCTCTAACTAGTCACTAGGAATTAAGGAATCTGCCCTATGTAGTCGCCGATGCGTGAACTCTGAGCACGCGTTACCCCTACGCAATCGGTCTGAACTACATTATCCTATACGTGTAGAGGGTGACTCAATTAACTCTCATCTCTCAAGAGTCATCCAGACTCCACTCTCAATTAGTGACTCTCTCTCATCTACCATGCACACGTAGAGAACTCCACTGGGCCTTTAACTGGGGTTAGGGTAAACCATTGGTGTAATAAAATACTTTTACTCAATCTTTTAAAACAAACTTATTCGCAAGGCAAACTGCCTAAACTCTTTAATTCTTATACATTCTTGGTACAATTACAACTCAATTAAAAATTTACATGATATAATTACAATACATAATTCAATTATATAACGAAATAATTACAAATAACTATTAAATGAACTTTGAACTAAACTACACTTGAAATGGTTGAGTTTCTACTCACAAAACGCCTTCCGATCAAAAGCGAACCTCCTCCGAAATCCTCCGATACACTCCGCCTTTACCCTAAAACATTGAATACTCATTTAGAATCACATCCATCATTAACACAAAGCTAGAAATCACTTAAAACTCAACTAACTCTATTAACTTCACTTTACACCTAAACCTTCACAACTAAGTTTCTACTTAACTGATGCTTTCGAATTTTGATTTCTTTGCACAAACCTTATTTATTATCACATAGGGACATTCCGAAAGGCTTAAAATTGTCACTAGAAGCCCGGAACACAAAATCACTGTTTTTGGACCCCCTAAAACCGAGACTATGCTAGGGCCTATCTTAGCGATTTTCTTCACTCCGTTTTCACTCTAATCATCTCTCTAACGTGCACTTAGGTCACCCATAAAACGGTTTCGAAAAATTCTAAGTATCGAAGGATGAAGCCTATGAAAAACAATTATTTTTCAATACTTTTCAATGCATATTTTCGCATCCTATTTGCAATGACTTCATTTCTTTCATATCTAAGGTTCTTATACTCAATTATGACCGAATACATTCATTTCATGCCTTGAAGAATGCATTTGTGATCACATCTTACTTTACGACTACATACTTACATTATTTTGGTCATAACTTCCTCAATTTTTATCGAAATTGTTCCCTTCCAATTTCTATGGTTTGCTATGACATTTAGGCATATTTTGAGATCTAAAACAATCCCGAATAAGTCAAACTAGTGCAGGTCTCTATAACCCCTTCATCTAGCTCGAAACTTCCCAACTTAACTCTACACTTTATATTTTTCAATTCTATCACTTCTAATAGGTTTCTTAGGCTCTAAAATGCATGAATTAAGTCTCAAATGGATGAAAGAAAAATGTGTTACACAAACCCTAAGCTTGATCGAATTCATCATCACCAAAGAGTCATCACCATTCTTTGAATTTCAATATGAGAATTACACCTACTATATCACTAATCAACCTAAATTGAATCCCTAACCTCAAATTTAACTTTTGAAGCAAGATTAAAATGGGTTTCTCAGACAATCAAGGTGAACTAACACAAGAAAACTCACATATTTATGCTTTGCTTTTACTCTAAGCTTGCTCCAATGACTTTGCTTAATGACTAGGTGAGGATTGATGGTGATTTACTTGAAGAAAATGGCATAAAATCACTTACTTCTTCCCTTGACGATGGATGGCTCCCTCTCTCCCTCACTCTCGGTTTTCCAACGCCAAAACATGAACGAAAATTGCCTTGATCTCCACTTTATATAGTGGTGCCACAATTGCATGTTAGTTCCTCTTAAAAATTGTTAAAATGGCTCTTATACTTTACTTAATCTTGTCATAACCCCAAACTAGATAAACTTGAATCTAATTGGTCCATTTAACACACTAGAGACCACAAGCTTTTCCACCAATCAAATAGCCCCACATGGTTCACTAAACACCATAACTTTTTATCATATTTGGCTACTTCTCATTGGTGGACTTTTTCAACTTTTTGACTTTGAAAAATAAACTCATTTCATTCTATACTCTCCCGTAACATTTCCTAATACTCTTGGGTCCTCTAAACGACATCCTATTCTTGATGTGGAATTAAATTAAACTTTGAAAATTACTACTAGAGTGTTATTATTCAACCGTAACTAGAATCAAGGGTTTACATTTGATGTTGAAATGAAAAGCAAAGGTTGGTATATTTATATGTTATGTATTCAGCCAAGATGTTGCTTATATGATGGAAAATTGTTTTTGGTTGGTCTATGTGATTTTATGGAGTATTTGGATGATAGAATTGGCATGAAAATTAAAAGGAAACTCATTGAATGTTAAATAGGCATTTTGTGGTAAAACTATTCGAAATTGCGAAAGTGTAATATTTTATGAATTTCATTAGAATTTACATCATATTGTGTATGTTTAAGTGTAATTGCGATAAGAAAAATTCAATAAGATTGATGGCACAAAAATATGTTAGGTTCGGCCAACACAGGGTGAGATTAATTCGAAAATTTCACTTAATGTGTTAGAGCGAAATTAAGCTTTATTCGATGTCTTTTACGTGCTTAGAAATTTATAATTTCGAATGGAAAGTAAATGCGAATAATTGACATTAATATGACTTAAAAAGAGATATTTTGAAATACTAGTATAACTAGGTGATTGTGTGGATTGATGCATGATTATGGAAATATGCGTACCAATAGCATTGGTTGGGACATTGTCTAAAAATAGATTATGAAAATATATAGATTATGCGGATGTGAGAAAACCTTCCCGTTGATTTTTGTACTTTATAGTGAACTAGGGAATAAGGTGAATGTCCATTCGAAATATTTTTTATATGAGTATATTTCTATTCATAATGATTTGACTTGTTAAATTTAAATTTATGTTTCGAATGCTCGAAAGTTTATTTTTATTGTAAATCAGTTTCTGTATGAAAACCTTCTGTATGGATTTCGGAAATGTTGCATGAAATATGGAATTGTGAATTTTGCACGAAATATGCATTGTGTGATGAAAAGCAGCCTGTTTGAAAATGTTTTTGTAAACCTATGATATGCCTTATAGGTATCTCGGATATTATGGGTAATGGTAGAATACCCTAAGCGATGCAGGGTTCTACTTGTAGCGATGTAGGATTCCACTACCGTACAAGGTATATTCCACTACCATAGTGATGTTGAATTCCACTACTTAGTTACCGAAGATATGGCCTAAGCGAGGCAAGATTCCACTTAAGAGCGATGTTGGGTTCCGCTCTGCCATATACCTAGGTGCCATGTAGTATTTAGGTAATGGTGGTTGGCTTATTTTATTTCACAAAGAGATTTTTCAGAAAATTTGTAATTGTCACCATCTTTTATAATTTATAGTAAAGATGAGATAATATAGGTTGTTATGTTATAATTCAGTGTTGAAAAGTGCTTTAGAATAATTTTTCGAAATCAAGAAATTCGTTTTTCAACATGTCATTAAATTTCAGTTGTATTACGCATAAATTATATCTATACTGAATGTTTATACATGTGATTGAGTTAGATGAGATTTTTAGAAAATGTCTTTCAGCTCTATAGTATAGAAACAATTATGAAATGTTTTAAGCTTTCAGGAGGCTTATTTAGAAAGTGTAGTTTGAATAGAAAAGCATGACACTCACTGAGCTCGTATAACTCACTTTATTTTTATGTTTTATAAATAAAACCTCCCAGGGACAGGTACAAGTACAGACACTTCAATAGCAGAGACTCTGGCCCCAGAGTAGTTGATCGTTGTCATGTGCTGCTATGAAATTTGTAATTATACACGTATGATATCTATGTTTTTGAAAACATGTGAAACAATTTTGTATATAATTGTACATAACTCTTTTGGAAAATATGTATATGCATGATTGATTTATGAATTTGAAGTTATCTTTTAAATTAAAGCATGTTTGTGGTTGCTTGTGATTTTAAAATGAGGGCTTGAGGCTCGAAAGTTGAGAATTGTATTGAAATAGAAGTGTATATGTTTTCAATGATTTTCTGCAGAGTGGAATTTTTAGAAAAACAGTCGTTGTACTGCCAAAATTTTTCTAAACGCTATTTTGTAAATGTATATTTTAAAATGAGAAAGTTCACATCAATTTCTACTAAAGAAAAGACTACTAGTGGATCTCGACTTCCACTAGATCCTTTCACAGGATTATAAAAAGTTTTTAGTAAAAGATAAAAGCTTAGCTTCACAGAAACCTTTCAGTCAAAGTGGATCTCGACTAAAAGGTTACTGTAAGGTTGCCGGGCGGACTACCTTTAGTATAGGACTCGGGGTCCGTCAGTGTGACTAGCTCAGATGGTACACATCTTACTTCCCACTTAACTATAAGCCCTTGGTCATAGGTTCGAGAGGTGTGGGAGGCATAGAAAACCCCCAAATGGCAGGGGGATAGTACCTATTACAGGTGGGCCTAGAATCCTTTAAGGGCTGAGACCCAAGAAAGGGGCCCAATGTAGCTGGACAGTTGACGAACCGAGCTATAGCACGAGGTTGGCTGGCAAGCCGGGCTGATCCGTTTCAGGAGAAAATTGGTCTTTTCGCATACTATGATGGTCAAATCCACCTCTCACTAACAGAGTTAATAGAATAAATAAAATGAGATTTGTAAAAATTATAGGGTAATTAGTGATTACTTTAAACTATCCCTATATATATATTTGCTTATAATAATATTGTTAAGAAAGTTTTTCAATAATATTATTGTAAGTATATTTTTGGCAACATTTTATATTAAAAAAAAAAAAAAAGCTATGGCTTGATATAAAATATATGATAGGATCCGACCAGACTTCTATATCGAGTTTGAAAGGATCCCATGAAAAATTGGGGTCTTCTTGGTTAAAACTCTGGATTTATTAAAAATCTTTTGAAATAATCTTCAAAATTTTTATGATCACTTTGATCGAAATGAAAATTAAACAAGTCTAAAATTTTTAAAATTTTCTCGTGTTGAACTCATAAACCAAACATATAAAATATCTTTCAAATCTCTATAAAATTATAAAATTATTATTAATTTGTGAAACTATTTTAGAAATATACTTATGAAATTTGGTAAGTGAAGAAATAGTAAACACAAATTCAACTATTTGTCCTCATGTGGCCCTTCTTATGATATGTAATCATCTACACGAACCTAAGGTGGATACCTAGGAAAATGATTTAATAAATGAGTGAGTCTAATGCCCAATAAGTAAATATAACTTTTCAAATAGATTTCTAAATAAAACAAACTATGTTTTTTATAACAAAAACTATTTCTCAGTGAATCATAAAATTTCACATCTTGAAATAATAAAACTGAATTCGAAAATTATCTCGCAGTAAAGTTGTAAACTTTTATATAACTTTTCTAAGATATTTCTAAATAACACGCAAAACTTATCATTGATAAAAGGAAACAATTTCAATGATTCATAAATATCTAAAAACAAAACTGAACATAAATATCATATTATTGTAAAGCTATAACTTATATATAAATTATCTTTATAACTGTTATGATGTAAACATGAAGATCTACCATTTGTAAAACCTTTCTGGAAATCTCTTTCAGTAAATCTAGTATTTTGTAATTTCTCATTTTGTACAAATAACGTATAAAGATCTATAATTTGTAAACTTTTCTTTTAATATGATTTTCGATTTGCAATCTACACCAAATTAGTACCCGAGAATTCTAACATACGTGATGGAGATACTCAATACATATACAGAGGGCATAGATAATCTCTATTATCCACATGCTAAGCAGCTCAATGACTCTCTCTCATGCCCCCAATGACTCATTTTTCTGACTTCTGTATTAGCATGTGATAGGCGACTTCTTGATGTTATTCACGTGATGCTAATGATCGTTAAAAGAGATAGTACACTTTAGTGTTCTAAAAACATTTTTATTTCTCTTTCTTTTCTCAAATTTTTTTCTAAAAACATTTTTGCAAGTAAACTTCCACGTATATTTCCAAATATATTTTGCAAAACTTTCCATACTAAAAGTTTAGTTTCTAACCAAAATCTTATCCATACATATTCATACTAAAATCATAGTTTTTCATGCAATTTATGAAATATGTTATAACTTTCAAAAATCAATTAGTTTATTCATAAATCATAAAACATAATTTATTTTTTTAGTTTGTAAACCACACTTTGAAAACTCAATACAAATTATACAATTCACAAATCATCAAACATACTTTAAGATTTCCAAAAGACATAATTTCTAAAATTCACAAACCATAGAATATATTTTTAAAATCACAAAACATAATCTTAAATCCATAAATTACAAAATATACTTTATATTTTCAAAATCAAATAATTTCATTTATAAACCATAAAACATAATTCACTTTGTTAATTTGTAAAATATACTTTGGAAACTATAAAATCAAAGCTTACTTTGTTAAGTGGTAAAACATACTTTGGAAATTCAATTACATAATATAAAGTTCTCAAATTACCAAACATGTTTTAGAATCACTAAAAGCATAGTTTCTAATTTCATAAACTAGTAGGTATACTTTAAAATCACAAAACATCTTCTTAATCCATGAATTACAAAATATACTTTTAGGATTTCCAAAAATCAGATACTTTATTTCATAAACCATAAAACATATTTATTTTGTTAAATCATAAAACTAATTTTGGAAACTTAACACAAAGTATAAAATTCCCAAATCTTCAAATATATTTTAAAATCACTAAAAACATACTTTCTAATCTTATAAACCATAAGACATACTTAAAATTACAAGACATAATCTTGAATTCATAATCTACAAAGTACACTTCAAGATTTCAAAACAAAATCCATATTTCATATGTAACATACCCTCTCAAATTATTGTAATGTACATGTATTATATTAAATGTGACGTATTTATGGAGTAATCAAAAATAAATTAAAGTACTCAGATGTGAAATTAAATTTTTGTAAAATTTCTGGATGGGTCCGAGAATGGTTTTTATTTGTGAAATAATAAAATAATTTAAAATGGATGAATTCGGATGTGTAATCAAATCCTAATAAAATTTTCTGATGTGAAATTAGGTTATAATAAAATTTCAAGATGGACTTGAAATGATTTCGAACGCATAAATCAGAAAGTACGTAAGAGAGAGTGCATGTGAGACAAGTGGTAAGGAGGAAGCATAAGTTGGTGACAAGTAGCAAAAAGTACGGCAAATTGTTGACAAGTGTATAGAGATTTAAATTGAAAGGGTCACTAGTGTATGGAGGCAATCAACAATATATAAAGTGAAAGAAAACAAGCAAATGAAGCAAGAGACAAACAAAGGCATTCGGTCCAACAAGAGAGAAAGCCAAATTCATTTGAGAGAAAAGAAGACTCTCGACCAAACAAAGGAACCAGACGGCAACAGCTTATATGAGTGATTTTTGAGCTATTTTTGAGTGAATCCATCACATGCAAAAGCTGTGAACAAAGCTAGAAGCAAGATTCATCCATTCCAAGAGGTAAGTTTTAAGTTTCCATGAATTTTGTTAAAGAAATGGATGGATTTTGTGATATTATGCTTGAGTTTTAGGATTCGAAACCTCATTAGTGTGGAGGTTGAATTGCATGTGGATTTGGCCAAGAGAGGTTTGATATAGTTCATTTTGAGTTAGAGTTGTTTGAGTAATCTCCATGCTTGAAAATATAATAAAAGGTTGGAATTTTATATTGAAATGAAAAACAAACTTTGGTAATTCAAGTTGACATGTATTCGGCCAAGATATGTCAAAATGATAGAAAATTATTTTCGGTTGGTTTGTGTAATCTTATGGAGTGTTTGGATGATGAAAATAACATGAATTTGAAAAAGAAATCAATAAAATATCAAGTAACTAAGTTGTGGCCAAACTTTGGTTATTTGCATAAAAATGAGATTTTATGAATTAGACTTACATTTACATCCTTAAGTGTATGTTTAAGTGTGATTATGATGAGAAAATTTTAAATAAGATTGATGGTATGAAAATGTGTTAGGTTCGGCCAACATAGGGAGAAGTTGATACAAAAATTTTGTTTAATGCGTTAGAGCGAAATTAGACTTAATTCAATGTCCTTTACATGTTTAGAAATTTAGAAATTTCGAACGGAAAGTAAATGCAAATAAACAGAATGGATACAACTTAAAAAGGGTGTTTCGAATTATTAATATATCTAGGTGATTGTGTGGATTGATGTGTGGTTATGGAATTATACAAATGAATAACATTGGTTGCAACGTAACCTAAAAATAAAATACGAAAATATGTAGGTTAT
This sequence comes from Litchi chinensis, assembly GCA_019925255.1. Classification (NCBI taxonomy): domain Eukaryota; kingdom Viridiplantae; phylum Streptophyta; class Magnoliopsida; order Sapindales; family Sapindaceae; genus Litchi; species Litchi chinensis. The sequence goes on from CM034469.1 coordinate 1,034,731, forward strand.
GCAGAGGCGAGGAAACCTTTCCTCTGAATTTGAGCCTTAAAGCGAACTAGGAAATAAGGTGAGTGTCCTAATAAAAATGTTTCAAAATGTTTATATTTCTATTCATGTTGATTTTGTATGATGAATTTAAATTCATGTTGTTTATGAATGAAAGTTAATTTTTATGATTGATGAATTGTCATACGAAAACTTTTTTGCATGAATATTGAAAATTTTACATGAAATGTGAATTATATGATGAAAAGCGAAATGTTTGGAAATGATTTGTGAGCCTATGGTATGCTTCAAAGGTATCCCGATATTACTAGTTAAGATTGAGTACCCTAAGCGTGCATTGACAAGGTTTGTCGGGTATCTGTCACTAACAGCGGGAGAGAATGTGTCAGTTAGTTTAGTCCCATGTGTTGTCCAATGCATGTATATGGTATATTATTAGCTAACTTCCACCTGAGCAAGGATAAATTCCGCTATGCAATTACTGGATAGATGTCTTGAGCGAGGATAAATGTCGCTCCTAGCGAAGATAAATTCCACCAGCAGATACCAAACAGATGGCCTGTGTGAGGATAAATTCTACACCAAGCGAGGAAAAATTCCGCTTTGTCATATACTAGTATACCATATGGAATAAATTATCAGTGGTTGGTTTATTTTACTCAAAAGCTTTTTGAAAACTTATATACCACCACTGTTTATGATTTATGACAGAAAAATGAAATTATGCAAAATGTTATTTTATGCATCGTTCGATATTTGAAAAGTATTTCAGAATCGTTTTTTGAAACTAGAAAGTTTGCTTTTCAATACATTACTAAATCTCAAGAATTTCAATGCATAGCCTATATCGTTATAAATGTCTATTCATGCTTTTAAATTATATATGGTTCTCAGAATTTTATTTAATTTCTGAAGCATGATTATATTTAAGAAATTGTGTTTTAAAGTTTTTAGGGAGAAGATTTTTGAAAGTTGATTGAATCGAAATATATATGACACTTACTGAACTTATGTAGCTCACCCTTAGTTTTTATATTTTATAAATGAAACGTCTCAGGGACAAGTACAAGTGCAGATACTACAGTAGCGGGGACCCCAGCTCCAGAGTAGCTAGTCGTTGTTGAGTGCAGTGTTGCTATGAGACTTTGTACATACATGCATGATAATTATGTTTTTGGAAAACATGTGAAACAATTTTGTATATAATTGTATGTCACTCTTTTGGAAAATATGTTTATACATAACTGATTTATGAATTACAAGTTATCTTTCAAAATAAAGCATGATTGTGGTTGTTTATGATTTTGACATGAGGGCCTGAGGCTTGATAGTGGAGAATTTTATTTAAATAGAAGTGTACAAATTTTTAGTGAATTTTTACAAGATGGAATTTTTAGAAAAACAGTTGTTGTGCTGTCAAAATTTTTCTACACTCTGTTTTGCAAACGTACTTTAAAAAGAAAAAGTTCTCACTCATTTCCACTAAATGAAGAATTTATAAAAGAGTTTATGTAAAACTCAAAACCTTAGCTTCTAGAAAGTAATTGTCTTTCTAGATGAATAGTATTCTGGTCGGAAGTGTCCTGGTGAACAGTAATTTTTAAAATCGGACCTCATGAAGTAAAAGCTCTGGAATTAGTATTAGAATCAATAGAATCTGAATCGGAGTGAAGATAAGTTTATTCGAGGAGATTTTGAGTAATTCGACGCTTATTGGATAAAAATACCATTTCTAGAGAATAAGGCTATTAATAATTTAATATCCATAAGAAATTATTTTAGTATGAAATGAGGGGATAAAATACCCAATTAGAGTATTTTATGGTCAATTTGAAGATTTAAAGGCCATAAAATACTTTTTGGAAATTTTTGCGGTTAAATTGTGAATTTAAAATTTTTAGAGGGCCAAGTAGATATTTTTCCTACTCAAGTACACTTGGATTGTGTGTGAGTATTACATGGAATGAGATTTCATGAAGAAACACAATCCATGTGAAATAAAATGGGCCAATGAGAGCTTGACACTTGGAATCCACTATCTCGGAATAATCTATATAAAGGGGATTTAATGGGAAATGAGAAGCAAAAGTGAAAGGAAAAATAGAGAGAAAGAAAGAAGAGTCAATAGAGTGAGGAAAGAGAAGCTTTAGGCGAGAGAGAGAGAGAGTGTGACAGAGTGCAAGACAGATCTGATCTATTTAGATCAATCGAGCCATTTTGAGAGAAAGAATAAGAGTAATTCAAGAGAGAACGCTGTTAGAGGAGTGGAGCTCGGCCCGGAGGACGTCTCTGCTGAGTGGAAAAGTAAGGTAAGGTTGCTGTCATTGTGGATCTTAAATTGATTTTGAGTATTCTTGACGCCTGCAAGTCATTTGGTTTGAAAGGGAGCTCGTGATCAAGAGTGGGCAAGAAAGGCAGTAGCCTTACTTGTCGGTTAGAGTGATTTTCAAGCCTTTGAAGTGGCATATGAGCTGAGGTTGAGGATTCGCTCATTTGGAGTTGAATTGATGAAGTGAGTGCTAGATCTCATATTCATTGTGTGAAATGGAATGTGTGATGTTAAATCTAAAATAAGTTTGATGATGCAAATTGTCATGTATTGGTTAAGAGTATATATTTGTAAAGTTGTTATTTTGGATATGGTTGTTGGTGTAAAACCTAGAAAGAGTGTTAGAACGTGGTATGCATGAGTGAGGACTGATTTAAGCTAACAATAACCCACCAACGAGCTGAGAGGGCTGCGAGCTGGGGGATGTTACAGTCTATTTCAGCGTTTGGGTTGGTCAAGTGGCAGCAGCTCGCAATAAGAGCAAGCTTGTCAAGCTGAGTAGTGCTCGCATTTTAGGTCGAGCTAGCTAGGGCAGCAGCTCGTAAGAACGAGTTAGGCTATGCCCAGTTCGTAGCAAATCTGTCCGAGCTGAGATTAGTTCAACAACTTGCGAAGGGCGAGCTGAGCTGGAGGGTAGCTCGCTAAGGGCCAACTAGAAGGGAGCTCGTTGTTAAGATCAAACGAGCTAGACAAGAGCTCTCAGAAAATGAGCTGGGCGGTAGCTTGTAGCTCAAGCTCGACCTTTTAATTGAAGTGCAGTGTTTGTATGCTGGAATGTGTGTTTTCGAATGGATTGTTAGGACTAAGAAATCACTCTGGTATTGAAGTATAGGTTGAGCAGTGAACTAGCAAAGAATGCAGAAGAGTGGTTATTCATATTGGACAATGAGTAGTGAGTGTAGTTTTCTTTCAAAACATTTATAAGTTCATAAATTGAATTTATTTATTGAATTTGTTTACTTTTAAAATTATTATATTGAAATGATCTACGTTTGCATGTCTCCAGTTTTATATTTATATCACATGCAAGTTTTTTAATTGCATATTAATAATGTTTATGCATTTTAGTAGCAAAACAATTTATTTAGAGACATGCCAGAGAATATTTTCGAGCTGTTATGCCCATTTTCCCGACCTGGGCAAATGGGCCGGGAAAGGCCCAGAAGACATGAACAGAAATGAAAGTCCTGGAGGGCAGCTTCAGATCGCTACCTTGAGCTCGTCCAGCTTGCCAGGCCTCCAGATCGCGCGATCTCTTAGTCGAGACCGTCAGAAGCACACTTCCAGTCCACATCGGCACCGGTCCAGTCCGCATGATTCGACGAACTAGGAAGCTCGTACCAAGAGATACCTTGTACTGCAAGTCACTCGAAGCACCAACTCCCTTGACTTCCCGCCGGAAACACCTGTGCAATTTCCAAGGAGCATCTAATACAGCAGTCATGTATTTAATGCAGAGAAGACTTCTCCTGGGGCATTAAATACAAACGTACGCATGGAAAGAACAATGATTACCTTTACAATAAATGAAACATGACTCATATCAGGATTAGTTGAGATTGTCACAGTTTTTAACGTGTATTACACTCTTTTGTATTTCTTTTTGTCATCTCCCCTTCTCTATAAATAAGGGAGATTTTTACTGTACAAGCGCGGAAAAATATACGAGAATACTGTCACTCTGCCGGAATTACCTCAGAGTAGCCGTGGATGTAGACGCAGTCGCCGAACCACGTAAAAATCCTTGTGTCTTACATTCACTTTTCTCCCACCTTTCTTCATTAACTAGCTCATTACTACCAGTTAACAACCACGACCAACATTCCTTCACCTTTATTGCAGTCCACCAACCTTAAATCGTCATTTACTTCGCGTTAACTATCTTAATCACCATTTATTACCATGTTCGCAGTCTGGGCCCCTGAATTTCTGAGTTGACCGTTTCCAAATGTCAACATCTTTTGGCATTAGAAGGAGGGCCCAACAGCGACTTGGTAACCTTTTTCCAGTTGACTTCTTTTTTACTATTTATAGTTCATCGATTTACAATGGTTAGAGCAAGGACGACAAGAAATGTTAGTGTGGCGGACGAACGACCTAAGGACCAGGACGACCAGCAGAGCCTCCGACCTGCCAGAGAAGAGGTCGCTCAGGAATGGCGACAACGTCAGCAAGCCCTGGAGGATACAGTAAGGCAGCTGACTGAGACAGTTAGGGCGTTGGTTGAATTTCAAGTCCACGCTGGGCAGAGGCAGGTCGAGGTCGTGTCTCCCGGAAGAGCTCGCCGACAGGCCACTGATGAGATCCTGACCCCGGAGAGAGCAGTCGGCAGGGACAGGCCGCTATCTGAAGAATCTGTTCACTCCTCGAACCTGAATGTAAGAAGGGAAGGACAGGGAGCTCGGGAGAGAGAAATCTTAGCTCACCCAGCTGGCATAAGGGTGAGGATGAGCCGTGAAGGTGATAGACGAGTGGAAGATAGTCGCGGATATGAGCAAGCTCGCGAGCACCGTGTCGGTCGCGAACCCGAGCTGCAAAGAGGAGCTGGACAGGTAGAAGATGACCACGAGGTGCACAGGCCGCAAGATCACCGGCCAGGAGAGTAGGAGAGCATCGGTAGGCAAGGCTCTGTATGGCGACCTCAACCCCAAGATCCGATGGTAGAAGAACTGCTACAGAGGGTTCAACAGCTGGAGGCTCGACCTAGACTTCAAAACCAGGGAGAGCGAGATGATCACAGGGTCCCACTTGTCAAGGAGATCGAGACAGTACCTCTACCACCTAAGTTCAAACTCCCAAGCATTCCGCCCTATAGTGGCAGAAGCGACCCTTACGACCATTTGGATGCCTTCAACGTGCAAATGGACCTCCAGACGGGCAGCCCGTTAGTCAAATGCCGAGTCTTCCCGGCCACTTTGGGGGATGCACCACGAGCTTGGTTTAAGGGTCTCCCAGCTCACAGCATAGGGAGCTGGAAGGACTGCCAGCAGAAGTTCCTCAATCAATACAAGGCCCTGAGGAAACAGCTCGCACCCCGTGCCACCTCGCCACTATTTTCCAGAGGCACAACAAGCCCTTGAAGGATTACATCGCCCGGTTCAGGGATGAGGTGAGTAATGTTGAAACACCCTCCGATGAGAGTATCTTGACAGCGATTTCTGCAGGGCTCAAGAAAGATGGGAAACTTTACGAGAACATCTACAAATCCCCAGTGAAAGACCTGGGAGAATTCTATGAGAGGACTGTCAAAGAGATCAGGTGGGAAGAAGCCTTTGGAGCCAAGAAGCCCAGCAACCAGCAGCGCGAGGCAAGTATCTCCCAAGGGAAGAGGAGAATCAGCAGTGGGGATGGGCACGGCGAGCCAAACACCATTCTACCCATGTCGTGGCAAAGCGAGCTAAACCTGAGTCAATGAGAGAACGACCTCCGCGACGAAGCAAATATGGAAGTTACAGTGTTCTGACAGACAGACATGATAGGATCTTCGCCGTAGAGAGGAACAGAGAGAACTTCGGAAAGCCACCCCCCACAGGAGTTCCGAGCAGGCACCGGGACCCGAGAAAGTACTGTGCATACCACGATGAGAACGGGCACAATACCTCTGACTGTTGGCAGCTGAAAAATGCAATTGAAGAGTTGATCAGGCCAGGCCGCTTGGGAGATTATGTTGCGCGACCTGCAGGCAAACGACCTCACGACCGTCGACCTCAAAATCAGAGTCCTCGGTCAGAGCCGCAGCAACCCCAGCGAGCTCCGGAGCCTGAGCACAAGCCCGATGTAAGAACCATTTTCACTATACATGATGGTCTTCACATGGCAGGTACCCTCGAACAGGTTACACCAACGGTACGTAAGGGAAGCCAATCACACCCTGTTGGCGAGCTACAGCGGAGCAGAGGGGCCTACCAAGAAACCAAAAGTGTCCTCGGATGGCATAATGTTTACCGAAGAAGATGCGAGGGGGGTGCGTTGGCCCTACAACAATGCCATAGTCATTCGGGCCAAGATCAGCAATGTTGAAGTGTGGCGAATCATGATCGATACGGGTAGCTCGGTTAATGTAATGTACAAGGACTGCTATGACCAGATGGGGTTGGGAGCCGAGCAGCTGATACCCTCGCCAGAGCCCCTTTATGGCTTCACCGGGGACGCAGTTATACCATCAGGACAAATCCGTCTACCTCTCACCCTCGGGGAGCCAGGCCGGCAAGCCACTATACTGACGGACTTCCTAATTATCAACAACCCATCAACATACAATGTGGTCTTGGGCCGCCCTTCAATGAACGAGCTGGACATGGTAGCATCCATCAGGGCGCTGACTATTAAGTTCTCAACTCCGAATGGGATAGGCTATGTTTGAGGGGAACAACATCTGGCTAGACCATGTTACGAGGATGCTGTGAAGATGAGAGTTCAGGGAAAGAAAGTAAACGTGGTTTCAGGTGGCGAACCACGAGCTGTTTCAGAAAATGGAGTGAGCAGTGACCTCGACCCTCGCGAGGTGGACGCGAACAAGGCCACCAGACCTATTGAGGAGCTGGAAGATGTGCAGGTCAGCGAGGCGGATCCTGAGAGATGTTTAAAAGTGGGGCGAGACCTGTCTCCGAAAGTCAAGACTCAGATCGCTGGTTTCCTGAAAGCAAACCTGGACGTCTTCGCTTGGAATCACGAGGACATGGTGGGGATAGATCCTGAAATTATGTGCCACACGTTGAACATAAATCCCCAACACAAGCTAGTCCGTCAGAAAAGGAAGCCGATGACGCCAGAGCGGTAGGCCGCCCTAAAAAATGAGGTAGAGAAGCTGCTGACAAACAAATTCATATGTGAAGCTCATTACCTCGTCTGGGTAGCCAACCCGGTCCTCGTCAGAAAGAAGAATGGGAAATGGAGAACGTGTATTGACTTCACCGACCTGAACAAAGCCTGCCCGAAAGACAATTTTCCATTACCCAGGATTGACCAGCTTGTAGATTCAACAGCCGGGCACCAGCTCCTTAGCTTCATGGACGCCTACTCGGGCTATAATCAGATTCCTATGGGTCCGGAGGATGAGGAGCATACCTCTTTTATTACTGACCGGGGCCTGTACTGTTACAAGGTGATGCCCTTTGGGCTGAAGAACGCAGGGGCGACCTATCAGCGCCTGGTCAATACCATGTTCCAAGAACATATCAGGAAGACAATGGAGGTGTATGTGGATGATATGTTGGTGAAGTCGCAGCAGGCAGCGGACCATGTGTGCGACCTGGGTGAGACATTCCAAGTCCTGAGGAGCTACCGAATGAAATTGAATCCGTTGAAGTGCGCCTTCGGAGTGTCGTCTGGTATGTTCCTCGGTTTTATGGTGAACAACAAGGGAATATAAGCCAATCCGGAGAAGATCAAGGCGCTCGTGGAGATGAGATCCCCAGCTCGAATCAAAGATGTACAAAGCCTCAATGGTCAGATCGCTGCTCTCAGCCGGTTCATCTCAAAGGCCACAGACAAGAGCATGCCGTTCTTTGAAGTGATAAAGAAGGCGAAGAACTTTAAATGGACTGAGCAATGTGAGGAAGCATTCCGGCAGTTGAAGGAGTATATGGGCCGAGTTCCCCTCTTCTCAAAACCAAAGGAAGGGGAAAAACTCTTCTTGTACTTAGGAGTATCAGAGCATGCACTGAGCGCGGCCTTAGTAAGGAAGGAAGGAAGGAAGAATACAACTGCCAGTGTATTACGTCAGCAAAAGACTAGTTGATGCAGAGACCAGGTATTCACAGATGGAGAAGCTCGCGTATTGCTTGGTGATCACCTCGAGGAAGTCCTCACGCAGTTCCAAGCCCATCAGATTGAAGTCCTCACGCAGTACCCTCTCCGTCAGATCCTCCAGAAGGCAGACACTTCAGGCAGATTGCTCAAATGGGCCGTAGAGCTCGCCCAATTCGACATAGAGTACAAGCCTAGAAGGAGCAATCAAGGCCCAGGCACTTGCGGACTTCATCGTCGAGTTTACGGGACCTGTAGAAGAGCAGGATGAGATCGTAGTTGGCCCGACATGGGAATTGTATGTGGACGGATCCTCTAATGAGCATAACTCAAAAGAAGTGCAAGCCGAGCAGGTAAAGGTCTTTAGTGATTCCCAGCTCGTTATGTGTCATGTTCAGGGGGAGTACCAGGCAAGGGGACAGAAGATGGCAGCGTATCTCCTGAAAGCAAAGGAGTTGCTGGGGGCTTTTCAGAAAACAGAAGTACAACAGATTCCACGGGCCCAAAATTCCCATGCAGACACCTTAGCCCGCCTAGCGACCACCCAGGACGTAGATCTTTTGGATTCCCTATCAGTGGAGCTCCTCCTAGCTCCGAGTATAGAAGTAAAGGATGTACTGATGGTTGTAAGTGTTCAACCTGATTCCTGGATGAGCCCGCTGCTAAGCTATCTGCAAGAAGGAAAGCTGCCGGAAGATAAGATAGGGTCACGCCACCTGCGAGCTAGGGCAGCCCGATACTATATCTATGATGACGTGCTCTACAAGAGAGGTTTCTCAACTCCACTTCTGCGATGTATAGACGGCCAGGACTGCGAGGTGGTGCTTAAAGATATACATGCTGGTCACTGTGGAAACCATTCAGGGGGATTGTCATTAGCCTAGAAAGCACTCAGACAGGGGTTCTACTGGCCTACCATGAAGTAGGATGCCATTGATTTGGTAAATAAGTGTGACAAATGCCAACAGTTCGCCAAGATTCCACGAGCTCTGCCGGCCTACCTTCAGCAGATGGTCAATCCATGGCCTTTGGCGATCTGGGGAATGGACCTCATCGGACCTTTGCCGACAGCCCGAGGAAGCTGCAAGCATGCAGTAGTGGCTGTAGATTACTTCACCAAGTGGGCCAAAGCCAAAGAGCTCGCAGAGATCTCCACCTCGAAGATAGAGAAGTTTGTGTGGAGCAACATTATATGCAGGTTCAGGATCCCTCAACAGCTCATAACAGACAACGGGACGCAATTCACCAGCGAGCAGTTCATCGACTTCTGCAACGAGCTTGGGATAGTAAAGAGCTTTTCCGTTGTAGATCACCCTCAAGCCAACGGTCAGGTCAAGGCTGTGAACAAGATCATCAAGCAGGCTTTGAAGACCAAGCTTGAAGCAAGGAAAGGGGCTTGGGTGGACAAGTTACAGAAAGTACTCTAGGCCTACAGAACAACAGCTCGCGGCTCCACTAGGGAGACCCCATTCTCCATGGTGTATGGCTCAGAAGCTATGATCCCTACAGAGTTCAAAGTGACCAGCTAGCGGCGAGCCTCATTTCGACCCGAAGACAACAATCAGCTGCTCGCTGCCAGCCTCGATTTGGTCGAGGAAGCAAGGGAGACTACTCGCTTAAGAGTAGCAGTGTACCAACACAGGATCGCCGATACTACAACAAGAAGGTACGAGCTAGAAGCTCTAGGGCAGGCGATCTAGTCCTGAGGCTGATCCTCCCCGCAGCTCGTAAGTCAAGTGATGGAATGCTCAAACCCAACTGGGAAGGTCCGTACCTCATCAAGAAGAGCTTGGAGAACGGTGCTTACCACTTGGCCAACGTGGACGGGTCTGAACTCCCACGAGCTTAGAATGCCAAACATCTGCGTCCTTACTACGTTTAAAACTATCAGCCCGCTCTAAAACTCTTGTACATAATTCATTTTGACAAATTTCCGTAAAAGTGCTTTTCACTTGTGTGCTGTTGTATGTAAAATGTCCAATGCAAAAAGTGAAATACAGAAAGTGAATAATTTGAGCAGTCAAAGTGCAATTATTACAAAGGGCAAAGTTGTCAAACTTTATCTCTAAGACTCATTTCTAAGAAGCGAGCTGCCACCCATCATCTATCAACTCTTAAAAATGCCCCTGCAAGTACCCAACAATCAACTCACATCCTACACAAGCGTACAAACCATCATTTAATTTTGCAAATTATCTGGCGAGCTCGTCCAGTTATTGCTCTTACAAGAGCGCTTTCTATCTTCTAAGGCCGATCAACTTGTGGGAGACCGTACCAACAATTAGCCAGCTTGAATATTATAGTCTGAGGTCTTGATCGAAGGACGATTATTGCAAATGCCTCTTACAGCCTTCTCTGAGTCTGCGGACCTGTTCTCTCCCACTTGCTAAGGCACGATCACGCTTATTATAGCGACCTCGCGATCTGCGAGCCATCTCATCTTAATAAGATCGCCAATTATAATTTCCATCAGCGAGACGCAATCTCTACGCTCTGAAGATGATACACGAAAAAATATCTTATTATAGACTCCCCTGAAGGTGATCCTATGGAGGGGGAGGCTATCCAAGTATGACCCGCGGAAGGAGCTGTCACTTGTACGCTCTGGAGGGGACTATCTGAGAATTCTATTACTGCGCTCTGGAAGGCTATTGCCTGTGGAAGGAGTTGCAATGAGGGTCTCGCCTGTGGAAGGGGTAGCTGTCAGCACCCCAGAGGGTGTTACATGGGGCCCGTCAATGGTACAAAAAGGTCTCACCCGCGGAAAGGGGTTGCGTTCTCCGCGCCCTGGAGGGTTCAACAGGAGACCAACAATCTATCAAAGGCTTCGCACTCGCCGAGGACATGACTCACTAAAATTGCCCCGCAACCTCGCGGAAGGGGCTGCCCGAACTGGTTACGCTCTCAAAATTGAATTGCCTCACGACCTCGCGAGAGGGGCTACCCGCGATAAGGGTTTGCTCTCAAATAAAAAACCAGCATACCAAAGCATCACAACGGCCCAAAATCTTCAAAGTTCGGGAAAATGCTAACTTAGGCTAGCCAAACCTTGGTAGGAAGCGTTCTCGAATAACTATATCCAGAACGAGCACTCCACGAACTGTAAGTATGCGCCCAATTTTTAGAAAACACTCAATTGAGTCACTTGCATGGGTAAATGCTTATAAACTGCCACAATCTGATTACTATGATTGATTACAGGTCATAGGCCTACGAGCTAACTTATCATCACGATTATGATGCGTTTATGATCTCAGTAATAATATAATTGTCACTTTAATGATAGCTCATTGCATATTTATGAAGTGCGCATGCCTGCTAGATGCATTCCATACCTTGCCAAAAATATTGAAAATTGCAGGATGCTGTCTCTTACAAATCAAACATCCTCGAAAGAGGATGGGCAGTTCTACAATTATGAACAAAAATAAGGAGAAATTTGAAATTTCTATCTAAGTACTAGTAGGTGCATCTGGAGCTGAGGATCTGAAGGAACCTCTGCGAGAGTCTCCATTGCAGGAGGGTCCTGAGGAGCTGAAGATCCTTCAAGAACAGGAGCTGGATCTGAAGGACGACTTGGAGAGACTGGCTGATCGGCCGAAGGAGCTGAAGGAGTACTGCTCTGTTGAGTACCCTGAGTGCTGGCCACGTGCCTTGTGAACTTCTGGATCGCTTCAACAGCAGGAGGTCCAAAGAACGAGTAATCTAAATCAGGGTAGCGCTCCTAAATGGTGAACAGGAAGGCATTCTCGTTCTCTAAGGCAGCTCGATCTCGCTCCTGAGCAATCCGGGCCTCGTTGCGCTTCTCTGCTTGAGCAATTTCTTCCCGAGCTCTGACAGTCTCTTCCCGAGCTCCAGCAAGCTCCTCCTTGACTGCGGCCACTTCTTGTTGCTGCTGGTTAACTTTCTTCTCCGCAGACTCTGCTCTTTTCACAGCCGCGCTCAGCTCGCCTTTCACTTTGAGCAGCTCTCCATGAATCTTGCCAACTTCGGAAGTAGCTGCTTCATTGCGAGCCGTTTCCTGGGACAAAGCCGCATTAGCTTCCTTAAGCTTATCCTCCAGCCTTTGGTGCTCCTCCTGGAAGAGGTTCACTTCGTCCTGTAGTCTTTCCTTCTCCTATTTGAACTGCTCCTCGACCATTCTGAAAGCAGCCTCCCCACCCATTTGATCCTCAATCCTCTTCATCAGCTTCATGAGAGTCATGCCCACCTAGGAGGATGAAGACATTAGATCCGAATCAAAGGGATGCATAAAAAATGAAGGAGAAATGAAGGGACTTGAAAGTTACCAATGCCGCATGACGAACTCCATAGCCTACCAGCTTCCTATCAGTGAAGTCTGACCTTGGGAGCTTCGGAATATGGTTCCTTAAAACATCTGGCACACAGCTGAGGAAACTGTTAAAGTACTTCATCTCTACCACCCTATCAGCTTGTAGATCGGGATCCTCAGTTGTCTCATCCTCAGCTCGCTCGGATCATTCTGAGGTCTGGGCACTCGAGCTCCTCCCAATGGCGACAGCCCCGGGCTTCCTGAGCTCCATTACTTTCTTGCGCTTGGGGGCTGGAGACTCCGCTATACTCTTCCCCTTTCTCCTGATCAAGGGCTCGTGGTCGGGGGAAGCTGAACCCTCATCGATGGAAGTCCTTGTCCTCTTGGATGCAGGTGGAGCAGTCTGTTCCCGACCTCCAGACTCGGAGCCGGCACCCCAGCAGCTGCGTCAGCAGGAGGTGGAGGCTTCGACGAGGAGGGTCTGGAGAAGTGTCGTCCACCATCACGACTTCCAGCTTCCCAAGCGGTGCAATTGCTTGGAGGGGAGGGACCCTTAATGTAAACCTGCGCATGTTGTCCGACGAAGTGCTCGTGGTGGAAAGACTCTCTGAAGAAGACTCAGGTTCGAGCTCAGGCTCAGAGTCGGGCTCGAGCTCGGGCTCAGAATCTAGGCCAAGGGGTGCTGCAAGGACTGAACGAACTTCGCTTTCCTTTCCGCGAACTCCTAGATCTCGGTTTATATCCAGAAGGGGACCAGTGACAGGTGGAGCAAGACGTAGGGCTACCAGATCGGAGTTCGAGGGAAACGAGTCATCGCTCGCGACCTTGGCCGCTGCAAAGGTCTCTAGGATCGCAGTCTCCTCGCCAGTAAACTCGATCTTAGGACCAGAGACGTTTGCAAAAAGAAGAAACAAGCTCGTTAAAAAAAAAGAAGGGTGGGTTTCGCGAGCGAGCATCCACGACTACCAGGCGAGAAGACGAAGGAAGTATGACGCAGGTCGGAAACAGAGAGGCAGGTGACCAAAATCCAGTGGGACTTATATTCACCTACATTAGACTTAGTACAATGTTGGGGCAGGTATCGTTTACAGTAAGGGTGATGGCATGAAACATAGTACAGCCCGTCCCTGGGCCCGAGCTGGCGACCATGAGTCCCCTTGAAGCTGTATAGATAGTGGATAATGCGAGGAGTAGGGGGTCCGAGCCCGTACTTAATGAAGCCAGCGGCTAAAGTGGTCAGGTGGGCATAAGAATTTGGGGTAAGCTGAAATGGGGCGAGCCTCAGATCGTTTAACAAGGCCACGAGGTAGCTGAGGATAGGGAACCTAAGCCCAAGCTCCATGTGCTCGCGACTTGCTACAACAAAACCAGAAGGTGGGTAGGCTGCACGATCACTCTCCTGCGGCACATTAGCCCTGCACCCTAAGGAAAATCAAACTCTCGAGCTAGGGCCTACAGAGCTGGAAGAGTCATGCTGGAGGCAATGTGGCGGAAAGCAGCTTGAGCCTCCCTCTCCTCAACCTTAGTCCATGAGGTAGAAGGCCCGACTCGCCCAGTAGGCTCCTCCGCGACCTCACCGCTTCGGGAGGTCGCACCTTGCGTCGCTCTAACTCGCTGCTCTACCCGCCCCTCAGAAGCAGAAGCTCCATTGCCAACGTGACCACGGCGTGAGCGACCTGACATCTATAGAACAAAAGGAACGACATCAGAACGCCGAAAGCTATGGCGGTGAATCCTTAAAGCTGCTATCCTATGCGTCAGGTCGCACGTTACACCGTCAAAGGTGGTGAGGGCCCTAAAGCGCGAGCCCACCAGGTACAATTTCCTTCCAAAGTTTGAATTTCTAACCCTATGACTGCAGGGACTCTATCAAATAGTGCAGGAGTAGATTGTCCAATGTACCTAGGCTACGTCAACAGATAATAACAAGTTCAAACAATCTAAAACCACGAGCAACGTCCGCAATACGACTAGCAAAGCATTTCCCAGATAAGGGACAGACACGTGAAATTCAAAACCAGACCAGATGAGCATACAGAGAATATCCCAAACCAGAGAATCGATCAAGAAGGCAAAAAGGCACATTGAGAACTGCAAACAGTCACTGGAATGAGAAGAGCGGGGTTAATGGACTTACCATACGAGCTTGAGGTAGGGTCTGAACTCTGAAGTGAGGTATTCCAAAGAAGCTGCTGGGAAAATGCAAAAAATGGCTAAGAAGAAGATGATGAAGTTGAAGAAGCTGAAGAATGTATGTGTTTCATCTCGAAAAAGCAAAAAGGGGAAATGAAAATGACATCGAGTTCATATATACTCGAGCTCGTTCCCCCTGACCGTTCGATCCAACAAAAAGGATAACCGCCACAGATCTGACGGCTCAGTACATGCCCCGGTCCTCTGCCATCATGCAATGTTAGTTACAAGACGTACGCATTTAATGCGTACAGACAGAAACGTGTTTTGTGGCTCCAACGGCTGCATGAGTGCCACGTGTCGACAGTTATGGGTCAGGAAACGAAATGGTGCTTGAAGAATTCGAAAATGGGCGCCCAAAAAAAAAAGTAGTATATATTTATCAATCAGCTCTCAGCTCGCAGACCGCACTAAGAGCTAGGGGGCTTATGTTATGTCCGTTTTCTTGACCTGGGCAAATGGGCCTGGGAAGGCCCAGAAGACATGAACAGAAATGAAAGTCCTGGAGGTCAGCTTCAGATCGCTACCTCGAGCTCATCCAGCTCGCCAGGCCTCCAAATCATGAGATCGCTTAGTCGAGACCATCAAAAGCACACTTTCAATCCACATCGGCACCGGTCCAGTCTGTATGATCCGACGAACTAGGAAGCTCGTACCAAGAGATACCTTGTACTGCAAGTCACTCAAACCACCAACTCCCCTGACTTCCCGCCGAAGACACCTGTGCAATTTCCAAGGAGCACCTAATACAGCAATCATGCATTTAATGCAAAGAAGACTTCTCTTGGCGCATTAAATACAGACGTACGCATGAAAAGAACAATGATTACCTTTACAATAAATGAAGCATGGCTCATGTCAGGATTAGTTGAGATTGTCATAGTTTTTAATGTGTATTACACTCTTTTGTATTTCTTTTTGTCATCTCTCCTTCTATATAAATAGGGGAGATTTTTACTGTACAAGCCGAGGAAAAATATACGAGAATACCGTCACTCTACCGGAATTACCTCAAAGTGACCGTGGATGTAGGCGCAGTCACCGAACCACGTAAAAATCCTTGTGTCTTACATTCACTCTTCTCCCACCTTTCTTCATTAACTAGCTTATTAGTACCAGTTAACAGCCACGACTAACATTCCTTCACCTTTATTGCAGTCCACCAACCTTAAATCGCCATTTACTTCACGTTAACTATCTTAATCACCATTTATTACCACGTTCGCAATCTGGCCCCTGAATCTCTTAATTGACCGTTTTCGAACGTCAACACAAGCTAAATTAATGTATTTACTTGATAAAGAAGAAAGAAAGTTTAAGCAGCTTAAGAAAATTTTTTATATGCCTATGGTTTACCCTAACCCCAAAGATTACTAGCCAAAGTACCGTATGCGTGTATGACAAGTGTGGTTGAGAGCGTCACTAACTATGAGAGGTCTAAGTCATAATCAGTCAGTCGCCCTCTGCACATATACTTTAGTATAGATCTGCCTGAAGTTAGGGTGGGTATTGCGACTGTAACACTCTCCACCCAACTCCCATTAGAATGAAAATCGAGTCGAATAATGCTACATTTCTTGACTATTTATTATTATCACACATATATATATACTAAATATTATTATTATTTTTTAAAAATTTGGTAGAGTTTTATCTATTTTCCGAAAATCTCAAAATTATAAAAATCTACAGATTTCAAAAGAAAACACTTCTAAAATAAATCCAATTTCTCAACTTTCATTTCAGACCCTCCATCCGACTCAAAATCACTTCACCACGTAGTCATCTATGAACACAACCTTTAATAAAAGTTATATTAATTGAAATTGAACACTAATTAAAAGTTAAGTAATAATAATTCACAAATCACTTTACAAATCAAAAACTTCGCTACGGTTTATATATATTATCATTTTCAAAATCTCGTGTGAACATTTACATGTACTCACATGCTTTTATTTCATATCCATGTACTCTAATATACATATATGATATCAAAAAAGTTACTACCTAAAGGTGGAAGGATGTGACTCGCGAACAATACTGCAGATGTCTTCTATTTAGCCTTTATCTACAATGCCCAAATCTCAACTTGCGCGTGGTAAATCCAATACGTTAAGTATTTCTATTTAGTGGGTGTACACCAAATTTAAATTTCATCATTTCCCAAAAATAAAATATTGTAAAGCAAGATTTCACAGTTCTTAAATTTTTATAATAAATCATAAAGAGATCAATTTACTAGTAAAACACACACACACACACATAAAATGCATAATTTTTTTTTATTCAAATATAATCTTACAAAACCTGATTTAAACTCAATATCTCTCAAAATACAAGTTGCAAATCAATTTTTCACAATTTTCAAACTTTTACAGATAAGTTTGCAAGGAAATCATATTACTATTCAATGCACACATAAACACACAACAATTTTCATTTTTAAATATATCAACACGGTTTTCTTTAATAATGTTCAGTGCCCTTCGTAAATACTGACACAATACCATGGACTGAAAAACGGGTTTGTCCGGTATCAGACACTCAATGACTACCCGTTGAATCGTATTCTCATATAATACATAAACTCAGGGACCGGCTACTCGATGCCTCTCAAGGTCCATGAATTCAGTATCAATGTATATAGGCAAATTGGTGTAGTACTGCTAATATCACCATATTGGCATGCCAATTACCAATCCCTACCTACCAATGTTCAGGTTTACTCGGATCCTTATAAATATAATAGATTACCAAAAATTTTCATGTTTTAACAAATTTTCGTTTCTCACTAAAAATTTCGTTCGGAAAGTCATAAACAAAATTTGATTCACATTTTTTCTCATTTGTCTGAAGCATCAATCTAAGCATCACGAAATATTATTTTTTTTCATGTCATTAACTCATCAAAATTTTATCAAAACTTTTGTGCCTTCTCCCAATTGATATTTGGTCAAAGCACTAACTCATCAATTTTTTTTCGATTATTTTTCATTTCCATTCGAAAGTCATTGAAATCATATGCAAACAATATTAAATCACAAATTATCAAAATAATTTCACAAAACCCTTTATATACATATTCGGCCATGCTTCCATTTTTCATCAACTTGTCAACTTTTTTAAAACATAAAATCATACTATTTAAAACATTCTGAAATCTTTGTAATAATAACTCAAACGAAAAACATAAAATTATTTCTGGGATTTCTTATATGAATTCATAATAAATTTTATTTCAATCGTCAAATATAATTGATAATCTATAAAATCAATTACCTTAACAAATCTTATTATTTGAAATAAATAATAAAATCTGAATTATAAACAATCATAACTCAATCGGTTTAATTAAAAATAAAATTATCCACTCACATAACTCATTTGCTTATTTCTGGATCTAAAACGAGTTTCCATATAATTTCTCATAATCTTGGATCTATCCTAAAATCACATAAAGCTTAATCTAAAACTTGTAGAAAAATAAACTCATTTTTTGCAATTCAAATTTTATTAAAAATAAACTTACGTATCTATATAAATTGAACACTCGAATATTTTTCCTTTCTTCTTCTCTTTTCCTCTTGTCTTCTCCTTTTTTTTTCTCCCCTTGTTGCTTGCCGAACAACTTTTATGTTTTCTCATTTTTGAAGATGCACACACATATATATACTGCATCTCCATCGCCTCTTCTTTTCTTTTTTTATTTTAATATACGGGCACCATCCACTACAATTCCAAAATCAACTTTAATATATACATTTATTTAAATAGACATGGGCCACCACTAACATATATTTACACATATATATTTATTTAAGTTGACATGGCCCACCACTAACTTATATTATTATTATTATTATTATTATTATTATTAAAAACTAACCCACAGTTGATTGATTTTTTTTTTTCCAAAACAAGTAAATTTCATTTTGTTCCCCTATAAGCTTTTTCCTTTCAGCCCAACTTTCTTAATTTTTTTTAAAAATATCCTCCAATAGAATATTTATCCACAAACTTCTGTATTTCTAAAACTTGAAATTGACTAAATTGATAACAATTAATTGGATTTCAATTAATCTCTTGGGTCCAGTTAGATTAGGGTGTTACAAAAATACCCTTGTATATGTCCTTTACAATTAAATATAATCATGTCCTTTTTAACCTCCCCTTCTTGATTTTTTTTCTTCCAATTTAATCACCTACAAATCACAATTTAAACCACAAAATCTATCACACAACCTTTTAAATTCATACTCAATTTACAATTCTCTTATGACACATGTCACATTTCCATGGTTGCTTGCCCCACATGTCTATCATTTCTTGTCTCTTTTGATTTGACTTTTTCGAAATGTCCAAATTCAACTTTTTTGGAACTTCTTCGAAATCCTTTCAAAATTTACCAGGGCCTATATTCAGACTTCCTACATACTTCTAATAACTTTAGTGACTCTTAAAAGTCATTTCATACCCCTTTTTGGCTCTCCATAAATTCACTAAATCACTTTTGGCGATTTTCAGATTGATTATATTTCAATCCGAATCTCTCTTTGAAAGCGTCGTTTGAGTTTCTAAAATATTTCTTGAGCATTTTAATACTCATTTTGACACTTATCTAAATTTTTAAAATTTTTCGGAAATCATTCCGAATTTCTAGTCGGATCTGGAAACTGTTCCATTTTACCTCAAACGGACTCATTTTTGATCTGTTTAAGTTTCCTTAGACTCTATTATTTATTCCAGAGCTTTTGACTTAGGGATCCGTTTTTCGAAAAATTTACTATTCATATGAACACTATTCATCTGAAAATATTATTCCTTCAAAAACAATGTTCATGAAATTTTGGGTGTTACACTTCACCCCTCCTTATAAAAAATTTCGTCCTCGAAATTTAAATGATTAGTATGTCAAACTAAGTAAGGAATATCAGTAGTGTATCTAACTCTCACGCCTCTATAAAATCTTTTCATTTGCAACATCATTCTTAACATCTTCTGTATTATCAACTATAAATCCTGATATCATCATTGTTCGAACATCCTGATCAGATATCTTCTTTTTCCTAGGATCCTCCTCGAGAAAATGGACTAGAAACTTAAACTTCGGTAAACTGTCGTTCCTTTTTAAGAGTTTCACTGCTTAAATTCATGTGGTCCACCAAATCATTTGATGAAGGTCTCACCTCTTATAATTTGAAAGTCCTAAACATGTGATTCCACAAGGATCTCTCACTCATTTCTGGATTTCCTCTCTGAATATGAAAGACAATACCGTAATCAAAATAGTCCTGATAGTTTCCTCAAAGCTTTTCCTTGGCTTTGGAAGCTTTATCCACCTTCTTCTTTTAGAAAGTAGTAATATCTCGGAAATCACATTAATAAAATCAAATCTCCATGCTGTCATATCCTTAAGAATCGTTTGAAGTCCATTAACAGTAATGCCTCACAAGAATATATGTCTTTTATTATCGATAAGGCTCTCATTTTCACTTCATCGGATCGGTAACACAACAAAAGATACAGGTTGCTCTGTCTCATTTTCAAAATAGTTATTTGAAATTGATGTCAGCCCAGACTCAGTCTTATCATCTGAAGACTTCATAATAAATTTTTTATGCCTTATCGACACCTGATCATGATCGTGGCGATAAGCTAGGTTTTCTTTTCCCTGAACTTGTATAGAAGTCCAAAAGAAGCTCCCTTACTATGCCTTTATCCTTAATGAAAACACAACTGCTACCATGGTGGTGATCACACCAGTAACTACTTCTGGAACGACGACTTTCTGCTAGGTGACGACGAATACTCAGATATGGGCATGTGGTCTACTAGGCTAACCCACAAAAGTTATTCCTTTGAAAACTCCAATTTATCAAACTAAATTACTAGGAATCTAGAGCAACGGATAATCTCAATTAAACACCAATGTACCAACTCAATCACTAATGAAAATCTATATTAATCTCATCATTAATGTCAATAAAATTCCATCAAAATACTTTTAACCACTAAATTTGATCAACATTCTTCAGAATTGCCTCCAAGGTCTAACCTTGAGTGAATCCATGATTTACCTTATAATCATAAATAGGTTCGATCACTTTTATGTTTCAATATATCAATATTTCCAAACTCCACACATTGTACTAAACGATGATCAAATAAAATGACACCGTATCCCCAATGAATCACATAACCATTTACAATGTCAACCTCCCTAGTCCTACACTTTGAGCTAAGTAACAATTAAACAAATCAACACCATCTTAATTTTAATTGATCAAATCGAAATATCATTCCATCTAAACACTTCAGAGTCTAGTCACCAAAATATTCATATCACTTCTTAAATTGCAGCCTATTAAAATCCAACTAAAAATCGCCAATTAATACCACGGGGATATATATCACGTTTCCCATACCACAATCTCATAATACAATTACAGTCACTATAATAACTGCATAATCATTTCATTAAATCATCAAATTGCATTACCACTTATTATATATCACAATACACTTCACTATCCTCAAAAAAACCAAAGTCTATGTGGAAATATATTTACATCTGAACATTCACACCTCGATCTAAATAAACATATAGAAATCAATTTCGCTTTCATAACTTATAAAATTATAGAAATTTGAAAAGCTTCACTTTCTACTACATTAACTCCCACACATTTAAAAACAAAAGTGAAACCTAGTCTCTAAATTACTAATATTGCAATCTAATGTACAGAATCAACCGTATAGAACTATCATCCTTCCTTATGGATTACACTAAAGCCAAGGAGGACCACACGAGAACTTCCTAAGAGGTCATCCCTCATAGTACTGCTCTTACCTAAACATGCTTAACTTAGGAATTCTGATGGGATCTGGTACATTAGTAACGCTCTAGAGATGCCTTCATTATCCTTCATGAAGTGTCCCTTTTAACCACAGTTGTAAGCTCTTATTCTCAATTTTAGATTCCCTAGTGTTAAAAGCTAGACTAAAGGGTGAAAATGTTAAATTTCGTTAATATCATCCTTATGGGTGATATTAGTATGTTAGTAAAACTTTTAAAAACTAATTAACACTAACAGTGAGATAAAGACAAAGAAGGGAAAAATGATCATTTTATAAATAAGAGATATTTGAACAAAAGGCAAAATGGTCTTTGTTCAAATAAGAGTTATAGATGTAAACATAAACATGTTCGTCATCTAAAATTTAGAAAAAATTAAGTGAATTGTGAAATAAACTAACAATGGGAATTATGGTCATCTCCACCAAATAATTCCCTATATATATGAGTGTGTGGTATGTTAGTCACCAACACTTAGCAAAATTTTGAAAACAAAAAGAAAGAAAGAGAGAAGAGTGGGACGGCAAGGAAGAAGAGAAGTGAGATCCAATCTTCCCAAGGCAATTTTGAAGCTTCCAAATCAAATCCCTAGTAGGTTTAAGCAAGAACATCAAAACCTAATCAAGAATAAGGTGAGATATCATCATTTTCTTTAAGTTTGATGTTGGTTGGGAATATATGATGTGATGATGGATTGGGTTGTTTATTTTATATGTTGTTGAGAGGATTTTGATGTAAATCTAAAATATAGTCATGAATAATTAAAAACGGAAGTTGATTTGATGAAATCCATGCAATAAATGGAAGATAGAATGTAGGTGGATAAAACCCTAGGTCTTTATTTAAGCATTAAGTCAGTGCATTAATGGTAGTTAATATGTTTGATGAAATGTTTGAGAGAAAACAACTTGAGAAATTGAAAAGTTGAATGATGTGAGTATATGTGGATGTCACGACCAAGGAATAGTGTGTATGACTTCATTGAGTTGTGATCAAATTGAACTTGATTTCATGTATATTTGAGGTTAGAAAATCATATAGAATTGATAGGAATTTAAAATGAAAAGAGATAGTTACAAGAGTATAGTTAGGCTAGGTGAAGGGCAAGTATAGTTAGGCTAGGTGAAGGGCAATTATAGTCACTATGCAATGCCACTTCATTTTTACATTTTAGTGTGACAAATGATCATTATCAAGTATATATAGGTCTAAGAATTATAGTAGAAAGCAAATCGAGTGTAGAATGTGAAAAGAGTAGATTTTGATATAAAAAAGTGTCGAAAAATAGGGGTATTTCATAGGTTTTACCCTTTATAGTTGGAATTTTTCAAAGCCATTTTACGGGTGACCTAAACAAGAGATAGGGAGATGATCCAAGTAAAAATAGAAGCGAAAAAGCCTACGGAATGGGCTGTGAACAGTATTCAGTCAAAGGGGGTCCGAAAAATTTGACTTTTCATTCCGGATCTCAGAAAATTATACGGACTGCGTGGGGATGTCTCTAGGGGTATATAAGTAAAAATTTTGCAAAGAAATCATAATTTTAAAGCTTTGGTTGAGTTAGAACTTAAACGAGAAAATTGTAGTCTAAAGAGTGTATTAAAGACTAAACTGTGTTCAAATTAATGTGAATAGCTGTGTATAGCTCACTGTAGCACACTCTAAATAAGAATATGATGTGCAAGTGACGAGCAAGCAAAGGGAGCACAAGGAGGCCGTTGAAGCTTTTAGTGAGTTGTGAGCCAAGGTAAGTATTACATCACTTACACTATTTCAATCTTATTTTAAAATATAAGTATTATTGTTAAAAGATTTATAAAATGATTTTCCAAATACAAGTTTGGGTTTTTGTAAAAGAACCTTTTATTGGATTTAGAAATGAGAATCGAAAACCAAGTTGTTTTCCAAAAAGCTTGAGTGTTAAGTTTAAGTTAAAAGCGTTAAAAGATAAACAAGTTTGTGTTTTATACACTTAGTAAGAAGAGTTTCAAAGACCATGTGTATTCCCTCAGTTTTCATACTATCTAGCACTATGCATACGACGTAGAAAATTCCGCACCTAGCCATCTAGATTTGTAGTTAATTGCACTACATTGCAATGCAGAAAACTCCGCTCGTAGTCGCCAGGAGTTATAGCTTAAATTGCACTACGATAAGCAATGAAGAAAATTCTGCTTGTAGTTGCAAAGAGTTATAGTTTATTAGCACTACGATATATGATGCAGAAAATTCCGCATGTAATTGCTTAGACTTGAGAGTGTTTTACACTATGTTTGCGATGTAGCAAATTCCGTACATAATGGCCGAGATATCTCAGTAGCGTCACAGTTGGTGTCAGTTGAAAAATCGCCACGTGACGCACTACGTTGAGAATGGTTATAGCGTGTAGGGTTACATATGGTTTTTTTTTTTTTTTTTTAAAAAAAAAAAATGTTTGTTGGAAACCATCAATATTTTAAATTAGTTAGGATTATTAGTTATGTATTTTCCTAATTGTTATATTTGATTGAGCTAACAAGTTTTCTTTATTGTAGTATACAAACTCTTCAAGAAATTGTTGCAGATGATCAAACTCGAAGAAATTCTCATTAAATTAGGTGGGCGAAACCAAAGGACACATTATATATATATACATCATGTTATATTTTGTGAATACGAAATCGATGAAGAGCATGTGTCACATTGCAACTTTGGTAATATATATTTTGAAACTTGTAACTTTTGTAAACTATGTTGGATAAACTTGTAAATTTTACATATGATACATATATATATTCCACTATGATTATTATGCATAATGATTGTAAAGTTGATTGTGAAAATGTATGTTTGTGGACAAAAGAAGTTGGGTGGTGATTGAGAATAGTTAGAAGTGTAAATTCTTGCAGAAAAATTTTGGAAACCTTAAAATACAATCGTTATGTTGTCAAATTATTAGTAAAATTTTCTTCAATTTAACAAGAAAAAATTTATATCAATCCAACTATTTTCAATGAAATAGAAATTGATTTAGTCAAAGCAAAGTAAATGGGTAAAGTATATTAAGGGTTCGCTCAGCGGGTCTCTCTTGATCGTGAGTATGGTTATAAGTGGTTCGTTGGAGTGCTTGGCGAGACCCTCCAGATAAGAGCCTAGAGAGAATTTGTTTCAGGTCTTATCAACAGTGGTAGCAACCTATGGTACCCACATGACACTCACCTCTATGGACTCTATCTCATTTCTTACATCTTTCTGTTCTCCTCTAGCTACCACCTCTGCCCTGGGATCTCGATTGTGGTCTCATGGAACCCTGACTTGATGACCCTCGAAAGCTTTGTAACACCCTCCGCCCGATTCTCATTCAGATGGGAACCCGAGTCGAAGAATGCTACCTTAATCGGTTCATTCGTTATTATTTTACATATATGCACTGTAAATTTTTTTTTTCTAGAAAATCCAGTAGAGTTTCTTCTGTTTTTCTGAAAAAAACCCAAAATTCTTAAAACCTGTAGATTTCAAAAAAAAAAAAAACTTCTAAAATACATTCATTTTCTCAACTTCCATTTCGGACACCACACAAACATTTATAAACACAATATTTGATAAAAATCATATTAATCAAAATTAACACTAATTAAAAGATAAAAAAAAATTCTTGACAAAACCACTTTACAATCCAAAAACTTTTTCTATGATTTATATACATTATCATTTATAAAATTTCGTGCAAACAAATACATATGCATTTCTTCCACGTCGATGTGCCTAAACATAAATGTACCATACCAAAAGAATGACCACCCAAAATGTGGAGAGATGCAACTAGCAAAAGGTGCGACAGATGTTTTCTCATCAATCTTTATTTACAGTGCTCAGATCTTAACTTATGCGTGGCAAATCCAACGTGCTAAGTATTTTTACTTAGTGAAGATACACCGAATTTAAATTTCATCAATTCCAAAAATACAAGATTTTAAAACAAAATTTCACAGTTCTCCAATTTTCATAATAAATCATAAAGAGATCAATTTACTAGTAAACATATACATGTAATGCATAAAAGTCATTTTTCCACATAAGACCTTACAAAACCAAATTTCACCATTGTCACTATTCGTAATAAAACACAAAAAAGGTTAAATATCATTTCATTAAAAACACCGTATTGTCAAACAAAGTTAAACAAATCTCAAACTTTTATAAAAAATTCACAAATAATCTATTTGCAAATAACTATACATATGGAATACAAAAAAGTAATTTTTTCAAGTAAAATTATACAATTTCATTTAAAATTTCTCAGCACTCTTTGTAAACTTTGATACAATACCGTGGACTGGAAAACGGGTTTCTTCTATATCAGACACTCGGTAACTATTCATCGGATCATATTTCACATAATACATGAAGTCTAAGATCGGACACTCGGTACCTCTCAAGGTCCATGAATCAAGTATCAATGTATATAGGCAAATCGATGCAGTACTGCTATAATCACCTTATTGGCATGTCAAGTTCTCCGGCATCGGACACTCGGTGACTACCCGCCGTATCATATTTCACATAACACATGAATTCTGAAACCGAACACGCGGTGCCTCTCAAGGTTCAAAATTCACAATCTTTGTATTAACAACGCAGCACAGTACTACTAATATTTCCCTATTGGCATACCAATTTCCAATCCCCACCTATCAATGTCTAGGTTTACTAGGACCCTTATAAATTTTTGTTTATTACCAACAATTTAACAAATTAACAACTTCCGTTTCTAAATAAAAAGTTCATTCGGAAAGCAGCAAACAAAATTTCAAGCACAATTTTTTTGTTTCCAATTATTTGAAGTATCAATTTAAGCATCACCAACATCGTTTCGTACTCAATTAGCTCATCAATAACTCATCAAATTTTATCAAATCCTTTGTGCCCTTCAACCAATATATATTCGGTCAATACTTTTTCTTTCATAAAATTTTCCAAATTTTTCATTATTCAATGCCACAAAATTCATCATAACATCATTCGCACATAAAATGTCATAAAATCATTCATACCAAAATTTACACATAGTCACGAAATCAATTTAATTAAAAATTGAACAAAAACGCATACTAAAATAAACAAAACCTTATTAGTAAAAGTAAAGTTCTTAAATCAAGTGTATACCAACCTTTTGGGCAATATTTCTAGTTTTTCCAACCCACCAATTGAAGCCTAAGACTACTCCTTATCATTTTCTTAGTTTCCTTTCTTAAATCTTTTCTGAATATCTATATAATTCTGAATAAATAATTTTCTCAAAAATAAAATTAATATTCTTTTTCAAAGCATAAAATCATACTATTTAAAACCTTCAAAAATATTGGTAATAATAACTCAAACAGAAAGCATAAAATTCTTTCTGAAATTTCTTATACGAATTTGTAATAAATTTTTATTTCAATCGTCAAACCTAATTGATAATCTATAAAATCAATTACCTCAACAAATCTATTTATTTAAAATAAATAATAAAATCTGAATTATAAATAATCATAACTCAATTAGTTTAACTAAAAATAAAACATTCCACTCACATAACTCCTTTATTTATTTCTGAATCTAAAATGAACTCATATTTAATTTTCTTATCATACTGGGTTCACCCTAAAATCATATAAAACTTAATTCATAACTTATGAAAAAATAAACTAATTTTCTAGAATCCAAGTCCTATTAAAATAGACTTACTTACCTGGATAATCGGACACCTAAAATACTTTTCTTTTCTTTCTCCTTCCCTCTCTTCTCCTTATTTTTCTTCTTCCCTTTTCTTTTCTCTTTCCTTCTCGGCTGCTTCTCCTTTTTTTATTTTTTCTTCTTCTTTCGTTACTACCCGGTTCTGCTTTCTCCCCATAATCTATAACCACACACACATATATATACAAAATATCCACAGCCTCTTCTTTTCTTTTTATTATATTATATTATATTATTTATTCTTTTTATTCATTTTTTTTCTCTCTCGGCATCTTTTACATGCCACTCTTCTCTTTTCATTTTTATTATTATTCATTCATTTATTTATTATTATTATTTTTTTCTATCTCAACAACCTCCACTAATATAATATATATATATATATATATATTTAAATGACTATGGCCCATCACCATTAACTAACATATATATATATATATATATTTCCAATGGGTCTCACCACCTAATAACAATAAATTAATAACAATAAATTGAATCTCAATTAATCTTTTGGGTTCAGTTAGATTGGGGAGTTACAAAAATACCCTTGTACATGTCCTTTACAATTAAATATAATCATGCTCTTTTTAACCTCTCATTCTTGTTCTTTTTTTTTTCTTTGTTTTTTTTTTCCTTCCAATTCAATCAGCTACAAGTTACAATTTAAATCCTAAAATCTATCACACAACCTTTTAAATTCATACTCAATTTACAATTTTCTTATGCCACATATCACATTTTCATGGTTGCCTGTCCCATATGTCTATCATTTCTTATCTCTTTTGATTTGACTTTTCCAATACTTTTTCGAAATCCTTTCAAAATTTACCGGGGTCTATATTCGGACTTTCTACATACTTCTAATAACCTTGGTGACTCTTAAAAGTCATTTCATGCCCCTTTTTGGCTCTCTGTAAATTTACTAAATCACATCTGAAGATTTCTGGATTTGTTACATTTCAATCCGAATCTCCTTCAAAAGTGTCGTTTGAGTTTCTAAAATACTTATTGAGCATTTTCATACTTATTTTGATACTTCTCTAAATTTTCGAAATTTTTTGAATATCCTTCCAAAATTTCGGTTGGATCCATAAACTGTCCAATTTTACCTCAAACGAACTCATTTTTTATCTGTTTCAGTTTTCCTTAGACTCTATTACTTATTTCGAAGTTTATAACTTCGGGGTCGGCTTTTTGAAAAATTTACTATTCACACGAATACTATTCATCTAAAATACTATTCATCCGAATATATTTTCATTTCTCTTAAATAGAGAAAATTCGGGGCGTTACAAGCTTTTCCAGCCACACTAGTTAGACAATTGTTTCCACCTCCTTCATCACCTTCGGCTCTTAGGGCATCAGAGGGTTCCATTCCTTTCCCTATTCAAAACAGTGAAGATATCTGCATTTCAGAATCACATCCTCCGATTTCTATACGTAATGCATGCTTATTCGATTACCAAAATTCTTTTCATAACTACCTAGGTCTAGGAATGCCTAAACCGCTATGATACCAATAAAACTGTAACACCCTCCACCTGACTCCCACTAGAATGAAAATCGGATCGAAAGATGCTACATTTCTTGACTATTTATTATTATTATACATATGTATATATATACTAATATATATTTTTTTTTTGAAAATCCGGTAGAGTTTCATCTGTTTTTTGAAAATCCCAAAATTATAAAAACCTGTAGATTTCAAAAGAAAACACTTCTAAAATAAATCCAATTTCTTAACTTCCATTTCGGACTCTCAATCCGACTCAAAATCACTTTACTACGCAATCATCTATGAACACAACCCTTAATAAAAGTTATATTAATTGAAATTAAACACTAATTAAAAGATAAGTAATAATAATTCACAAAATCACTTTACAAACCAAAAACTTCACTACGGTTTATATACATTATCATTTTCAAAATCTCGTGTAAACATTTACATGTACACACATGCATTTCTTCCATATCCATGTACTTTAATATACATATATGATGTCAAAAGAGTAACTATCCAATGGTGGAGGGATGTGACTTGCAAACAATACTGCAAATGTCTTCTCTTTAGTATTTATCTACAATGCCCAAATCTCAACCTGCACGTGGTAAATCCAACACACAAAGTATTTCTATTTAGTGGGTGTACATCAAACTTAAATTTCATAATTTTCCAAAATTATAAGATTGTAAAGCAAGATTTCATAGTTCCCAAATTTTTATAATAAGTCATAAAGAGATCAATTTACTAGTAAACACACACACACATAAAATACACAAAAATCATTTTTTTTCAAGTATGATCTTACAAAACCTAATTTTAACTCAATATCTCTCAAAATACAAGTTGTAAATCAATTTTTCATAATTTTCAAACTTTTATATATAAGTTTGCAAGGAAATCAGATTACTATTCAATGCACACATAAAACACAACAATTTTCAATTTTAAACATATCAACACGGTTTTCTTTAATAATGTTTAGCGCCCTTCGTAAACATTGACACGATACCATGGACTGAAAAACGAGTTTTTGGGCATCGGATACTCGGTGAGTACCCGTCTGATCGTATTCTCATATAATACATAAATTCAGGAACCGGATGACAAGACCCTAACCAGACCTTTTTTAAGCTCTTGTCTGGAGGATCCCGTCGGGCACTTCAGCGGACTTCCTGAACTCGACTTGTCGAATTGAAGAAATCTGAGAAGCGAACCTCTGAATTACTTAGCCCGTTTACTTACTTTAATTTAAAGATTTTATTTTTTATTTTTTACTTTTAAAATAGTTGGGTTAATGTAAATTTTCGCAATTCCATTTAAAATGATTTTATAGAAATTTCGATAGCATAACGACTGCATTTTTAAGGTTTCCAAAATTTAACCTTTAAAGAAAAACATTTCAAACTATATCAAATCACCTCCCAACTTCTTTTGGCCACAAACATACATTTTCTTAATTCAATTCACATCACACATTATTCATAAACACATAAGTTCCATAACATGCATGTTACACACGCTTTAGAAATTTCGCACAATACATATATCAAATATACATAGATATATCAAGTGATAAATGTGTATCATGTGCAAGTGTTCAATTATATATACATATAAAAAATTGTACTACAAATTTCCAATCATGAAGTCCTTTATATTTATTATTTACAACACCCAAAAGTGTTCAATGTTTATGCAAATCATCTACTTGACGTCCACCTATATATGTAACAGTAATCTCTCTGTCCCACCGTCACCTACAATAGCACCTAATAACATGTATAAGCTACACAACAAGTAAACACGTTAGTACAACAGAACAACGTAAAATAATCATATAATTATATAATAATTCATAAACTTAGTTAACCTTAAACTTTTCGATTTTTAAAGTTTTTCTTTCTAAAACTCCATGTATACCCTTAAAGTACTCAAACCATCACGGGGCGATTTTAACTAACGCCAACATGAAACTATTGAGATATCTCGACCATTACGATGCAGAATTTAATGCGTCGTAATGTAGTGTGAAACAATCTCATATCTAAGCAACTACGATGCGGAATTTTCTGCATTGCAATTGTAGTGCTATAACTCTAGGCGACTACGAGCGGAATGTGCTGCATCACGATGTAGAGCCAAACTATGAATCTAAACGACTACGTGCGGAATTGTCTGTGTTGCAACGTAGCGCTCAATACTCTAGAAAACTAAGCAGCTACAGACGGAATTTTCTACATCGCCACGTAGTGCTAAATACTCTGTAAGTTGAGCGACTATGGATAGAATTTTCTGCATCGTCACATAGCGCTAAATCTCATATAATATGAGGGTTTATACATGGGTTTTAAAACTGTTTTTGCTAAGTGCAAAAGCACAAAACCTCTTACTTTTCAAACTCTTAAAATTTTCTCGATTCGAATATTTTGAAATCGACTTTTTGTGGATTCCTTCACTTTATGAATTCCATAAGGAACTCACATGTTCAAAACTTGGATTTAGAAATTGAAAATCCTTTTTGTTTTCGTTTGACAATAATATGCAAGGCTTAAAATGGAAATCGAAATAGACGCAAGTGGTAAGACACTTCCCTCAATCCGCGTAAGCTTTAGTCAAGCGTCTCAACGAGCCTCTCGTGCCTCGCTCGCTCGCTCGTCGTCTACATATCAATTTCTTATTATCACTTGCTCAATTACATAACTCAAAACTCAAAATAACTTTTCCACTACAATTCTCTCTATTAACAACCCTTTACACTATAACCTTCCAAACTCGAATTTAGCTCAACCGAGACTCTCTAATTCTAATTTCTTTACACAGGCCTTATTTATTATCACTTAGGGACATTTTGGAATGCTTAAAATGGTTGCCGGAAGCTCGGAACAAAAAATCACTGTTTTTGAACCCCCTAAAACCGAGGATATGCGAGGGCCCATCTTATCGATTTTCTTCGCTCTATTTTTGCTCTAATCATCTCCCTAACACGCACTTAGGTCACTCGTGAAACGGTTTTAAAAAATTCTAAGTATTGAAGTTCGAAACCTATGAAAAACGCATATTTTTCAACACATTTTGATGCACATTTTTGCATCGAACAAGCGACGATGTTATTTCTTTCGTATCTAAGGTTCTTTTACTTAATTATGATCAATTACATTCATTTCATGCATTGAAAAATGCATTTACATTCACATTTCACATTACGACTACATACGTGCATTATTTTAGCCATAACTTCCCAAATTTTTATCGGAATCGTTCCCTTCCAATTTCTATGGTTTGTTATGGCTTTTAGGCAAGTTTTGAGGTTTAGAACAACCCCAAATAAGCTCAAAGAGTGCAGGTTACCATAGCCCCTTCATATATCTCGGGATTCTCAACTTAACTCTATGTTTCTCCTTTTATAATTCCATCACTTCTACATGTTTTCCTAACCTCAATTATGCTTAGATTTAAGTTCAAATTTATCAAAACTCAAAGGTATCATAATGCCCTTCATGGCCGTGGCACACATCCTTTTACTTCAATGTGTAGTTCTTTTCAATTTTACATGTTAAACTCTCTCAACCATTTTATCAAACAACATATATGCAATTTATTTGACATTTTACTTCCTTAAATCACAACTTAAGGTTTTCCATACATAAACCCTAACCTAACATTTATGCACTATAAACATGTCATCTAAGCTTCCATATCACACATTTAGGGTTCTACACTTGTTTTAAGTGTAAAACACTCATCACAACATACTACAAACAACACAACTATCATTACATCCACACAATTCCAACCATCATCAAGCTTAAAGAAAATGATGAGATCTCACCTTATTCTTGCTTAAGGTGTGATATTCTTTCTTAATTCTAGTTGGGATGTGGTGTGGAACTTTAATTTTTGGCTTGGAGAAGTTGGATCTCTTTTCCCTTTCTTTCCCTCTTCTTGCCGTCACACACACTCTCCACCTCTCTCAATCTCACGATTTCTTCTTCTTTCTTTCTTCAAATTTTTTTAAGTGTCACATATGTATATATATAAAAGTAACTTTTCCTAAAATGATCATCATGTCCCTCTTTGACTTAATTTGACTATCATTAAAGTTTTAGTTTCCAACCAAGGGATAAATAACTAATACTCATAGATAATTATATATAAAATTCTTATTTTGGACATAACTATATTGCCACTTATTAAATTATCTTTTATTTGTAAAAAGATGATTTTACCCTTCTTTGACTTTTTCTTGCTTAAACTAATATCTTATGGTTCTACAATTGTCGTCAACTCTTCGATGTTCCTGATTAAATAAATGTTGGTGAGATTTATCATTTTAATTCCATAATCTAGCTTCTAACACTAGGGAGTTCAGAATCGAGACTAAGGGCTTACACCGGACACTCAGTGCCTCTCAAGGTCCATGAATCCAATATCAATGTATATAGACAAATTGGTGCAGTACTGCTAATATCATTTTATTGGCATGCCAATTACCAATCCCCACCTACCAATGTTCAGGTTTACTCGGACCCTTATAAATTTCATAGATTACCAAAAATTTTCATGTTTTAACAAATTTTCGTTTCTCACTAAAAATTTCGCTCAAAAAGTCATAAACAAAATTTCATTCACAATTTTTCTCATTTGTCTGAAGTATCAATCTAAGCATCACGAAACACTATTTTTTTCATGTCATTAACTCATCAAAATTTTATCAAAACCTTCGTGCTCTTCTTCCAATATACATTCGGTCAAGGCACTAATTCATCAATTTCTTTCCGATTCTTTTTCGTTTCCATTCGAATGTCATTAAAATCATATGCAAACAACATTAAATCACAAATTATCAAAATAATTTCACAAAACCCTTTATATACATATTCGGCCATGCTTCCATTTTTCATCAACTTATCAACTTTTTCAAAGTATAATATAAACCCTCGATTATGGTTACGGTTTAATAGTATCACTTCAGTAGTAGTCTTTAAAGTTAAATTTATTTTCGCATCACAAGTGGGATGTTGATTAGAGGACCCAAGGGTATTAAAGAATGATATGGGAGAGTATAGGGTGAGATAAGCTCACAATCAAAGTCAAAAAGTTATAAAAGTTCATCCAATGAGAATTAGCCAAGTGTGATAGAATTTATGGTGCTTAGTGAGCCATTTGGAATTTTTTGATTGGTGGATTGAATAAGTGGTTTTTAAAATGACAAGTGGACCAATTGGAATTGATCTTATCTAGTTAAGAGTCAAAAATGGAATTAAACAAAGTTCAAGGGGCTAAGTTGTAATTAAAAAAAGTCATTTTGTCTCATTTCCATTGTTTTTGCTCATCCAAAACCGAGGATTTCAAGCAATTTCATCAAGAATCTCATCATCAAATTGCTTATTGTCATCAACCAAAGCTTTAGGGGCAAATTTGGAGTAAGATTGAAGTTTAAATAAGTGAGTTTCATTGTCTTAATTCAACCTTGATGAGTTAAAAACTCATTCTCCATCTTACTTCAAATGTTGTTTTGAGTTTATGGATTGAAACTAGGTTGATTGGTGATGATTTTGGTGTAGTTAGTGTGATGAAAATTGAAAGTTAAATGTTGATGTATGTGAGGGGTGATTCACAGCCAAGTTAGGGCTTGGTGAGTCCATCTTTGATTCCATGTTTTGAGTTTAAATCTAAACATATTTGAAGCTAAAAAATCTTATAGAAGTGTTAGAATTGAATAAGTAAAAGTGTAGAGACAAGTTTAGTGATTTTAGCTTAGTTGAAGGGCATTAAGGAATCTCATGTAAAAGCATTCTTTTGATGCATGAAATGAATATGTTTGATCATATTTGAGTGAAAGAATGTTAGATGTGAAAGAAATAAGTTGATTGCACGCTTTAGGTAAAAATGTGTATGAAAAAGTGTTGGAAAAATGTGGTTTTTGGCTAGGAACGCCCACCCGGTAACCATTTCTTTCCGAATTTGCTTCATGGCCGACCTAAACACGAGTTAGGGAGATGATTGGAGCAAAAACAGAATAAAGAAAAGCTTTGGATTGGCCTCTAGGTAGCATTCGGGCTTGACACCCCTTATTTTTCATTTTTTCGTTTCAAGCTTCAGAAAATTATTTTGAGCATATCGGGGTGTTTCTAGGTGATAATAAATAGGATTCGTAAAAATAAATCGGAATTCAAAAGCCTCGGATAAGTTAAATCTTAGTTGAGAAAGTTTAGGCGTAAAGTAAAAAAAAAAAAAAAAAGAGGCTTTTATAGAGTTAATGGCTTTAGACGTTAATTATAACTTTGTATTAGTGAGTTTAGTGATTCTAAATGAGTATTTGATATTTTAGAGTGCAAGCAGAAAATTTCGAAGGCTTCCAGAGGAAAATCGTCATCTATCAGAAGACATTTTATGAGTAGAAAGCTTGTCATTCAAGCGTTATTTTATTTATTTCTTACTTGTTGTTATATATGAATGAATGTATTTTATTTTCTGTTGATATGAATTTATTTATTTCGTAATTAAGTTATTTATTGAAATTATACTAAGATTCTAGTATGTGAGTTTCCAATTAGGTATAGATTTATATCAAAAACATGCTAGAAGTAAAGATTTTAGACTTTTTGCCTTAAAAACGAGCTTATTTGAGAATACCGAGAAAAAGTATTTTATTACGCTGATGGTTTACCTTAGCCCTAGTTGAGTACCAGACCGAGTACTCTATGCGTGTACGGTAGATGTGAGAGAGTCACTAATTAAGAGTGGAGTCCGAACGACTCCTAAAAGAGAGAGTCAATTGAGTCACCCTCTGCACGTATAAGGGTAGTGTTGTTTAGACTGATTGTGTGGGGATAACACGTGCTCAGAGTTTCCCGCATCGACGACTACACATGACAGATTCCTTAATTCCTAGTGGCTAGCGAGAGATTTTAAGCTGCCACGATAAGAGTAGTTTCCTTGGTTACCATTCAGGCAAGAAATGAGAAAGTTTCAAAAAAAGATTTAGAACGAGCTTGGAAAACAGTTTTCGAACAAGTTTTGATAAAATATTTTAGAAAAATATTAAACTGTTTTTCCTTAATTTTATTAAATTGTTATTTTCACTGAGTTTTGCTCATAGTTTGTTTTCAATGTGTTTCTTAAAAATTCTCTCTCAGGTATAGGATTGAGTCATTTAGCAGGCGAGGCTAAGACAGACTCGCAGATTGACTGACGGACGACTTTTATCACATTGTATAGCTCATATTTTTGTCATGTGCATATTTTGTATCCAAGCATAGTGTAAATTGTAAATATAAATACAAGTTTTTGGGTGCATGTCTTTATAAAGATATTTTGATAAAAAAGTTTTAGTTTTTCAATCAATTTTTGTGATTGTGGTTTTTCATACTGGAATTAATTTTGGGATGAGGGCCGAAGGCCCCTGGTAGTTGAGATTGAGTGCTATAGAAGTATTTTTAAATTGTACTTGAATTTGTAGGGTGACAAAGTTTAATAAACAGCCGACATACTGTTGGATTTTCATCAGAAAAAAAAAAAAAAATTATCCTTGCCACCTAGTAAATGTTTAGAAAACAAGTTTAAACTAAGTCTCGATGCTTTGACGGGATTTCGTCAGGCCAAAGTTAGGGTTCGTTGGAGTTCTGTCAGGGTGCTACGGGGTATTTTTTGGGTTCAGATGAGGGATTTGGGAAGGGTCCTGTCACATAAAATCATACTATTTTAAACATTATGAAATCTTGGTAATAATAACTCAAACAGAAAACATAAAATTCTTTCTGGAATTTCTTATACGAATTCATAATAAATTTTTATTTCAATCGTTAAATATACTTGATAATCTATAAAATCAATTACCTCAACAAATGTTTTTATTTGAAATAAATAATAAAATCTGAATTATAAATAACCATAACTCAATTGGTTTAATTAAAAATAAAACAATCCACTCACATAACTCTTTTATTTATTTCTGGATCTAAAATGAGTTTCCATTTGATTTCTTATAAACTTGGATCTACCCTAAAATCACGTAAAACTTAATTTAAAACTTGTATAAAAATAAACTAATTTTTTGGAATCCAAATCCTATTAAAAATAAACTTACATATCTATATAAATCGAACACTCGAATATTTTTCCTTTCTTCTTCGCTTTTCCTCTCGATTTCTCCTATTTTTTTATCCTCCCTGCTGCTTGCCGAACAACTTCTGTGTTTTCTCATTTTTGAAGACGCACACACATATAAATACTACATCTCCACCGCCTTTTCTTTTCTTTTTATTTTATTTTATTATATTATATTTTATTTGTTTTTCTCACCCGATAGCCACCATCCATTACAATTCCAAAATCAACTTTAATATATATATTTATTTAAATAGACATGGGTCCACCACTAACATATATTTATACATATATATTTATTTAAATTTACATGGCCTACCATTAACTTATATTTTATTATTATTATTATTATTATTTATAAAAACTAACCCACGGTTGATTGATTTTTTTTTTTTTCCAACACAAGTAAAGTTCATTTTGTTCCCCTATAACCTTTTTTCTTTTAGCCCAACTCTCTTAATTTCTTTTAAAAATATCCTCCAATAGAATATTTATCCACAAACTTCTGTACTTCTAAAACTTGAAATTGACCAGATTGATAACAATTAATTGGATTTCAATTAAGGGAATTTAGTAAAAATACCCTAAAAACACATCAGAATTACGAAATTGTCATTAACAGGAACTAAATTGCAAAACTGCCTCTAAATGACTAAAGTGCCCTTAATTGTGGTGAAACCCCCTTCATCCATTATGTAAACCAACCCAAACAGTGAGACATGGCAAACCAACCCAAACAGCAGCGTCATCTCGTTGACGTTAGCGTAAGCTTCTCCAATTGGAAACATCAAAACGACGACATTGTGTTAACCGCCTTCATCCATTCTGTCAACAGCCAAGGTAGCCGGATCCCAAACCCCGCCAGCTCGAGACACGGCAGACCATCCCGAATAGCGGCGTCATCTCGTCACGGCGGTGCGAGTGAGCTCCTCCAACCGGAAACCCGAAAATGATGACTTTGTTGCCCTCTAAAACTCGTCCGAAATCAAAACGTAAGAAGTTCTTAAAGCTTGGTTCTTTGCTACATATCAACTCCTCCAAAATCAAACAACAACTTCTTCTTTAGATCTCCTGCATATCTCCTCTTTGAGTTCTTGTACAACAAATTTGAGGTTGGTTTTTTTACTATCTATATATATATTTTTTATTTTGGCATTGTGATGGTTTGTGTGTTTGGTTGAAGTTGTTGTTCTTGTTGATATGACCTTAAATTTGATGATTTGGGGTGTTGTTTATTTCCAATATGTGTAGAAAGGAAGATGAGTTGGAGTTTTGTTGAGTTAGGAAAGTTAGTGTTTGTGAATATGTTTGTGAGAATTATGTTGACTCTTTTTTTGTGTTTTGATGAAGCCAAGAGGAGTGTTTGAAGATGAGTTGGGGTTTTGTTGAGCTAGGAAAACTAGTGTTGATAATTATTAGGAAAACTAGTGACAAGACCCGAACCAGAATCTCTCTAGGCTCTAATATGAAGGGTCTTGTCGGGCACTCCGACGAACCTCTTATGACCTTACTCTTGGTCAAGAGACCTGCGAAACGAACCCCTTAAGATACTTTGCCCGTTTACTTTACTTTAACTAAATCATTTTCCATTTTTTTGAAAATAGTTGGGTTGGTATAAATTTTTTGCATTTATTTGAAGAAATTTTTATAAAATTTCAACAGCGTAACAGCTGTATTTTTAAAGTTTCCAAATTTTTTTCCTGCACGAAATTTACACTTCTACTATTCCATTCACCACCCAACTTCTTTTATCCGTAAACATGCAATTTCATCATACTTTTTCACAACCATCATGCATTTCTCAACACAAACACACATCAATGACCAATTGTGAACCGCATCATGTAATATGTATATGTACACATATCCTATAAAAGATTACAAAAAGTTTACATCATTATTGACATCAAGCCCAACTTTAAAACACATGTTGCCACAATTCAATATCATACATGCAAGTTCTTGGTTTTTAGATTCACAATTATAAACATGATTTATATGGTATATTCTTCGATGTCGCCCACCTATATTTTTTGTGAAATGCTTGTTTTGTTCTCAGTTCCCCTGTAGGTTACCTGTAACAAATTTATAAGCTACAACAACGAAGAATTATTAGTTCAACAATATAAGGAATTTTATGACCAAATAATCATAACTTTACTTAAAACATTTAGAGTTTTCAAAATGGTTCTTTCTCACTAAAAACACCATGTGTACCCCTAAACTCTAACCATGCTCAACGTGGTATGTCACGTGGCGATTTTTAACTGACACCAACCGTGATGCTGTTGGGATGTCTCGACCACTACGTGCGGAATTTACTACGTCGCAAACGTAGTGTGAAACCATCTCAAATTGAAGCAACTACCTGTGGAATTTTCTGCATCGCATATAGTAGTGCCACTGAACTGTACTCTTTACAACTACATGCAGAAGTTTCTGCATCGCATATTGTAGTGCAATTTCAGCTATAAATCTTGGCGACTACGAGCGGAATTTTTTATATTGCAACGTAGCACAATAACTATAAATCTAGACGACTACTTGCGGAATTTTCTACGTCGCATGCATAGCGCTAGATCCTATGAAAACTGAGGGATCACACATGGTTTTTGAAACTTTTCTTACTAAGTGTGGAAAGCACAACTCATTTATCTTTAATATTTTTAACTAAAACCTAACACTCAACTTTTTGAAAACAACTTTGTTTTCGATTCTCTTTTCTCAATCTCTAGGAGAGTCCTTTTACAAAAATCCTAACTTATATTTGGAAATCATTTTAGGATTCTTTTAATGATAAAATTTACAATTAAAATTGAAATTGAAGTAGGGTAAGTGGTAAAGTACTTACCTTGACTTTTCAAGCATACGGAAGGGCTTTACTGAGTCTCCTTTGCTCTGCTAGCTTGTGCGTCACCTGCATGACATTTTTACTTAAAATAGGCCACAATGTGCTACATAAAATTACACACATTACTTTTAACATTAAAGCCCCTTACAATACCTTTTTTTGCTACACTTTTATTTTTTAAGTTCTAACTCAATCGAGGCTTTCTAATTATGATTTCTTTGCAAAAGTTTAACTTTTATACCCTTAGGAACATCCTCACGTAGTTCGTATAATTTTCAAAGGCCCAGAACGAAAAGTCAAAATTTTCAAACCCCCTAAAACAGAATACTGCTCACAGCCCATTCCACAAGATGTTTCGCTTCCATTTTCACTTGGATCATCTTCTTATCTCTCACTTAGGTCCCCCATAAAACGGTTTCGAAAAATTCTATCTATAGAAGAGTGAAACCTAAGAATTACCCCTATTTTTTGACACTTTTTCATGTCAAAATTTGTGTTTTTCATATTCTAAACTCAATTCTTTCATATTTAACATTCTTTCACTCCCCTATAACCAAATATATTCATTTCATGCATTATTGAATACATTTTACATGATATTCCGCAATGCCCTTCAACTAGGCTCTTAATTCTCCACTCATCTCTACACTTTTCCTTTTTCAATTCTACCACTTCTATATGCTTTTCTAACTTATAATATACATGTATTATAGCTTAAAAGGATCAAAACATAATGGGGTTGCATGCCCCTTTCCTTGGCCGTGATTCCCTTGGACACACACACATACTATTTTCTTCAATTTCCTTTTCAATTGTTAGCACTTCCTTAACCTTTCTAACTTCTAACATGCTTAAATCAATACTTAATTATATCTAAACCCAATGGGATCACTTATTTATCATGGTAACCTTGACCTATACATGCACACACAACATTTTATTTCATTCAACTTTCAATATTTTCACTAACTTATTCTCTTAGACATTTTGACAAACACATTAACTACCATTAATTTCACTTTCAACCAATTTTGATCAAGTCCTAGGGTTTCCTACCTAAACCCTAACTCTAATTCCTTCATGGTTTATGGTTATTCAACCTTCCTTGTTAACTACTCATGCCTATATTATTGTTTTACATCACAATTCCATCCACAACACATCAAGTAAACAAGTAAATCCATCATCACATCATATCTTTCCAACCAACATCAAACTTAAAGAAAATGATGATATCTCACCTTACTCTTAC
The DNA here is from genome assembly GCA_019925255.1 of Litchi chinensis. Classification (NCBI taxonomy): domain Eukaryota; kingdom Viridiplantae; phylum Streptophyta; class Magnoliopsida; order Sapindales; family Sapindaceae; genus Litchi; species Litchi chinensis. The sequence goes on from CM034469.1 coordinate 1,075,570, forward strand.
TTAGGGTTTGATGTTCTTGCTTAATTCTAGTTGGGATGTGATGTGGAAACTTCAAATATGGCTTGGAGAAGTTGGATCTCACTTCTCTTTCTTTCCCTCTTTTTGCCGTCCCCTCCTCTCACTTTCTCTCTTTTTATTTTTCTAAATTTTTGCTAAGTGTTGGTGACTAACACACCAACATTCTCATATTTATAGGGAGATATTAAGTGGGGATGACTAAAATGCCCCTTGTTAGTTTATCTTACTATTTACTTAAATTTCCCTAAGTTGTAGATACCTAACATGTTTATATTTATATTTATAACTCTCATTTGAGCTAAGACCATTTTGCCTTTATTTAAATTCCTCTTATTGGCAAAATGACCCTTTTGCCCTTCTTTAGAAATTATCTCACTAATAATCTTAATTTGACTAAGTGTTACGTGACCATCACTTATATATATGTTTAACTCTTTTATTGAGAATAGACCACGTGCCACTCATTTATATATATATATATATATATGTATGGCCCTGATTTATGACAAGACCATTTTACGCTTTATTATATTTATCTTACCCTTCAAGTTAATTAGTTTCTAAAAGCTTTACTAGCATTCTAATGTCACCCATTAGGATGATATTAATGATGTTTAACATTCTCATCCTATCATCTAGCTTATAGCATGAGAAAGTCTATAACTGAAAATAGAGGCTTACAACTAGTGTTGATAATTATAAAGATGAACTTGGTCTATGCTTGAAATATACTTTAGGATGACATGTGTAGTGGATCTTTATTTGTTTGTACCTATGTTGAAGGATAAGAACAGCAATTAAAATAAGTTCATAGATTGTGAAAATATACACAAAACAATGTATAGAAAATTATAGGTTTATCGAGTGTTGAAATCTGTTTTTTTATTATAGTGCACTTGCATTGGCCGCGCGTAGAAATATGTTTTTTTAACAAGCTTAGAGTGCATGGCTGTTGCGTTTATGTGCGTTGGTGTGCTGTTTTATAACAACATTGGTATGCTGTTTTGTAACAGCATTGGCATGCTGTTTTATAATAGTATTATTGTGCTATTAACAGCACTGCAATTGATGGTCCTGGTGTGCTGTTTTGTAATAGTATTGTTATGCTATTTTGTAATAGCATTATTGTGCTGTTTTGAAATAGTAATGTGTTGTTGTTTTGTATTTTTACGTGATGTTTTAATTTTAAGTGATGTTTTAATTTGTTTGTACCTATGTTGAAGGATAAGAACAGCAATTAAAATCAGTTCATAGATTATGAAAATATACATAAAACAATGTATAGAAAAGTATAGGTTTATTGAGTGTTGAAATTTTTTTTATTATTATTATTATAGTGCACTTGCGTTGGTTGCGCGTAGAAATCTTTTTTTTTTTTTGTTTAACAAGCTTGGAGCGCATGGCTATTGCATTTATGTGCGCTGGTGTGCTATTTTGTAACAGCATTGGTATGCTGTTTTGTAACAGCAATATTGTGCTGTTAACAGCACTGCGATTGATGGTCCTAGTGTGCTATTTTGTAACAGCATTATTGTGCTGTTAACAACACTGCGATTGATGGTCCTGGTGTGCTGTTTTGTAACAACATTGTCATGATATTTTGTACCAGCATTATTGTGCTGTTAACATCATTTTTATGTTATTTTGAAACAACAATGTGCTGCTGTTTTGTATTTTTACGTGATGTTTTAATTTTAAATGATGTTTTAATTTCCCTAACCATCATGTATTTTTATGTTTTTTTTTCTATGATAAGTGTAAATGGCTGAAACAAAGTTTGACAAATTACTAAAAATAAAGAAAACAGTTCGAGAATCAAGACAAGTTAGCGACTACAGTAATTGAGAAAGCATACAATTGATAAAATCTTTTCTTACTATCGATCAGCTCGAACTTTTTAAGGGTACTTGTTTTGGTCATTTTTTTGATGTTAATGAAATGGTGTTTTCTAGACATTTTTGTCATTATATTCTTTTGAGGGAGTGTCATATCCAACATGACAACCGGTTAACAGATACTATGTGGTTTCATGTTGGAAATGACTTGATAAGGTATAGCCCAGTGGAGTTTTGTTTGGTGACCGGACTTCAGTTTGTAGATGACTCTAAGTTTGAAATGGAAGAATCTCATCTAAATAATCAGAGGCAACAACAGAAGTACTTTGGTATGAATAAAGTATCAGTGGAAATGGTGATCAATTGGTTTAAAATGAGGCTGTGAGCTAATCAAAATATTAACGACACGGATATGGTGAAGTTAGCTTTGGTGCTTTTTTTGGAAATGACTTTATTTGGAATGGATAAACGTAATGTCATTTAGTATTGGGCTTCGCAATTGGTGGATGACTTAGATGCTTTCAATAAGTTTCCTTGAGGGTCATACATACATCATAGGTCGTATAAGTATCTATCTAGTTATTTAAATGATGTGTTTGATTCTTCCATGAAAGGAAAAAGCAAAGGGAGTAAAGTCAATTTATACGGCTTTGTGACAGCTTTTCAGGTTAATATAGCATGTTACATTTTTTTAAATATACCAAATTCTTAAACCTTATTACTTGTTTATATTTTAATATTTTTTATTTGTTTCTTTGTTGAAGTGTGGGCAATTGAAGCAATACCAATGTGGTCGATGCTTAGACATACAACAAGGGTCAACAATTCTACCCCTCAAATCCTTAATTGGATATGCACAGGGATCCTCGGTTATGATTCTTTATAGAAAAATTTATTTGATAAAATGGATATAAGTAATAACTAATTGATGTCATTTAATTTTGACAATTGTCAAATTCCTAAGACTTATGTGTAACATGCTCTTCCTGCATCCAGGTAACCCCTTAAATTTTATCGTTACGCATGGAATAGTAAAATTATTAAAATATTCAAATCCGGATACGTAATTAAATTTTTATAAAAATTTTCGAATGGGTCCAGGGTAAGTTTATGATTTCAAAATTCTAAAATTTATTAAAACAAATGGACCCGGATGGCAAATTGAATACTAACGTAGTTTTCGAATTTTAATTCGGATTTCAATAAAATTTCTAGGTGGAACCGAGAGGATTTCGAATTCGAGGAGTGTATTACAAAAACTTGGAACAACGCGCGAGACAAGTGGAGCTAGTGATGTGCATGTAAGACAAGTGTCCCTCGTGTGTGTGGATCGAAGGACAAGTGCCATTCATGCTTAATTATTAAAAGACAAGTGTTAAGTAAGTGTATTATATATATATAATTATATGTTAATTGATATTAAAGTAAACAAAAGAAGTCAAGCAAGTGAATTGTTTATTCCTTAGTGCATTCTCACAGCACAAACACACAAAAGAAGTCAAGCAAGTGAATTGTTTATTCCTTAGTGCATTCTCACGGCACACACACACACAAAAGAAGTCAAGCAATTGAATTGTTTATTCCTTAGTGCATTTTCACGGCACACACACACAAGAGACACATTCTCTCTCACGGTCAAGCTCTCATATTCCTTCTCTCTCTCTCTCATTTTGTCTCGGCTTTCATCTCCCTCAAAGTCTTCCCTTGCTCACGACATTCTCTCATCACTCAAGGTTCTCTCAAGTTAACGGTTTCATTACCATTTGGTTCAAGTAAGTTCTCATTCCCTCCTTGTAGCTCACGACAATCCCATCCTTCCTCATTTCTTCTTTCGATTTTTGAAGGAAAGAACCAAAAGCCAAAGTGAGTTTGGTTAGGAAGAAAAAGTGTAGACCGAGCACATGCATGTACAGATGATGATGTTTTTGATTTAATAAGACACATGCATGAAACTTGGAGTGGGTTATGAGGTGTTTCCATCAATATCGAAAGGTAACATATAGTTTTCGAATAATTCTATTAAGTTTTCGAAAGGAGTTTTGTGTCAAAGCGTGTTTGCGTCTTAGGATTTACCACCTCATTAGTGCGGATGTTGGTTTGTGAATGGTTTGGATGATGAATGAGTTGTGAAAATAAAAAATATATATAATCATGTGTAGGTTCGGCCATTATGCAATGCTTGAGTTTGAGTTAAATTTTGATGATTTGAAATTTTGTTGGATGAGTTTAGTATGTGTTGGATGCGTTTTGAGATGCGAAATAACTTAGAGTTATGATTTTGGAGGAGTTTATACATTCGGCCTTAAGGGTATTATGGTCAATTTAAAGTGTCTTCATTTGGGTTATGTGATCTTGGAAGTAGTTGTTTATTTGGATGAGCTCGGAAATCGATTATGGAATTGTTAAACGTTGAGCAGTTATGTCGCGGATTTAGAATTTGGAAACATTCAAAAGTGATATTTATTGAATTTAAATAAACTTGTGTTGAATTGTGATTGTTTAAATGCAAAATGAATTGAAAGCTTAAAAAGAATTAATGCTAAGGTTATTGCTTAGGTGAGGCTAGAGGAAAGGTTTGAGTCCAAGGTTGTTGCAAAATTTCGTTTGCACAATTTTAGTTTCAAATTGATATACTCATAGTGTTTAAATTATTAGAATCGTAAATGAATGATAATCGAGAATAATTAAGGTGAAAATGGATTATTAAGCGGCATTTCGAAGTAATATATTCGTTGAGTGATCCATTGAATTTTCACGTTTATAGGTTTGAGCTAATAACATCATTTGAATTGTAGTATGAAAAATTGATAGTGATTAATGTGTAGGATTTTCTGAGGCGGATAACGAAGGTTCCTCGTTGTTAGGAAAAGTTAACCGGTTAGGGAATCTAGGTAAGTGTTCTAACGAAAGTATTTTGAGTTAAGAATTATTTGTATTCACGTTACAATTATATGTTAATGTATATAAACATATTGTTAATAATCTTAAATTGATTATCTATATATATGTATAGATGCATATGGAAAACGAAGTTTACCAACTTGTCTAAACTATAGAAGTTGTCATGAAATGTGAGCTTTAAAAGGTGAAACTTGTGGTCTAAGATGATTTGTTTAGTATACGGTACCTACTTATATTAAGTGATTTCTAGTATCGGTAGAGTACCCGGAGGCGATGTGGGATTCTGCCTGGGAGATGATGTAGGATTCCGCTCCCCATAGGGTATGATTAAGTCAGTTACTACCTGAGACGATGTAGGATTCCGCTCTGTAGCGAGGGATAATTCCGCTACATGATATCAGATACGTATGGCCTGACACAATGTGGGATTCCGCTCCGCCATACGGCATGGCCTGAGAAGATGTAGGATTCCGCTCCGCCATGCATTAGCATATTAGTACCATATGATTTTTAAAGTAATGGTGAATGGCATATTTTATTTTTATATATAATAAAAATGTTTCCTTTCGAAAATACAAATAGCCATCACTAACAAATTACAAGTATGAAGTGAGAATTTGAATAAGAGATTACATGTTATCTTACATTTTAGTAATTAAATATTAACTTTTCAAGTTAATATAGCATATTATTATTCTTGTGAGTTACGATATATATATAGTGAATGATTTATACTCACCCTAGTTTGTTGTTTCTTTAAAATAAAATTCTCATAGGATTCGGTACATACAAGTGTAGGTGATCAGACAAGAGGGACCTCTCACCAGGAGTAGTGACACGCTTCGTTGGGCGTAGCTATGATATCATATTACCTTCATGTATAACACTTAGTTTTTGAACCTACGGATGTTTTCAAACTATATGTAAATATAAATTTTCTTACTTGAATTTTATGTATATATTTGATCATGTATGCCATGTTTTGGAAATAAACTTAATTCAAAATCGATACTTATGACGGGAATGTACGTGATTTGTGAAAAACGGGCCTGAGGCCCTACAGTTGAGAAAATGATCATTATATTAAGTGTACAGGTTTTAATTTCGATTTCACATGGTGACATTTTTCTAGAAAAATAGTCGTTGTGCTGCCGAAATTCTTACAGAGATGCTTTTCATAAACTTAATTTTTAAAATCGAAAAAGTTCTCACCCTATTCCGTTGACAAATGTTGTGTAAAAAGAGTTTTAGAAATGAGTTTTCTAAGTATGATTTTAAAAAGGCTTAGCTTCACGAGAACCTTTCACCCGGAGGGAATCCTATCTGAAGGGTTATCGTGGGGTGCTGGGTGGGTCATCTGGAGAGTAAGAATGGGGCCCGTCAGTGTACTTGCCACAATGGTACACACCTTGCTCTAAGAATCCATTTGATTTCAGGGGCTCAGGTCATGGGTTCGAGAGGTGTGGGAGGCAAAGCAAAATCCTAGGGGCCCGGGATAGTACCTAGTGAGTGGGGCCGATCGAGGCTGGTAGGTTAGCGCCCTACCCCGCAAAGAGGGGTCCCACATTACGCATGTAAATAGTTCATTTTTATTTGATATAGCTCACTACCTACAAAGTGCTAAACCCCTCTACTGATGAAGCAAAAAAGCAGTATTAGGAGAGTTTGAATTCTTTGATTATTTTAAATTATGTCAAGTTTGGGAGTCCTAGTGGATATTTTGATGATGATGGTAGTTTTGATAATGATGTTCAGGATGAATACATAAATGATGACGACATGTGTGTTGGTAATAATGATGATGATGTCAAGAGAGATAATGTCTATAGAGATGATGATACTCGTTTCGAGGGGGGTTATGAGATGTGAAACGAAGGTGGTTCTTGTATGAAGACAAAAAAAGAATATAGACGAGAGAACCAAAAGTATTCAAGTCAAAGGTTGGATAATCTTGAAGCTCAACTACAAGCTCTCAGTGCACGACAAGATGAACATTTCAAGAAAATAGAGGAAATCTTGAAGTTAAACTTAAAGCTCTTAGTGCACGACAAGATGAACATTTTAAGAAAGTAGAAAATGAAATACATAAAGGGTTTAAACAACTAATGGAGCTTATTTGCAAGTCTATGGTGTCTGATACTTCCAATATTCCTGATAAGGTCAAATATATGCTGGTTAATACTTTAGTTAATTTTAATATTTATTATTTTACACGTGCATATATTCACTACTTTTATTTGAATGCAGATATATGATCAAACTCCCTTACATGCAAATGATAAATTTGATAGTGTGACTGCTGATGATGTGATGGTATTAAATTCGAATGACAACAACATCCATGATTTGGTTACATCAATAGTACGTGATGTATCATCTCCCTCTATGCTCGTTGGTTCACCAGATGTCATCCAACTATCAAGACCACCCAAGCTTATTATCAAGTTGAACCAAGACCGCAAAAGATTGGCGTTGGTGATAAGCCCGTATGTTGATCTCACAATAAAAAAACCCGAAAAAATCCGAAATGCCAGAATTTGGACTTCAAAGCCAAGTAGATCACGATTCTTTACATTTACTTAACGAATGGATATTTGACACTCGTAACAGGAGGTATGAAGATGCATACTCATTTTACTTGTCATCAACAGTATTTGTATATATATAATGGTGTTTAAATTTATGTTAATACAATTTGGACATGGGGTACTTACGGTTGATGTTGCATGGTTTACGAAAATATTTTCCCCAACTGAGTGGTTGGAGGGTGATGTAAGTGATTAAATATACTTGTTTACAACTTATACTTCTCATTTTAAAATTATAGATGTGTTGCCTATTGTACGCAAAATGCAACATATGAAGACATATTGTCGTCTCATGCGTCGTCGTGCGTTTCATTACCCTAATAGATATAGTCATGATAAAGCTTTATTGGACTACAGTTTCATGGTAATAACTACTATTAATCATGGGTCAATTTGTTTCATTAACTTATTATGTGATCAATATACTTGACAATTATGCAGATGAAAATTCAAGAGAGGTGGTCGGCATTGAGTAAGAGTAAGAAACAGTTTAAGCATGATATATATGATTGAGATAGTGATATGATAAATTATGTACATGGAAAGACTCTGACTCATGCATGACAAGGTTGGAGTAAAGTCAACAGTGTGAACAACTAATTCAAAGTTTCATGTTTGATTACATTGTTTCTGTTGCTTTTTGCATGTTTTGTTAATAGGTTGTATTCAAGTTGGTTTCCAGTTACTGTTTCCTACAAACATTAACAATGTACATTGGGTTGCCATTGAAGTTGACTTGGCGAAGCGTGTAATTAACATATACAATTCAAAGCTGAATGTCATGGTCGTCGACCATCTGGTTACTTAGGGAACATGTCTTCGAAAGATGTTGCCTTCGTTGTTGGTTCGGACATTACCAAACACTTACTCTAATACTACTCCATTTCAAATACAACGATTGAAGGGAAATGTTCTAGAACAAGATAGAGGGTATAAATAAATCTATTTCTCAATTTTTTTATCCTAACAACTATCGATGACTTAATGAATATCAATTGTGACATTTTATTTTTATCATGTGTTATTACATAGGTCCGACTGTGGGATTTTCACACTGAAATACTTGGAATGTCTATGGGTTGGACAACCATTTGAATTTGAAACAAAAGACAGCTCACGACTCAGAGAACAAATCGCCATAGAAATTTTTCAAAATTGTAAATTTATACCTATAAAACCTGCATGTAAAAAAGGTACTATTGATGTCGATAAACAAAAAAATAATGATGTATCAACTATACAGTAAACTAATGATGACATGTGTTGTATGGTTACAATACCAATGTGGTGCAGTTTTGCTTGGTTGATAAATTTTATTTTGATATATGGAAAAGTTATTATTTAGAATGTTTTTGACAGGACCCGTCCTAGACCTTTTTTAAGCTCTTGTCTGAAGGGTCCCGCCAAGCACTTTAGCTGATTTTCTGAACCCGACTTGTCGGATTGAAGAAATCCAAGAAGCAAACCCCTGAATTTCTCAGCCCGTTTACTTGCTTAACTTTTTTCTTTATAAAATAGTTGGGTGAGTGTAAATTTTTCATAATTCTATTTAAAACAATTTTACAAAAATTTCGGCAGCATAACGACTGCATTTTAAGGTTTCCAAAATTTTACTTGTAAAGAAAAACACTTCAACTATCATCAAATCACCTCCCAACTTCTTAGAAACCCCAAGCATGTATTTTCTCAACATATAATTTCACAATCATATATTTTCATAACATTTAGAATGTTGAACAAATGCATCAATATATATACGTTTATATATTAGGTGGATTTTAAGAGTTTATTCATAATGCACAACATACATGATACAACTCAATATTTGCCAAAATATATCAACATGTCATACATTTGTCAAGTATTTGATTTCACAAAATAAATATGATCATTTGTGTGATGAAGCCTTCAAGTTTCCCACCTAAAATTTTAGTGACGATTTCCTTGATACGCGAAATCACCTGCAAAAGCACTTCGTGGTATATACACACTACACAAAAGTTTAAAGTGTTAGTTCGATGTGAATAAGCATTATGATTATATAAATACATTGTGATTTATAATCAAAAATCTTGATTTTGAAAATCTTTCTTTCTAGATTCACCATGTGTACCCTAAAAGTATTCTAACTATCACGTGATGGTTTTCAACTAACACCTCAATGATAAGACTAAAATATCTCGATCTCTACGTTCAGAATTTTCTACATCGCAGCGTAGGGTGAAACGGTCATAACTCTGAGCAACTATAATGCGAGATTTTCTACATCGTAATTATAGTGCTAATAACCTGAGACTCTTGCAACTACATGTGAAATTTTCTACATCGCATATTGTAGTACAACTACTCGATAGCCCTTTTCAACTATGTGCGGAATTTTCTACATTGCAACACGTTGCAAGAAGCTATAATTCTAGGCAACTACGAGCGGAAATTTTCTACGTCGCAAAATAGCGCCAATGCTCTAAATCTAGACAGCTACGTACGAAATTCTCTACATCGCAACATAGTGCTAGATGCTTTGAACTCTGAGGGATTACACATGGTTTTTAATACGCTTTTTCATTATACATGCGTTGAGCATAAAATCACTTAGCTTAACGCGTTTTTATTTCAAACTTACGCCAAACTTTATAAGAATAACTTTTACTTTTAAATTCTCATTTCTTGATCCCATGGAGGATCTTTTACTTAAATTGAACTCATATTTTAAAAAAATCATTTTATAAAACTTGAAATCAACAAGAAGTTATAATTTAAATTAAAATTTAGACAATGTAAGCGATGTAACACTTACCTCGATTCGACTATGCTCAATCGTCTCAACGAGCCTCTCTTGCCTCTCTTGCCTCGCTCGCTTGTTCACCACCTACATATCAACTTCTTATTATAACCTACTCAAATGCATAACTCAAAACTTAAAAGTAGAGGTTCTAATATAAGTTATTCTATTGAAAACCCTTTGCACTATAAACTTCCTAACTCGATTTTAACTCAACCGAGACTCTCTAATTTCGATTTCTTTGCATGGGCCTTATTTATTAACACCTAGGGACACTCTGGAATGCTTAAAATGGTCGCCGGAGGCCCAGAACGCAAAATCACCGTTTTTAGACCCCCCAAACCCGAGGCTATGTTAGGGACCATCCTAGCGATTTTCTTCACTCTGTTTTCACTCTAATCATCTCCCTAACTTGTACTTAGGTCACCCGTAAATCGGTTTTGAAAAATTCTAAGTATTGAGGGGTGAAACCTAGGAAAAACGCCTATTTTTCGACACTTTTTTATGCACATTTATGGCATCCCACATGCGACGACTTCAATTCTTTCGTATCTAAGGTTCTTTTACCTAATTATAATAATTTCATTTCATGCATATAATCATTTCATGTATCGAGGAATGCATTTGCATCCATACTTTACTTTACGACTCTCTAAATACACTATTTTGGCCATAACTTGCTCAATTTTTATCGGAATCATTCCCTTCCAAATTTCATGGTTTGTTATGACCCCTAGACATGTTTTGAGGTCTAGAACAACCCTGAATAAGCTTGAAGAGTGCAGGTCATCATAGCCCCTTCATTGAGCTCAAGATTCTTAACCTAGCTCAATACTACACCTTTGACAATTCTATCACTTCTATGAGTTTTTCTAACTTTTATTATGTGTGAATCTAAGCTTATTTAGATCAAAACACAATGATATTACACATTCCACATATGCCATGACACCCACACATTCTCATCCAACACTTCACTTCATTGTATTTTCACTATTTTCATTAAGTTACTCTTAGTCAATTCAACAAACAACATATGTGCAATTTGTTTGACATTTCACTTCCTCAAATCATCATTTAAGATTTTTCATTTATAAACCCTAGTCTAACATCCATACACTACAACATGTCATCTAAGCTTCCACATCACACACTTGGATTCTACACTAGTTTTAAGTGTAAAATACCCATCACAACTCACTACGATAACCTAACTATCATTATACCCATACAATCCCAACTATCATTAAGGTTGAGAGAGGGAATGATATCTTACCTTATTTCTTGCTTAGGGTTGTTAGTCTAGCTTGAAAACACCCTAGAATAATGGATTGAAGCTTGAAAGATGAGTGGGAAAGCTTTCCTCTTTTTCTCTTGCTTGGCTATGCATCACCCACTCTCCCTCTCTCCACTCTCACGTTTTCTTCTTCTTTAGTTTTTTAAGTGTTGGCCGACCAATACCTCCCCTCTCATATTTATATTAGTATTTAATTATTCAATTTACTAAAATACCCCTTTTTAAGTTATCTCATCTCAACTTAACTTTTAATTAATTGTTAAATGCTAATTACTTATATCCTAATATATATATACTCTTATTTAAACATTAAACAATCTTGCTACTTAGTGATCTATTTCTTATTTGCTAAAGACTATTTTACCCTTACATTTCCCTCCTAAAATTTGTATTATTATTGCAATACCACTTGTAATTATATTATTGACGAATTTCGTCATCAATATCCCATTAATTAACTTCTAGTACTATGAAGTTCAGGAGTTAAGAGTAGGGGCTTACATTAATTCCATAATCTAGTTTCTAACATTAGGGAGCTCAGAATGGAGACTGAGGGCTTATAGTTTTAAGCAGGTGTGCTATGTTGATTGAAAATGTTGTACGTATAAGCAAAACTATGTCAAATTTTTTTTAAGCTCGCAGGTCCAAGTGCTTGAAATGTAAAGACATATTGTGTGGAATATTTACAAGCTGCAGATTCCTAGGTAGAAACATTCAATATTACAAAAAACAATGTAGGTCTTCCTCATTCAAATGCATGTCAACATTTAACTATAGTTAGACAGAAATGCAAAAATCACTTACAAATATACAAACAACATTAGTTGACATAAAACAATCCAAGCTAAATCATTTTGCAACATTGTTATTGCCACTTGACTGTCCCATACTCTTGATATAGCTTAGTACTCTTGCAGACTTCAGGTAGGTGCAAGTGTGATTATTATAACTCTAACGTTTACAATTAGTGCAACTCCTTCTATGAACTTCTTCCCCAACTGATAGAATGCGATTCATTTTTAGTCTTCATGGACGACGTCGACCAACTGGAGGGAGAACAACTTTAGTCGCAACCTCTTCTGGAACCAACCAGTCGGATGGTTGTCCGGGTGGGTTTATTTCCCCATTATATGCTGCAACAAGAGACCTAGAAGAGTAGTAAGGCGAACAGTAGTTTGAATATGAAAATCCTCTAAGCCTAATGCAAGCTAAAACATGCGCACATGGATATTGGAGTTGGTTGAATTCTTGACAACCGCAAGTCTTTGTTGTTAAATTAACATGTCCATCCAAATCTCCATCTCTAACCAAAAATGTGTAAAAATTAATTGGCTGAACTGTGTAAGTCTGAGCCAATTCATCATTGAGAGCAATTGCTACATCTGCCACAGTTGTCAGCTGAGTTGTCACTTTAAGTGCTTTCGCACGATGATCATGAAACTAATGCTGGAGAACCCTTCTAATGTATTCAACAACTCTAGTGATTGGTAACTCTCGAAAATCATTTATTGCATTATTCATTGACTTTGCAATATTTGTTGACATTATCTTGTACCTTTTTCTTGGATAATGAGCACGTGACCAACAATCAATACCTACAGCAGTGATGAATGTAGTGGCTTCAGGATTCAAGTTTGCTAATTGTTTCATCGCACGGGTAAATTGATTGACCCGATACACCTTAACTGCCTTCTAATAAACATCTTTTAATATCTTACTTTTTCCACATTTTGTAACCATATTCCGTTCTAAATGTACTGCACAGGCTACATGGAAGGGATTTGGGAACACTTTTTCCACACCATTATTGATGCTAGATTTTCTATCAGAAACTATAACCAAATTCTCAACTTCTTCAATAGCATTGCGTAACCTTGCAAGAAACCACTCCCATGTGTCATTAATTTCAGAATCACCCACACCAAAGGCTAGAGGAAAAATTTGATCATTACCATCCATACACACAGCAACAAATAAAACTTCATTGTGAGAACCTTTTAAAAATGTGCCATTAATAGCAATGACTGGTCTAATGGAAGACAAAAACCCATTTATGCAAACTTTCAAGCAAAAGAACATGTACATGAACGTGTCATTACAATCAGTCTAAAGGTCAGTAATACTTCCAAGATTGACTTGCTTTAGCATGTATAAGTATAAAGACAAAATCATGTATGATTCAATAGGAGTTCCTCGAGCTTCATCCAATGCAATATGTCTGGCTCGATATCCTTTGTGATAGTTACATGAGATGTCAAACTCATTTTGTATGTCTCTTATAATTTCCTTAGGCCTGTATACACGGTGATCTTTAAATTTTTCCTTGATGTGTTCCCCTATCACATAAGCACTTGCTTGCCTTTGTTGTGGAAATTGTTGTGCCATGGAGCATGTATGTTCATTATAAAATCTTCTAATCTGAAAATAATTTGAATTTCCATTTCTAACTGCATGTAAGCGCCAACTACATTCTGCAACGATGCACTAAACCTAATATCTTGATGTGTCCGATTTCATGACTCTTGTTTGGAACCGGTTTACCAAGACATATCTACGTAGCTCTAATTGCAATTGTTCTTTATTGTTAAACAATTCATCAACTTGAATACATATAGGATTGTGTCTAGAAGCAACTTCATTAGAATTAACTTGGTATAATGCACACAGTGGTGGAACAAGCCTTTGAACATGCTCAAATTGCTGGTCATATCGATTTGAAACTCCATCTGATATTGTTTCACATAATCACTAGGATAAATATGTTGTTCTTGTTTACCATAATCTATTGTATGGTGATCAATCGAAACCTTAGGAACATGCTTCATTCTTGAGCTATCCTCAAATCCATAATGAAGAGGGGAATAAGTATTATCATTGCCACATGACATAAATCCTTCCCTAATATCATCCAAATGGATACCTGAGTTTGGTTAATATGTTCGATTAGTATTGGGCGTTTCAATGTCATTCACCTTCATTGTTTCTAAATTGGGATCAAAGTCAAATTCAAATGTATGGTTTGGTTTACAAGAAGTTTTCGGTTGACAAGTATTCTTCACATCTGTTGAATCTTGCTCAACCTCCTTTACAATTATATACACTAAAGGGTCAACATTCTCACAGCCAAGCAATAATTCAACATCATCATCATCAATGATCTCAATAGGCATGCTTGGACAAATGGTTTGAGCAACAGTAGTTAATATAACTCAGTAATGGTTTTTATCAATACTTGTGACACGGTATGCTTTATCCAATAGTTGCTCAAAAGTTATATTTCGTGGTAATCTAAAAGCCCTTGCTCTTTGACCTTCATACCAGTAAACCTCACGATCACTCTTTCATTGGCCGTCCCAATTAAAAACCAGTTGTACAGTAGACATTTTAAATCTTGAAAATTTAATCTAACAGAATCGTTACTATTAAATGACTTAAATCATAATTTGATAGCAATCCTTAAAAAAAATTAAATAAAAATTAAGAGTACTGTTTAGGTCAGAAAACGACTCGAAATAGGGTCAGAAGACGACCTGATGTTGGGTAACCCGACATCGGGTCGCCTTCTGACCTGATTATTCAATTTGACCCCATCGAGTCAGATTGAGACGATCGGGTTGAAGAGAGACATGATTTCGGGTCGCTCTCTGACCCGAAGAGATAATTTTGACCTTCGAGTCGCTCTCTTACCCGAACAATTTTTTTTTTTTCCTTTTTTTTTCTTACAAACATTATCAAATGTAATTCAAATAATTATTTATTAAGTACTAACCTTTATCTTCTTCAGTTTTTCTTCACATTATCTTACATTCAAATCCAAAGTTTTTTTTTTTTAAAAAAAAAGGTGATTGTTAATGGAAAGAAATTGTGAAGGAGAATAAATTAATGAGTTAATGGTATTTATTTGATTGTGTGTTTTATTTATTTTATCGTAGTTTAATTAGGTAGGTGAAGAATTAATGGTTTGTATTAATGAGTTGGTTTTAATTTATTAGGGGCATTTTGGGTAGCTTAGGATAATTTTATGATTTTTTTAATTAGGATAATGAAAAAGGGTATTTTAATAAATTAGGGGCAATTTTGCAATTTTATTGTTTAAAAGGGTAATTACGTAATATTTGTAACATGCCTTCCCGGAATCCAGGTAAACCCTTAAAGACTATCCCTAAGTTCAGATTCATAAAGTGGATTAAGTATTCGAACTCAGTTAAAAAAAAAATCGAATTTTCATAAAATTTTCGGAAGGGTTCGGGGATGGTTTATGATTTTCAAACCTAAAATTTTATTAAAACGAACAGACCCAGATGGTAAATCGAATACTAACATAGTTTTCGAATTTTAAATCGGATTTCAATAAAATTTTCAAACGGAATCGAGAGGATTTCGAATTCCAGGAGTGCATTATAAGAACTTGGAACAACACGCAAGACAAGTGGAGCTAGTGATGTGCATGCAAGACAAGTGTCCCTCGTGTGTGTGGATCGGAGGACAAGTGTCGTTCATGCATAATTAGCGAAAGACAAGTGTTAAGTATGTGTATAATGTATATATATAATTATATGTTGATTGATATTAAAGGAAACCAAACAAATAAAGTAATTCATTTTTTTTCCTTAGTGCATCTCATGGCCACACACACAACTCACACATTTTCTCTCTCGGTCAAGCTCTCATATCACTCTATTCTCTCATTTTGTTTCGGTTTTCATCTCCTTCAAGTTTTTCCTTGCTCACGGCATTCTCTCATCACTCAAGGTTCTCTCAAGCTCACGGTTCCATCACCATTTGGTTCAAGTAAGCTCTCATTCTCTCCTTCTAGCTCACGACAATCTCATCCTTCCTCATTTCTTCTTGCGGTTTTTGAAGGAAAGAAACAAGAGTCAAAGTGAAGTCACGGTTAGGGAGAGAAAGTGATGACCGAGTACTTGCATGTAGAGATGATGATGTTTTTGAATGAATAAGCATATGTATGAGACTTGGAATGGTTTATGAGGTGTTTCCATCAATATCGAAAGGTAACATTTAGTTTCTGAACAATTTCATTAAGTTTTTAGAAGGAGTTTTGTGTCAAAGCATGCTTGGGTCTTAAGATTTACCACCTCGTTAGTGCGGAGGTTGGTTTGTGGATGAATTGGATGTGTTTTGAATGTTAGAATAAGCTCGGAAATTGAAAAAGAAAGCGTTGAACATTAATTGGTCATTTTGCGATATAATGTTTCATAATCGCTCGAAAAATATATTTAATAGATAAAAAAATGAGATTCGTGTGAATTCTTGATGTGTTCGGATATAAATCTACGTGAAAATGTGAAAAGAATTGATGTGGACAGGAGGGTCACTTCATTAAAGATTGTCCACAGTCAATAGCACCTGGGAGTTCAGAGATCAGACCTACAGCTTCTACTCAAACGAGTGTTGGCTAGAGACAGAGAGGCAGAGGCTCCCAGACTAGAGGGCAGAGTACTACAACTCCAAGCAAAGGCTCAGAGAGCAGGGGAGCACCTCCTAAGGGTCAGCCAGGTAGACCTTGTGCGCAGGCCAGAGTGTTTGCGGTCACTCAGCAAGAGGCTGATGCTACTCCAGAGGTGGTCACCGGTATGATTTCTATATTTTGATCATGATGCATATGTGTTGATAGATCTAGGTGCCTCACATTCTTTTGTGTCTATACCTTTTTCTGCGAAGTTGAGTGTTAAGCAGCAAAGATTAGATTGTAGCATGATTGTTTCCATCCCGGGCGGAGACTCACGAGCTTGATTATGTTGAATATTCGAGATTTCGATGTAATCTTAGGGATGGATTGACTATCTAAACATCGAGCCACAATTGAATGTTTCAAAAAGGAAGTCAGACTAGCCGGATCAGGGAAGTCAGAGATAGTGTTCCGTGGGATACGGAAGGTACTAGCCATTAGCATGATGACAGCGATGATAGTCAGTTGATTGCTTCGAAAAGGGTATCAGGGATATCTGGCCTATACAGTTAAGCAAAGTGATGATGAAAGTAGATTAGAGGATATTCCGATGGTCAGAGAGTTCCCGGACGTGTTTCTAGAGGACCTCCTAGGTTTACCTCCAATTAAAAGGATAGAGTTCGAGATAGACTTGACTCCGAGGACTGAGCCGATTTCGATTACTCCCTATCGGATGGGTCTAGCTGAGTTGAAAGAACTAAAGGTTCAGATGGAAGAATTGCTAGATAAGGGTTTTGTAAGGCCTAGTACTTCATCTTGAGGGGTTCCAGTTCTGTTTGTAAAGAAGAAAGACGAGAGCTTGAGGTTGTGTATCGACTATAGGCAATTAAACAAGGTAACCATTCGAAATCAGTATCCGCTCCCGAGGATTGACGATTTGTTCGATCAGTTGCAGGGATCCATAATGTATTCGAAGATTGATTTGAGATCTGGGTACCATCAGCTGAAAATTTGAAATGAGGATGTTCCGAAGACTACTTTTAGGACTTGGTATGGGCATTATGAGTTCCTGGTCATGCCCTTCGGGTTGACAAATGCCCCAACAGCATTTAAAGACCTGATGAATAGGGTCTTCCGAGCCTACCTAGATAAATTTATGATTGTGTTCATTGATGATATTCTTGTGTTTTCAAGTAGTCAAGAGGAGCATGCAGAACATCTGAGGATAGTGTTATATGTGAAATTCAGTAAATGCCAGTTCTGGCTAGATAGAGTGGCTTTCTTGGGTCATTTGATTTCGGCAGAGGGACTTAGTGTGAATCTCCAGAAAATCGAAGCAATTACAAATTGGAAACCACCCACCAATGTGACTAAAGTTGGGAGCTTTCTTGGGTTAACAAGATATTATAGAAAGTCCGTTGAGAGGTTTTCCAAAATAGCAACCCCATTGACCAGACTGACGAGAAAAGATGAAAAGTTTATATGGTTAGATGCCTGCCAGCAGAGCTTTGGTGAATTGAAGAAAAGATTGACGACAACTTCTGTGCTTACATTGCCTTTAGGGACTGATGGTTTTACGGTATACAGTGATGCCTCGAGACAAGGCTTAGGGTGTATCTTAATGCAGAATGATAGAGTTATCGCATATGCTTCCAGACAGTTGAAAAAGCATGAACAGAACTACCCTACCCATGATTTGGAGCTTGCAGCTGTAGTGTTCGCATTGAGGATATAGAGGCATTACTTGTATGATATTCCTTGTCGGATCTTCACGGATCACAAGAGTTTGCAGTATTTGTTCACGCAAAAAGAGCTAAATTTGAGACAGAAGAGGTGGTTAGAACTAATTAAAGACTATGATTATACGATTGAGTACCACCCCGGAAAAGCCAATGTAGTGACAGATGCTCTTAGTAGAAGACCTACCAGTATTTTAGCGTAGCTGAAGACAGTGTATCTTCCGCTTTTGGTGGAAATTAGGTCTCTGGGAGTACATTTAGAGATAGCAGACTCAGGGGCATTATTAATTACATTTTATGTTCGTCCTGTCTTGGTAGATCAGATTAGAGAACGACAGAATCAGGATCTGCAATTGATGAAGCTGAAAAAGGAAATCGAGACCTGGCAGAGATTTGATTTTATGATCAGAGATGATGGTACAGTGATGACGGGTTAGCGACTATGTGTACCGGATTGGAGAGATTTGAAAAAGGAGATTATGGAGGAAGCTCACTCCTCAGCTTATGCCACGCATCCGGGTAGTACCAAGATGTACCACACCCTGAAAGAGCACTACTGGTGGAGAGGAATGAAGAAAGAAATAGCAGAATTCGTATCCAAATGTTTAACCTATCAACAGGTGAAAGTAGAGCATCAGAGACCCACAGGGTTATTACAGCCCCTCTCTATTCCGGAATGGAAATGGGAAAGGATTACTATGGATTTCATGATAGGACTTCCACATAGCCAGAGAGGACATGATGTTATTTGGGTGATTGTAGACAGATTGACGAAGTTCGCTCATTTTCTACCAGTCAAGAGTGATTATCCTCTGAGCAGATTGGCCCAACTCTATGTAGATGAGATAGTCAAACTTCATGGTACGCCAGTTTCCATCGTATCAGATCGTGATCCGAGATTTACATCCAAATTCTGGCCTAGTCTTTAGAAAGTCATGGGCACACGGTTGAAATTCAGCATAACATTTCATCCCTAAACAAATGGTCAGTCAGAGAGAACGATTCAGACACTTGAGGATATGCTGAGAGCGTGCATTATGGAATTCAAGGGGAGTTGAGATATTCATGTATCATTTATGGAGTTCGTCTACAATAATAGCTATCAAGCCAGTATTGGAATGACACTATATAAGGCACTATATGGAAGAAAGTGCAGAACTCCAGTGTGTTGGGATGAGGTAGGTGAGAGAAAATTAACCGGTCTCGAGCTTGTCCAAGTTACTTCAGAGAAAATCAAGGTTATCAGAGACAGACTGAAGATAGCAAGCGATAGGTAGAAAAGTTGTGCAGTTAAGTGCTGTAGAGACCTTGAGTTTCAGGTTGGTGACAGAGTGTTCCTGAGGATCTCCCCATGGAAAGGTGTGCTTAGATTCGGAAAGCGTGGTAAATTGAGTCTACGCTACATTAGGTTGTATGAGATCACGGATAGGATTGGATCTGTGGCATACAGGTTGAGATTGCCACCACAGCTGGCTAGGATCCATGATGTCTTCCACGTATCTATGCTTCGGAAATACATACCTGATCCCTCTTATGTACTTGAAGAGCAGCCTATGGAACTAAGGGAGAACCTAACCTATAAAGAGGAGCCCGTATAGATTATAGATCATAGGGAGCTGGTCCTGCGCACCAAGGTCATCCCTTTAGTGAAGGTCTTATGGAGAAATCATGGCGTTGAAGAGGCTACCTAAGAACATGAGGATCAGATGCGGTAGCAATACCCCCACCTTTTCCGGTAGATGGACTACTCAAATTTCGGGGATGAAATTTCCTAAAAGGGGGGGAGGGGGGGGGCGGATTTGTAACATGCCTTCCCGAAATCCAGGTAAACCCTTAAAGACTATCTCTAAGTTCAGATTCGTAAAGTGGATCAAGTATTCGAACTCGGTTAAAAAAAAAAATCGAATTTTCATAAAATTTTCGGAAGGGTTCGGGGATGGTTTATGATTTTCAAACCTATAATTTTATTAAAACGAATGGACCCAGATGGTAAATCGAATACTAACATAGTTTTCAAATTTTAAATCGAATTTCAATAAAATTTTCAGACGGAACCGAGAGGATTTCGAATTCGAGGAGTGCATTATAAGAACTTGGAACAACGCGCAAGACAAGTAGAGCTAGTGATGTGCATACAAGACAAGTGTCCCTCGTGTGTGTGGATCGAAGGACAAGTGCCGTTCATGCATAATTAGCGAAACACAAGTGTTAAGTATGTGTATAATATATATAATTATATGTTGATTGATATTAAAGGAAACCAAACATATAAAGTAATTCATTTTTTTTCCTTAGTGCATCTCATGGCCACACACACAACTCACACATTTTCTCTCTCGGTCAAGCTCTCATGTCACTCTATTCTCTCATTTTATTTCGGTTTTCATCTCCTTGAAGTTTTTCCTTACTCACGGCATTCTCTCATCACTCAAGGTTCTCTCAAGCTCACGGTTCCATCACCATTTGGTTTAAGTAAGCTCTCATTCTCTCCTTCTAGCTCACGACAATCTCATCCTTCCTCATTTCTTCTTGCGATTTTTGAAGGAAAGAAACAAGAGTCAAAGTGCAGTCACGGCTAGGGAGAGAAAGTGATGACCGAGTACTTGCATGTAGAGATGATGATTTTTTTGAATGAATAAGCATATGCATGAGACTTGGAATGGTTTATGAGGTGTTTCCATCAATATCGGAAGGTAACATTTAGTTTTTGAACAATTTCATTAAGTTTTTGGAAGAAATTTTGTGTCAAAGCATACTTGGGTCTTAGGATTTACCACCTCATTAATGCGGAGGTTGGTTTGTGGATAAATTGGATGTGTTTTAAATGTTAGAATAAGCTTGGAAATCAAAAAAGAAAGCATTGAGCATTAATTGGTCATTTCGCGATATAATGTTTCATAATCGCTCGGAAAATATATTTAATAGATAGAAAAATGAGATTCGTGTGAATTCTTGATGTGTTCGGATGTAAATCTATGTGAAAATGTGAAAAGAATAATGATAAGATCTTATCTTGAATTCAAACTAATGGAAAAATATAGGTTCGAAATCGTCATTTAAAATTCGTTCGTACGGATTTAGTTTTGAATTAATGTGTTTATAGTGTTTGAACAATTATAATTGTATACGGATGTTGAACGTGAGAATAATCGAAGTGAAAACAAATTAATAATCGACGTTTCGAAGTGACAATTTAGTTGAGTGATCCGTTGAATTGTCGTGTTTATAGATTCGAGCTGGCAATAATATTCGTATGATAGTTTGAAAAATCGATTACGGATATTGTGTAGGATTATTGGAGGTGGAAAAAGAGGATTTCTCGTTGTTAGAAAAAGTTAGCGAGCTAGGGAATCCAGGTGAGTGTTCTAACGAAAATATTTTGAGATGAGATTATTTGTATTCACATTACATATTTGTTTTATTATATATTCATGTTGTTAATAATTGTAAATTGATTAATTTCTATATATATATGAAAGATGAGTTTTACCAACTTGCATGAATTACAAAAGTTTTGAAATATGAAACTTGTGATTTGAGATTATTTATAGCATATGGTACGTATATATGTATTTTATGTGATCTCCAGTATCGGTAGAGCACCCAAAGGTGATGTGGGATTCCGCTTGGGAGATGATGTAGGATTCCACTCCCCATAGGATACGATTAAGCTAGCTTACTACCTGAGACGATGTAGGATTCTGCTCCGTAGCGAGGGATGATTCCACTACATGATACCGGATACGTATGGTCTGAGACAATGTGGGATTCCTAATGGGACCCTTCCCGAATCTCTCCTCTGAACCCGAGAAAGACCTCGTAGCATCTTGATAGAACTGCAATTGACCCTAACTTTGGCCTGACGAAATCGCGTTGGAGCACGAGACTTAGTTAGATGGTAAGGGTAAAGTTTTTTTCGTTTTTGACGAAAATCCGGCAGTATGTTGGTTGTTTATTTAACTATGCCACCTTGCAAATTCAAGTACAATTTAAAAACACTTCTATAGCACTCAATCTCAACTACCAGGAGCCTCCAGCCCTCCTTCCAAAATCACTCCAGCATGAAAAACCACAATCACGCAAATTGATTTGAAAACTAAAACTTTCTTATCAAAACATCTTTCTAAAGACATGCATCCAAAAACTTGTATTTACATTTACAGTTTACACCATACGTTAATACAAAATATGCACATGACAAAAGTATGAGCTATACAATGTAATAAAAGTTGTCTGCCGGTCACTCCGCGCGTTTATCTGAGCCTCGCCTGCTGGACGACTCGCTCCTGCACCTGAGAGAGAGTTTTTAAGGAATACATTGGAAACAAACTGTGAGTAAAACTCAGTGAGAATTACAATTTAATAAAACTAAAGAAAAACAGTTTTATTCTTTTCTAAAATACTTTATCAAAACTCAATCAAAAACTATTTTTCAAGTTCGTTTTCCGTCTTTTTCTTAAACTTTCTCATTTTCTCGCCTTGATGGTAACCTAAGGAAACTACTCCTATCGTGGCAGCATAAACTCTCTCGCTTGCCACTAGGAATTAAGAAATCTGTCCTGTGTAGTCGTCGATGTGTAAACTCTGGGCATGCGTTACCCTCTCGCAATCGATCCGATCTACACTACCTTTATACGTGCAGAGGGTGACTCAACTTACTCTCTCTCTTAGGAGTCGTTCAGACTCCACTCTCGGTTAGTGACTCTCTCATATCTACCGTACACGCATAGGGTATTCAACTGGGTACTTAACTGGAGCTAGGGTAAACTATAGGCATAATAAAATACTTTTTCTCAGCATTTTATAATAAACTCGTTCTTAAGGTAGAAAGCCTAAAATCTTTGATTCTAGCACATTCTCGGTATCAAAATACACTCAGCTCAAAACTCACATGCTAGAATCTTAGTATTACTTCAATAAACCACTTAATTACATAATAAATAAATTCATATAAATAATAAATAAAATACATTCATTCATAAATAACAACAATTAAGAAACAAATAAATTAAAGCTTGAATGGTTAGCTTTCTACTCACAAAACGCTCTCCGATAGAAAATGATTTTCCTCCGGAAGCCTCTGAAACTTTCCGCTTTCACCCCTAAAACATCATATACTCATTTAGAATCACTAAACTCACAAATATAAAGTTATAAATAACTTCTAAGGCTATTAACTCTATAAAAGCATTTTTATGCCTAAACTTTTTCAATTAAGTTTTAGTTTATCCGAGGCTTTCGAATTCCGATTTCTTTTTACAAATCCTATTTATTATCACCTAGGAACACCCTGGTAGGCTCGAAATAATTTTCTAAAGCTTGGAACGAAAAGTCTTCGTTTTTGACCCCCTTTGGCCGAATGCTACCTAGAGGAAATCTCTAGGTTTTCTTCAGTCCGTTTTCACTCTACTCATCTCTCTAACTCTCATTTAGGTCAACCATGAAGTCAATTCGGAAGAAAATGACCGTCGGATGAGTGTTCCTAGCCAAAAACTACCTTTTTTCAGCACCTTTTAATGCTCATTTTTAATACGGCTATCCTAAGGGAAAAAATAACCGTAAAGATGGATTCTACACTGAAAAATGAGTCCATAGACGCGTCCAGAGTTAAATTTCGAGTTTGGGAGGTTGAGAAACTTACCTCCGCCGTACATGGTGGTTGATGGTGACTTTCTGGCAACGGTTTCTAGCGACCACGGTGGTGGGAGGTGCAGCTAGGTGAGTTTTATTGTCCTCGACAAGCTGGTCACGAAAATGAGGTTAACTGGAGTTAAAATTGCTTAGATTCACCTAGATCTAAGAAAATCGAAGTTGGTTAGTGGCTAATCTTTCTCTGCAAAATCGAAAACCTAAATGGTGATGAAAATTGATAAAATTGGTACTTATGGAATCTATGTCACACGAGCTTTCCAACGGTACCAAGTTTGGCCGGAATGGAGGTCGGATGTGGCCGGAATGAGAACTCAAATTAAGGCTCGCGAAAATGGAAAAACTAAAAGAAAATAAATTTGGAGAGAGAGAGAGAGCACGTCTGACCTCGGGAGGAAGAAGAAGACAAGTTATATAATCCTGAAAATTTCAATTTGGCCCCTTAATAAATTATGACTTTAAATTAAAATTTTAAAAATCTAACTTTTTGACCCTTACACTTTTACATAATTTCCATAAAATTTTTCAATTTTACCCTCAAGAAAATTTAAGGTTTTTACAACTTTGGTTGATGACAAAAATGACATTTAGTGATGAAATACTTGAAGAGATTTACTTGAGATCTCTTGATCCCCTCTCTAATATCCACAAACTAAATTACACTTGGCTTATATCTATTGGTGAAACTTTTATAACTTTTGACTTTGATTAAGAGCTTATCTTATCCTATACTCTCTTATATCATTCTTTAATACTCTTGGGTCATCTAATCGACATCTCACTCGCGGTGTAAAAAAAATAAATTAAATTTTTAGAGACTACTATTGGAGATACTAGTAAACTGTAATCATAATCGAAGGTTTACAATTTCTCCCCCTTTAAAAAACAATTTCGACCTCAAAATTTAAAATCACATACCTGGATCAAAAAGGTGTGGGTATTGTCTCCGCATCTGCTCCTCAGGCTCCCACGTAGCCTCTTCAACTGAATGGTTCCTCCACAAGACTTTAACCAATGGAATGCTCTTATTATGTAGAACCTGCTCCCTCATGTCTAGGATTTGAACTGGACTCTCCTCATAAGTCAAATTCTCTCTCATTTCCACTGGCTGCTTTGTCAGCACATATAAAGGATTTGGCATGTACTTATAGAGCATCGAGACATGAAATACATTATGAATCCTGGATAACTCTGGTGGCAACTCAAGATGATAAGCGACATCTCCCACTGTACCAATCACCTCATAGGGACCAATATATCGTGGACTAAACTTCCCACGTCTGCCAAATCTGATGATCCCTTTCCACGGTGATATCTTCAAAAATACTTTATCCCTTATTTGGAACTCCAAATTTCGTCTTCTATTATCTGAATAACTCTTCTGGCGATCCTGGGCAATTTTCAACCTGTCCCGAATAATCTTGATCTTATCGGTAGTCATCTACACCAATTCTAGTCCGAGAAGTTTCCTTTCGCCTACTTCGGCCTAACATAACGGCGTCCTACATCGTCTGCCATACAGTGCCTCATATAGTGTCATGTCGATACTAGCCTGATAACTATTATTATATGCAAACTCGATCAATGGCAACTGATCATCCCAACTCCCTCCAAACTCCATCACATAGGATCTCAACATATCCTCTAAAGTTTGAATGGTACGCTCAGACTATCCGTCTGTCTGCGGATGGAATGCTATACTGAAATGCAATCGAATGCCTAAAGCTCTCTGCAAACTAGGCCAAAATCTAGATGTAAACCTGGGATCTCTGTCAGATACAATCGAAACTGAAGCTCCATGCAACTTAAGAATCTCATCTACATACAATTTAGCCAATCTATCTAGGGGATAAGTACTGCAAACGGGTAGAAAATGAGCTGACTTCATGAGCCGATCAACTATCACCTAAATACTATCATGTCCACTTTGGCTACACGGAAATCCAACCACAAAATCCATGGTGATATGCTCCTATTTCCACTCTGGAATATGGAGGGGCTGAGATAACCCTTAGTCTTGATTTTTAACTTTTTGGTGTTAGAAACTAGATTATGAAGTTAAAATGATAAATCTAGTCAACGTTAATCTAAATCGAGACATTGAAGAGTTAACGATCGTGGTAGGATTATACGATAATTGTCTTAATAAGAAAAAGTTAAAGAGGAGTAAAATAGTTCTTTAATAAGTAAGAGATAAAGTATAAGTGGTAATACAATTAAGTTCAAAAATAAGAACTATAGGATTTATTATTTAGAATTAGTAGTCAATTACTAATTGGATTAAAGTAAAAATATTAGTAATGGTCAAACAAGTCAAAGAGGACATGGTTGTCATTTTAAGGACAGTTAATTATATATATAAGTAACACTTAGAAGAAATTTGAGAAAGAAAGGAGAGAGTGGCGTGAAACATAAGAGAATGAGAGAAACAAGAAAATTTTACCGTGAGAAATTAGAGAGAGAGAGAGTGGTGGACAGTAATTTTGGAGGAGGGAGAATCAAGCTTTTTCAACTCAACCTAAGGCTCCAAAACAAGTTTTTATGTAAATCCAAGTTAGGAAAGCAAAACCCAACAAAGATTACGGTAAGATATCATCTCTTCTCTCAACTTTAAAGCTAGTTGGAATTATAATGGGTATATTGATAGTCTTATTGTTGTAGTGAGTTGTGTGGGGTATTTTACACTCAAAACAAGTGTAGATCCCTAAGTATGTGATATAGAAACTTAGATGACATGTTGTTGTATGTGAATGGTAGGTTAGGGTTTATGGTTATCAAACTATAAAGCGTGATTTAAAGCACTAAAATGCCAAACAAGATGTAGATAAGTTGTTTGATAAAAGATTTGAGAAGATTTACATATAGATTTGAAAAGATCTACACTTTGATGTGTATGTGGGTGTGTCACGACTATGAAATACAGTAGGATACCTCTAAGTTTTGATTGATTTGAACTCAAATCTAAGCATAATTGAGGTTAGGAAAGCATATATAAGTGATAGGATTGTCAAATGAATAGTTTTGAGTAAATTGGAGAATCCTGAGCCCAACAAAGAGACAGCGATGACCTGCACTACACTGACTTATTTAGGGTTGTTCTGAATCTCAAATCATGACTAGGAGTCATAGCAAACCATAGGATTTGAAATGGAATGATTCCGATAAAAATTACGCAAGTTATGGTCAAAATAGTGCGTTTAGAAAGTCATAAGGTGAGATGTCCATGTGAATGCATTTTTTTATGTTTGGAATAAATATATTTGATCATAATTAGGTAAAATAACCTTAGATACGAAATAAATAACATCGTCGCTTATTCGATGCGAAAACGCGCATCAAAAAGTGTAGAAAAATAGGCGTTTTTCCTATGTTTCACCCCTCAATACTTAGAGCTTTTTGAAACCGTCTTACGAGGGACGTAAGTGAGAGATAAGAAGATGGTCCAAGCAAAAATGGAAGCGAAACAGCCCGTAGAATGGGTTGTGCACACTGTTCTGTTATAGGGGGTCCAAAAGTTTGATTTTTTGTTCCGGACCTCTAAAACTTTTACGGACTGCATGGGGCTGTCCCTAGGGATGTATAACTGAAAATTTTGTGAAGAAATTAGAATTAGAGAGTCTCGGCTGAGTTAGAAACAAGTTGAGAAGGTTATAGTGTAAAGGATAGTTACTAGAAAAAGTTTTGTTGGAAACGTTATTTTAAAGTTTTGAGTTATGAAATTGTCACAAGTGATAATAAGAAATTGATGTGTAAGTGACGAGTGAGCGAGCGAGGCACGAGAGACTTGTCAAGACGCTTGACTCGGACTTACGTGGATTTGAGATAAGTGTTCTACCACTTGCATTTATTTCCATTTTTGTGTTGAATTTTGTATATAATGGTTAAATGAAAACAAACCCGATTTCCAATTTCAAAAATTCAAGTTTTGAGTATATGGGTTTCTTATGGAATCCATAAAGTGATTGAAGTCAATACAAGTTGTTTTTAAAATAAATGAATCAAGAAAATTTTTAGAGTTTCAAAAATAAGTAGTTTTGTAGTTTTGCACTTAGTGAATTTAGTTTCAAAAACCCGTGTATATACCTTAGAATCATATGAGATTTAGCGCTACGTGACGATGCAGAAAATTTTGTTTGTAGTCGCTTAGCCTATAGAGTAATTAGCACTACGTGACGATGCAGAAAATTTCATCCATAGTTGTTCAGTTTTCCTAGAATATATAGCGCTACGCTGTGACGCAGACAATTCCGCACGTAGTTGTTTAGTTTCATAGTTTGGCACTACGTTACGATGCAGTGCATTCCGTTTATGGTCGCCCAAAGTTATAGCACTATATTTGTGATGTAAAAAATTCCGCAGTGTAGTTGCCCAGATACGAGATTATTTCACCCTACGTTACGATGCAGTAAATTTCGTATCGTAGTGGTCGAGATACCTCAGTAGCTTCATGTTAGCATTAGTTAGAATCGCCCATGATGGTTAGAACACTTTAAGGGTATACATGGGGTTTTTAGAAAGAAAACTTTAAAATTTTGAAGTTTCTAAGATTAAATAAGTTTATAAATTACTACACTAGTGCATATTTATATGACATTGTTTTAGTGCACTAACTTGTTTACCTATTGTGTAGCTTATATATTCCATTGGGTGCTGTCGTAGGACGGTGGGACAACGAGATTTTCATTTCATATATATAGGTGGGCGAGTCACGAAATATGTTTGTATAAATCATGTACATGGGAAAACACTTGTATTACACTACAATCATGGCATTCTTGCATTTTGGATTTGTATGATTGTAAATGCTATTGTAAATATTTATGCATTTTCATGATGATGTATGTATAACATTTTAGTATGAGTTTATGCATATTGTTTGTGGAAAGTGTGGTGATAATGCATGTTTGTGGATTAAAGAAGTTGGGAGGAAATGGAAATATAGTCGAAGTGTGTTTTATTCTAGGTAAAAATTTTGGAAACCTTAAAAATGTAGCTGTTATGCTGCCGAAATTTTTATAAAATTGTTTTAAACAGAATTGAGAAAAACCCAACTTATTTTCAAAAATAAAGGATACAATTGGATTAAGTTAAAGAAATCGCGTAAGATTAAGGGATTCGCTCGCTCTCCATTCCAACAAGTCGGATTACAAGAAGTCCGTTGGAGTGCCTGGCGGGACCACCCAGATAAGACATTAAAGAAAGTCTGGGTTGGGTCCTGTCAGTCAGCTACCATATTAGCTTTTCCTAGATGATATTCAATAGAGCAATCATAGTCCTTGATCAACTCTAACCACCTTCTTTGCCTCATGTTTAATTCTTTCTGAATGAGTAGATATTTGAGGCTCTTGTGATCTGTGAATATCTGATATGAAACTCCATATAGATACTGTCTCTAAATCCTCAATGCAAACACAACTGCAGCTAACTCTAAATCATGAGTCAGGTAATTCTGTTCATGCTTCTTTAACTGTCGGGATGCGTATGCTATTACTTTCCCATTCTGCATTAAAACACACCCTAAGCCCTGTCTGGATACACCATTGTACACTACAAAGCCCTTTGTCCCAAAAGGAAGGGTAAGAACAAGAGTTGTGGTCAACCTAACCTTCAACTCATCAAAACTCCTCTAACAAGCCTCTGACCACTCAAACTTAACATCTTTTCTGGTGAGTTTCGTTAAAGGAATGGTGATCTTGGAGAATCCCTCCACGAACTTCTTATAATACCCTGTCAATCCTAAGAAACTCCTAACCTCTGTAACTATGGTTAGTTGCTTCCACTACAGAATCGCTTCAACTTTTTGAGGGTCTACACTGATCCCGTCTGCAGATATCACATGCCCGAGAAATGAGACCCTATCCAACCAAAACTGACACTACTGAACTTAGCATACAGTCGGCGATCCCTCAGGGTTTGTAATACCACTCTTAGATGCTCAGCATCTGCCTCCCTACTGCCTGAATACACTAAAATGTCATCTATGAATACTATCACAAACTTATCAAGAAAATCATGAAACACCCTATTCATCAAATCCATGAATACAGCTAGTGCATTGGTTAGCCCAATAGGCATCGCCAAAAACTCATAGTGTCCATAACGTGTCCTGAAGGCAGTCTTGGGAATATCATCTTCCTTAATTTTTAATTGATGGTATCCGGATCTTAAATCGATCTTTGAAAACACACTGGTCCCCTGTAACTGATCAAATAGATCATCAATGCGAGAAGGTGGATATTGGTTCTGTACAGTCGCTTTATTCAACTCCCTATAGTCAATGCACAACCGTATACTGCCATCCTTTTTCTTCACAAATAACACTGGTGCTCCCCAGGGAGAAATACTCGGTCGAACAAAACCCTTGTCCACTAACTCCTCTAACTGTATTTCAATTCCTTTTATCTCAAAAGGTGCCATTCGATAGGGTGTTCTGGCTATAGGTGTTGTCCCCGGAATCAAATCAATCTCAAACTTGATCTCCCTATCCGGAGGTAATCCAAGAAGATTTGTCGGGAACACATCTAGGAATTCCCTAACCACCGGAACATCCTCTAATCTAGCCTCTCTCTCAGAAGTATCTATCACATATGCCAAATAACCCTCACACTGCTTCTTTAACATCCTTCTGGCTGACATAGCTGATACAATACAAAAAGAAAGCATCCGATGCTCACCCCTGAATACCATATCTAGCTCCCCCGGAGTATTGAATCTAACTTCCTTTCTAAAGCAATCAATGATGGCACGAGGCATAGCTAACCAATCCATCCCCAGAATCACATCAAAATCCTGAATGTCCAGCAACACCAAACTAACCGGGAATACTCTACCCTCAATCACGACCTCACCTCCTCTGAACACCCTCTCTGCCACTAAGACATCTCCAGTAGGAGTAGTCACCATCATCACACACTCTAATGGCTCTAGTGGCAACTCTACTCGACTAACAAAACTCTCAGAGATAAAGGAATATGTAGCTCTCGGGTCTACTAATACATGAACATCAAAACCAGAGATCGAAACTACACCTGTAACCACCTCAGGTGTCGCCTCTGCCTCCTGATGAGTGACTGCGAAAACCTTGGCCTAAACTGGGGGTTTCCCTGGCTGCCCTTTAAATGGAGTACCTCGACCCATACCTCTACCTGGCTGACTAGGGGTCCCTAGTCCTCTCCCCTGTGGACCTCCCCTACCTCTTGACTACCCTCCACTAGGCTGTACTGGAGTCATTGATCTCGACTCACTACTCTTTGCGGTAGTCCTCTTCAGGCAATCTCTCTTCAGGTGTCCCTCTTGGCCATAATAATAATATCTTGTGCTGCCAACATGACACTTTCCCCGTTGCAATCTCTCATATGTCGCACACTGGGGTATCCTGCTCTAGCCGTTACCTCTACCCTGAGAACCTGACGGTGGCCTCACTAAACCCTGACTAGAAGTGGCTCCCTGACTCTACTGCCTCACTGAAGGTCCTCCAGACTTGCTTCCTGTCTTGGGGGTTTTACTAGGCCCCTCTGACTGCCATCCCTGGCCCGATCCTCTCTTCTGTTGCTGTCCCCTCTCAGCCTGAACAATCCTCTCAACCCTCAGAGCTGCCTCTACCAACTTCCCATACTCTCTGTACTCGGTAATAGCTACATATGCCTTGATTCTGAAATTCAGGCCTTGTAGGAATTTATGGCATTTGTTGGCTTCATCATCAATAATGAATAGCGCCACTCTAGACAACTCTGTAAATTTCTTTTCATACTCTTCCACCGTCATATTACCCTGAACTAGATGGTAGAACTCCTCGATCTTCGCATCCCTGTAGGCTATAGGATAGAACTTCTCATTAAAATATTCTTTAAACTGATCCCATGAAAGCAGAGTGGTCACTCTCCTCCTCACAGAATCCCACCAGTCTCTAGCTGAAGCTCGTAGGAGGAATGAGGCAATCGATACTCTCTGCAGATCCTCGCACTCCATCTGATCTAGAACCCTCTTTGTACTCTCTAGCCACTTTAGAGCTGCATCTGGACCCCCTGATTCATTAAAACCCTCAGCGTCTAACTTCCAAGCTCTCTCTACGGTGGCGCTTGGTGCGCAACGTCTCATACCCTACATGATCTGAGTTCATCTTTCTATCGGATCGACCACTGGCCCTACCACTGGTGGCTCTGGCGGGACCTCGGGCTACGGCTCATTGACTGACTCATGAATAGGCTCCTCAGCCTCTGGTGGAGGAGGAGGAACAGGTGGAGTCTCAGCAGTGGCTCTACACTTACGAGGACGATCGACTCAACGCATAACTCTACTACGATAAAAAACAGTGAATGCCATGCAAAGTTTTATAACTCAATGCAATGAAATGCATGAATAACTTTTTGGATACACTAATGCTCAAAAACTTTCTAAACAATTTTAAACTGAAAGCTCTGATACCAAATTGACGAGATTCCCGAATCCCTCCTCTAAACCCGAGAAAGATCCCGTAGCACTCCGACAGAACTCCAACGGACTCTAACTTTGGCCCGATGAAATCGTGTCGAAGCACGAGACTTAGTTTAAACTTGTTTTCTAAACATTTACTCGGTGGTAAGGGTAAATTTTTTTTTCATTTTTCTGATGAAAATTCGGCAACATGCTGGCTGTTTATTTAACTATGCCACCCTGCAAATTCAAGTACAATTTAAAAACACTTCTATAGCACTCAATCTCAACTACTAGGGGCCTTTGGCCCTCCTCCCAAAATCACTCTAGCATGAAATACCACAATCACACAAATTGATTTGAAAACTTAAACTTTCTTATCAAAACATCTTTCTAAAGACATGCATCCAAAAACTTGTATTTACATTTACAGTTTACACTATACGTTAATACAAAATATGCATATGACAAAAGTATGAGCTATACAATGTAATAAAAGTCATCTGTTAGTCACTCCGCACGTTTGTCTGAGCCTCGCCTGCTGGACGACTCGCTCCTGCACTTGAGGGAGAGTTTTTAAGGAACACATTGGAAACAAACTGTGAGTAAAACTCAGTGAGAATTACAGTTTAATAAACTAAAGAAAAACTGTTTCATTCTTTTCTAAAATACTTCATCAAAACTCGTTCGAAAACTAATTTTCAAGTTCGTTCTCCATCTTTTTCTTATACTTTCTCATTTTCTCACCTTGATGGTAACCCAAGGAAACTACTCCTGTCGTGGCAACATAGGCTCTCTCGCTTGCCACTAGGAATTAAGGAATCTATCATGTGTAGTCGCCGATGCATAAACTCTGGGCACGCGTTACCCTCTCGCAATCGGTCCAATCCACACTACCCTTATACGTGCAGAGGGTGACTCAACCGACTCTTTCTCTTAGGAATCGTTCAGACTCCACTCTCGGTTAGTGATTCTCTCACATCTACCGTGGAAACCCCTAGTATCGTTTTTTAATGATCTAGCGATTGATACTAGATTATGAAGTTTAAATAATAAATCTAATTAGTATTAATTTAAATTGATTCATCGATGAGCGAACGCTCATTTTAGAATTACACAACAATAAACATTAGTAAGGATAAAATAGTTTGTCCATAATCAAGTAATAGATGATAAGTGATGATACGTTTGAATTCAAAAATAAAAACTAGAGGAAGCGTCATGTAGAATTAGTAGTTAACAAGTAAGTAACCAAACATTTAACTAAGAGTGATAAACAAAACAAATCAAAGGGGTAAGTTTGATATTCCATAAAATGTTATATTACATTGCCTTGTTGCACTAACTTGTTTATTTATTGTGTAGTCTATTTGCATTCTATTGAGTGCTACCTCGGACGAGACGACATCATTTTATTTTGTATATATATAGGTGGGCGACTCATGCAATGTGATGATGTAAATCTTGTGTATGAGATGAATATGTAATTGTGAAAAGTATTCATATTTTGAATTGCATGATTGTTAATATTTGCGCATTTGATAAATGAGGTATATATGTATACTTTAACATGAGTTCATGCTTGGTTTTTATGGAAATTGTGGTGAATAATGCATGTTTGTGGAACAGAAGTTGGGAGGAATTGAGATTATAGTCGAAGTGTTTGTTTACTCATAGGTAAATTTTGGATTTATTAAAAATGCAGCTGTTATGCTGCTAAAATTTTTATAAAATCATTTTGAAAAAAAATAGCGAAAAATTTTATCACTCCCAACTGTTTTAAAAAAAAAAAAACCCAAATTCTTAAGTTTAAACGAGGAAACCGGCTAAGAAAGTTAGGGGTTCACTTCTTAGGTTTCTTCAATCCGACGAGTCGGGTTCAGGAAGTCCGTTGAAGTGCCCGGCGGGATCCTCCAGACGAGAGTCTAGATAATGTCTGGTTTAGGTCTTGTCATACCGTACACGTATAAGGTACTCAACTAGGCATTTAACTGGGACTAGGGTAAACTATAGGCGTAATAAATTACTTTTTCTCAGCATTTTAAAATAAACTCGTTCTTAAGGCAGAAAGCCTAAAATCTTTGATTCTAGCACATTCTCGATATCAAAATACACTCAACTCAAAACTCACATGCTAGAATCTTAGTATTACTACAATAAACCACTTAATTACATAATAAATAAATTCATATAAACGATAAATAAAATACATTCATTCATATATAACAACAATTAAGAAACAAATAAATTAAAACTTGAATGGTTAGCTTTATACTCACAAAACGCTCTCCGATAGAAAACGATTTTCCTCCAAAAGCCTTTGAAACTTTCCGCTTTCACCCTAAAACATCATATACTCATTTAGAATCACTAAACTCACTAATATAAAGTTTTAGCATATCCGAGACTTTTGAATTCTGATTTCTTTTTATAAATCCTATTTATTATCACCTAGAAATACCCTGGTAGACTCGAAATAATTTTCTAAAGCTTGGAACGAAAAGTCCCCGTTTTTGACCCCTTTTGGTCGAATGCTACCTAGGGAGAAATCTTTAGGTTTTCTTCATTCCGTTTTCACTCCACTCATCTCTCGAACTCTCATTTAGGTCAACCATGACGCGAATTCAGAAGAAAACGACCGTCAGATCGGTGTTCCTAGTCAAAAACTATCTTTTTTCAACACTTTTTAATGCTCATTTTTAATACGGCTGTCCTAAGGGGAAAAATAACCCTAAAGATGGATTCTACACTAAAAAACAAATCCGTAAACTCGTTCGGAGTTAAATTTCGAGTTCGGGAGGTTGAGAAACTTATCTCCGCCGTAAACGGTGGTCGATGGTGACTTTCCGACGGCGGATTTCGGTGACCACGGTGGTGGAAGGTACGACTAGGTGAGTTTTGTTGTCCTCGACATGCTGGTCACGAAAATGGGGTTAACCTGAGTTAAAATTGCTTAGATTCACATAGATCTAAGAAAATCGAAGTTGGTTAGTGGCTAACCTTCCTTTGCAAAATTGAAGACCCAAATGGTGATGAAAATTGATAAAATTGGTACTTATGGAATCTACGTTGTACGAGCTTTCCAACGGTATCAAGTTTGGCCGGAATGGAGGTCAGATGTGGCCGGAATAAGAACTCAAAATAGGGCTTGCGAAAATGAAAAAACTAAAAAATAAATAAATACATAAATTTGGAGAGAGAGAGAGAGAGAGAACGTCTAACCTCGGGAGGAAGAAGAAGACAGGTTGTATAATCCTGGAAAATTTCAATTTGGCCCCTCAACTATTTATAAATTACGACTTTAAATTAAAACTTTAAGAATCTAACTTTTTCACCCTTGCACTTTTACATAATTTCCATTAAATTTTTCAATTTTACCCTTAAGAAAATTTAAGGTTTTTACAACTTTGGTTTATGACAAAAATGACATTTAGTGATGAAATACTTGAAGAGATTTGCTTGAGATCTCTTGATCGCCTCTCTAATATCCACAAACTAAATTATACTTGGCTTATATCTATTGGTGAAACTTTTATAACTTTTGACTTTGATTGAGAGCTTATCTCACCCTATACTCTCCCATATCATTCTTTAATACTCTTGGGTCCTCTAATCGACATCTCACTCGCGTTGCAAAAAAATAAATTAAATTTTTAGAGACTACTATTGGAGATACTAGTAAACCGTAATCATAATTAAAAGTTTACAATTCCACTC
This sequence comes from Litchi chinensis, assembly GCA_019925255.1. Lineage (NCBI taxonomy): Eukaryota > Viridiplantae > Streptophyta > Magnoliopsida > Sapindales > Sapindaceae > Litchi > Litchi chinensis. The sequence goes on from CM034469.1 coordinate 1,111,918, forward strand.
TGTCATACGGCATGGCCTGAGACAATGTGGGATTCTGCTTCGCCATGCATTAATGTGTTAGTATCGTATCATTTGAAAGTGATAGTGAATGGCATGTTTTAAATAAAACTGTTTTTCGAAAAGATAATCGTTATCACTAATAGATTACAAGTATGAAATGAGAAATTGAATATGACATTACACGTTTACTCGCATTTCACTAATTGAAAAACATGAAAATGTGATTGGTGAATTTAGTATTGGCTTTTCAAGTTATTACAGCATTTTGTGAGTTACGATACATATGAGAAATATAAATGAATATTCCTACATTGAAAAGTTTTGGATTCTCGATATATAGATGCAATTATATTATTACAGTATGACTTTGATTATGAAATGAGATTACAAAATGTTTTTTTTTAAGGAGGACATTTTAGTAATGTTTTGAATATAAGATAATGCTACACATTGAGTGATTTTTACTCACTTTAGTTTTGTTGTTTCTTTAAAATATAAATCTCACAGGATCAGGTATAGGTGCAGGTGACTAGGCAATAGGGACCTCTCACCAAGAGTAGTGACACGTATCATCGAGTGTAGTTGTGATATCTTATTACTTTCATGTATGATACTTAGTTTTTGAACCTATGGATGTTTTTAAACTATATGTAAATATAAATTTCATACTTGAGTTTTATGTATATATTTGATCTTGCATGCCATGTTTTAGAAATATAAACTTAATTTGAAATTGATGCTTATGTTGGAAATGTATATGATTTGTGAAAATTGGTCTAAGGCCCTGTAATTGAGAAAATGATTATTATACAAAGTATACAGGTTTTGATTTTGATTTCACAGGGTGGCATGTTTCAAAAAAATAGTCGTTGTGCTACCAAAATTCTTACAGAAATGCTTTTCATAAATGTACAGTTTAAATCGAAGATGTTCCCACCCTATTCCGCTGATAAATGTTTTATAAAAAGAGTTTTCGAAATTAGTTTTCTAAGTACAATTTAAAAAAAAAAAAAAAAAGCCTTAGCTTCACAAGAATCTCTCAGTCGAAGGGGATCCCGTCTGGAGGGTTACCGTAGGGTGCCAGGCGAGTCGTCTGAAGAGTAGGAGTTGGGGCCCGTCAATATTGGTGTCTTTTAGGGCATTTGCGCTAAATTCCCTTCACTTAATCTCTTTGATCCAATTAGATTGGAGTGTTACAAAAATACCCTTGTATATGTCATTTACAATTAAATATAATCATGCCCTTTTTAACCTCCCTTTCTTGATTTTTTTTCTTCCAATTCAATCACTTACAAGTCACAATTTAAATCCCAAAATCTACCACACAACCTTTTAAATTCATACTCAATTTACAATTCCCTTATGCCACATGTCACATTTCCATGGTTGCTTGCCCCATATGTCTATCCTTTCTTGTCTCTTTTGATTTGACTTTTTTGAAACGCCCGAATTCAGCTTTTTCGAAACTTTTTCGAAACTTTTTCGAAATCCTTTTAAATTTTACCGGGGCCTATATTCAGACTTCTTACATACTTCTAATAACCTTAGTGACTCTTAAAAGTTATTTCATACCCCTTTTTGGCTCTTCGTAAATTCACTAAATCGCCTCTGCAATTTTCGGATTTATTATATTTCAATCTAAATCTCCCTTCGGAAGTATCGTTTGAGTTTCTAAAATATTTCTTGAGCATTTTAATACTCATTTTGACACTTATCTAAATTTTCAAAATTTTCCAAAAATCCTTCCAAATTTCCAGTCAGATCCGAAAACTATTCCATTTTACCTCAAACAGACTCATTTTTTATCTGCTTCAGTTTTCTAGACTTTATTACTTATTCCATAGCTTTTTGACTTGGGGGTTCGCTTCCCGAAAAATTCACTATTCATACGGATACTATTAATCTGAAATTATTCATTTGGAAACACTGTTCATGAAATTTCGGGTGTTACAGCGATTCTTGTGGCCCCTCATCGGAAACTACACAGTGAGATTTCCCTAATCCTAGTGACATGTGCGAGTTTTGTTACTGTTATGTATAGGTACCGTCACAAAGAATAAGTTTCTCTAGGTTACTAATAAGGCAAGTTTTAGAAAGAGAAACACGTCATTAGACGTGAGTTTACAAATATCGAAAAAAAGCTATACTACGAGAAAGATTTATGAGCATACGTATTATTTTCAAATAAAAATTACTTTTATATTATACTTGATTTATATTTTATCGATTCAAGTTAAAGTATTAGTTTTCTTAAAAATCTTTTGGGAGGTGTATTCACATTCTAAAAATAAGTTTCAAAGTTAATAAATATCCACTCACTAAGTTATTAGTCATCGTACATTTCCTTGTTTTATAAAAACTCTCTCTAGGTGTAGGTGTGAGTTAGAGATTTAAGGGCGCTTCGTCAGGTGTGCACGAGGACTGATACGTGATGCAACTGCACTAGTTCATTTGCTCCGCGTTATTATATATTGCATATCTTTTGAACATAATGTGTGTTTCATAAACTTTGAAATGAAAACGTATATTTTGTGTATCTCGTATTATATTTTGTGAACCATGTGTGCACTTTATTTTATTTAGCTTTAGTGGATTTCTTGTTATCTTGAATGAAATCATATTTGAAAAAGTATTTCAAAGAGTTTCATAAAGGTTTTAGTAAAAGAAAAAGACTTAGCTTCACGGGAACCTTTCAACCTGTGTAGATCTCGTCTGAAGGGCCACCGTAGGATTGCCAGACAGGCTACCTAGTGTATAAGGAAAAGGGACCTGTCAAGTTTGGTATCAAAGCCAAGGATTTAAATACATTACATGTTTTCAAGCATTTTCCTTACTTTGTTTTCTAAACATCATGCATTACATAACATTAGTATGATTTGAGTGAAGTGTAGTTATATGTCATGTCGACCGTCCTCGCACACAGAGAGCAGCAGCTAAGGCTCTACCCTATCCGCTAGAGGTAGAAGAACAAATGAATGAATCAGTGAATGATCCGTGAGCAGAGGCTCAGTCAAAGCTACTCGTAGTAGAGCTTAATGCAGATCCAATTGAGAGGCTAGCTCAATTTATTCAGGGCCTAAGACTGGGTGCACCGAGTGCTAGTGTAGAGAGGTCACGAAAGCTAGGTGCTGATGTTTTTGACAAAAGCTAGGTGAGACCGTGTGCACCGAGCGCCAGTATAGAGAGGGCACGAAAGCTAGGTGCTGACGTTTTTGACAAAAGCTAGGTGAGACAGCGTGCATCGAGCGACCGAGTGGTTAGACAACACTGAGAGGGTACTAGATCAAATGGAGTGTACCGATCTACAAAAAGTATCCATCACCTCTTTTCTTCTGAAAGCATTGACAAGAGATTTGTGGGATTCATTAAAGGGGAGAGCATTTGTTCCGATTACATGGAAAAAATTCAAAGAAGATTTTAATGAGAAGTTCTACCCCAGGGCGTATACGAACTCCAAGATCGAAGAATTCTACTGCTTGGTGTAGGGAGATATGACTATAGAAGAATATGAAAAGAAGTTCACCGAGCTATCTCGAGTGGCACCGTTTATAGTTGATAATGAATTGAATAAGTGTCACAAGTTCGAGTAAGGCCTGAATTCGAAGATCAAGGCATACATAGTAGCTGTTGAGCATAGAGAATATGGGCAGCTAGTTGAAGTAGCCTTGATAGTAGAAATGACAGTGCTAGGCGATAAAGAGCAAGTACAGAAGCTGAAACGCAGCCAGGGATCAGGATGGTATTCAAGGGTTCCAGCAAGTCTCCCAAGACTGGAAACAAGTTGGGGTGATCCAGTAGTAAACAATAGAGCCACAAAACAGCATCGAGTCAAGGCTCCGTGAGACCTCCATCAGGATCCCTGAGTAGTAGTGGTGTCCAGAGCAGACCGGAGTTGTGTAAGAAGTGTGACAAATTCCACCAAGGAGAATATCGGATGAATATCACCGGCTGTTATAGGACACTTCATGAAAGATTGCCCGCAGAGAGCAGTGAAGGATAGTGGTGAGTTGAGAACTGTCACCCAAGGTCAAACTAGTAGAGGTCAACTGCATGATAGGAGAGATCCACAGATGAGAAGACCAGGGACTTCTATTCATCTTGGTAGAGGATCTGGCAAAGGCACCCCAGCTAAGGATAGACGGGGAGACCACGCGTCAGGCTAGAGTGTTTGCAGTGACGCAGCAGGATGCTGAGGCGACACCCGAGGTGGTGATAGGTACGATGATAACTTTTGGTACTGATGCATATGTTTTTATAGATCCCCGTGCTACACACTCTTTTGTATTTAGAGACTTTGCTAGTCAAGCTAATGTGGAGTTAGAGCCTCCGAAGTGTGGAATGGTAGTAGCTACCCTACTGGAGACACATTAATTGCGGAGAGTGTTTTAAGAGATTGTGATATAGTGATTGAGGGTAGAGTCTTTCTAGTCAGTTTGATTCTGTTAGACATTCAAGATTTTGATATTATTCTGGGTATGGATTGGTCGGCCATGTATTGTGCCACAGTCGACTGTTTCTAGAAAAAGGTCAGATTCGGTACTCAGTGGGAGTCAGAGGTAGTATTTTGCGGGGAGCGCAAAATGCTTCCATCTCATATCGTATCAGCCATAATCACTAGAAAGATGTTAAGGAAGCAGCATGCAAGTTATTTGGCTTATGTTATCGATACGACAAAGAGCGAGGCACAGATAGAAGACATCCCATAGTTCGGGAGTTTATAGACGTGTTTCCAGAACATCTTTCTGGTTTATCTCCAGGCAGGGAAATTGAATTTGAGATCAATCTGATTCCAAGGATAGTGCCGATTTTTAGAGCACCAATGTTATTTATGAAGAAGAAGGACAGGAGTATAAGGTTGTGTATCAATTACAAAGAGTTGAACAAGGTGACTATGTGAAACCAATACCCTCTACCGAGAATTGATGATTTGTTTGATCAGCTTCAAGGAGCAACGGTGTTCTCCAAGATAGATCTGAGGTCAGGATACCATCAGTTGAAAATTAAAAGTGATGATGTTCCTAAAACAGCTTTTCAGATGCGCTATAGACACAATGAGTTCCTGGTTATGTCTTTTGGACTAATTAATGCCCCAGTAGCATTCATGAGTCTAATGAACAGAGTATTCCATGAATTTCTAGACAAGTTTGTAATAGTATTCATAGATGATATTTCGATGTACTCGAGCAGTAATGAAGAGCATGCTAAACATCTGAGGATAGTTTTGTAGACATTGAGGGAGTGGCAATTGTATGCCTTGGTTGAATGAAATTATGTTTTTGGGACATATGGTATCCATAGAGGGTATTCATGTTGACCCTTAAAAAATAGAAGCAATTGTAAATTGGAAGCCACCATCTACCGTGTCAGATGTGAAAAGTTTCTTAAGGTTGGTTGGGTATTACAGAAAGTTTGTCGAAGGATTTTTCAAGATTGTCATCCCATTGACGAAATTCATAAGAAAAGAAACGAAGTTTGAGTGGACCGATGCATGTCAAATGAGCTTTGATGAATTGAAGGCAAGGTTGACAGCTCCTATTTTCACACTTCCTTCAGGAAATGAAGGATTTCTAGTTTATAGCAATGTTTCAAGGCAGGGTTTGGGTTGCGTTCTGATGTAAAACGGAAAAGTGATAGCTTATGCTTCCAGGCAATGAAAGAAGCACGAGTAGAACTACCTAAGCCACGATCTAGAATTAACCGCAGTGGTGTTTGCATTGAGGATTTGGAGACATTATTTATATGGAGTTTCATTTTGGATATTCACTGATCATAAGAGTCTCCAATATCTGTTTATCTATAAAAAACTGAACCTGAGGCAAATGAGGTGGTTGGAATTGATCAAGGACTACGATTGTACCATAGAGTACCATCTAGGAAAAGCAAATGTAGCAACTGATGTATTGAGTAAGAGACCTACAAGCTCAATGGCGCACCTAAGAGTTGGATACACTATGTTGTTAATAGAGCTAAGATCGTTAGGAATCAGATTGGAATCAATGGATACAAGTGCACTCCTAGCTACATTCCAAGCTCGACCGGTACTCGTGGATAAAGTCCGAGAATTTCAGGTTCAAGATCCTTAATTGGTCAAGTTGAGATAAGAAGTGGAGATAGGCCAGCGAGAAGATTTTTCGCTGAGAGGCTACAGTACACTAATGATGGGTCGGAAACTATATGTACCAGATGTGGCATAACTTAAAAAGGAGATTTTGGATGAAGTTCACTCAACGGCGTATGCTATGCATCCGAGAAGCACAAAAATGTATCATACCTTAAAAGAACATTATTGGTGGAAAGGTATGAAGAGGGAAATAGCTGAGTACGTGTCAAAGTGCTTGATATGTCAGCAAGTTAAAGCCAAGCACCAAAGGCCATTAGGACTTCTACAGCCACTCTCTATCCTGGAATGGAAATGTGAACGTATTACTATAGATTTTGTGGTAGAATTCCCTCGGAGTCGGAGTGGTTATGATAGCATATGGGTAATTGTGGATTGACTTGCGAAATTAACCCATTTCTTACCCATCTGCAGTACGTATTCCCTTGACAGGCTAGCCAGGTTATATGTGGATAAGATTGTTCAGCTTCATGGGGCTCTAGTGTCCACAGTATCTAACAAATATCTAAGGTTCACATCCAGGTTTTGGCCAAGTCTACAGCAAGCCTTGGGCACTCGACTTCATTTCAGCACAGTCTTTCATCCTCAGATAGATGGACAGTCTGAGTGTGCTATTTAGACTTTGAAAGATATGCTTAAATCCTACGTGATGGAGTTTAGAGGAAGTTGGGATACTCACATGCCTCTGATCAAATTTACTTACAATAATAATTATCAGGAAGTGTCGACATGACACCATATAAGGTACTTTATGGAAGGAAGTGCAGAACTCTAGTGTATTGGGATGAAGTCAGGGATGAGAGATTGATAGGTCCCGAGATGGTGCAGATGACTATAGATAAGATCAGAATTATTCGGGACAAATTGAAAGTTGTCCAAGATCGACAGAAGAGCTACACGGATAAGTGAAGAAAAGACTTGGAGTTCTAAATTGGGGATAAAGTGTTTTTGAAAGTGTCACCATGGAAAGGGATAATCCGTTTTGAAAGACGTGGTAAGCTGAGTCCACGATACATTAGTCCCTATAAGGTGATTGGCAAAGTAGGCGAAATGGCATATCGACTTAAGTTGTCAGCAAAACTCTCCAAAATTCACAATGTGTTCTATGTTTCAATATTCCGTAAGTATATAGCAGACCCTTCGCATGTCCTGACCAAACAGCCAATGGAGCTTAAGGAGAACCTGACCTATGAGGAGACGCCAGTTCAAATTCTTGATAAATGAGAGTAGGTTCTGCGCAATAAAGTTATTCCATTAGTGAAAATTTTGTAAAGGAATCATGCATTGGAGGAGGCCACATGGGAGCACGAGGAGCAAATACGTAGTCAGTATCCACAGCTTTTTGAGACAAGTAAGTATATTTAAATTTCGCAATAATTACTTAAGATTATATAAAGAGTTACAACATTGGCATCGTAGACTACGATTTTGAACATTCCTAGGCGTGATGTAAATTTCGAAGACGAAATTTTTATAAAAGTGGATGAATTGTAAAACACAAAACCTTAGCTTCTGGAAAGTAATTATCTTTCTAAATGAATAGTATTTTGGACGGAAAACGTCCTGGTGAATAGTAATTTTTGAAAATCGAACCTCATGAAGCAAAAGCTCTAGAATTAGTATTAAAATCAATAGAATCTGAATTGACATGAAGATGAGTTCATTCGATGAGATTTTGAATAGTTCGACATTTATTGGATAAAAATACCCTTTATGGAGAATAAGGGATATTGATAATTTTATATCCATAAGAATTTCTTTTTGTATGAAATGAGGGGATAAAATACCCATTAGTCAATTTAAAGATTCAAGGGTCATAAAATATTTTATGGAAATTTTTGCGGTTAAAATGTGAATTTAAAATTTTTAGAGGGCTAAGTAGATATTTTCCCTACTAAAGTAAACCTAGATTATGTGTGAGTATTACATGGAATGAGATCTCATGAAGAAGCACAATCCATGTGAAATAAAATGGGTCAATCTCATAAATGTCTATATAAAGAGGACTTAATGGGAAATGAGAAGCAAAAGTGAAAGGAAAATTAGAGAGAGAGAGAGAAATGAGTCGGTAGAGTAAGGAAGGAGAAGCTTTAAACGAGAGAGAGAGTATATGACCGAGTGCAAAATAGATCTGATCTATTCAGATCAGTCGAGCCATTTTGAGAGAAAGAATCAGAGTAATTCAAGAGAGAACGCTGTTAGAAGAGTGGAGCTCAGCCCAAATGACGTTTCTACTGAGTGGGAAAAGTAAGGTAAGGTTGCTGTCATTGTGGATGTAACGCCCAGATATTTATTTCTATATAAGTAGTATTCTTAAATTAAGAAGTCAGGTACATTAAATTAGATTTAAGTGCAATTAGTGTAATATATATATTTTATTGTTTAGAAAATTTAACAGTTTATTTAATAGTTTATTTTGGAGGTATTTTTTTAGCAAGAGGATTTAGTTAGGGATTTAATGGGAAAGATTGGATGGTGAAAATTTGTCATTGGATAATCAAATGAGTGCAATTAGAATGCATGGCATGGGAAAATGTCTTGAACCAATGACAACTTGCCACCTTAAAAACAAAAGTAGTGAAAGCCAATTAAATTTGTGCAAGTGTGTGGTTAGTTGGCTAGTGGAATGGTGAGTTGTCAAGAGCATCCAATAAGAAAGTAGTAAGTGTAATAAAGTGGGGCATGAATAGAATTTTAGAAATTGTGGGGGTAAAATTAGAATATCAAGAAATGGGAGAGTATATATATGGGATGGTTTATTGAAAATTTTCATTTCTCTTTTTCTTCTTCCTTTGCCGACTTCATCTTCCTCATTTTCTCTCAATTTTCTTTCTCTTTTCAAGCTTCCAAACCATCTAATAACCTTGTTCTTGTCCTCTCTACATATCTAAGCCCTTGATTTCTACAAAATCCATAAAAAATTCAAGTGGGATTTTCACAAGAAAGGGTGTTCAAGTGAGGTATGTGCTGTAATTTTTAGTTTGGGAGTTAGAGAGGGATTAGTAAGCATGTAGATACATCCCTAGGTATGTATAGTTAGTTGGGTTTGCATTTAATTTCGTGGATTTGCTTTTAATGCTCTTAAATGCATTTTTGAAACCCTAGGTGACCAATTAGATAGGGTTGAGCAAAGCAAAGGCAAGGAGAAGTTTTGAGCTTCATTTGAGAGTTCTAGGAAGCTTTTGGGCAAGCTTAAAAAGGTTACTGTACACATATTTTGAAAATTGATTTTGTTAGTAGCTTAAAAATGACAATTTTGTGTGATAACTTGAGGATCTTGTTATTTTGATGTTGTAATTCGATATAAATTATATGTATATGTTATTTGGATGTTAATGGAAGGGATTTTATGTTGAAAAATTAAGTGGAACAAAATTTTACAAAAATTCCTCCTCTAGGCCGAATATGTGTTAGAAATGATCTTAGGGGTATTTTCCTCATTTTAAGCTTATTTATGTGTTCAATGGAAGATATTCGAATGATGGGTGCGATGATTTATGAAGTTGAAACAAATTTTGAAAAATTTACCTCCCTTGGCCGAATGGTGTGCATAGAGGAACCAAGGGGCAATTTTATCATTTCACTCACATTTACATGTTATTTACATACTGTTTTGATGATACATGTATTATATTAAGGTTTCGAAGAGAAAAATCTAAAAACTACCTCTTGGGCCAAATGAAAATGTGAAAAGAAATGGTGTTGTGTTATTAAGCTTTGATAGTAAAACTAATGGCAAAATGGTCCTTTGGTAATAGCCAAGAGGGAAGTTTCGAAAGATTTCGAAAAACAAATACTAACGATGATGTTTGATGTTTACGCGATTAAAAGTTTCTTTGAATTGAAAATTTTGTAATTATTGAAAATATTAAGAGTCCAAATAAACCTGGACATTGGTAGGTGGGGATTGGTAGTTGGCATGCCAATAGAGTAATTATTAGCAGTACTGCATCGTTATGATTATGTACTAATGTTGAATTCACAGACCTTGAGAGACACCGAGTGTCCGGTCCAAAAATCAAAACATTTGTGGAATTGAGATCCAGCAGGCAGGCACCGAGTGTCCGATGCAGGGGAAAATCCATTACCGATCCATGGTATCATGTCAACATTTACAAATGACTCTGACGATAACATAAGGGGTAATAACGTAATTATATTTGATATGTGGCTTTGAAGAGTTAGTTTATATAATCTCTAAATGTTGTTTGATATATATATTTGTATGTTTGAAATTTGAACGATTTGTGAAATTATCATTTTACATGACGTGCTTTTGAGATTTTGTGATTTCGATATTATATGTGTATACCAACAAAGTAGATATACTTAGTGCGTCGGATCTGGATTTCCTACGCACAAGTAGTTGAGGCGAGCTGAGTTGATAGAGAGAGAGAGTCAGACAAAAAGATAATCCCATATTCTATTAAATAATGTGGCTATCTAAACATTTCACATGTACCTTCAAATGTTTATATAAAGTTTTGTAAATTTTAATGCATATCGTCTTGTAAAAGTGTTTTTAAGCATTACCCAATCAATTGGGAAAACTAGATACTATTGTGTTTTTAAGACCTTGCAATATTCTCATTTGATGAAACTGTATTTGGAAATATATGATTTTATTGGAATTTGTTGTTGAAGTGGCTTTTAAGACGGACGGAAGGTCCAAATGTGGAAGTTAAGAAAATGAAAATATATTAGAAGTGTTCCTTTTGATTGTGTAGGTTTTAAAGTTTTGGAAATTTCAATAAAATAGGGGAAACTCTACTGGATTTTCAAAAAAAAAATTAAGCAAGTAAACGGATTTTCATAGTGAAAAGCATAGCATCCTTCTCTTCGATTTCCGTAATGTCGAGAATCGAAGAGAGGGTGTTACAGTGGATCTTGAATTGATTTTAGGTATTCTTAACACCTGCAAGTCATTTGGTTTGAAAGGGAGCTCGTGATCAAGAATGGACAAGAAGGGTAGTAGCCTTACTTGTCGGTTGGAGTGATTTCCAAGCCTTTGAAGTGGCATGCAAGTTAAGGTTGAGGATTCGCTCATTTAGAGTTGAATAGATGAGGTGAGTGCTAGATCTTATATTCATTGTGTGAAATGGAATGTGTGATGTTAAGTTTGAAATAAGTTTGATGATATGAGCTGCCATTTATTGGTTATGAGTATATATTTGTTAAGTTGTTATTTTGGATGTGGTTGTTGGTGTAAAACCTGGAAAGAGTGTTAGAATGTGGTATGCATGAGTTAAGACTGATTTAAGCTAAGACAATAACCCACCAGCGAGCTAGGGGGCTAGGAGCTGGGGGATGCTGCAGTCCATTTCAGCGCCTGGGTTGGTCAAGTGGCAACAGCTCACAATAAGGGCAAGCTTGTCAAGCTGAGTAGTGCTTGCATGTCAAGTCGAGCTAGCTAGGGTAGTAGCTTGTAAGGACGAGTTGGGCTATGCCCAGTCCGTAGCAAATCTCCGAGCTGAGCTTAGTTCAACAGCTTGCGAAAGGCAAGCTAGGCTTGAGAGGTAGCTCACTAAGGGCCAGTTGGAAGGGAGCTCGCTATTCATGCCAAATGAGCTGGACAAGAGCTCCCAAAAACGAGCTGGGCGGTAGCTCGTAGCTCGAGCTTGGCCCTTTAATTGAAGTGCAGTGTTTGTATGTTGGAATGTGAGTTTTCGAATGGATTGTTAGGACTAAGAAATCACTCTAGTATTGAAGTGTAGGTGAAGCAGCGAGCTAGCAAAGGATACAAAAGAGTGGTTATTCATATTGAACAGCAAGTAGTGAGTGTAGTTTTCTTTCAAAGCATTTATAAGTTCATAAATTGGATATATTTATTGAACTTGTTTACTTTTAAAATTATTAGATTGAAATGATCTACGTTGCATGTCTCTAGTTTTATATTTATATCGCATGCAGGTTTTTGAATTGTATATTAATAATGTTTTGCACTTTAATAGCAAAGCAATTTATTTAGAGACATGCCAGAGAATATGTAACACCTCAAAATTTACTTTGATATGATTAATGTCATTTGATTGAAAATTAGTATGCAAAAAGTTGGATTAAATTGGAATTTTATGCATAGATTATTAGATGTATTTTTAATTTAATGAAATTAATAACTTTGGAGGTATTTTATAAGTGGGAATTAAATTAGAAATTTAATAAGGGAATTAGAATGGTAAAAAAATGTGATTGGACAAAAAAATAATGCAAGTAGAATGCATTGCATGGGATTTATACTTGGACCGATAAGAAATTGCCAACTCAAAAGTGAAAAAGTGATGTAATTTTAGTTGAAAATGGAATGATAATGATGTCAAACTAGTTAGTAGAAGTATGAATTGGAATTCAACCAGTAAAAAGTTAGCATTTGTAACTAAGGACATAGAGATAATTATAAGTTTAGTTAAGGGTAAATTTGTCATGTAAAAAGACTTAGTATATAAAGTGGAGTGCATGAAACCTATTCATTTTCTTCTTCTAGCCATGACTTTTATACCCATTTCTCTCTCAATTTTCTTCAAATTTAAGCCTTCAAATCATCAATAAACCTAGTTCCTTCCACCATCTAAGCATTCAAGTCATTAAAGTCATCAAAATTCATCAAGATTCAAAAGTGAGTTTCACTAGAAAGGTGCCAAATCAAGGTAAGATTATGTGAGTTTTTGATTTAGTGATGGTTTGAGGTTAGAAAGGATGTAGATGCATTTATAGATATGTAGATCTAACTACTTTTGCATTTAAGTTAGTGGATTTGATTGTTAATGATGATACATGCATTCTTGAAAATCCTAGGTGAGGAACTAGCTAAAGGAAACCAAGAGAATGATCAAAAGAAGTTGTAAGCTCAAATTATAGGTGTGGAAAAGCCACAAATCTTGCCCAAAAGGTTGGTGTACACTTGGTTTGAAAAATTAAATTTTCTAGCAGGGTTTTAGTTGATGTCAATTGTTGATACCTTACCTCTTTAGTATATTAATTTAATAGCTATGTTTGAACTACCTTATGAGTGATTTTGAGGTATTAAAGGACGAAAAATTTGAAAAATTTGTGAAAGAAATTAAGGTTGGCCGAATGGATCAAATTGGACAATAGTGAATTAATTTAATGATTTTGGTGATTTAATCTAATTTGGATGGTAATTGAATAAAATTTTAATGAATAATGGGGTGAAATGTGAAATTTAAAAACAAAAATGGAAAGTTGATGGTGTTGGCCGAACACATGTAAAGTGAAGGGGAGGACGTTTTTGATAAATTTTGATAAGGTAATTGAGTACAAAATGGTATTTTATGATGCCTAGATATGAATGTTGCATTAAATGTGAAAAGTGTGTATCAAAATGTAATTGGTTGTATCCTTGATGAAATTGTAAATTTGAAAAGAAAATTGTGAATGTATGAATATGTTGATAATAAATAAAATTTATAAGGATCCTAATAAATCTGGATATCGGTAGATGGAGATTGATAATTAGCATGCCAATAAAGAAATATTAGCAGTACTGCACTGAGTTGTTTATACACTGATTATAAATTTTAGACCTTGAAAGGCACCGAGTGCCCCATCCTTAGTTGAATATGTGTATGAAATGTGATCCGGCGGGTAGGTATTGAGTGTCCGATGCCAGGAAAACTCATTTTCTAATTCAGGGAATCGTGTCAGTGTTTACAAAGGGCGCTGAAAAATATTATGTGTCAATTGTGTAGTTATACTCGAAGAATGGCCTTTAAGAATTTTATGTGTGATTAATTGTAAATTTATTTCTTTGTGATATTATGGAAATTTTGATAAATGTAAGATTGTGATTTTACAATATGGTATTTTAGGAAATGGTGAATTTAAATTTTGTGTACACCCACTAAGTAGAAATACTTAGCGTATTGGATTTACCATGCACAGGTTGTTGATTGGACATTGTAGATAGGAGCAGAAGGGGAAGTATCTGCAGCATTTCCAGTGAGTCACATCCATCCATACTTTAGGTAATTATCTTTTGGTACTATACACATATTAAAGTACATGTACATGGACGTATATATATATATATATATGTATATATGAAGTCTTGAAAATATTTTGTATTCAAAGTGTGGATTTGTAAACTAGTTGTTATATAGATTTTTAATTCATATTTACTTATATATATATATATATATATATGGATATGATTTTCATTGAATGGATAATATCCATAAACGTTTGAGTGGTGGAGTTGAATTTAGGTCGAATGGGAAGTCCGAAAATGATAGTTGAGAAAATGCATTTCTTTTAGAAGTGTTTTCTTCCGATATGCAGGTTTTTAAATTTTTGGGTTTATAGAAAAATAGACGGAATTCTACCAGATTTTATAAAAATAAATAAATAAATAACAAAAATATTCATTAGAAAAATAATAATGAATAATGTAACATTCTTCGATTCGATTTCCATTCCAATGAGAGTCGAGTAGAGGGTGTTACAGAATATTTTTGAGCTAAATTAATGTATTTACTCGATAAAGAGGAAAAAAAGTTTAAGCAACTTAGAAAATTTTTTTATATACCTATAGTTTACCCTAGCCTTAAAGATTACAGGCCAAAGTACTGTATACGTGTATGACAAGTGTAGTTGGGAGCATCACTAACTATGGGGGGTCTGAGTCATAGTCAGTCAGTCACTCTCTACATGTATACGGTAGTGTAGATCTATCTGATGTTAAGGTGGGTATCGCGATCCCCGAGGTCCTTCATCGGCGACTACACAGAGAGATTTTCCCAATTCTAGTGACGTGTGTGAGTTCTGTTACTATTATGTATAGGTACCGTCACAAATGATAAGTTTCCCTGAGTTACCAAATAAGGTAAGTTTCAGAAAGAGAAATACGTCATTAGACGTGAGTTTGCAGATATAAAAAAAAAAGGTATACTACGAGAAAGATTTATGAGCATCTATATTATTTTCAAATAAAAATTACTTTTATATTGTGCTTGATTTATATTTTATCAATTCAAGTTATAGTATTAGTTTTCTTAGAAATTTTTTGGGAGGTGTATTCACATTCTGAAAAAAAAGTTTCAAAGTTAATAAATACCTACTCACTGAGTTATTACTCACCGCACGTTTCCTTATTTCATAAAAACCCTCCCTAGGTGCAGGTGCGAGCCAAAGATTTAAGGGTGCTCTGTCAGGTGTGCATGAGGATTGATATGTGACGTAACTGCACTAGTTCGTTTGCTACACATTATCATGTATTGCATATCTTTTGAACATAATACGTGTTTCATAAACTTTGAATTGAAAACGTATATTTTGTGTATCTCATATTATATTTTGTGAACCTTGTGTGCATTTTATTTTATTTAACTTTAGTGGATTTCTTGTTATCTTGAATGAAATTGTATTTGAAAAAGTATTTCGAAGAGTTTCATAAAGGTTTCAGTAAAAGAAAAAGGTTTAGCTTCACGAGAACCTTTCAACTGGTGCAAATCCCGTCTGAGGGGCCATCGTAGAGTTGCCGGACAGGCTGCCTAAGGTATAAATAAGAGGGTCTGTCAGTTTTAAAAAGGCTTAACTTCATATGAATGTTTCAGGAAGCAGTTCTCAATTGAAAGGCCACCGTGGGGTTACCGGATAGGTCACCTTGAGTATAAGAGTTGGGGCTTGTCATCATAAATCACAAATTTCATTTTAAAATTTATTAAAAAACATAATCTAAAATCTATGGATTTTAAGTATACTTTAAAAATTTCAAAACACGTTCTAAAATCCATATCTTATAAAACATGCATACTAACATAATTCACTTTTCTCAAATCATGAAACATAATTCAAAATCTTGAAACATGCTTCAAAACCTTAAAAACATATATTAAAATTCATAAATCACAAAACACATTTAAATCTCAAAACTAATAAAAGTTGGAACATAATAAAAACACTTTCATAAATCAAATTTAGAGAAACTATCCACTCATTAGGTTACTCCCAAGTTCTAGAAATCCTCTTGCACTTATCTTCTTTTTGGAACCCTTTTCACCTAAAATAACATCAAAAACTTATTTAGGATCTACAAAAACTAAACTAAGAAAATTGATTCTAATTTAGAACTAGTTTCTTACCACAATTTCATCTCCAAAATTCTATGATTTTCTTCACCTTTTCTTATTTCTCCTTCCTTCTTTCTCCTCCGTTTCCCTTGATTTTTCTTTCTCCCTTTGATGTGTGTTCGGCCATGATAGAGAGAAATGGTTGCAGTTGTTTTTTTATCACATATATATATTTATATATATATATATATTTTCATGTATAGCCAAAATTATATATATCTAACCAACTTTTCCACCACTCATTTTTCCATTAAATAAAAATCTAACCAAGTGTCCCTTTGCATTTCCAATCTTGCCATTTCCATAATATTTCATTTCCATTCTTGTCATTTTTAGAGATTTCTTTCTTTTTTTCATCAATTGTCCTTCAAAAATTCCATAATTCATTCTCTTGTATGGTGGACAATTTTACCTTTCTTACATACTCCTTCTTTACCATTTTACCCCTCTCACATCTTCATTTTACATGTTTGTCATTAGGTGGGTGTATTTAGAAAAACAATTAGATGTGATTAGAAAAAAAATTGAGCCTACTAGTTCTTATTGGGCTCACTTGAATTATTTTTTCTTTGGGCATTTTAATATAAGTTTCTAATTGTACAATTTGTGATTTTATTTGAACCCCACTTAAATTTCAATAAGAAAGATATACATATATATAACCTATTAGACCGATTCAAATTCGGGGTGTTACAATTCACCAATAACCTATTAGACTAGTTTGAATTCGGGTTGTTACAATATAGATACATAATATGTTCTTTAAAAGGAAAAAAAAAAGATAAATAAATATACAATATGCTTACAATAATATTATTAAGAAAGTTTTTTTTTTCTTTATAGCCTATTATAACGAGTTATATGATCAAAAGATGACATTACATCTTAAACACAATGTTGTATATTGTAATTCATCCATAATTTTAACTAAAGACATTTTTGTAACTTACAATTAATTCATTCCAATTCCAAAGCAAAGTAGACAGCTCAATAAGAATACTGCGGATTTTGATTTCGATTCCGATTTTTATAGTTGAAATAAACAACTTATTCTAATTCAAATATATCATTTTGATTCTAACCTATTTTGATTCTAGATCATTTTGATTCTCATTTCGATTTTTATACTTAAAGTAAACGCACTGTAAATGTGATCACATTTATTAATTTATTGATTGTGATCACATTTACTGATTATAATCATATATATTTAGTTATAATAATATATAACAAAGTATAATCACACATTCAGAATGTAATCATTCATTTTTCTTATCAAGTGTATGTATATCTCAGATGCACCCAATAGATCCCATATATACATATATATAATTTCTATGATTAGTGCCTCTTAACTTTAAAAGGTTAGGACAAACCAATCAAATTAACTCATTATATTCTCTCTCCTAAATTAAACTCTCTCTCCTATTTAATTCAAATGCAATGATTGAATTTGATTGATTCGCTTCAATTTTAAAAAATTAGGAGACACTGATAGTAGAATCATTTTTTATATAATGTTTTTATAATTAAGTATATATTTAATTTTAAAAAGTAAAGACTATCCAATCAAATTCATCCATTGCATTTGAATTAAATAAAAGAGAAATTTGTTTTAGCAGAAAGAATGTAATGGATGAATTTAATTGATTGATTATCACTTTTTAAAATTAGGTATACCAGATTACAAAAACTATATATATATATATATATAAGATTTTTATAATTAGAACATAACTTTAAAATATAAAGACCAATCAATTAAATTCATTTATTATATTATATTTTTTAAAATAAATTCTCTCTTTTATTTAATTTAAATGAAATTAATAAATTTGATTGATTGATCCTTATTTTTTTAAATTATGATTTTCTGATTATCAATATCTTATATATATATTAGCGGTGGAAATGTGCAATCCGGAGTAACGTAAACGGGGAAACGTAAACGGAGCAAGTGAGATGTATGAAAGTGAAGGTTTAGGACTTTGGGTGAGAGGAATGCCAGCGAAGGAACTTGCTTTTATCTCACGCCGTCACCACACCTCTCTCAGAGTCAGACTTAGCAGACCAGAATCTCACCATCTCGTCAGTAAATAAATTCCCCAAACAGCACTTTGTCAGATTAGGGTTCCTCGCACACTCTCTCTTTCTTCGGTATGGAACCTTCTTTTCTTCCCTGTTACTTTATACCCTTTTCTTCTCTCTTTCTCTTTGCTCCTATTTTTGTTGAAATAAATAAAAGGGTTTGATTTGGTTTTGTTTTGATTTATGCCCAGGTTGCAAAAGTATCATTCTTGTATTCTAACTTGACTTTTGTTTTTGGGGATTTTTAGGCTGAAATTTTGTGTTTGAATTGATCTGCTCTGGTGGGTATTGGTTAGATTTTGGTTTTCAATTATGAGCTGAAACATCAGTGTTTGTTGCTTATACAATGCTCAAACAATGACAAGTTGAAGTGTTAACAGTGTTAAAGGTGATAAAATTGGTGGGTTTAGAAATGGAGGATGGAAGGGTATTTGGTGATGATTATGTAAATATGAATAGGGAAGAAGATGAGGAAGAGTTTAGGAGCTGTTGTGAAGATGATAATGAAGATGATGATGATGATGAAGTATGGAAGGAGACTGAAGAAGCAAAGGAGGAGGATCTTGCTCTTGATGAATTTTCAGTGAAGTTGTTCTTCAAGGGTGTATCAATACCTGACACTGGGGACTCTGCTTCTGGCTTATCTGGTATTGGTGTTGTCATGGAGAGACCATCCCATCTTCCTGTTATGCAGCTCCAAAAGAAACTTGATCTCTACGTAGACCAATCTGTGGCCGATTATTTCGCTCTAATGGATGCTCTAACTGAAGCTATGCACAATAAAATCCGACGTGTCTATGCCTTCACCGATTCTCAACTGTTGTATGATCAGGTTAAAACTTCTATACTACTTTTGCAGTGGTATGCTTGTTTGTTTTAATAGTAGATTGTTGTTTTCTGCAGCATACTAAAAAATTTGATAACTTGAATGTTCCAATTGTCAAATTTCATGTATACGTTCCTTTATGTGTTACTTAGCTAGTGCAGTTTTGGGCATTTTGATCTTTTAGTTCCAGTAAAAGGAATGAAGTCTCTTATATGTTATGCTTTTTTGAAATCATACTTAATAGCAATAAGTTGCTTTTCACTGTTTTATAATCTTATGTGAAATTTCTTTCTTGGAATTAATTACAGTACAATTGCATTAAATGATCATAATCTTTTAACTTTTAAATTTTGGTAGATTACTTGTGCGGAGAAACTTGATGTCCCTATTCTGATGGCACTGAGGCAAAGAATCGTAGAACATATCAGTAATCTGGAAGCTTTTGTTTTGAAACTTGTGCCTAGTATTAATCTTGAGAGGCCACTTCAATTAGCTCAAGTAGCAATTGGGATTGTCTCTTATCCTGCCAAAGGTGATAAATCTCTTGAAAATTGTTCTATCTGCTGTGAGGACAAACCGTCTCCAATGATGATCACAATGGAGTGTTCCCACAAATTCTGTTCACAATGTATGAGAACTTATGTTGATGTGAAAGTACAGTCTTCTCAGGTTCCGATTAGATGCCCTCAGCTGAGATGCAAGTATTACATATCTACCAGAGAGTGTCGATCGTTTCTTCCGCTCACTTCTTATGAGTCATTAGAGACAGCCCTTGCAGAAGCAAATATTCTTCACTCAGATGGAATCTACTGCCCCTTTCCAAATTGTTCTGCATTGTTGGATCCTCGTGAATGTTTGTCTGCTAGGGCAAGTTCATCAAGTCAATCTGATAATAGCTGTGTTGAGTGTCCAGTCTGTCAAAGATTTATCTGTGTGGAATGTGGGGTTCCCTGGCATTCTTTAATGACCTGTGAAGAGTATCAGAATCTTCCATTGGAGGAGAGAGATGTGGCAGACATTACCTTACATCGTTTAGCACAAAATAAGAGGTGGAGGCGTTGCCAGCAGTGCCGTAGAATGATTGAGCTCACTCAAGGTTGCTATCACATGACCTGCTGGTAAGATATATATTACTTTCTTCATGCATTTGATGCTGTTTGCCAGAAACAAGTTGATGAAATTCTCTTTCTCTCTCCACAACACCATAGTTTAAGTCTAAAACTCACTAACAAAACATTCTTTGTTGTCCTAAAATTGTGTGAATGGCCTTCTTATAATGTGTATTTTGTTATTGCTATTACAACAAAGCAAGTAAACAGGTATGCTAGAAGGTTTACATTATCATTTGTAAAATGTCGAATTGCTTTACTATTTTGTACTGGGTCTGGATGTCTGGTCACAATAATGTAAGAGAAAGTTCAAAATCTACACAGTCTGAATATAGTCAGCCAATTTTCTTATTTTCTTGAGAACAGGTTGATTAAATCTTTGAACAATGAATTTTGAAGAATTATGTATTGGAATATATAAGATAAAGAAAACTGTATCTAACAAACATATTAAGATTAGGTGATATGGTTACATGATTGTCTAATCTCTATCATAGATACTGTATGGAAAAATGATCTACCAGTTGAAAGCAATGTACATGTGGATTGCAGAGTATGTCAGTTGTAGTCCCTCCTGTTTCTTGTAGTTTGCCTTTAGGAATTGAGGTCTTTGAAACTTTAAATTTAGAATTAAATCTCTAAAAGCTCTAGAAATTCGTTGTTGTGATAATGGTGAATGATAATGATGATTGATTATTAGCATTTGTTTCAAATTCCTCTTTATATTTGACAAAATGAGCACTTGTCTCAAATTCCTGTGAGGGACCTTAGATGTAGTGATGGTGCATTTATTGTCTATGACAAGGCAAGCAGATCAATCAGTAACTTTTGAATTGCTTCGAACCTTAAAAATGATGTGAAAAGGATAAAAGCTTACATTGTTTTTTAGATTTTAATTTTCCTCATGGGGCTGATTGTGCTCGATAAGTCTTGACTCTTGATGAAGAGGTTCTCCCAATTATCCCGGGTTCTGACTTAATGATTGAGGTTGAGTTGGGTGGCTTCAAATTCCTTGAATGGAAGATGGCTGATCTTTTTAAGGTGTCAAAGGATGATAGTGGTTGATCTTTTCTATGAAAGAAAGCATGGTGTGCCGGTTTTCATATTAAAGTGTGTTTCATTGTTTAGAAAGCATTGTTGGAATAATTCTTATAGCTTAAAATTGAACGCAAACTCATTTGACAGATCTTGATATGGTTAATTCTCTTAATATGTCATCCACTTGCCCTTGAAATCATGCCTTGCATCCATTCCCTTTTCAAGATGACCTACACAATTGTAATTTAAACTTTTGTGCTGTCAGAAGTTAATTTTTGGAGTAAAAGTAAATATTTTTAAGGTCTTTCTTGCTTTTTAATATGTGGGTTGTCCAGAACCTAGTGATAAACATCTGAAGGGGCAGTAAAAACCTCATGTCAGGTCCTTGAATCTGCTTGTTCTCTTTTAGAATGCTCGTGGTTATTGACTCTATATCTTAGTTTCCTTTTCTTTTAGTCTCTAAAGTATCCACTTGTATATGCCATAGATATTTGATTCATTAATATTTTTTAATAAAAGAAACAGTAGACATAGTAATATGTGGATGTTGCATGTGCAGTTAGGGGTGGGCGGAGTTAAAACTCATGTACAGGTGTTTAATGGTAGAATAAGTATATTATGAATGGAATAATAATATGACACAATAGATCAGTTGCTATGATGGAATAATTGTTGATCTATTGAGAAGCTAAACTTTCTTGATCTTTCCTTTGTTCGTCATTTATGGATTGTCCTTTAATCAGGATGATTTGAACTAAATTGCAACTTATGTAATTCGCATTTGAATGGTTTAGTTCTAATAATTCAAGCTGATATGGATTGTCTTTAGGGTTAAGAATTGTTTATGTACGTTATGAGATGTATTTTTCTTTCACTTTAATAAGTTTCTTCATTATATATATATATAAATCAATAATTAAATAAATAGCAACACTGTAGAACTGTAATTCTGTTTAGAGATATCTATAGGTAGCAACATCAGAAATGGTAGAATAAGAGATGAACACTGGAAGCACTAGAATGTGGTTCAGTCCTCTGTAAGAAGCATAATAAATGGCACCAGTCTCGATACTGATTCGATTCATGTTAGAAGTGCAAGAAGGGAAAACCAAAATAAAAGGAGCCATGTCTTCGGAATGTATAATTTTTTGTGGACCCTAGCTAGCGTTGGATTGTGAAGGAAATTATGTACCAACTCTCACTGTTTAGCAGTTAAGATTTTGTTGAATTGAGTTGACTAGATAAAGAGGAGTGTTATTGGTTCAGAACTTCTGAGTCTTCTTGATATTAATTCCTGCAATGCATCATACTTCTTTCATTCAATTTGCATCATGTCATATGTGAATAAATCTGATTGGCTTCATTCCATCATGCTACATGACAAGAATTGAATGGAAGATATGTGGTGCATCTAAATGGATAAACCGATTAGTGGTTTATTTTCTACTTTAGGGAATACTGTTTTTTAATTCATTGTTTTTTTTTTTTTTTTTTCCCTTTTGTTAGAGGTTGATTATTTTGTCATGGAAAGTAGCATTAGAACTGAAAAACGATCTGCATCCACAACCACACAACAATCAGTTAAAGTGAGGAAGTAGCAGTCTACCTAACCTTTGACAAACTTTGGAATTCTTAGCCAAACTTCTTTCCTAATTTTGATTTGTATGAGGTTAGGTATGTTGTTGCTTGATTGCTTTGCTGTATAGTTGTGGAAATAGATGGTTTGGACTTTGATACCTAATTAATGGAGAACAAGAAGAAATAAAAAAACACAAGAAATTAAGGGAAAATATATGATGTTAATGATCTCAATTCATTAAAGTTTGCTAAATAATAAACTTTAGGCTCCTATTTATTAAGACCAAATGTCAAAAGCAATCAGGAAGAAAAATCAAATTAAAACAAGTAGGGAATCTACTTTTTATGACAAAGTAATCAACGTCTAAAAAAGAAAATAAAATACACACCGAAGGAAGAAAACATCCTCAGCAAATATAAAATTGTGATCTGTAATTAGTTTCTAAATCAGAATGACTCAATATTCCTTTCTTATCTTACGGTTTGAAATCCAAATTTCTCACTTTTGGGATGATCTCTCAATGCCGGAAACAGTCTACGGCTAAACTGGATAAATTTTATGCAGTGGAATTTTTGTCATCTACTAATTTCATTCCAAGATGATTTATCAATGCCCAAGACTATCGTTAGCTGGAGTCTAACTACATAAGTTTTACATGGTGCCTGCTGTGTTCTGTTAATTGTGTGTTTCTTGTATGTTTCACGTAGACTAGCATGCACACTATTTGAGCTTCGTTAACTAAATTGTTGATCTTATAAAAGTATTGATATATTCAAGTTAGACTGTGGAGCAAACTAATAAATTAGAACCTTTTAATAGTACACTTGATCCCTAGACCTAGGATAAAATAATTTGTGCAACGTTTTACAGCATTAAACATGTCAACTGGTAGTAAAAGAATAGTTAATTTACATGGAGATGTTTTGTTTTAATTTGGAATATCATATTTTGAGCGTTCTGGTTATAATTTAAATCAACAGATGGCTACACAGCGTAGGTTGGTTATTATAAAAACATGACCAAGCTATTTTATTGACAAGACGGTAGAGCATGGGTTTATTCTGATTTTGTTACTTGGCATGCATGTTTTGTGTTGTGTGTGTATATGCAAGGGTGCTGAACAAGTCAAGTTTAATGTGTTCTATTCCATTCCAAAGTTTTAAAATGAAATCTGCTTGGATTTTTGAATTTCAGGTGTGGACATGAGTTTTGTTATTCTTGTGGTGCTGAATATAATGATGGGCAAAAGACTTGTCAATGTGCATTTTGGGATGAAGACAATTCAGAAGACTTGGTCACCCAGTCTGTCCAAGAATCAGAACAATGGGCATGGCAAAATTTCAATTCTCTCCCACTGATCATGGATTCTTACTCAGACCAAGAGCGATCACAGTTGGCCATAATTCAAAGATTCCTCACTGAGGGTTTCAGCCTCAGTGATCATAATCCATACCAATCCCCACCCCGCTGTACAGATTCCTATGTAGATGCTATGAAAGATATCCATCATCTTCCTTGGCTTGAAACATTCGTCTCTGTGATAAGTGACAACTACTACGATGAGTACATCCAATGAAACCAGTAAAGAGGAAGTTAGGGAATAAGTGCTTGTCAACAGTTACTACTATAAGGGGGGTATGAGTTCCTCACTCAATTCTTCACCCCATTTTTTTCCCCTTTACACGGAGTGTAAAGTATGACGCTCCTCATTGCCATGTATTTTTCTTGATCATTACAACCAAACAATGGCTTGTCATAAGACTATAGGAGGAAAAGCATCTATGCTTCGTAGTTGCATTCTTCGAAGAAAAAAAAAAAAAAAAAAATACTGAAGCCTGTTGTCAGTGAATTGGAAAAGAAAAATCAATGAAATAGTTTTAATCTTGCTACTCTGTCAGTATGCAGTGAATTCTTATAGCCAATAAGAGGCAGGTTTTTTACTTGCTACTTTCTCAAAATGCAATGAATTATTATTCCAAAATCAATTCAGGATACGTGTCTTCTCATCCCCCATTGTGTAATACTGTTTTCTTTCACTGTTTGTAAAAATTATGTCAACAATAATGAGTCTGTTTTTAGCTGTAAAGTAAGTCCTGTTCGTGTATATAAAGGTTGAGTGATTTTACTGGAGGGGCAGAGTAAGTTTTAGAGTGTCTGAAACTCAACTAGTTTCTGAATGTAAGTTATCTATTACAGTCTTTGTTTTTGTTTACTCTGTCTGAATGTCTAGCTATAATAGCAAGGCCATTGAATTTCTCACATGAAGAATCACAAAAGCCTGATCTAGATTCTGTTTTCAAATGGTCCATTTTAGACGATGTGAGAATAGTTTCAAAAGAATTAAGATTTTTACAGCTTAATTTATCAAAAATAAGATCTGAAAATGGTAGATTGTGAATTAGTGGCAGATTCAGAAATTATATTAGATTGGGCACTTTAGTAAATTAACAATAATGTTAAAATTATGGTAGCAAAATATGAAATTTTCACTTTGTTTAATTTTTAGTTGTCTCTAGCCAACCTCAGAATATCTGAAAAAGAAAATAAAAATGAAAAATATGTTTAATTAAATATATATAATTTTACAATTTGAAAATTCTCAAATTTTAAAGTATAAGAAGAAAATGAAATAATATTTCCACCAATTAGTAATCCGTATACCAATTGATAATCCATATAAAAAAAAGGTAACTTAATTATTAATTTGTGATTAAAGCATAATCATTAGTAATTATGTAAATTTTAAATTTAAATTGGAAATTAATTTTTTATTAGAAATTAAACTTAACAAACAAAACATAAAATATCACTTTAGTTAGATGAGAACAAATAAAAAATAAGAACTAAAAATTAAAACATGATTGTACATTGAGAAATTATACGTAACAAATTAAAATTTAAAATTTTAGGATTTATTGATTTGATTTTCAAACTAAGTTAAAGATATCAATATTTAAAATGTGTAATAAGACATTAATATTTCAATAAAAATTATAAATGCATTTACATTTATTTTTTTATGATGTACGTCATTATTGTTAGGGAATTTAGCAAAATTACTGTTTTTTGATACCTTATTTACATAATTATGCTCTCACTAAAAGAAATTGTAAAATTACCCTAAATTACCTTAAATGCCCTTAATAAATTAAAACCAACTCATTAATACAAGTCATTAATTATTTACCAACCTAATTAAACTATAATAAAATAAACAAAACACGTCATCAAATAAATACCATCCACCCACATTAATCCATCCTCCATCACAATTTTACTCTAACAATATTTTTTTTTTCTTTATAAATTTTAGTCTTGAATGGAAGAAAAGTTAAAAATTTTGGGTGTTGATAAAGGTTAAAAATTCTGGGTGTTGATAAAGGTTAGTGTTTATAATTGACTTTTTCAAGGAATTAGATGAAAAAAATGGTTACAAGAAAAAATTAATGTTCGATTCAACAAGTGACCTAATATTGGGTTGAATTGACATCGACTCACTTTTTGACCTGGAGTCGTTATTTTGACCCTCGGGTCAAAATGATAACTTGAGTTAGAAAGTGATCTAATGTCGGGTCAACCTAATACCGAGTCACATTCTAACCCAAGGAGATAATATTGACCTAATAGGTCAATAGCACTTGTTGACCTAAATCGGGTCAAGAAGTAAGCTTCGGGTCAATTTTAGACCCAATGTCGGGTTGACCAAATATTGGATAAGCTTTTGACCTGATTTGGGTTAACAGGTAAGCTTTGGGTCAAAAACTAACCTAATATCAAGTTAACTTGCCATTAAATCAATTTCTAATCAGAGGGTATAATTTTGACTAGATCGGGTCAAAATTATCTCTACGGTAGGAAATGACCTGATGTTTGTAAACCTGTTGACCAACATCGAGTTATTTCCTAACTCAAAGAGATAATTTTTTCCCAATAGGAGTATTCGGGTCAACAAGCTTCAGGTCAAGAAATGACCCGATATTGAGTAAATTGCTAATTATATGTTATCAAATTACTCCTCAAGTCCTGTAACTGTAACGACTATATGTTATCAAATTTTCAAGATTAAGGATGTCTATTGTACAACTGATTTTCAATTAGGGTGGACAATGGAAAGCAATTGTGAGGTTTACTAATATAAGAGAGCAAGGGTTTTTAGATTTCCACGGGATGCAACTTTTAAGCAACTATTAGATAAAACATAGCATGTCACAAGTATTAATAAAAACCATTACCGAGCTATATTAACTAATATTGCTCAAACCTTTCGTTCAAGCATGTGTTGGTTAATTTTTTAATAAATCAATTCATTAAAACCTTGCAAGTGTACAAATCATTTTATTGAGTATAGTAACAAGCAAAGGTCAATCCCACAAGGAGTTTCAACTTATTTTAATTTTAAGTTTATTTAAATCCTAAACTAAAAACATTTAAATTAAATAAAAGGGGTTTTGAATTTGGATTGAGACCTAAACTAAATAAAGAAAATCAATGATAAAGGTTTAATTAAGACATCCTATCTACACTAAACAATCCCTCAATTTGCTTAAAAGATAATAAAGCAAGTTTATAATAATGCATGATGAGATATTCATGACAAGGTATGATTAACTCATACCGTATAGATTCTTAGTTAATATGCAACTCGCATAATGTCTACATAAATACGTATGTTCATAATTATAATCTAGTATGATATCTACTTAGGTTTAATAATTGAAATCCATTAAGCATTACAAGAAAATGAATATCACGTAAATTCTAGAACATGATGTCTATCCTACATATTTATAAATTAATATCCCTCAATTGGTTCGCAAGTAAAATGTCGACGTTGGATTTCAGTCGACAAGTATTCAATGCCCAATGTCTGCAATCAATGTGAGAAAGCACAAATACCAAGAAAGAACACAGACAAAAACCGAGAATCAAATAAGGAACATAAGATTTTTACGTGGTTCAGCAATAATAGGCCTACGTCCACAACTGTCTATCTCTTAAATTCTGCAGAGTGACATTATATTATTAATTATTCTCTGATTTCGTTACAATGATTTTAACCTCCTATTTATAGGGAAAGAGACGTTACAATTCTGGTTGCAACAAAATAGGAAAAGAATTCCGAATTAATTACATGTTCCAAATGATTTAAATAAAATCAGAAAAATCAGGAAGAGAATCATAAATTAATTACAATTCCTATTCGGTTGGAATAATATCAGGAAATTGCCATAATTATCTCAAAATAAGGTTGATTTGAATTTGACTAAACTTCCATATCTGATGAGGGAATCACGGTTTGATTGGGTAACTACCATATTTGGAGAGAGAATCATGATCGGATTAGGCAACTGCCTAATTTGGAAGATACTGCATTTATTACGCTCTTAAGCGAGCTGCCGTCTTTGACGGTTTGCGAGCTGGAGCTCGATGATAAGCGAACTAGGAATTCGTTGCAAACTGAGGGGATTACTTGAGCGAGCTGAAGAGCTCGCTAGGCTTAGAGCTATCATCTGGGCCTTGTCTGATGGGCCTTGACTGGGTTGACTTTATCGGGCCTAAACTAGGCTTTTACCAGCCCATTTAATGAGTCCGAAAAATGCATACAACATCAGCCCCCCAGCTCTCAGTTCGTTTTGCGAGCTGGGAGCTTGAGCTTGCTGGTAAAAGCTGGCTTCCTTGGCACGTTAACTTGAATAACCGCC
This sequence comes from Litchi chinensis, assembly GCA_019925255.1. Lineage (NCBI taxonomy): Eukaryota > Viridiplantae > Streptophyta > Magnoliopsida > Sapindales > Sapindaceae > Litchi > Litchi chinensis. The sequence continues at coordinate 1,140,463 of CM034469.1, forward strand.
TCTGCGCCCTTTCAAATCCCACCTTTTCAGCTGCAACACGTGGCAGTCATGCAGGAGGTCACTGAAACGACGCCTGCACGTTCCTTACACCCGCATTTAATGCGTACGTCTTTCAACTGACGGCTGATGATTACAAAGCCGTACATCGCGCTGCACCGTTGGATTTATGACGGTTACATAGCAGACAGATCTAATGGCTGGGGTTCAAGCTCGCTTGTCTATATAAACTGATGGAGCCTTTTTATTTTCTTCTTTCATTTGTCATTTTCTCTCAAAGCAGCCAAGCAACCATGCAACCAAGCTCAAAGAACTCTCTGATTTTTCACGAAATCAACACCTCCAGCCACCGTTTTCACATTTTCATCAGGGATTCAAGGTAAACATCTGATTTCTTTCTTCAAACTTTCAGCTTTTGGTCTATGTTGCTGAATTGATGTTGTATTATGCTTGTGTTTTGCCACCGTTGTATCTGAAATGGTTTGAATATGACATGTTCTTGATATTAGACTGTAGCTGTTGAGACTTTGCCATTATGAGTTTCTTTTTGAACAAAACTTTTCAACTTCTGTTGATTTGATCTTGTTACATGTATGTTTGCGAGCTGACTGTTGTTTGTGGCCTGTTATGCATGCGAACTGTAGAATTACACATCCGTAGACCATTAGCTCGCAGGTCGTTTATTCATAGGTTGAGCCCCCCATTGTAAGAGCGATCTACGAACTAGGGAACTTAGAAAATATTTTGGCATTTCAATAATCTGTTCGCTGCGATCTGAAAATGATTATTCTATACAGATGTCTTCAAGTGGAGCTCACAAGATCAGTAAATCAGCTCAGGGCGGAAAGCGAGCAAATACCCAGCAGCGAGCTGAAAAGAAAAAGGGAGCTGGCAAAACGTTTGCACATCATCCTTCAGAGTTATAGTTTTTTGATGTGGTAGGGCTTTGCATTCAATTCCGTATCCCTATGGGTTGTCGCGCACCGATACCCATTCCTAAAAACCATGCATGCTATCCACCAAAGGGGTACGTTGCTGTCAGTGCCCAACATCTCGAGCAGGGACTAAGGTTCCCCATTCACCCTTACCTGATCGCATTCCTCAACGCGGTTAAGCTCGCATTATTCCAATTGACACCGAACTCTTATGCACAGCTGACCTCGCTGGCTTTGGCCTTCCTCAGGAATGGCCTTACTCCCCCAACCCCAAAGATCATACAACAATTTTACAACTTCAAGGCTTTAAGCACAAAAGAGGGAGAAAAACCCGACGGCATCTATTACCTCACAACTCGCCCGTCAGAATATAAGGACCTTTTGCCCCAAGGAGAAGCGAAAGGCAAGTCCAACGTAGGAAAGTATAAAACGAGCTGGTTTTATGTTTCCTGCCCCTCTCTCGCGAGCCTCAATAATCGTAGTTTCGTCCTGGAACCAGGTATGTAGAAAGAAATTTAGCGAGCTGATTTTATTATTATTATATTATTTGTTTTTATATGTTTTACTTTGTAGTGCTGAAAGCGGACAAGACTCCTCTTAGCAATGAGGAGAAAGGGGCTCTTAATGCGCTTGCGAACTCGGAGGAAGCGAGCATCAGCAGCAAGTTCAACGATGCTCTTCTTAGCGCTTGTGGCCTTACCCCTCCCAAGGATTCTCCGCAGTTGCGACCTGAAGAAGACATAGGGACCATGGGTGATATCCTTATACTTCCTTCTGTTTTTGAAGTCCCAGTTAAGGAAGGGGACACATCTGCTCCTCGACCTTCAAAACCTGTCACTACTTCGCGAGCAACGGGAGCAACTCGGGCACCTACTTCAGCTCATAAAGCTTCTGCTAAAGGTGCCTCTGCTAAAGGTGCTTCTGCTTGCACCACAGCTCCAGCTCACGCAGCCCCTCTTGTACAAATGGATTCATCCCTTTCTCCCAATCTTCCAAATGTTTCAGAAGCTCCTTTGCCTGCTTCAATAGTTCCAACATCCGCTGAAGCAATACCAGCTCCAGCTCGCACCCCAACAGTGGGTGCATCTTAAAAAACTACTTCTCCAGTCCCTGCTCCTTCCACTGGGCGAACTCCAACCAACAGGAAGAAACTTGCTCTTTTGAAGTGCCCTTCTGATCATCCTACCCAAACTCCAGCCCCTCTGGCTATTCCAGCTAATAAACCTGCTCAAACTTTGACCTCAACCACTCTACCTAAGCGACCTGCTGAGGTTTCAGCCACTCCAGCTGCTTCATCAAAACGGCCTAAACAGACTGCTGCTAAGGCAAAAATTTCCTCAGCCGCTACTCCTAGTAAGGTGCCACTTTCAAATGCTTTTGCGGATCTTCAATTGGTTCCGGCTTCCAGCTCGTAACTTGGAAAAGGGGATGCTCCTCCTAAGGTTGCTTCCCAAGCAACCCGAGCTGGCACCAGCAAGCATGTAATTAGGCGTACCGTCGCTTCGCGACGTAATACCTTTTCAACTGATGAGCCTGATATCCCTGAGCGTGAAAGGACTCCTTCCCCCACAAGACCAGAAACCGAGCTCGGATCTAGGGGGAGATATTTGACTTCCTTTATTGACAACTGGACACCTATTATGTTTACTCATGCAAGAGTCTTGGAGAATAAGTCCCTTACGGGCAGGGAGTTGAACGAGTTCGCAGCTCGTCATTCTATGCTGGTAAGTCATTTTTCCTCGTCCGTTTGTCTCTTTTACTTTATTGCATATTAACTCATGAAATGTTCAGGGTGCCCTTGCTACAATGAAGCAATGGAGATTGACAAAGGACACTGATGAACGAATAATGAAGCTTGAACTGGAGTTGGAGGCTGCTAATGAAGATATAGCACACTTAGCTGAGAAAACCACGGAGAGCTTCGAGGCAAAGATGGCCGAGGCGAACAATGCTAAACAGGTTATCGAGGAAGCTCTGTTGGAAATACAAAAAGAGCGTGATATGCTAAGAGAAGTGCTCGAGCAGACTGATCAGCGGGCTGAGCTAGCCCAAAAACAAGCTGAGGACCACGAGGCACAGTTAGCTGCAGTAAACAGTACTTAGCAGATCGTTGAAGAAGCTCTGCAAAGAATGGGAAATGAACGTGACACGTTCAGGAATGAGCTACACCAACTAAGAGAAGAGCTAAGGGACTCTGAGCAGCAGGCCAAGCTGGCCGAGCAGCGGACCGAGCTGGCCGAGCAGCGAGCTACAACCGCAGAGGATAAAGTTGAAGTGTGCGATCGTCAAGTCGAGACTGCAGTGGAGCAAGCTGAAACTGCTGAGAAATGGGCTGAGGAAGCTGAAAAGTGAGCTAATGAAATGGAGGCCGTAGCTAAACGCGCTGAGGGGGCTGAGCATCGAGCTGAGGTGCTTAGGCAACAAGTAGGGGAGGCCATACAGCGGGCTGAGGTTGTGGAGCAGTGAGTTGAAGCCATGAAGAAAGAAGCTGAGGTCGTTAACTACCATGCTGATAATACCTTCGAAGAGTTGACGGTCTACCGCGAACAATCTTTACAGGAATTAGAGATGAAGGTTGTTGAAGCAAGGGACGAGGCTGAGGAAACAATAGGCCGCGACTTTCTCTACACACTGTGGATGTCCCATCCGGAGATGGATTTTTCTATCTTTGGGGATGTGGGACTTGAAATTGTAGAGGAGCTTAAAGCAAGGGCTACCTCGTCCTTAGTTGATCCAACTCCTTCAGTAGAGGAAGCTCATGGTACGACCTCCCAAAATGAGCCCCTTATTGACCTTGATCCCCCTGGCATATCTCCTTCTCATGAAGAAGCTTTAGTGGGCCCAGATCCTCCAGCTCTAGATTAAGAGCTTGTTTTCTTTTCTCTTTCAATTTGTAAACAACTTTTATGCTTAATGAAATTTCTTTCATTACTTTTTTCTGTGTTGAATACATTTAAGCTATTGCATATGTCATATCATATTTTGTGATCTTCAACTTTAGAGTTATTAAATTTCTTGCGAGCTGATCGTTAATGAACTCGAAATCTGATAATAATTAAAGCAATCGTTTAACTCATCAGTTAATAAAATCTTGTAAATGTAAATAATCAACAGTTGGCTTTTTAGACTCTTTATTAATTATGGCGAGCTATGCAGTGACACTTAGTCACCTGCTTTTTAGGCTCATTTTAATTAAAACGAGCTATGCAGGGGTCGTCACCTCGCCTGCTTTTTTGGCTCATTTAGCGAGCTATGCAGGGACACTTAGTCGCCTGCTTTTTTGACTCAATTTAATTATAGCGACCTATGCAGGGGTCGTCACCTCGCCTGCTTTTTTGGCTCATTTTAATTATAGCGAGCTATGCAGGGACACTTAGTCGCCTGCTTTTTTGGCTCATTTTAATTATAGCTAGCTATGTAGGGGTCGTCACCTCGCCTACTTTTTTGGCTCATTTTAATTATAGCGAGCTATGCAGAGACACTTAGTCGCCTGCTTTTTTGGCTCATTTTAATTATAGCGAGTTATGCAGGGGTCGTCACCTCGCCTACTTTTTTGGCTCATTTTAATTATAGCGAGCTATGCAGGGACACTTAATCGCCTGCTTTTTTGGCTCTTTTTAATTATAGCGAGCTATGCAAGGGTCGTCACCTCGCCTGCTTTTTTGGCTCATTTTAATTATAGCGAGCTATGCAGGGGTCGTCACCTCGCCTGCTTTTTTGGCTCATTTAGCGAGCTATGCAGGGACACTTAGTCGCCTGCTTTTTTGGCTCATTTTAATTATAGCGAGCTATGTAGTTCGGAGCCCGTAAGCCTGGTGAATTGAGTTGAGTCATAAGCAAAGGGGAAATGGAGCCTTCATTAACTAAAATGAGTTCAAATTACATATAATCAAAAGAATTTACTGATAATAAGGGCAAATGTGCTCGGCATTCCAAGCTCGAGGGACTTCAGCTCCATTTTCATTAGCTAAACGATAAGCTCCATTCCCCAAGCATGCTTTGACAATATAGGGTCCTTCCCAGTTCGGGTCTAATAATCTATCACTTGGCTTGCGGGCTCCAGGCAGGATGAGACGTAAAACTAAGTCTTCCACGTTGAATTTACGAATCCAAGCATATTTGTTGTAGTACCTTGCTATTCTCTGCTAATAGACAGCTCCCTTCAACCTGGCCGTTTCCCTGAGTTCTTCAAGTAGGTCCAAGTTTGTGGCAAGCAGCTGATCATTGTCATTTGGATTGAAGGTCGCTCTTCGTTGTGAGATGACTTCAAACTCAGCTGGGATCATGGCCTCAGACCCATATACCATTAAGAATGGAGTCTCGCCTGTGGAACTGTGAGCTGTGGTTCTGTAAAACCATAATACTTTCTGAAGCTCGTCCACCCATGCTCCCTTCTTTGCTTCCAGTTTCATTTCAGGGTCTTCTTAATAATCTTGTTCACAGCTTCAACTTGGCCATTGGCTTGTGGATGGTCCACTGATGAGAAGCTCTTTTTGATCTTCAGCTTGTTGTAGAATCTAAGAAACTGGTCGCTGCTGAACTGGGTCCCGTTATCTGTCACGATCTGCTGTGGAACCCCAAATCTACAAATGATATTGCTCCACACAAACTTCTCAATCTTTGTTGTGGAGATTTCAGCTAGCTCCTTTGCTTCCGCTCACTTGGTGAAGTAATCCACTGCGACCACTGCATGTTTGCATCTTCCACGAGCCATTGGCAGGGGCCCGATCAGATCCATCCCCAAATTGCAAAGGGCCACAGGCTCACCATTTGTTGGAGATATGCTGGTGGAGCTCGCGGAATTTGGGCGAACCTCTGACACTTGTCACATTTTTTGACTAAGTTAATGGCGTCCTGCCTCATGGTGGGCCAATAGAAGCCTTGACGAAGTGCCTTCTGAGCTAGAGACAACCCCCCAGCGTGATTCCCACAATGGCCTTCGTGTATCTGCCTCAGTACTGCTTCACACTCAGGGCCATCAATGCATCTTAACAGTGGAGCTGAGAACCCCTTCTTGTACAGTGCATCATCATAGATGCAATATCTGGCTGCTCTAGCTCGTAGACGTCGGGCTTCCAGATTGTTACTTGGTAGCCCTCCATCCTGCAAATAATCGAGAATTGGGCTCATCCAGGAATTGGGTTGCACAACTATGGCCATCGTCATACTCTTCTCCTCTGTACTTGGAGCTGGTAGAAATTCAACTGGGATTGCCCCAAGAAAATCCGCATCTCGTGTGGTCGCGAGGCGGGCTAATGCATCTGCATGTGAGTTATGAGCCCGTGGGATTTGCTTCATCTCATACCTCTGAAAGGCACTTAGCAGCTTGTGAACTTTCTGGAGGTAAAGGGCCATCTTTGGTCCCTTGGCCTGATACTCCCCCATTACGTGGCAGACAACGAGCTGCGAATCGCTGAAGACTTTCAATCGCTCAGCTCGCATTTCCTTCGTTAAACGCAAACCTGCGAACAGGGCTTCATACTCAGCCTCATTGTTTGTTGCCTGGAAGCCAAACCTCAAAGCACAAAGGATTTTGTGGCCTTCAGAACTTATCAATAGAATTCCAGCTCCAGCCCTTTGCTCACTGGATGACCCATCAACATAAAGTTCCCAGGCTGGACCTTCAGAAGACTCAGCTTCATCATCCACAGGTCCCGTAAACTCTGCAATGAAGTCTGCCAGAGCTTGAGCTTTGATAGCCGTCGTTGGCTTGAATTGGATATTGAACTGTGTGAGCTCCACTGCCCATTTTAACAAACGACCTGAGGTGTCTGCTTTCTGTAAAACTTGTTTCAACGGATACTGGGTGAAGACTTCAATTGTAGGAGCTTCAAAATAAGGTCGCATCTTCCTTGATGTGATCACCAGGCAATAAGCGAGCTTCTCCATCTGTGAGTACCTGATTTCGGCATCTTGCAGCCTTTTGCTTACATAATATACTGGAAGCTGCATCATTTCTTCTTCCCTCACTAATGCAACACTTAGAGCTTGCTGAGACACCCCTAGGTACATGATCAACTTTTCTCCTTCTTTGGGCTTAGAAAGGAGTAGAGCCCCATGTATTCCTTCAACTGCTAGAAGGCGACTTCGCATTGCTCTGTCCACTCGAAGCTTTTGGCCTTCTTCAAAATATCAAAGAAAGGGATGCATTTGTCAGTAGCCTTCGAGATGAACCTGCTTAATGTCGCGATCTAGCCATTAAGGCTTTGCACGTCTTTCACTCTGGTTGGCGATCTCATGTCGATCAATGCTTTGATCTTCTCAGGGTTTGCTTCAATTCCCCTACTGTTGACCATGAAGCCTAGAAACTTCCCAGAAGCTACTCCAAATGCACATTTGAGCGGATTTAACTTCATCTGGTAGCTCCTCATAATCTGAAACATCTCTTCCAGGTCGCGAACATGGTCACTTATCTGTTTGGATTTTACTAGCATATCATCAACATAGACCTCCATGGTCTTTCCAATCTGCTCTTCAAACATCATGTTAACCAAGCGTTGGTAGGTCGCTCCAGCATTTTTCAAACCAAAGGGCATCACTTTATAGCAATACAGGCCACGATCAGGCATGAATGAGGTGTGCTCTTTGTCCTCGGGACTCATGGGAATTTGATTATAGCCCGAGTATGCATCCATGAAACTTAAGAGCTCGTGGCTAGCAGTAGCATCCACGAGCTGGTCTATCCTCGGCAAGGGGAAACTATCTTTGGGGCAGGCCTTGTTCAAATCGGTGAAGTCGATGCAAGTCCTCCACTTCCCATTCTTCTTCTTTACCAGAACCGGATTGGCGACCCAGGTCAGATAGTAAGCCACTCGAATGAACTTGTTAGCCAGCAGCTTGTCTACCTCTTCTTTCAATGCCAAGTATCATTCCCCTGTCATTGCCTTTCTTTTCTGACGAACTGGCTTGTGGTAAGGATCAATATTCAACCTGTGTGACATCACCTTTGGATCTATCCCCACCATGTCCTCATGATTCCACGCGAATACATCCAAGTTCATCTTCAAGAAGTTAGCGAGCTGGGTTTTCAATTCTGGAGCTAAACCTCTACCCAGCTTCAGGCACCTTTCTGGATCTGCCTTGTTGACTTATACATCTTCCAATTCTTCAACCGGCCCTGTAGCTCGGTCTGCATCCACCTCGCGAGGGTCTAGGTCGTGACTGACACAACTCCTATACATCACGTTCACCGAGCTTTCAGTATCAATCATGATGCGCCTAACTTCCATATTGCTGATTTTAGCTCGTATAACCAGCGCGTCGTTATAAGGCCAGATCAATCCTCTAGCATCTTCATATGTAAATATAATCTCGTCCGAGATCGACTTTGGTCTTTTTGCAGATCCCTCCAACCCATTGAGCTGAAAAGAATGATTCGCCTCTCGGACGTATCTCTTATGCGATCTGTTGGAGTCACCTGCGATATGGGGGCCACCATGAATGGTAAAAATGGTTCTTACCGTAGGCTCATGATCTGGCTCAGAAGCTCGTTCGGGCTGTTGCTGATGTGTTGGTTGTTGCGGATGAGGTCGTTCCTGATGAGGTCGCGGTCCTGCAGGTTGTTCCACATAATCTCTCAAGTGACCTCTTCTGATTAATTTTTCAATGGCGTCCTTCAACGCCTAACAATCCGAAGTATTGTGCCCGACCTCATTATGGTAGGCACAAAACTTGCTTCTATCCCTTTGATGAATAGGGGCTCTCAAAGGATAGAGCTTCCCAAAGTCCTCCCTGTTCTTCTCTGTTGCAAAGATCCTATCTTGTGAGTCTGACAGGATGCTGTAATGCTCATAGCGACCTTGACGTGGAGGTCGCTCATTCCTTGGCTCTCTCCTTGCCTTTTTAGCAATCTGATTACTTGAGTCACTGTTTCTACCTTCTTCGTTCCTACCGTTATTTCTTCTTTTTGGCTGGCTGGAACTGCCCGCTTCATTCTTCTGATTCTGCTTCTTTAGGCCAAAGGTCTCTTCCCACCTAATCTCCTTTGCAGCTCGCTCATAGAACTCTCCCAGATCCTTCACTGGGGACTTGTAAATGCTCTCGTATAACTTTCCATCCTTGCGCAGCCCAGTTGAGATCGCTGTCAGGATACTTTCATCTTATGGATGCTCAACATTTGCAACCTCGCGTCTGAATCTGGTGATGTATTCCTTCAATGACTCACCCTGACGCTGGAAGATTGTACCTAGGTGGCAGGATGGAGCGAGTTGCCTTCTCAGTGCCCTGTACTGACCAACAAACTTTTGTTGGCATTGCTCCCAACTACCTATGCTGCGAGCCGAGAGATTCTTGAACCACGTCCTCGAAATATCCCCCAAAGTAGTTGGGAATACACGGCACTTCACCATGGGATTACCTGTCTATAGATCCATCTGAACATTGAAGGCGTCGAGATGGTCATAGGGGTCACTATCCCCGTTGTATTGCTGAATGCTTGGCATCTTGAATCTCGGAGGGAGAGGCTATGTCTCAATTTCCCTTGTAAAAGGAGTTCTTTCCCCATAATACCCACGCTGCTCTGGAGCTCCAGGTCGTGCTTCCAACTGCAGGACCCTCTGAAGGAGCTCCTCTACTTGTGGATCTCGGAGCTCGTATCTCCTCCTGTGATCATGACTAGGGGCAGGGTACTCTGGATCATACCTTTCGTCCTCTTCGAACAGACCTTCAGGCTGATGGGATCTCCCATGTCTCTGTTCATCATCAACTTGCCGAGCTGCAGTTCTGGCTCTATCATGCCGAACCTCTGCTCGTGGGTTTCCACCTTGGCTCAACCTTACTACCAGGCTAGCTGGGCGCGCGACCTCCCTTTCTTCCCGAACAGGGTGTCCTCCACCCCTAGAGCGCGCATTGGAGGAACGAGCTGAGCCTGTAGGTCTTGGGACTTCCCTTGCCAGCCTTTCAGGTACTTGCATCGCTTCATGCTGCTGGGGCACATGCCTTGGTGCCTGAACCTCAACCCTGGGTATGTTCTGTACCTGAGTCTGCACCAACATATTGACAGCCTCTGTGAGTTGCCTGACCGTATCCTCCAGCGCTTCTTGCCTCTGAATCAGCACATTTTGCCCTTCGGCTAATGGGGCAGTTGGAACTGGTTGACGATGAGGCAGAGGAGGGATGCCTATTGCCGCACCAATTGTCAGGCCATGGGACGTTCTTGCTACATGCATGGGTGCGTTCTGCGTGGGCTGCACATTCTGTTGGGACTGGTTCATGCGGCTTTCCGCTTGGTCATCATCTCCAAGATACCTATTTGATCTGGTCTTTGCCATATCGGAAATCGACGAATTGGGGTGAAAAAAATTGCAGTTTGGGCCCTCCTTCTAGCGCCAAAATGTCGACGTTGGATTTCAGTCGACGAGTATTCAATACCCAATGCCTGCAATCAATGTGAGAAAGCACAAATACCAAGAAAGAACACAGACAAAAACCGAGAATCAAACAAGGAACATAAGACTTTTACGTGGTTCAGCAATAATAGGCCTACGTCCACGACTGTCTATCTCTTAAATTCTGCAGAGTGACATTATATTATTAATTATTCTTTGATTTCGTTACAATGATTTTAACCTTCTATTTATAGGGAAGAGGCGTTACAATTCAGGTTGCAACAAAATAGGAAAAGAATTCCGAATTAATTACACGTTCCAAATAATTTAAATAAAATTAGAAAAATCAGGAAGAGAATCATAAATTAATTACAATTCCTATTCGGTTGGAATAATATCAGAAAATTGCCATAATTATCTCGAGATAAGGTTGATTTGAATTTGAATTTGACTAAACTTTCATATCTGATGAGGGAATCACGGTTTGATTGGGTAACTGCTATATTTGGAGAGAGAATCATGATCGAATTAGGCAACTACCTATTCTAGAAGATACTGCATTTATTACGCTCTTGAGCGAGCTGCCGTCTATGGCGATTTGCGAGCTGGAGCTCGATGATAAGAGAGCTATGAATTCGTTGCAAACTAAGGGGATTACTTGAGCGAGCTGAAGAGCTCGCTGGGCTTAGAGCTATCATCTGGGCCTCGTCTGATGGGCCTTGAATGAGTTGACTTTATCTGGCCTAAACTAGGCTTTTACCAGCGCATTTAATGAGTCCGAAAAATGCATACAACATAATTGATTGTTGCCAACTAAGAATATGCCCGTTTGGTGTATGATTTATATTCTTACAACATAATTCTTAAAATACGCTTCTAGGGTAATCAATCAAAGAAACAAAATAATTAGGATAAAATTAAAATAGAGACATTAATTTCATCATGTAAAAACACAAACAGGTTTTGAAAAAACAAACAAATTGAGTTCCTGTTTAAGACTTCAAGTTAGTTCTACGTAATAAACTAACAACATAAAAATAAAAATAAAAATAAAGAAAAGATGGAACCAAAGTTTTCAGCCTTATTCCTCCTGCTTCTTTCTCTTCTCTAGTTTGTGTTGAATGGTGTGGAGAACTCATTTTTTTAGGCATAAGAAAAGGAACATGCCAAGAAATATTCCTACAATATGCTTTCATTGAATTAAATGTATTGACACGTGGCGTCACCAGGTTGGTCAGCTTAGGCGAGCTCAAATGAACGTAACACACTAGATGACCATCCATAGGCCCACGTTTCATCCACCAAGCGTACTTATTCATGGGCATACTGCAGCTTAGCGTGAACTATGTGCACATCACACTAAATCCACGCTTGGACCACCCAACTTCTCCTTCAGGTGCACTTACGGCGTGTGCGGCCACACTTGATCAGCGCTCTCATGTGCGCCTTGTCGCTTCTCACTTCTGCTGCCTCGCCTAAATGATAAGATGGTGTGCGTTTCATGGAGTGCACTTGACAAATTACATTGCGGTCCACAACTTCTTGAAGGTTTCACTTTGGCCAAATTCCAAAGTTTTACAATTTCACCCCTATTTATTTGACATTTTGACCTTCGTCTTTCGAGTTTTCTTCGAACCAGATCTCTGGTTTTCTTGTGCTACAATTAATTCCCAAAAACCACCAATTCCATTCTTTTCTCCTTAAAACCTAAAATTAAACACAAAAACACAAAATAAAATAAAATTACCAATTTCATTAAAAAAAATAGCATAAATAATAAGTAATTTAAGAATAAAATAGTGATAATTAATGACCTAACAACATGCCTATTGAGATCATTGATGATGGTGTTTCATTATTGTTTGGTCTTAACAATGTTAACCCTCTAGTTGAGATAAGTGTAGAAGAGGTTGAAATTTAACAGATTTGATGGACACTTGTCAACCGAAAACTTCTAGCAAACCAAACCATATATTTGAATTTACATTTCATCCTAATTGGAAACAAGGAATGTGAATGATAGGCCCCTCTTCCTTATACTACTAGGCAGCTCGTTCGGTAACCCCACAGTAGCTTTCCAGTTGAGATCTGTTCCGACTGAAAGATTCTCGTAAAGTTAAGTCTTTTACTTTTCCAAAAACCCTTTTAAAACTCTTGGAGATTCTTTTCAAATAGAAACGGGTGGAAATTTGTTTTGTTTTTAAAAGAGTATTTGCAAAGCATGGCTTACAAAATTCTAATAGCATGACGACTACTTTTCTGAAAATTTCATCCTGTAAAAACAAGACCTAAAACCTATACACTTTTAAAATCATGCAAATCTCAACTTTCAGGCCACAGGCCTTTTTTCATTTCACAATCAAACACAAAATTATTTCAAATCAAAAGATAATTCGAAAATCCATTGAACTTGAATAAACAAAGTGCACTCATAGTTTTCAAAACATAATATAAAATGCACAAGTATGTGTTCTTAATTTATTACAAAACATATATTATGTCTCAAAAGTTATGTAAATATATGATATTGCGAAATTAAACAAACTAGTGCAGTAACGTCGTATCTTCAACCCTCTTACACGTTCAATGGAGCTCTCTCTGATCTTTGGCTCACACCTGTACCTGGGGATGGTTTTTATAAAATCACGAAAAGAGTGGTGAGCATTAACTCAAAGAGTGGGTAACTTTTAGACTTTGAAATTCACTTTTAAAAAATATATAACACCTCCCAAAATAATTTGAAAATGCGAATAATTATCTCAAACTGATAAAAATATAAATCTAGCATATAAAATAAAAGTATTTTTACTTGAAATTGATAATAATTTTTATAAATTGTAAAGCTTTCTTGTTTTCTGAATCTCACATCTAATGACGTGTTTCTCTTTCTAAAACTTGCCTTACAAGGTAACTTAGGGAAACTCATCCTCACGTGACTGTATGTCTACATGTCACGGAACTTGGACTAAGGAATGCTACCTATGTAGTCGAGGATGCAAGATCTCAAGGATTGTGATTCCCTGTAACACCCCGAATTTTCTCTATTTAAAAGAAGCAAAAATATATCTGGATGAATAATATTTTCGAAATGAATAGTGTTCCCAAATGGAAATGATTCATCTTAATAGTAACTTTCGAAAAATGGATCTCGTATGTTAAAACTTTTGAAAATTATATTAGAATTAACGAAAACTGAAACAGATTAAAAATGAGTCAGTTTGAGGTAAAATTGAATAGTTTTCGAATCCGACCAAAAATTCAATAGAATTTTCGAAAAATTTCAAAAATTTAGATAGGTGTTAAAATGAGTATTAAAACACTCAAGAAGTATTTTAGAAACTCAAATGAAACTTCCGAAGGAGATTCGGATTAAAATGGAATCAATTTGGAAATCGTTAGAGACGATTTAGTGAATTACAGAGAGCTAAAAGGGGCATGAAATGACTTTTAGGAGTCATTAAGATTATTAGGAGTATGTAGGAAGTCCGAATATAGACTTGGTAAATTTTGAAAGAATTTCGAAAAAGTACCGAAAAAGCTGAATTCGAATGTTCCGAAAAAGTCAATTCAAAAGAGATAAGAAATGATAGACATATTCAACAAGCAACCATGGAAATGTTACATGTGGCATAAGAGAATTGTAAATCGAGTATGAATTTAAAAGGTTGTGTGGTAGATTTTGGGGTTTAAATTGTGATTTATAGGTGATTGAATTGGACGAAAAAAAAAAAAAAAAAGAGATCAAGAAGGGGAGATTAAAAAGGGTATGATTATATTTAATTGTAAAAGATATTTACAAGGGTATTTTTGTAACACCTCAATCTAACTGGACCTAATAGATTAATTGAAATCTAATTTAATATTATTAACTCGATATGGTTCAAGTTTTGGATGTACAGAAGTTTATGGATAAATGTTCTATTGGAGGATATTTTTAAAAGAAATTAAGAAAGTTGGGTTAAAAGGAAAAAGGTCATAGGGGTTAAAATAAAAATTTACAAGTGTTGAAGAAAAAAAAAAACAAATCAACCGGTGGGTGATTTTTTTTTAAACCCAGAAATAAGCAAAGGAGTTAGGTGAGTTGATATTTTTATTTGTAATTAAACTTATTGAGTTATAGTTATTTATATTTATGATTTTATTATTTATTTCAAATAAATAGATTTGTTGAGTTAGTTGATTTTATAAATTATTAATTATGTTTGACGATTGAAATAAAAGTTTATTACGAAGTCGTATAAGAAATCTCAGGAAGAATTTTATGTTTTCTGTTTAAGTTATTATTAGAAGGATTTTAGAATGTTTGAAATTTTGACTATTTGTGCTTTTGGTTGAATGCGTTTAATTTTCATTTTGAAATGATTTGTGAATTATTTTGACGTGTGAAATGGTGAAAGTTTGATAAACTTTGAACCAGTCATATATGGTGGCCGAATATGTATATGGAGAGTTTTGTGAAATTATTTTGATAAATTGTAATAAAATGTTATTTGCATGTGATTTTGTCTAAATTTTTATTCAATTGATTTCATGATTATGTGTGAATCATAATATGAATGATTTTGTGACATTTTGAAATGAAAATGTTGAAAAGTTTGGGAAAATATACATGTTTGGTCAAAAATGGTATTTAGGGGATACTGTGAAATTTCTTTAAAAAATTGTGATTAAATGTTGTTTGCATGTAATTTTAATGACTTTCGAATGGAAATGGAAAAAAAATTGGAAAGAAATTGACAAGTTTAGTGTTTTGACTGAATATATATTAGTTGAAGGGTACGAAGGTTTTGAAAAGAATTGATAAGTTATTGATGAGCTAATTGAGTACGAAACGATGTTTGGTGATACTTAAATTGATACTTCAAACAATTGAGAAAAATTGTGATTGAAATTTTGTATGTTGCTTCCCGAATGAAAGTTTTATTTAGAAAACGGAAAATTGTTAATTTGTTAAATTGTTGGTAATAAACAAAAACTTATAAGGGCCCTAGTAAACTTGGACATTGGTAGGTGAGGATTGGAAGTTGGCATCCCAATAAAGTGATATTAGCAGTATTGCACCGATTTGCCTATAGACATTGATACTATATTCATAGACCTTAAGAGGCACCAAGTATTCGGTCCTAGAATTCATGTGTTATGTGAAATATCATTTGGTAGGTAGTCATCGAGTGTTCGATGCCGGAGAACTTGACATGCCAATAGAGTGATATTAACAGTACTGCACCGATTTTCTTTTACATATTAACACTTGATTTATGAACCTTGAGAGGCATCGAGTGTCCGGTCCCAAAAATTTCGTGATATGTGAAATGAGATTCGGCAGGTGGTCACTGAGTGTTCAATACCGGAGAAACCCATTTTTCAGTCCATGGTATCGTGTCAGAGTTTACAAAATGCACTGAAAAATGTTAAGTGTCAGTATGTTGAAAAATGAATTTTTATGTGTTATATGTGCATTTCTTAGAAAATTGATTTCCTTGTGAAATTTGGATAAAAGTTTGAAAATTGTAAAATTTTGTTTTACAATAACATAATTTTGATGAAATGTTGAAAGTTTGAGATTTGTGGAAATTTTGTTTGATAATACGGTAGTTTTTAACGTAAAAGTATTTAATTTTTAATAGTGTTATACTACGAATTCTAGAAATATCAGAATATTGAGATCGTATGATTGTGTGATAGAAAATTTTAGAGTTTTTGAATTTTGTGTACACCCATTAAGTAGAAATACTTAACGCGTTGGATTTTCTATACATAGGTTAAGAATTAGGCACTATAGATAGAGACAGATGAGAAGACAGCTACCGCGCTTTCTGCGAGTCATAATCCCTCCATGTTTGGTAGTTATGCTTTTCGCATCGTATAGTTATGCTAAAGTATATGGAAATGCATGTGGAAATGCATGTATGTACAGATCCATGTATTTACGGGATTTTGTAAATAATGATGTATAGAAATTATAGAAATGTTTTTGGTTTGTAAAGTGATTTTGTAAAGGAATTTTTATTTATCTGTTAATTAATATTTAATTTCGATCAATATGATTTTTATTAAACGTTGTGTCTATAAATGTTTGTGTAGTAAAGTGATTTTAAAGTCGAACGGAGGGTCCGAAATGGAATTTGAGAAAACGAATTTATTTGAGAAGTATTTAGTTGAATTTACAGGTTTTTAAAATTTTGGGTTTTTTAGAAAAACAGAGGAAACTCTGCCGGCTTTAAAAATATATATATATTTAAAAAAAATTGTAAAATAATAACGAATGAACCAATTAAAGTAGTATCTTTTGACTCGAGTTCCCATCCGAATGAGAATCCAGTGGAGGGTGTTACATTCTCCCTGACATCGGCTGATTTACACTACCATATGCGTGCAAAGGGTAACACACTAACTCGAATCCGTGACTCTCCCAACCAATCTACTATACACGCACACGGTACTACGACTGGGTATAACTGGGTATTAGGATAGATCCAGGGCATCTGAAATCTCTTCAATATGCTTAAAACTTTCTTGTTTTTCTTTTTAACTTGGCTTGAAAACATATTGATCTTGTTCGTAAATATTCATTTTTCTAGTATACGATATATAACCGAAATACTTTCTTTTTAAGACAAAAGCCCAAAGATTTACTAAGGCAAAAGCTTAAATTTCCTTTCTAAGGTAAAAGTCTAAAACGTTCGAAGTATTGTTAGTATGTATTTTCTATGTATGTATTTCAATCAACTTTCAACTCACTATGCTTTTAGAATACTTGCATTTATAACATAAATTTATGAAAACTACACATTTATTTTGATAAAAATAATAACATGTTATACATTGCTCGATAAAGTATAATAACTTAAATACAAAATATGATATTGCATTTGTAAATAAACAATTGATATGATTCATAAAAGCTTTGTAAAAATTCACACTTACAACTTGCTTTCAAATATAATAACCATTCTTCCGCGCTCTCTATTAGCTCGCAGTTTCACCTATACTTAAATATAAGTATGATTTCTGAGTCATAACGATCTTAATTACAAACATATGCATTCCCTTCGGAATTTTCAACATTAAAACATGCAAAACATCTCAATTTAAGCCTAAATTTCATTCTAACAAATTAAACGTGATTTTGCATAACCTTGGTCATCACCACCTAGCTTGCTCGCTGCAAGCTATTGTCCTGTCCAACCCGGCCCGAACTGCGAGCACCGCCCACCCCACCCTTTGCGAGCTGCTATCTTAGTCCAGCCCGTCTCAAATTGCAAGCACCACCCAACTTGCCCTTTGCGAGCGACTGACGTAGCCAAGCTCAGACAAGTACTATAACGGACTGGAGCATCGCCCAGCTTGCCCTTTTCGAGCTGTTGCCCCTAGTCCAGCCTGGACAAGCATTGCAACAGATTACAGGCATCACCTAACTCGCCCTTTTACAAGCTGCTGCCGCCCTAGCCCAGCTCGGACACATGTATACACAATTTTAACGTTTCTTTTCAAGGTTTTACACTTGCAAACACATCCAAATAGCATCATTTCTCATGCCTAAACCAACAAACGAAATTTGAACCACACCAATCAACCTTGATCGAACCATATACATCCATATTCCAACATGTTTTCAAGTCTAATATTATCATTCTCATCAAAATCACTTCAAAAATTATGGCAAGCCATTAAGTATCCAAACCAACACCAACTCATCTCAAATCACATCATATAACATGGTAACATAACCAAAATAAATTTGAACACTAAAAACTCATCATGACCGAGAGTTACATGTATTCCAACATCTATATTTCTATCAAATCTTACACCAAACATTACATACAACCTCATAATTATATTTTGAGACCTTAAATCCATCAAAACTCCAGCACAAAATCACAACCCAAATATAAATATCACACCAGTCCATTCAACATACAAAAATCCATTATTTTCACTCAAGAAACTAAGGAAACTTGAACTTACCTCTCCAAATGGACATGCAATACTTGAATCTTCCTCCTAGTCATGCATGCAACTCATTCTTAACATGTGTTAGAAATCACTTAAAAATCACTCCAAACCAATATGCAAAGCTACTGCCCCCCTTGGTTCCCCTTGACCGAGAGCTTTCTTCAATCCAAATGGCTTGCATGTGTTAGAAACACCCAAAATCAACCTAAAATCCACAAAAACAGCAAACTTACCTCTGTTCTCCCTCTCGGCAGAATGCTTCCTCCTTGGTCGAGCTCTTTTTCTTTTCTTGTAAATGCTTCTCTCTTGATTCACTATTGTATTTCTCTCAAAAATGGCTCTCCAATGGACAAAATAGCTACTACGCTCAGGTCTCCCACTCTTGGCAGTTCATTTGCCTCTCACGACCCAATTGCTTCTCCTTTCTGTGTTTGACCAAGACACCGTCCCTCTCTCTCTCTTTTTCTTTCAGTCGAGACCTCACTCTCCTCTCATACAAAGCGTGTTTCATTTGTTTATTTCATTCATTTAACATACACTTTATATAGCTCTTATAACTCATGTACACTCGTCACACCTTCTCCTCACTTGCCATACATTTGTCATCCATACAATTAACCTTTTCTTCCACTTAGTCTACATGTCACTCATGCATGCCTCCATCTTTCTGCATGTCATCCATGCATACCACACACTCCCTCTTTCATGCTTTTCATGCTGCCTAATATGCATTCTAATCACACTTTTTGATTTCCCACAATGCCCTTATACTAGTCTTTTTTACCATTTAATATTTTCATGCTATTTTTGGTAAATTTCCTTTGACACTAAATTTTATTCTAATCTGTAATAAATTTCTACGCCAATTTCAGATTCAAAAATCATTTCTAGTCCATGCAAAAACTTTATTATAACTAAATCGATACTTCCGGAAATTCTACAGAAATCCGATTACGCGTCCGAAAATTCTATTAAAATTTGATTATGCGTTCGGATCCGGGAATTATGCTTGTATTCGATCCGAGCATTTCCAATCTCTCCAGAGATCATACTAGAATCCGATTTATAGTTTCGAACATTTAAATTCATTTCATTACTCCATAAATAGTCGAAAAGGCATTTTCGTCCGTGATTTTTCAAATCACTCATAACTTATTCAAACGGACTTATTTTCATTCCATTTTAGTTTTCCTTAACTCTAATACCAATTTTAGAACTTTTACATTACAAGGTCCATTTTTCAAAAATTACTATTCACACGGACACTTTCTGTCCGAAAACACTATTTATCCAGCAACTGAAAACCCTATTCGAGAAATTACGATTTCAGGGTCTATTTCCCAAAAATCATTGTTCACCAAAAAATACTATTCATACGAAGATACTATTCATACAAAATACTATTCATCTAAAAAGTAATTTATCTTTCATAAAAAAAAGTTTTAGATTTTACAATTTATCCTTTCTTAAAAAAATTTCGTCCTTAAAATTTGCATATCGTCTAAATCGTTCAAAATCATAGCCTATGACACCAATGTCATATCTCTCTATATAAATCTCAAGTAATTATCTCGAAATTTAAGCTGACTTACTTATTTCAAAAAGATACGGATACTGACTGCGCGCTTGCTCCTCGTGCTCCCATATGACCTCTTCCACTCCATGATTCCTCCATAGCACTTTCACTAATGAGACAATTTTGTTGCATAGAACCTGCTTTCTTCCATCAAGAATCTGAACCGATGTCTCATAATATGTCAGGTTCTCCTTAAGTTCCATCGGTTGTTCTATCAAGACATGTGAAGGATCAACTATATACTTACAGAGCATCAAAACATGGAATACATTACGTATTTTGGCAAGTTCTGCTAGCAACTCAAGTTGATACGTTACTTCGCCCACTCTACCAATCACCTCATAAAGACCAATGTACCGTGGACTTAACTTACCACGTCTTTCGAAACTGATTATCCCTTTCCATGGTGATACACTTAGAAATACTTTGTAACCAACTTGGAACTCCAAATCCTTCATACGCTTATCCACATAGCTTTTCTGTCGATCCTATGTGATTTGCAAGTTGTCCTGGATAATCTTAATCTTATCTGTAGTCATCTACACGAGCTCAGGACTTACCAATTTTCTCTTGCCTACCTTATCCCAACACACTGAAGTCCTACAATTCCTTCCATAAAGTGCTTCATTTGGAGTCATGCCAATACTAGCTTGATAACTGTTATTGTAGACAAACTCGATCAGTGGCAGGTGAGTATCCCAACTTCCTCCGAACTCTATCATGCAGGATCCATGGCAAGCCCCTTTCCTTAGTCCGCCTGCCGACAACTTCACAATAGTCCTCCAACCAATATCTGACCCAACTAAAAAGTTTTTATAAAGCTAAGCTATTTACTTTTTTAAACCTTTCTAAACTTTCTTTTCTAATGGAAACGTGGGGAAATTTTTTTTGCTTTTTATGTTTTCACATTTACAAATTAGATTTGTAAAAATTTGGGCAACATAACGACTATTTTTCTAACAATGCCACCCTATAAAATTTGTATAGAAATTTAACACTCCTAAAATCAAATATTTTTCCCAAACTTTTAGGCCTCTAGACCTCATTTCATCAAATCACAAGCAACCCCAAACATGCCACATTTTTAAAGATAAATCAAGGTGTAAGTACACATCATGCATATACATATTCATGCATTCATTTCGAAACCATAGTAAAATTTATATTCTTTATACATTACAAATCATAAGGAAAAGTTATATTCGTTTATATAAATCACAAAATCATAAGAAATTTATACAAATTTTAATGCATAATATTTCAAAAAGTGCCACATTTAAAATCATGACACCATAGCAGCACACGCACTCGAATCTGCCTAATCCTGAGTCAGAATCCCTGCTATCAAACCATTTGTACTTATACCTACCTCTAGGGAGGTTTTTTATTTATAAAACACAAAATATATGTGAGCTACATGAGCCTAGTAAGCGTTATATGATTTCCTATTAAATTCCTTTTATAAAATTGCCTCCCTAAAATCATTTGGAATATTTATATAAACATTTAAATTGCCACGATTTAGAAATCAAATTTCTGAAAACCACATTCCAATTCAATGCATGGATAAACAATTGTTATAAATAATTTCATGTATTATAGGATCAAATTGTAAAACTACATGTTGTATGATATAAATTTTCCTATCAAAACATTTAAACAATGGTGGCAATAACATTTTTGAAACTTTCTAAGTAAAAGGGGCCAACTATTGATAATCTGTACCATATGGTATCTTAGGTATGGAGCGAAATTTTGCCTCACTCGGACCATCTCAAAATTTTTCCTTATTCAAGCCATCAATTCGATTGTAGCGTAGCAGAATTGTACCTTTGCTATAGAGCGGCATTTTTTCTCGTTTAGGTGGAAGCTAGCTAATAATATACCCCGTACATGTATTAGACAACACACAGGACTAGACTGACTCATATAACCTCCCATGGGTACCTCTTGCTATTAAAATTGTTAGTGACACACGCACACCCCTGACTCTGTCAATGTACGCTTAGGTATTCAACCTCTACTGGAGATATCTGTAATACCTTCAGGCATACCATAGGTTTTTCAAACACATTTCATTTCATCTTTTCTATTTCGTTTAAATCATTCGCGTATAAAATTTGTAAATACATTTTCGTATCTCATATCCATGCAACTATTTTCGTATAGGGTTTATTCGATTCAAAATCAAATTTTACACGTCTCATATAAAAATTTTTACATAAGTCATGGAATATTTTCACATGTGACTTATTAATTTAAAATCCATTTTCAATACATAACATTACATGAATTTAATCAAATCATAACAAAATATTTTAAGTAGAGACACTCACTATTTTTAGCTCCTTCCACGCTCTATTTCGGATTCTTCGTTTCCGCTTTATCTACAAATTTTCGTATTCTAGTTTTAGAAAACGCCTTAACTAAATTTAACCACTAAATTGCACAACGAGTCCGAACACCCGATATCATAACGTAATGTTTCCATTTATTCGCGTTTACTTTCTGTTTGAGTTTCAAGCTATTCCCATCATCTATATAACTCTTAAACTCATCCAATTCATCCAAAAACAATTGGATAACATTGAAGTACAATAAAAACCAATTTAGGGCAGCTTGTACACCACATTATCACCATGCATTTTAACATCACATTTCATTACTTTAACACCTTTAAAATATTACCATTAGAACTATATTTTCTCATCTATTCACCAAACTATTTCTTAGAATCATTCCAATTCTTTTTAGCCAATTAGAAGACATCATTCACACCAAAATCACATTCATACAAGCATATTTTATGATGTATAAATAAACCAATTTCACCAACACATCACCTTTACGTTTTTATTTTTCTTTCCAACAATGCACTTGATTTTCTATATAAATTTCCATGCAAAAACCTCATTTCAAACACATCAAATACACTTAAATCATGAACCCTCTCCTTAGCCAAGCATCACACCTCATACCCATCAAACACAACTGAAGTTTTTCACTTGAAAATTCAATCAACACAACACTAGTTTAACATGGCAACACATTATCATTTTAAACCACACCAATCACATTTTAAAACCATGAAAATAAACTTAGTTAATTGCTTACTAAGTTGCCCAAAGCTGCCTCGAATTATTTGTTTTGGTTTCCCACAAGATTGAAGCCCCACAATCTTGAATCCATGCATGAAAACATCATTAAAAAAAAAAAAATTGCACTTACTGGACAACTTTGCACCCAGATTTTCACATTAAAACTCAATCAATTTTACTTGAAATTCACTTACCCAAGTAAGATAATCTTCCTAGACTTGTTCTCTACTTTTTGTTGGCTTAAAATCACTTGAAAAATGGCTTAGAATGCTTGGAGAACAGTTGTTGTCCCTGGTTTCCTATTTCTGATCTGCACTGTCGAATACACCCCTTTTTTGCCGACTTTCTTCTGTTTCTTTTGTGGACTTCTGCTGGTTTCTACACTTTATATAGCTTTTTATTGACTTAATTAATTGCCCCTCAACTTTGGAACATAATTACACTTCATGCCATTGATGAAATTTTGCAATATTGCCCCATTTTCTCAACATTTTTTATGCATTATCCTATTTAGTTTCATCTCCCATGATGCCCTAGCATATGATTCTAATTTATGTAATTAATCACACCCTTTCTTGGGATTTTATTTCACACTACTTTCATCACATACTTTAATAAATCATCATACCATTTTTTGCAATCGAAATCGTTTCCGGTTTATTTCAAAAATTTTATCATGATTAAATTCTACATTTGAAAATTCCATCTTAATTCGATTTCACATTTGGACCCTCTAAATTATTTCTTTATTCCATAAATGAGAGAAATAGTGTACAATACATTTACAATACTAAAATGGGGAGGGTATATTACAATCTGAGCATATCCTCTAGAGTCTGAATAGTGCGCTCAGATTGTCCGTCTATCTAGGGATGAAAGGCTTTACTGAAATGTAATCAAGTGCCCAAATTTCTCTGTAGGCTTGGCCAAAACTTGGATATAAGCCTCGGATCTCTATTTGACATAATCGACACTGGAGCCCCATGCAACCTTAAAATCTCATCAATATACAGCTTAACTATTCTATCAAGGGAATATGTACTTCGGATGGGTAGGAAATGGGCTGACTTCGTAAGTCGATCCACTATTACCCATATGCTATCATATCCGTTTCGACTCCGAGGAAATCCTACCACAAAATCCATCATAATATGCTCTCATTTCCATTTTGAAATAAGCAGTGGTTGTAGAAGTCCTGCTGGTCTTTGGTGCTCAGTCTTAACCTATTGACATATCAAGCACATTGACGCATATTCAATTATCTTTTTCTTCAAACCTTTCCACCAGAAATGTTTTTCTAAGATATAGTACATCTTCATGCTCCCTAAATGTATAGCATATGCCGAGTAGTGAGCTTCATCTAAAATTTCCTTCTTAAGTTCTACCACATCTGGTACACACAATCTTTGACCCATCATTAGTGTACCGTCATCGTTCACTGAAAAGTCCTCCCGTTAGCCTAACTCCACTTCCTTTCTTATCTTGATCAATTGAGGATCCCGAACCTCAGACTTTCTGACCTTATCCACGAGTACTGGTGGAACTTGAAATGTAGCTAGCAATGCACATGTATCCGTCGTTTCAAAATTGACTCCCAAAGATCTCATCTCTACTAACAATGGAACATGCCCAACTCTTAGGTGTGCCACTGAGCTTGTGGATCTTCTGCTTAATGCGTCGGCTACTACATTTGCTTTTCTTGGATAGTACTCTTTGGTGCAATCGTAGTTTTTGATCAACTGTAGCCACCTCCTCTACTCATGTTCAATTTCTTATGAGTAAACAAATATTGGAGACTCTTATAATATGTGAATATATGACATGGAACTCCATACAAGTAATACCTCTAGATCCTCAGCGCAAACACTACTACTGCTAACTCTAAATCATAGGTTGGGTAATTTTGCTCATGCTTCTTTAATTGTCTAGAGGCATAAATATCACCTTTCCGTTTTGCATTAGAACACAACCCAAACCTTATCTTGAAGCATTACTATACACTACAAAGCCCTCTTCTCCAGAAGGGAATGTGAGTACGGGAGTTGTAGTCAATCTTGCCTTCAATTCATCAAAGCTCCTCTGATAGGCATCTGACCACTCAAACTTCATCTCTTTTCTGGTGAGTTTCGTCAATGGGATGGCAATCTTAGAGAATTCTTCAACAAACTTCCTGTAATACCTTGCTAACCCTAGAAAACTCCTCACTTTCGTTACAGTGGCTGGTGGTTTCCAATTTACAATCGCCTCTGTCTTTTGAGGATCAACACTAATACCATCTATTGAAACCACATGTCCTAAAAATGAAATCCTATCCAACTAGAACTAACAATTGTCGAACTTAGCATAAAGTTATTGTTCCTTCAATGTCTGTAAAACTGCTCTCAGATGCTCGGCATGCTCCTCTTCACTGCTTGAATACACCAAAATATCGTCTATGAACACTATAACAAATTTATCCAAAAAATCATGGAATACTCAATTCATAAAATCCATAAATGCTACCGGTGCATTGGTCAGCCCAAAAGGCATAACCAAGAACTCATAGTGTCCATAGCGTGTCCTAAAAGCGGTCTTAGGAAAATCATCACCTTTGATCTTCAGTTGATGATATCCTAACCTTAAATCTATCTTAAAAAACACCCTCGCTTACTGGAGCAAATCAAACAAGTCATCGATCCTCAAAAGTGGGAATTGATTTCGCATCGTCACCTTATTCAACTTTCGGTAATCAATACACAACCTCAAGTTCCTATCATTTTTCTTAACAAATAACACTGGAGCTCCCCAGGGAGATACATTCGGTCTGACAAAACCCTTATCTACCAACTCTTCTAATTGAACCTTCAATTCCTTTAACTTAGTGGGTGTCATCCAGTAAGGCACTCTAGAAATCGATGTTGTTCTCGAAATCAAATTAATCTCAAACTCAATTTCCTTGTCTTGGAGTAACTAGAAAGATCTTTCGGAAACACATCTGAAAACTTCTTAACCATAGGAATATCCTCTATTTGCGCCTTATTCTCTGTCATATCTATCACATAAGCCAAATAATTTACATACAGTTTCCTCAGCATCTTTCTAGCTGTCATGGCTGATAAGATACGAGATGGAAGCATCCTGCGCTCCCCACCGAATACTACATTCGACTCCCCGTATATACTAAACCTGATTTCCTTTCGAAAAAAATCCACTGCGGCATGATGCATAGTTAACCAATCCATGCCTAATATGATATCAAAATCTCATATGTCCAACAAAATCAAGCTAACTAGAAAGGTTGTACCCCCCAATCACAATGACACTATCTCTGTACACACTCTCAGCTACTAATGTGTCTTCAGTGGGAGTAGCTTCTAACATATTATCCTCTAAAGGCTCTAACCCCACATTAGCCTATATAGGAAAGTCCCTAGAAACAAAAGAGTGCATAGCTTCTAGATCTATCAAAACATATGTATCAGTACCAAAAGCTGTCACCGTACTTGTCACCACATTAGGTGTAGCCTTAGCATCCTGCTGTGTCACTACAAACACCCTAGCCTATGCACGTGATCTCCCTAGCTGTTCTCTAGGTGGAAGGCCTCTACCAGCACCTTTGCCAAACTGAATTGAAGTCTCTGGTCCTCTTATCTATAGGCCTCTCCTATCTTGAGGTTGACCGCTGTTGGTCTGTCCCTAGGTCGTTGGTCTGAACCCACTACTATCCCTAGTGACTCTCTACGAGCATTCCATCATGAAATGTCCCTCTTAACCATAGCAATAGCAACTTGTAGTACCCACATAACATTCTCCTCGATGAAATCTACTGCATTTCTTGCACGACCCTATATTACTTGAGAACGCCACTTCTACCCTAGAATTCTGATGGTGGCCTCACAAAACTCTGACTCAATACTGCTCTGTGACTTTGTTGCTTACTATTGGACCACCTAGACTTTCCTCCCATCCTGAGGGCCTTACTAAAACCCCTTGAATACCAACCGAAACCCTGACTGCGCTTCTGTTTTTGAACTCGGTCCCTTTACTCTGCACAATCTTCTTTACCCTTAAGACTGTCTCCATAAGCCGACCATACTCTCAGTGGTCCGTGGCTACTACAAATGCTTTGATCCTTAGGTTCAGGCCTTGCTCGAACTTATGGTATTTGTTCACTTCATCGTCAACTATGAACAGTGCCACTCGGGACAGTTGAGTGAATTTTTTCTCATATTCCTCCACTATCATGTTTCCCTGCACTAAGTTATAAAACTCCTCTATCTTGGTGTCTTTGTATGCCCTTGAGTAGAACTTCTCGTTGAAATCTTCTTTAAACTTCTCCCATGAGATCGGAACGGTCGCTCTACTCTTGACTGAGTCCCAACAATCTCTTGCTGAAGCCTTAAGTAAGAACGAGGCAATAAATACTTTCTACGGATCGGTGCACTCCATCTGCTCCAACACCCTCTCGGTGTTATCTAGCCACTCGATTGTAAACTCCAGGCCTCCCGATCCATCATAGGCATTTGCACCTAGCTTCCCTACCCTCTCAACAGTGGCATCGGGTGCTTATGGCCTTAAAACCTAAATAACCTGAGCCAACCTCTCAATCAGATCTGCATCAGGCTTTATGACGGGTGACTCTGATTGAGCCTCTGCTTGCGGATCAATCATTGATTCGTTTACTTGCTCCTCAACCTCTAATGGAATCGGTGGAGCATCAGTTGCGGCTCTCTGTGTACGGGGATGGCTGACACGATGCATAACTAAACTATACTCAATCCATGCTAAATGTCATGTAATGCATGATATTTAGAAAAGTGCAAGAAATATGCATAAAAACATGTAATGTACTTAAAACTTCAGCTCTGATACCAAACTTGACAAGCCTCTCTTCTTTATACTACAAGGCAGTCTGTTTGGCAATCCCACGGTAACCTTCCAGTAGAGATCTACTCCGGTTGAAAGGTTCTTGTGAAGTTAAGTCTCTTACTTTTTTGAAAACCTTCTTAAAACTCTTGGAGATTCTTTTCAAATAGAAACAGGTGGAAATTTGTTTCGTTTTTAAAAGAGTATTTGCAAAGCACGACATACAAAATTCCAGCAACATGATGACTGTTTTTTTGAAAATTCCACCTTATAATTTCACAATCAACCACAAAACGATTTCAAATCAAAAGATGATTCGAAAATCCATTGAACTTGAACAAACAAAGTGCACCCATAGTTTTCAAAACATAATGCAAAATGCACAAGTATTTGTTCTCAATTTATTACAAAGCATGCATTATGTCTCAAAAGTTAGGTAAATACATGATATTGTGAAAGTAAACAAACTAATGCAGTAGCATCGGTCTTCAGCCCTCTTACATGCCTGACAGAGCTCATTCTAATCTCTGGCTCGCACTTGCACCTGAGGAGGATTTTCATAAAAATACGAAAAGAGTGGTAAGTATTAACTCAGCGAGTGGATAGCATTTAGACATTGAAATTCACTTTTAAAAAATATATATCACCTCCTAAAATAGTTTGGAAATACTAATAATTATCTCAGACTGATAAAAATATAAATCGAACATATAAAATAAAAGTATTTTTGCTAAAATCGATAATAATTTTCATAAATTGTAAAACTTTCTTGTTTTTTGAATCTCACGTCTAATGACATGTTTCTCTTTCTGAAACTTGCCTTACTAGGTAACCCAAGGAAACTCATTCTCAAGCGACTGTACGTCTATACGTCACGAAACTTGGACTAAGGAATGCTACCTGTGTAGTCACAGATACGAGACCTCAGGGATAGTGATTCTGACAGGACCCTTCCCAGACCTTATCTATGCTCTTGTCTGGAGGATCCTGCCGGGCACTTCAACGGACTTATCGAAACCGACTTGTCGGATCGAAGAAATCCGAGAAGCGAACCCTAACTTTCTTCAACCGGTTTACTCGTTTAAACTCAAAATTTCAGTTTTCTTTTAAACTAGTTGGGAGTGATATAATTTTTCTCGATTCTATTTCAAACTCATTTTATAAAATTTTCGACAGCATAACGGCTGCATTATTGATAAACCAAAATTTACCTGTCAAGAAACAACACTTCAACTATTTCTGTAAACCTCCCAACTTCTTTATTCTCAATCATGCATCATTCATCACAGTTTCATAAACATAAACAATTCATAAGATACACAAGTGCACCAAATGTATAAATGCAAGAATACTTATCACTTTTACAAGCCCTACAACATTCAAATTCAAATATACGCGATTAAATACATATACAAAATATATCCCAGCGTCTTGCGCGATTGCCCACCTATAGATATATATATAAGCAAAAGTCGGTCTCGTCCGGCAGTGGCACGAAATGAAAACAAACAAGCTACAAAATGAACAACAAGTTAGTGCGATAACATCATAGGATATCATATCACACATACTAACATACAATTTATAAGTCTTAAAATTTTCTTTAAAACTCTCCATGTATACCCTTGACTCGTTCTAACCATCACGGGCGATTTTAACTAACGCCAACGTGAAGCTTACTAATACATCTCAACCACTACGTTACGGAATTTACTGCATCGTACGTAGGGCGCTAAATCTTATCACTGAGCAACTACAATGCGGGATTTTCTGCATCGCAAATGTAGTGCTAAAACTCTAGGCAACTACGAGCGGAATTTACTGCATCGCTTCGTAGCGCTAACTGTTAATTAACCAACTACGTGCGGAATTTTCTGCATCGCAGCGTAGCGCTTATATTTTCTAGGAAACTGAGCAACTACGGACGGAATTTTCTGCGTCGTCTCGTAGTGCTAATTTCTCTATACTCTGAGCGACTATGGACGGAATTTTCTGCATCGTCACGTAGCGCTATACTTTTCTATAAACTGAGCGATTACGGACGGAATTCTCTGCGTCGTCACGTAACGCTAAATCTCATAGCTTTTTAGGCATACACATGAGTTTTTCTACTACTTTTCTAGTGCCAAAGCACAAAATTCTTTAGTTCAAAAACCTCTTAACACTTTTCTCATTTCATTCTTTTTAAAAGCAACTTAGTATTACTTTCTATTAACATATAGATTCCATAGGAATCTATACGCTTAACTTTGACCTTAACATTAACCATCATTTTCAATTTCATTTATTTCTTAGTTACAATGTTTATGATAAACAATCAAGAATTTCCAAAGAATTGGAAACAAGCATAAGTGGCGAACCACTTACCTCAAGGCCGCGTCAAGCGTCTCGACGAGGCTCCTGGACGCCGCTCATGCGCTCGTCACCTACACAACAAGTTCTCTTTATTACTATTAACAAAAAAACCTCCATTTCTCACTATACGCTAGAATTCCCAACTATGCTCAATTTTCTCTATATAGCTCTTAACTCGATTCTAACTCAACCGAGACTCTCAAATCCCGATTTTTGTGGAAAAGTTTTAGTTTTGGACCCCTAGGGATATCCCCACACAGTCCGTTTACTTGTCGGAGGCTTAAAACGAAAAATCACAATTTTAATTAAAATGGACAGCCCTTGACATAACAGATGGTAACCTGCTGCTCGGGGCTCCGTTTTCCTTCGTTCTTTTTCCTACGGCTCACTTACATCACATTCTAGTCACACGACAAATTTCATTGAGAAATATTATCGTTTGCTATGTCAAATCTAATGAAAACATCCGTTTTGGACACTTTCGGGTGCAATTTTAATGCACGTTTTGCAAACTCTTGGTTTCGGGTTAGCGACGCTAGTTTTTCTTCCACAACTAAGCTTCATTTAACTAATAATGACTAACTAAACTCATTTCATGCCATAAAAATTACATTAAGCTAGCCGTTTCACTTCTCAGAGCTCTAACGGCACTATTTTGTGCATAACTTGCACAATTTTTATCGGATTCGATCCGTTCCAAAACCTATGGTTTTCTATGGTTCCTAGGCATCATTTGAGGTGTAGAACACCCCCAAATAAGCTAAATATGCTCAGGTCTCCTCTAGCTAACAATTCAGCTCGGGATTGATATTTTTGACCACAACTATACCTTTGCAACTCTACATGCTTCCCTATGATTTTCTAATCCTTTTTGTGCCAAATTTTGGGTTCAAAACCACTTATTTTCAGAGTTTATTTACTGCCCTTCAAGCCCTTTACACCCACACAAACATAACTTGGTCACTTGAAAACTCAAACTTCACTCACACATTTTATCAACTAGTTGGAGGGTGTGAGAGCTGTTTTTGTTTTCACTAAATTCAAGTGTATGGCAGCCCATATGTACAACTCTAAGTCATAATTTACACACAACAACATGTTAATTAAAGCTCATCATCACCTAGTTAGGGTTCCACACTTGATTGAAGTGTAGAACACCAACCCAACACAAAACAATTTTCTGCAGAAAATTTCAGCAGCTACCTACTTCAAACTTTCAGCAAGAACTAGAAGAGATGAAGTGATTCTTACTTGGTTCTTAGTTTATAGAGTTGAGAGAGACTTGGGAGAGGTCTTAGAGAAGAGGATTCAAGGCTTGAATGGGCTGGATGATTGTTTCTTCTCCCACTTTTCTGGTCTGGCGTCCAGACCCCTGCAGAGCTGTCTTCACTTTTCTGGTTCGGTTCTGCTCTTGCTGCTGCTGCTGGTTGCTTCCTCTTGAGCACGACCAGCAGCTGATCTTCCTCTTCTCTTCATGCCTTCTTCTTCTCTTCTTATGGCCTTTCACTTCTGCTCTTAATCTCCCTTGGTTCTGCCCGTTTCTGGAAGCTTCTCACGCCAACAGCTGCTGCCCTGTTCTGCTCTCACGGTTTCTGTGTGTTTCACGACTGAATGGGCTGTATTTGCTGAAAATTATCAGCTAAGTCTTGTATTTATAGACTCCACCTTTCAAGAATTGCATTTCTTGCATTCATCTTTTTCTATTCACAAAAATCCTTCTCTTGTTTTACTTAATTGCTACTACACCCTTCATCCTTTATGGTTTTGAAGGTTTTGCTTCTATTTAATTTGTTGGGCTATCACTTAAACTTATTCAATCACTTAGTAACACTTTATTACTTATATTTATTTATGTAATGAAGTTCTAACTTTAGAACTTGTCTACTTGTCAATTATATATATATATATATATTTCTTATTTGTGGAAATCTAACTTTCCTCTTATCTAATTTTATTTTCTTGATAGTTTTTACTTTTAATTGATTGGTTTATATATCTCATAAACATCTTATGGGATGTCAAGTTTTTCTCTTGATCACTTGACTCTCTCTTTTTAATCGAATTTTAATTCGATTATCATTTACTAACATATTGGATTTCTTGACTTAGATTTTCATTGGGACGTTACTAAACTTTTTAATACGACAAATTTCGTCGTATTCTAAATGAATAAATTTCAGAGGCTATGAAATTAAATTAATTAAACGTAGAGAGTTATATTTTATCTCTCTAACTTAATTTCTAACGTTGGGACTTTAGAAGTCGGAGCTAGGAGTTTACAATTTCTTCCCCCCTTATAAAAATTTCGTCCTCGAAATTTAAATTGCATACCTTATTCAAATAACTGAGGGAACTGGGCACGCATCTGTGCTTCGGGCTCCCATGTAGCCTCTTCTAACTCGTGATTTCGCCATAGTACCTTCACTAGCGGAATCACTTTATTACGCAACACTTGATCTCTACGATCTAGGATTTCTACTGGATGCTCCTC
Source organism: Litchi chinensis (assembly GCA_019925255.1). Taxonomy (NCBI): domain Eukaryota; kingdom Viridiplantae; phylum Streptophyta; class Magnoliopsida; order Sapindales; family Sapindaceae; genus Litchi; species Litchi chinensis. The sequence continues at coordinate 1,173,045 of CM034469.1, forward strand.
GTAGGTCAAGTTTTCCTTCAACTGAACTGGTTGCTCTTAAAGAATATGAGAAGGATCAGCTATGTACTTGCGTAACATAGAGACGTGGAACACGTCATGGATGTTGGCTAACTCTGATGGTAGCCTCAACCGATAAGCCACTTCACCCACTTTGTCCACTATCTCATAGGGGCCTATGTATCATAGGCTAAACTTTCCATGCTTTCCGAATCTCAGAATTCCTTTCCAAGGTAAGACTCGTAGGAATACTTGATCACCCACTTTAAACTTTAAATCTCTTCTTCGATTGTCCGCATAGCCTTTCTGCCATACAATGCCTCATAAGGTGCCATACCAATACCCGACTGGTAGCTATTGTTATAGGCAAATTCTATCAATGCTAGGTAATTATCCCAGCTCCCCTTGAACTCCATCACACAGGCTCTCAACATATCTTCGAGAGTCTGGATGGTTCTCTCTGATTGGCCATCTGTCTGTGGGTGAAAAGCAGTACTGAAATGTAATCTGGTGCCCATAGCATCTTGTAGCTTCGGCCATAATCGAGAAGTGAAGCGAGAATCTCTATCTGATACAATGGATACTGGTGCGCCATGTAGCCTCACAATCTCGTCTACATACAACTATGCATATCTTTCCAAAGAATAGGTATGATTAACAGCAATGAAGTGGGCCGACTTCGTCAGTCTATCTACGATAACCCAAATGGCATCATGTCCACGCTGTGTCCTGGGAAGTCCTGTCACGAAATCCATCGTGATCCTTTCCCATTTCCACTCAGGAATGGATAAAGGCTGTAGTAACCCTGCTGGTTTTTGATGCTCAATCTTGATCTGTTGACAAATTAGGCACTTGGATACGAATTCTGCTATCTCTCTCTTCATACCCTTCCACCAGTAGTGGTCTCTCAGAGTCTGATACATCTTAGTATTCTCTAGGTGCATAGCATATGCAGAGGATTGTGCCTCTTCCATGATTTCTTTCTTCAACTCTGCTACATCTGGCACGCACAATCTTTGGCCCAACACTAGCGTTCCATCACCTCGCAAGGTAAAGCTACTCTGTTGTCCAGCCTCTATCTTGCTTCTCAATTTCATCAAGTACTGATCATGAGCTTGCAAGTCTCTAACTCTGTCTACTAACATTGGCCGAACATGGAAAGCTGCTACTAGAGCGCCTGATTCTGTTGTCTCTAAACTGACCCTCATAGATCTCAACTCTACTAGCATCTGCAAGTACTCTGTTCTAGGCTGGGCTAGGGAACTAGAGGGTTTCTTGCTTAGTGCATCTGCTACTACATTTGCCTTGCCTGGGTGGTATTCAATGGTGCAGTCATAGTCTTTAATAAGCTCTATCCACCTTCTCTGTCTCATGTTCAAGTCTTTCTGCGTGAACAAGTACTGTAGGCTTTTGTGATCTGTGAAGATCCTGCAAGGTACTCTATAGAGATAGTGTCGCCATATTCTCAAAGCGAACACTACAACTGCTAACTCTAAGTCGTGTGTTGGATAGTTCACTTCATGCTTCTTTAATTGCCTTGAAGCATAAGCTATCACTCTATCATGTTGCATCAACACACAACCTAAACCTTGCCTGGAGGCATCGCAATATACTGTAAATCCTTCACTTCCTGAGGGAAGTGTAAGCACTGGTGCTATAGTCAGCCTTTGCTTTAACTCATCAAAACTGCTCTGACAGGCTTCTGACCAGATGAACTTCTCTTCTTTTCTTGTTAACTTGGTTAGTGGAGTAGCTATCTTGAAGAATCCTTCTACAAACTTTCTGTAATACCCAGCTAAACCCAAGAAGCTTCTGACTTCTGTTACACTCGTGGGTGGCTTCCAATCTACAATAGCTTCTATCTTCTGGGGATCTACTGAAATACCCTCTACCGACACTACATGTCCCAGAAATGCCACGCGATCTAACCAGAACTGGCACTTGCTAAATTTTGCATACAGCTGATGATCTCTTAGAGTCTGCAATACAATCCTCAAGTGTTCTGCATGTTCTTCTCTACTACCTGAATATACCAGAATATCATCGATGAAGACTATGACAAACTTGTCTAAATATGGTCTGAAGACACGGTTCATCAGATCCATAAAGGCTGCTGGGGCATTGGTTAAGCCAAATGGCATTACTAAAAACTCATAATGCCCTTATCTGGTTCTGAAGGCCGTTTTGGGAACATCTTCCCTACGCACCTTCAACTGATGATATCCTGACCGTAGATCTATCTTCGAGAAGATTTTAGCTCTCTGCAGTTGGTCGAACAAGTCGTAGATTCTTGGCAGTGGATACTGATTCCGGGTGGTTACTTTGTTTAGCTGTCTATAATCAATACACAAACGGAGGCTTCCATCTTTCTTCTTTACAAACAACACCGGAGCTCCCCACGGTGATGTACTAGTCTTAACGAAGCCTTTGCTCAACAACTCTTCCATTTGCACTTTCAATTCCTTTAGCTCAACTGGTGCCATCCGATACGGAGCTATAGAGATGGGCTCTATGCCTGGTGCTAGCTCAATCTCGAATTCGATCTCTCTATCCGGAGGTAGTCCTGGAAGGTTCTCGGGAAATACATCAGAGAACTCATTCACCACAGGAACCTCTGTGAATTGTAGCTCACTGTCGCTAGCTTCTATCACATAGACCAAGTACCCCTGGCATGCTTTACGGAGCATCTTATTCGCTCGGATCACGCTTACTAAACTTGTAGAGAGTATTTTCGCTCTCCACAAAAGATCACATCTGGTTCCCCAGGCTTGCTGAACTGAACCTCTTTTCTATAACAATCTACAGTCGCGCGATGCTTGGATAACCAATCCATGCCCAAAATGATGTCAAAGTCATGAATATCGAGCACTATTAAATTAGCCTCGAACTCATTACTTGCTATAGTCACCTTACTTTTCATATAAACTCTATCCACAATTAGCGAATCACCTGTGGGAAGTGACACTACCATGCTACACTTGGTCGGACTCAACTCTATCCCGACTCTATCTATGAACTCTCGAGAAATAAAAGAATGGGTGGCTCCTGGGTCCACCAATACATGAGCATCAACATCAAATAAAGAGATGGTACCTGTGACCACATCTGGTGTAGCATCTGCCGCCTGCTGGGTCACTGTATATACTCTGGCGGCCTGACTGCGGGGTCTACCTGTCGGTGCTCTGGGAGGTCTACCTGGCTGTCCTCTGAGGGGTATATCTCTACCTGCTCCGCTACCAGGCTGCCATGCACTAGTAGCTCCTCCAGTCTAGGGGCCTCCCCTATCGGGTCCACAACTCCTACTAGTCTGCCCCTGAACTGCTGATCTGGCCTCCGATGGGCTCGAAGCTACTGCACTGGGACAGTCTCTCATGAAGTGGCCCTCCTGTCCACACCTGAAGCACCCTGTCTTGCCCTGAAGGCACTCACCATGATGTAATCGGCCACATCTAGCGCACAATGGTCGGCACCTCCAGCTCTGCTAGCTCTTGGACCCTATTGATGATCGGAAAGAACTCTGACTGGTCTGGGGTCTTTGACTCTGCTGCCGACTCTGTGACCCTGCTGAGCGCTGCCCACTCTTGGGCACCTTGCTGGACTCTCCCTGATGGCTACCGGTCCAGCTCCGCTTCTGACTGAATTTCAACTTGGACTCTACAACGGTCTGTGCGCTCTGCTCTACTCTGGTGGCTGCCTCTACCAGCTGTCCATATCTAGTATGCGAGGCAGATGTCACAATGGTCCTAACCGCGGGGTTAAGACCTACCATAAATCTATTGATCTTTTCTTCCTCATTCTCTGCAAAGAATGGAACGAGGCGGATCAACTCTGGAAATTTCTTCTCATATTCTGGCACTGAGGAGTCCCCCTGCTCTAATCTATAAAATTCTTGTATTTTAGCATCCTTATAGCTCTTGGGGAAAAATCTGTCTATAAACTCTCTCTTGAACTCGGCTCAGGTGACTCCCTCTGAGTGGGCTCTCTGATGCGCCTTCCACCAATCCTTGGCGCGATCCCTCAGTAAGAAGGCTGAGAAGATGACCATCTGATCCTCGGTGCATCTTAGGATCTAAAATATTTCTTCATTCATCTCTAGCCATGACCATGCTCTCTCGGGATCCCCAGTCCCGTCATATGGCTTCGCGCCTAACCTGCAGGCGCGCTCTACACTTGCCCCTGTCTCCCGCGAGTGCTTAAGGACCGCGGTTAACATTTGGGCCATCTGCTCCATCTGCCCTGGAGTAGGTCCTGGGGCAGGCTCTGGTCGTACTGACTGTGATGGCTCTGGGTGTGCAAAACTTTCTGGCACGTTGACAGACTCGTCAACCTGCTCTCTATCTGGTGTGGGTGCCTCTGTGGCTACCCGTCTCGTCCTCGGACGATCTCTATGCTGCATAGCTAAGCGTGTACTAATACACTAATAGCCACAAATCACGAAATTTAAATTTCAACAACTAGCTCAATATAATCTGGCATGATAATTTCATGCAATATTTAACTCACAATCTTATGCATAACTTTCTACTTAGCAACTTGCTTCGAAGCATATTCATAACATGCTGAATTCAAATACTATAACTTATACTTTAGCTTATGCAATCGATGAAAGCATAACTCTCAAAATCTTTAAAAATAATGCATGCACAAGTAACTTCGTGCCTTAAGCATAACTAGCGCACAATTTGTGCGAAATAGCTCAAACTTTTCTTTTAAAACTTTTTCTCAACTGAACGAGAACCGGGCTCTGATACCAACTTGACAGGACCCTTCCCAGACCTTATCTATGCTCTTGTCTAGAGGATCCTGCCGGGCACTTCAACGGACTTATCGAAACCGACTTGTCGGATCGAAGAAATCCGAGAAGCGAACCCTAACTTTCTTCAACCGGTTTACTCGTTTAAACTCAAAAATTCAGTTTTCTTTTAAACTAGTTGGGAGTGATATAATTTTTCTCGATTCTATTTCAAACTCATTTTATAAAATTTTCGACAGCATAACGGCTGCATTATTGATAAACCAAAATTTACCTGTCAAGAAACAACACTTCAACTATTTCTGTAAACCTCCCAACTTCTTTATTCTCAATCATGCATCATTCATCACAGTTTCATAAACATAAACAATTCATAAGATACACAAGTGCACCAAATGTATAAATGCAAGAATACTTATCACTTTTACAAGCCCTACAACATTCAAATTCAAATATACGCGATTAAATACATATACAAAATATATCCCAGCGTCTTGCGCGATTGCCCACCTATAGATATATATATATATAAGCAAAAGTCGGTCTCGTCCGGCAGTGGCACGAAATGAAAACAAACAAGCTACAAAACGAACAACAAGTTAGTGCGATAACATCATAGGATATCATATCACACATACTAACATACAATTTATAAGTCTTAAAATTTTCTTTAAAACTCTCCATGTATACCCTTGACTCGTTCTAACCATCACGGGCGATTTTAACTAACGCCAACGTGAAGCTTACTAATACATCTCAACCACTACGTTACGGAATTTACTGCATCGTACGTAGGGCGCTAAATCTTATCACTGAGCAACTACAATGCGGGATTTTCTGCATCGCAAATGTAGTGCTAAAAACTCTAGGCAACTACGAGCGGAATTTACTGCATCGCTTCGTAGCGCTAACTGTTAATTAACCAACTACGTGCGGAATTTTCTGCATCGCAGCGTAGCGCTTATATTTTCTAGGAAACTGAGCAACTACGGACGGAATTTTCTGCGTCGTCTCGTAGTGCTAATTTCTCTATACTCTGAGCGACTATGGACGGAATTTCTGCATCGTCACGTAGCGCTATACTTTTCTATAAACTGAGCGATTACGGACGGAATTCTCTGCGTCGTCACGTAACGCTAAATCTCATAGCTTTTAAGGCATACACATGAGTTTTTCTACTACTTTTCTAGTGCCAAAGCACAAAATTCTTTAGTTCAAAAACCTCTTAACACTTTTCTCATTTCATTCTTTTTAAAAGCAACTTAGTATTACTTTCTATTAACATATAGATTCCATAGGAATCTATACGCTTAACTTTGACCTTAACATTAACCATCATTTTCAATTTCATTTATTTCTTAGTTACAATGTTTATGATAAACAATCAAGAATTTCCAAAGAATTGGAAACAAGCATAAGTGGCGAACCACTTACCTCAAGGCCGCGTCAAGCGTCTCGACGAGGCTCCTGGACGCCGCTCATGCGCTCGTCACCTACACAACAAGTTCTCTTTATTACTATTAACAAAAAAACCTCCATTTCTCACTATACGCTAGAATTCCCAACTATGCTCAATTTTCTCTATATAGCTCTTAACTCGATTCTAACTCAACCGAGACTCTCAAATCCCGATTTTTGTGGAAAAGTTTTAGTTTTGGACCCCTAGGGATATCCCCACACAGTCCGTTTACTAGTCGGAGGCTTAAAACGAAAAATCACAATTTTAATTAAAATGGACAGCCCTTGACATAACAGATGGTAACCTGCTGCTCGGGGCTCCGTTTTCCTTCGTTCTTTTTCCTACGGCTCACTTACATCACATTCTAGTCACACGACAAATTTCATTGAGAAATATTATCGTTTGCTATGTCAAATCTAATGAAAACATCCGTTTTGGACACTTTCGGGTGCAATTTTAATGCACGTTTTGCAAACTCTTGGTTTCGGGTTAGCGACGCTAGTTTTTCTTCCACCACTAAGCTTCATTTAACTAATAATGACTAACTAAACTCATTTCATGCCATGAAAATTACATTAAGCTAGCCGTTTCACTTCTCAGAGCTCTAACGGCACTATTTTGTGCATAACTTGCACAATTTTTATCGGATTCGATCCGTTCCAAAACCTATGGTTTTCTATGGTTCCTAGGCATCATTTGAGGTGTAGAACACCCCCAAATAAGCTAAATATGCTCAGGTCTCCTCTAGCTAACAATTCAGCTCGGGATTGATATTTTTGACCACAACTATACCTTTGCAACTCTACATGCTTCCCTATGATTTTCTAATCCTTTTTGTGCCAAATTTTGGGTTCAAAACCACTTATTTTCAGAGTTTATTTACTGCCCTTCAAGCCCTTTAACACCCACACAAACATAACTTGGTCACTTGAAAACTCAAACTTCACTCACACATTTTATCAACTAGTTGGAGGGTGTGAGAGCTGTTTTTGTTTTCACTAAATTCAAGTGTATGGCAGCCCATATGTACAACTCTAAGTCATAATTTACACACAACAACATGTTAATTAAAGCTCATCATCACCTAGTTAGGGTTCCACACTTGATTGAAGTGTAGAACACCAACCCAACACAAAACAATTTTCTGCAGAAAATTTCAGCAGCTACCTACTTCAAACTTTCAGCAAGAACTAGAAGAGATGAAGTGATTCTTACTTGGTTCTTAGTTTATAGAGTTGAGAGAGACTTGGGAGAGGTCTTAGAGAAGAGGATTCAAGGCTTGAATGGGCTGGATGATTGTTTCTTCTCCCACTTTTCTGGTCTGGCGTCCAGACCCCTGCAGAGCTGTCTTCACTTTTCTGGTTCGGTTCTGCTCTTGCTGCTGCTGCTGGTTGCTTCCTCTTGAGCACGACCAGCAGCTGATCTTCCTCTTCTCTTCATGCCTTCTTCTTCTCTTCTTATGGCCTTTCACTTCTGCTCTTAATCTCCCTTGGTTCTGCCCGTTTCTGGAAGCTTCTCACGCCAACAGCTGCTGCCCTGTTCTGCTCTCACGGTTTCTGTGTGTTTCACGACTGAATGGGCTGTATTTGCTGAAAATTATCAGCTAAGTCTTGTATTTATAGACTCCACCTTTCAAGAATTGCATTTCTTGCATTCATCTTTTTCTATTCACAAAAATCCTTCTCTTGTTTTACTTAATTGCTACTACACCCTTCATCCTTTATGGTTTTGAAGGTTTTGCTTCTATTTAATTTGTTGGGCTATCACTTAAACTTATTCAATCACTTAGTAACACTTTATTACTTATATTTATTTATGTAATGAAGTTCTAACTTTAGAACTTGTCTACTTGTCAATTATATATATATATATATATTTCTTATTTGTGGAAATCTAACTTTCCTCTTATCTAATTTTATTTTCTTGATAGTTTTTACTTTTAATTGATTGGTTTATATATCTCATAAACATCTTATGGGATGTCAAGTTTTTCTCTTGATCACTTGACTCTCTCTTTTTAATCGAATTTTAATTCGATTATCATTTACTAACATATTGGATTTCTTGACTTAGATTTTCATTGGGACGTTACTAAACTTTTTAATACGACAAATTTCGTCGTATTCTAAATGAATAAATTTCAGAGGCTATGAAATTAAATTAATTAAACGTAGAGAGTTATATTTTATCTCTCTAACTTAATTTCTAACGTTGGGACTTTAGAAGTCGGAGCTAGGAGTTTATAATTCCCTCCGACATCGATTGATCTACACTATCGTATGCGTACAAAGGGTGACACACTAACTTAATTCCCCTCAAGTTAGTGACTCTCTTAACCAATATACTATACACACACACGATACTACAGTCAAGTATAACTAGGGATTAGGGTAGACCCAAGGCATCTGAAATCTTTTCAATATGCTTAAAACTTTCTTGCTTTTCTCTTTAACTTGACTTGAAAGCATATTGATCTTGCTTGTAAATATTCTTTTCTCTAGTATACGGTATATAATCGAAATACTTTCTTTCTAAGACAAAAGCCTAAATTTCCTTTCTAAGGTAAAAACCTAAAACATTCGAAATATTCTTAACATATATTTTCTATGTTGTTACCCTAGCCAAGCTCGAACAGATACCGTAACGGACTGCAGGCATCGCCTAACTCGCCCTTTCCAAGCTGTTCCCCTTAGCCCAACTCGGACAAGCACTGTAATAGACTGCGAGAATCACCTAGCTAGCCCTTTTACGAGCTACTGCCCTAGCCCAGCTCAGACACATGCATACACAATTCTAACATTTCTTTTCAAGGTTTTACACTTGCAAACACATCCAAATAGCATCATTTCTCATGTCAAAACCAATAAATTTGAATCACACCAATCAACCTTGACCGAACCATATACATCCATATTATAATATTTTTTCAAGTCTAACATTATCATTCTCATCAAAATCACTTCAAAAATTATGGTAAGCCATTAAGTATCCAAACCAACACCAACTCATCTCAATCAAATCATATAACATGGTAACACAACTAAAATAAATTTGAATACTAAGAACTCATCATGGCCAAGAGTTACATACATTCCAACATCTATATTTCTTTCAAATCTTACACCAAACATTACATGCAACCTCATAATTATATTTTGAGACCTTAAATCCATCAAACCCCCAACACAAAATCATAACCCAAACATAAATATCACACCAGTCCATTCAACATACAAAAATCCATCATTTTCACTCAAGAAACTAAGGAAACTTAAACTTACCTCTCCAAATGGACATACAATGGTTGAATCTTCCTCCTAGTCTTGCATGCAACTCATTATTGGCATGAAAACCACTTAAAAATCACTCCAAACTAACATGCAAAGCTACTGCCCCCCTTAGTTCCTTTTGACCGAGAGCTCCCTTCAATCCAAATGGTTTGCAAGTGTTAGAAACACTCAAAATCAACTTAAAATCCACAAGGACAACAAAAACTTACCTCTATTCTTTCTCTCAGCAAAATGCTTCCTCATTGGCCCAGCTCTTCTTCTTTTCTTTTTAAATGTTTCTCTCTTGATTCACTTTTATATTTCTCTAAAAAATGGCTTTCCAATGGACAAAATAGCTACTGCGCTCAGGTCTCCCTCTCTCAGTAGTTCACTTGCCTCTCATGATCAAATTGCTTCTCCTTTCTTTGTTTGGTCAAGGCACCGTTCCTCTCTCTCTTTTTCTTTCAACCGAGACCTCACTCTCATCTCATACAAAATGTGTTTCATTTGTTTTTTTCATCCATTTAACATACATTTTATATAGCTCTTATAACCTGTATACACTTGTCACACCTTCTCCTCACTTTGTCATACATTTGTCATCCATGCAATTAACCTTTTCTTCCACTTGGTCCACATGTCACTCATGCATGCCTCCATCTTTCCATATGTCATCCATGCATGCCACACACTCTCTCTTTCATGCTTTTCACGCCACTTAACATGCATTCTAACTACACTTTTTGATTTTCCAAAATGCCTTTATACTAGTCTTTTACCATTTAATATTTCCATGTCCTTTTTGGTAAATTTTCTTTAGCACTAAATTTTATTCTAATCTGTAATAAATTTCTATGTCAATTTCGGATTAAAAAATCATTTTTGGTCCGTCCAAAAACTTGACTATAATTAAATCAAGACCTCCGAAAATTCTAAGGAAATCTGATTACACATTTGAAAATTCTACAAAATCCGATTATACATTTGGATCCTAAAATTATACTTGTATTCGATCCAGACATTTTCGATCTATTCGAAGATCATACTAGAATTTGATTTACATTTTTGAATACTTAAATTCATTTCATTACTCCATAAATAGTCGAAAGGGCATTTTTGTCCATAAATTTTAGGATCACTCATAACTTATTCGAACAGACTTATCTTCATTCCATTTCAGTTTCCCTCAACTCTTATACCAATTTCGAAACTCTTGTTTTACGAGGCTCGTTTTTCAAAAAATACTATTCACACGGACACTTTCCATCCGCAAACATTATTCACCCAACAACCGGAAACCTTATTCCAAAAATTACAATTTCAAGGTTCATTTCCCAAAAATCACTATTTATCTAAAAATACTATTCATACAGAGGCACTGTTCATACAAAAATACTATTCATTGAAAAAGTAATTTATCTTTTGTAAGATAAAATTTTGAGTTTTAAAGTGAATGAGAATAAAATATCCAATACTAATCCAACATATCAACCAAACTTAAATGTCCATTTGGATGATATTAGGGAAGGATTTACACAATGTGGCAATGATAATATTTGTTCCCCTCTTTATTGTGGATTTGGTGCTAGCTCAATGATGGAGTATGCTCATGAGGTTTCAATTGATCACCATACAATGAATTGTGATGAACAAGAACAACATATCTATCTCACTAGTTATGGTGAAACGAGATCGAGTCAAGTTTCGAATTGATATGACTAGCAATTTGAGCATGTTCAAAGGCTTGTTCCATCACCATGTGCATTATATTCAGTTAATTCCAATGAAATTGCTCCTAGATGCAATCTTATATGTATTCAAGTGGATGAATTGTTTGACAATAAAGAACAATCGCAATTAGAGCTACGTAGATATGCCTTAGCAAATTGCTTCCAAACAAGAGTCATGAAATTAGACACAACAAGAAATCAAGTTTGGTGCATCATTATAGATTGCAACTGGTGCTTATGTGCAATCAGAGAAGGAAATTCAAATATTTTCATATTAAAGATTTTATAACGAACACATATGCTCCATGGCAGAGTGATTTTCACATCAAAGGAAAGCAAGTGCTCATGTTATAGAGGAATATGTCATGGAAAAATTTAGGGACCATTGTGTATACGAGTCTAAGAATATTATAAAAGACATACAAAATGAGTTTAACATCTCATGTAACTACCACAAAGGATATTGAGCCAGACCTACTGCATTGGATGAGGTTCAAGGAACTCTTACTGAATCATACATGATTTGCCTCTATACTTGTACATGATAAAGCATGCCAATCTTGGAAGTAATAGTAACCTTCAGACTAATTCTAATGATAAGTTCATGTACATGTTCTTTTGCTTGAAAGTTTGCATAGATGGGTTTTTGTCTTCAAATAAATCGATAGCGCATTTTTAGAAGGTCCTCACAATAGTGTTTTATTTGTGGCTATGTATAGATAGTAATGATCAAATTTTCCCTCTAGCCTTTAGTGTGAGTGATTGTGAAACTGATGATGCATGTGAGTGGTTTCTGACAAGGTTACATCGTTCGATTAGAACAATTGAGAATTTGATTATAGTTTCTAACAAAAAATCTAGCATCAACAATGGTGTAAAAAAAATATTCCTTAATTCCTTCCATGGGCCTATGTAGTGTATTTAGAATGAAATACGGTTGCAAAATGTGGGAAAAAGTAAAACATTAAAAGATGTCTATTGGAGGCAGTTAAGGTTTATCGAGTGAATCAATTTACCTGTTCTATGGAACAATTAGCAAACTTGAATCTAGAAGTCGTTACACTCATCATTGCAGTTGGTGTTGATCATTGGTCACGTACACATTGTCCAAGAAAAAGGTACAAAATAATGTCAACAAATTTTATAAAGTCAATGAATAATGCAATTAGTGATTGTCGAGAGTTACCAATCACTGCAGTTGTTGAATATATTAGAAGGGTTCTCTAGCGTTGGCTCCATGATCATTGGGCGGAAGCATTCAAAGTGACAGCTCTTAGCTCACACATATACAGTTTACTCAATCAATTTTTATACATTTTTTGTTAGAGATAGAGAATTGGATAGACATGTTGATTTAACAGCAAAGAGTTGCACTTGCCAAGAATTCAACCTAAACCAATATCCATGTGTGCATGCTTTAGGGCACATGGATATTGTTCGCCCTATTACTCTTCTAGGTCTCTTATAGCAGCATACAGTAGGGAAATAAATCCACCTGAACAACCATCCGATTGGTTGATTCCAAAAGATGTTGTGGTTGAATTTGTTTTGCCTCAAATTGGTTGACATCATCCAAGAAGACCAAAAAATAATTGCATTCTATCAATTGGGGAAGAAGTTAATAGAAGGACATGCACCAATTGTTCACGTCATGGTCATAATAGTCACACCTGCACCTATCCAAAGTCTACAAAAGTATCAAGAAACATCGATAGTATGGGACAGTCAAGTGGCAATAACAATGTTGCAGAATGATTAAGCTTAAATTGTTTTATATGAACTAATATTGTCTGGATATTTGTTTTGGACCAAAATAACAATGTTGTCTTTACTTGCATTTCTGTCTAAGTCTAGTTAAATGTGACATGCAATTTAATTTTGATGACCTACATTGCCTCTTGTAATTAATTTGACATGACCATTATTGATATATATTCTCATTTGGATCCCTATAGGTTTAAATGTAATAATTCCATAAGTCGACATGCTTTATTCTTGTTTTTGTAATTATATCTTGAATGTATCTAGATAGCAATTTGCAACTTGTAAACATTTCACACAATATATTATTAAATTCCAAGCACTTAGAACTATGAGGTTTAAAAATATATATATATTGACATAGTTTTGCTTATACGTACAACATTTTCATTCAACACAAAACACATGCTTTAAACATTCTAAATATTCACATTTACTTTTTATATATTAAAATAAAATTGCACCACAAATTGAAACCAAAATGCACATTTCATATGTTTACGTTTGATACATCATTATTATTATTTTTTTAATCAACACCAATTGTATTTTTTAAACATATAGGTTTTATAGGTACAAATTTACATTTTTGGAAATTTTTCATGGTGATTTGTACTCTAAGTCGTGACTATCTTTTGCTCCAAATTCAAATGGTTGTCTAGCCTATAGACATTTCAAGTATTTAAGTGTATAAATCTCACAATTTGACTTATGCAATGAGATACGATAAAAATAGACTATCACAATTCATAATATCATCAATAATTGTTATTTTAAAAACGTTGGGAAATAAGATTTATTTATATCCTTTATCTTGTTTTGGAACATTGACCTTGGGTCGTTGCATGTGAAATGAGGTAGCATCAAAATAAGTGTTTGGTGTTGTCCACATTAACAAGGTAACATCTTTCGAAGGTATGTTACCTAAGTAGTAAGATGATCAACAACCATGATACCCAGCTTTGAATCATATATGTTACTCAAACAATCCATGAAGTTTACTTTAATGGTAACTCAATGTATATTGTTGATATCTGCAGGAAACAGTAGCTCAAAACTGACATAAATACAACCTATTAGTAAGATATGCAAAAAGAAAAAGATAAAAAGTAATCAAGAATGAAACTTTAAATGATTTGCTCACAACATTGACTTTATTCCAATCCTGCCATGCATGAACCTATCCCAATCATACATATCATGCTTAAATTGCTTTTTACTCTTACTCAACACCAATCACCTCCCTTGAATTTTCATCTGCATAATTATTAAAATGAGGTTTGCATAAGAAGTTAATGAATAAGTTTGCCCATGATTAGTAGTATTTATTACTATGAAACTATAATCTAGTAAAGCTTTATCACAACTATATAGATTGGGATAATGAAATGCACGATGATGCATGAGAGATAATATGTCTCCGTATGCTACATGTTATGCACAATATTAGTACACTAATTTTCCAATTGGAAGTCTACGCTTAGAACATTTATAGTTAATCACTTACATTACCACTCAATTAGGGACAATGTTTTCTGAAACTATCAGAATTAGTCATAAGTAACCCTATGTCCAAACAATATTGGCACAAATTTAAGCATCAATATATATTGGAATAATGTTGACAACAAGTAGAGTGGCTATATATTCATACCTTTTGTCATGAGTGTCAAATTCTTGCATTTTGGTTTTTTTTTACCTTTTAGTCATGGTTTCAACAAATAGGCTTATCATGAAGGCCGACCGTTTGCAGTCTCAATTAAATTTAATAGTAAGTTTGGGTGGTCTTGGTAGTTGTACTAAACCTAGTGAGCCAACATGCATAGATAGAGATGGTACATCACGTACTAATGATGTAACCAAATCATGGATATTGTTGTCACTCAAATTTAACACCATCGCATTGATCATCTTAGATATAAACATGATTTTATATCTTTAATCCTAACTTTTTTGAAGAATACTTGAGTAAATTTTGTGATTTTAATATGTTTTCTAGTGTTTTTATTTGTAGGATTCATGTTTTCTAGTATTTTTATTTGTAGGATTCATTCTTGAGAAGATAGAAGGAAAATGGTGGAAGAAAGCAAATTTAAAAGGTGTTTTGGAGTTTTTTGCAAAAGTTGATCACGAGATGTGAGTAGCATGCTTGAGTCACGAAAATTGGTCATAGATTCTCGCTTAACGTAGTTTGCCAAATGCCAATCACTATAATTTTCCAAGGATTTTCACTAAACAAGATCTATATATGCAAGTCGTGATCGTCAATCGTAATTTTGGCGTCAAATATGTATGAAGGAAACTCTCTAACCCTATGTGAAACCACCAATAAATTCTTCATTTTCTCAATTGCAAACGGCAAGCAACAGACCTTAGTTCATTTCTAAGTTAATTTTCTTTTAAAATCAAGAGATTTTTCATAGTTTTGAGCCAAGAAATCATTAGAGGTGCATGTTACAACATTGTTGGACCATTCAAGAGCAATAAGGAGAGGATTCGGAGCACTTTTAAAGCAAGGCAATAACCATTTCATGATTTTCTCTTTTGCTTTTGATTTATTTAACATGTTGTTCATTTATATTTGATATTTTGGCTTGTTTGTGTGTAGATCTATGAAGAACTGAACTTGTTTCTAGGGATTTCAATGTACCTTGATGTGGATCTATTCTTATGGATTATGATTTTATGGATGAGTATCTATTTTACTAATATTTAATGTTTGTGATTGATTTTAGGCCTAGTCAATTGAATGATTTTGTGATATTAGTATGCTTGAAAAAGATATTAATATTTAGAACTTGGTAAAATGGCATTTAAGAATTGGAATAGAAATATATCTAGTTTTTAAGCATGATCGTGTGTGGGTGTTTGATTATAATAAGTTTGTATTAACCATCCAACATAGAAATATAGCTAAGTGTTTAATGTGAACATACTTGTGATGAACTCAAAACGCTTAGCTATAGAAATATAGCTAAGTGTTTAATGTGAACATACTTGTGATGAACTCAAAAGATGATCATGAATATAATAGTATACCTAATCAAATAAAATATGAATTCATGAATTTTTTGGATAGAAAATTACATAAGAATAGTGAAATATTAAGTGAAGTTGAATTCCTTGGACTTTAATTAAAGGTTTGCTAAATTTTATTTAATTTTTCTTATCAATTGATTTTCATAATTTTTACTTTTAAAAAAATTTAATTAATCATTTTGTAGATAAAGTTGCATAGATATATTTCAATACTTAGTTTTAGTTCGAACCATCTCTATGGGATAGACCTTGAATCACCACTATATTGCATCGAGACTGTGTATACTTACATGAGTTTTTGTGTAGTAAAATGCATTATTAAAAACATGTATCACACATCATCAGCAGTCACACAATCAAATTTATCATTTGTATGTAAGTGAGTTTGTTGACATGTCTAAACTCAAATGTAAATAGTTAATAAATGCACGTGTAAAATAATAAATATCAAAATTAACTAAAGTATAAACCATTATAGATTTTATCTTATCATGAATATTGGAAATATCAGACACCATAGACTTGCAAATAAGCTCTATTAGTTGGATAAACCACTTACATATTTTATCCTCTACTTTCTTGAATTGTTCATCTTGTTGTGCATTGAGAGCTTTAAGCTGAACTTTAAGATCATCTTCTACTTTCTTGAATTGTTCATCTTGTCGTACAATGAGAGCTTTAAGCTAAACTTCAAGATTATCCAATCTATCACTTAAATACTTTTTTTTTCTCTCAACTATTATCATTTCTTTTCTCTCTTGGTACAAGAACCACCATTTTTCGTCCTATAACCCCCTCCAAACTAGCATCATCATCTCAATGAACATTATCTCTACCTCCATGAACATCATCATCATCATTACCTTGATACCTATCATCATCTCTTATGTATTCATCCTAAACATCATCATCAAAACTACCATTATCATCAAAATATCCACTAGGACTCCCAAACTTCACATCATTTAAAACAACCCAGGAATTCAAACTCTCCCAATATGGTTTCTTTGCTTCATCATCATAAAGGCTTAGAACTTTGTAGGTGGTGAACTATATAAAATAAAAAAGAACAATCTACATGTGTAAAACTTGAGAAATCGACAATAAAGACACTAAATGCCACAATTAGTTCATACTTGGGTCCATTTTGTCAAATAAATTTTTCTGTAAAGAATCATAACCGGCGATCCTTGTGCATCTTCAATTAAGGATTTGAGGGGTAAAATTGTTGACCCTTGTTGCATGGCCAAGCGTTACGTTGGTATTGCTTCAATTGCCCACACCACAAGAAAGAAACAAATAACATATATTAATATATAAAAAAGTAATAAGGTTCATAAAAGAGTTTATTATACTTTAAAAGTTGATCAAACTACATTAACCTAAAAGGCTATCACAAAATCATATAAATTTATTTTTATTCACTTTACCATTTCCTTTCATGGAAGAATCAAGTGCATCATTCAAACAACTAGAAAAATACTTATACATCCTAAGATGTATGTATGACCCCTAAGGAAACTTATTGAAAGCATCTAAGTCATCCACCAACTGCAAAGCCTAGTAATGAATGGTATTATGCTTATCCGTTCCATATAAAGTCATTTCAAGAAACAACACTAAAGCTCACTTCACCATATCCACGTCGTTGATATTTTTATTAGCTCAAAACCTTGTTTTAAACCATTCAACCACAATTATAATCGATACTTTACCCATACCAAAGTACTTTTGTTGTAGCCTTCGATTATTCGTATGAGAATCTTCCATTTCAAACTTAGAGTCATATCCAAACTGAAGTCTAGTCACTAAACAAAACTTCTCCAGGTTAAACCTTATCAACTCATCTCCAATATGAAACCACATAGTATATGTTAACTCGTTTTCATTTTAGATGTGACACTTCCTCAAAAAAATATGGTGGCAAAAATGCCCAAATAACAACATATCATTAACATCAAGAAAATGGCCAAAAAAATGCCCCTTGAAAGATTGACCTTATCAACAATAAGAGTAGATTTTATCAATCGAATGCTTTCACAATTATTGTAGCTAATAAACTGCTTTGGTGCTCAAACTGTTTTCTTTATTTTTAGTAATTTTTCAAACTTTGTTTCGCCATTTACACCTATTAAAAAAAGGTTAAAATCTATGATGGTTAGGGAAATTAAAAAATCACTTAAGATTCCTAAAGTTTGCAAATTCCAAACTTGACAAGGTAAATTCAATATATCATGTACTTTTAATTAATCATATTAATTTATTGAAGTTTTATTAAAATAAACATGTAATTGTTAGTAGTCAATCTAACAATGAGGATGATACCCCTACTTCCACACCTAGCAAAATGAATAAAATCAAGAGTTAAATGTGAAGCTCGACTTAAATTTCATGAGAGACTCAATAGGTAGAAATTTTATGGCAAACAACATGCTAATGGAAAATTACATATAGTATTATGCTTTCGCTTCTTCTTAAAATTCCATTTAACTAATTTGTCATCAAAACTTGTTGATTATGTTTTTTAGTTGAGATAGGTGTCTAATTTATCATTCATTCATTTTCGTCTCTAGTGTATTAATGTTATCATGTTTATGGCAAAACACATTCTAAATATTAATTATGAAATGTTACATGCAGTACTTCCATCACAACAAAGCAAAAATGACTTTCAATCAACCGTTGAAGTGCTAAGGTTCATCCTTTATGCAATATCTCTACCCCACTTTGAGAAAGCAAACAAAATCCCAATGAAAAATTTCTAGTAAGTGTAGGATTAATAACTTCATTCTTTTTAATATATATTATTATTTTTCTTAGCAACCCATCAATCTTTAGAACTTAGTTATGTAACTTAATTGTTTGTTTTCTCTCTATTATTTACAAACAATTCCTAAGAGAAAGAGAAATAAATTAGCCATTTACACTTTAGGTTAAATTCAAACACTCTTCTTATTTTCATCAAGACACAAAAAAAGAGTGAAAATAATTCTCACAAACATTTTCTCAAACACTTAGTATGCATGAACCTAGTATCCATAACTCTCCAAAACCCTAACTCATCTTCGCTCTTAGACGATATCTACCCACTCTTAGATGCATCTTTGCTCTTAAACAATACCTCAGATCATCAAAATTGAAAACCCCATCAACAACAACAACTGAATGACAACTTTAAGAAAACATATAGACAGTGACAATGACAAACAAAAATAGATAGAGAGAGTAGAGAACTATCTTGAAAATTGTTGTTGAAGAACTAAAAGAAGAAGATATGTAAGAGCTCTGAAGGAAGAGATCCCTAAAGAAACCCTAACTATGAAGTGAAGATCGAAAAGATGGTCTAAAGGAGTTATCACGGTTCGAGTTTGAAAGAGTTAATAATAGCAATAATGTCATCGCTTTCGGAGGGGTTGATGCTACTACCAATGAAGATGGTGGTGCCATTATTCGAGTTGGTGTGGCTAATGACAGAATGAAAAGGGTTGGTACAATTCAAAGCCATTTTAGTAAATTAGGAATAGTTTTGTAATTTACTTGCTCTAAAGGGTATTTACGTAATTCTTGTGTATATTAAGGGTATTTTTCCTAAATTCTCTTATTATTACAATATATATATGAATAGAAATTAAAGAAAATGTTAGAAATTAAATATTAATAAAAGCAAGGATTGAAAAAAAAATAAAAATTAATAAAATAATAAATCTCTAGTTTGTTTTTATAATTAAGAAATTTAGGATTACGTATAAAAAATTAATAAAACTTTGGAAAAAAGTAATAAATGAAAAAAAATGAAAAAAATTAATGAAAATTTTAAAAAAATTCTAAACGGGCACATATCCTCCTTTCCTAATGCATTAGGTCCATCAGTGTCATGAATGGTTCATGATTGAGTTCGTAGTATTAATTCTATTCATGAAAGATTACGAAAAATAATTGGTCAAATTAAGTTTTCGAAAAACTTTGCAATATTTATAATGGTAGAAATGAAGAAAGCTACCTTTATTGTTTGGTTAGGTTAAATGAATTAAAAGAAGATAGGACACATCTAGAGATTCTAGTAGAAGTTAGATGTGAAATCCAAAAAGGACCATCGATTAGTCTAATTTTTATAGTCGTGGATGGTGTTTGAAATAGAGTTATTAAGAGGAAGTTATGATTTAATAAGTCCTCAACATTGCCTAACATTTATAATGGTAGAAATGAAGAAAGCTACCTTTATTGTTTGGTTATGTTAAATGAATTAAAAGAAGATAGGACACATCTAGAGATTCTAGTAGAAATCAGATGTGAAATACAAAAAAAAAAAACCATTGATTTGTCTAATTTTCAAAGCCATGGACGGTGTTTGAAATAGAGTTATTAAGAGGAAGTTATGATTTAATAAGTGCTCAACATTGCCTAAAACAACCTTAGTTGTGACCAACACTCGCAAATAGCACCTAGTGACTTGAAATCACAAGTTTCTACTAGAACTATTTGAACCTTGGTTCTCGACCTGATGGTCACGGACCAGGTCACACTCTCAACTACCAATTACCGTCGATAATTCCAATGTAATCTAGATTTCGACTTTTGTGCTTCCAACTATGGTTCCTTAATCATTTACTTTTCCTATTAGTGTTAGTTGAATAATTTATGTAAATTTAAGTCATATAGTAAAAGGAAATTGCTTTCCATATCAAAGCGGAAAGTAGTTTTCTTCCAAAGTTGGAAAATTTGATTCACAAGGAAAGCTCACTTATATAAACCTTTAGCTTCCAATAGAAATGAGGGATTATTCTTGGAGAAGAAGCGGCACGAAGAAGCAATTAAAGACTCTTTTTCTTCTACCTTTTATTATTATTATTATTTTGGTTATTTCAAGTTTTGTCCCAGCTAGATAATAAGCACACTCAAATAAAAACCAAGATAATAAATTAATAACTTGATGATTCTAAAAGGATTCTATAAGTCGAATGAGATATTAGAAGTGATTTAGATGTTTGAAATTAAGAGAAACCACAATGGAGAGTTGCTGGGGTTAGGGTTTGAGGTGGTTGCTACTTGGTTGAAGAAGTCAGAAAAAATATGTTTTCTCATATAACAGAGGTGAAATTTTAGTTTCGTCCCTAATGCATTGTAACACTACAATTTGTCGTAATAGTTTGAAAACTTTTCATTTACACCCTTGATAGGTGCACATGAAATGTTTTAAAATTATATTTTGTCATAATAATTTAAAAGCTTTTCATTTACACCCCTAATAGATGCACACAATATGAGCATGTGATCTCATGAGTATGTGTGAACCTAAAGCCTTTGTGAGGTTGAGAGTAACTTACCATGAGATCCTATGACTTGTGTTTCTTTGACAACTCCCAAAATAAATTACACAAAAAGAGCATTTTGTACGGAATCTAACCAACGTAGACACTACTTGACCTAACAATCTCCCCCTTTGGCTATTCCATGACAAAACATCAAACCTCACAAATACATAGTTTGATACAAATGGAAAAAAACAAATACACAATCTCATAAATTGCAATATATGATTAAAAAAAAAAAACTAAACTTGAAGCTTCAAGATCATATTTTAGTAGAATGAACCTGAGAAATTTGAAGACACATTAACATAAAAACAACTGTTGTTAGTAGATAAAGTGCAGTTCATAAATTCTACCATAATGAAACTTTAACGGCAAAAACATAAACATAAAGCTCCACCTAACACAAACAATGAAAATATCGAGTAAATAAATGAAAATTTTCTCCCTCTATGCCTATTTCAATATGCACCAAAAAAATAAAAAAATAAATAAAAATCTCTCCTTTAAAACAAAATTTCTCCCCTTGAGTACATCAAGATTTCTTCATTTTTATAACATCAAACACCACAGAAACTTCTCCTCTTTTTTGTCACTAGAAAGGCAAAGGAAGAATAGCATAGTGGACCAAAAGTAACAAGTATGTTATAGCAAATGAAATACAAGCAACACCTCCTGAATGCCACATACAAGTATTACAAGATTTATCCTTAAGAAATTAAAATTCATATGTTTGCATTATCAAAGATTTCAAGTTTCATCTCAACTTCACAAATATAAAAACTCAAATTACTTCATTAACAAGCTAACATTTGCCCAAAATAAGAGACTTGATGTCACACACACACACACACAAAAATATATATATCACCTTGTTTCATATAATGTCATAAACCTTCAAATCAAGCCTTGAGGTGTTTTAACCTCATATTTGCCAATATAAAAATGAAATTTAAAGATTAAGCACAAGTTATAACAAAAAACTAAAAACTAAAAAGAAAAAAATGTGAAAAGTTTTCAATTTCATTCATGAAAGCATTGGTGGCTTTTATTGCAACTGAGGTGGCATTCATGAAAGCTTCTTTTGGACTTCTATACAAGTTCAAGGAACGGAAAACCTAGCTTGTCGCCACAATCATGGTTAGATGTCGATAAGGCATAAAGGAGTTATTATGGAGTCTTCAGACGATAAGACTAAGTCTAGGCTGACATCAGTTTCAAATAACTATTTTGAAAATGAGACAAATAAGCTGGTATCTTTTGCTATATTGCCGATCTAATGAAGTGAAAATGAGAGCCCTATCGGTAATGAAAGACATATATCCTTGCATGGCACTGTTGTTAATGGGCTTCATACGATTCATAAGAACATGGCAGCATGGAAATTTGATCTTCCTAATGTGATTCTGAAGATATCACTGCTTTCTAAAAGAAAAAGGTGGATAAAACTTCCAAAGCCAAGGAAAAGTTTTGAGGAAACTATCAGGACTATTTTAATTACGGTATTGTCTTTCATATTCAAAGAGAAATCTAGAAGCGAGTGAGAAATCCTTGTGGAATCACGTGTCTAGGACTTTCAAATTATAAGAGGTGAGACCTTCAATGAACGATTTGGTGGAACACATGAATTTAATTAGTGAAGCTCTTAAAAATTAATGATATTTTAGCGAAGTCTAAGTTTCTAGTCCATTTTCTTGAGAATGATCCTAGGAAGAAAAAGATATCTAATCAGGATGTTCGAACAATGATGATGTCAGGATTTATAGTTGATAATGGAGAAGATGTTATGAATGATGTTGCAAATGAAAAGATTACGTAAGCGCGTGAGAGTTAGATATACTATCGATATCCCCCACCTAGTCTGACATATTGATCATTTAAATTTCGAAGACGAAATTTTTGTGAGGGGTGAAATTGTAACACCCGAAATTTCATGAAGAACGTTTTCAAAGGAATAGCGTTCCGAAAATAGTGGTTTTCGGATGAATAATATTTTCACATAAATAGTGTCCAAGTGAATAGTGAACTTTTCAGAAAGCGAACCCTGAAGTCAAAAACTCTCGAATAAGTACTAGAGAAACTGAAACGGATCAAAAATGAGTTCGTTAGAGGTAAAATGGAACTGTTTTTGGATCCGACCGGAAATTCGAAAGGATTTCTGAAAAATTTTAAAATTTTAGAGAAGTGTCAAAATGAGTATTAAAATGCTCAATAAATATTTTAGAAACTCAAACGACACTTCCAAAGGAGATCTAGATTGAAATTGAATCAATCCGGAAATCGTCAAAAGCAATTTAGTGAGTTCACGGAGAGCTAAAAAGGGATATGGAATGACTTTTAAGAGTTATCAAGGTTACTAGGAGTATCTAGGAAGTCCGGTAAATTTTGAAAGGATTTCGAAAAAGCCTCAAAAAAGCTTAATTCAGGTGTTCCAGAAAAGTCAAATCAAAAGAGATAAGAAATGATAGACATGTGGGGCAAGCAACTATGGAAATGTGATATGTGGCATAAAGGATAAGGATGAGGACACTTGGTAAGATTTCATCGATAACATTTTTGTGATTTTGAGTAAATTTTAAGGGTAAATTAGACTTTTGGGAGGCTAGTATATAAAATGAATGCATGAGAGGATGAAGAAAAGTGTAAGTGACGGCCAAAAGAAGAAGAAATCGTGAAAGAGAGGAGAGACCATGAGGGAGAGCCAAAAACCGAGAGAAAAAAAAACAACAAAAAAAGGGAATCGTGAAGAAGAAGAGGCTAAGGATTCAAGGGAGTTTTCACCTATTTTCTACCCCTGTTATCATCCATAAAGAATCAAGAAAAAGTGAAGAAGAATTGACAAGTTAAATGGGTTTATTTTGATGTTAGTTGATATTGATTTTCATGGGTTTTTAAAGTTTGGTGATTTAATGAGTTTCTTATGGAATTTATGGGTTGAATAGAGGCTAATCATCATCAAATCAAGCTTTGAAGTGGAAGAAGTGAAGCCAGTGTGGGTCAAGGAAATTAGTAAGGTAAGGGTTAGGGTTTATGTGATGATTTTAATGGAATTTAAATGATTTTGAGTTTAAGGCTTTAGTTGATCATTTGATGATTAATTGATGCATTTGGGTGTGATTTTTAAGTTTGGAATGAAGTGAATAGCTTAGTTGTGTTATATACTAGTATGTGCCTAACTTGGAAAAGTTTAGGTAATTGGATGGTTTTTAATATTTGGATGAATTTCTATGAGATTTCAAGTTGATTGAGATTAACATTTTGAAAAGTGAAGCAAAGGAATGAGATGACAAGCAATATACTAGTGTATGAACAAGTTATGTTTAAGCATGTGTTTGTGTGGATTTTTAATGCTTGAATGATTGGTATGATGTTGTGGAATGAATTTGAGTTGGTTGGAATCAAAAGAATGAAAGAAAAATTTGAAATGAAAAGTTTGGGTGTTAATGTGGTTAAGGTTAAGAATGGGTGTAAATTTGTGATTCCATCCTTTTGATATGTTTTAGTGGTGTTTATGATGTGTTTGAATGCTTTGGTGCCAAGGAAATTAAAGAAATGGATGATTTTGCATGAGTTTGATATTTGTTAGTATAAGGGTATATGTATATTTAATTGAATTCTTGAGGTTTGAGGTTGTTATGTGGTGTTTTTATATGATTTGGGGTTAATAAAAATCAATGGAAAGAGGAAAAGTAAAGTTAGAAGTAGTTAGATGTATATTTGGTTAATTGCATGAAAATTGAAGTATATGATTTAATTTAATTGTGTTGATGACTTTGACAATGAAATTGATGTGTTTGAGTGAGACTTGAATTAGAGAAATGGTTGGAAAGTGGCATGAATATTAAATTAAAAATTTGGCTAGTATGCTGATGGTAGTGAAATTGTGAAGGGAATTATAAATTGAGTATAAATTTAAAAGGTTATATGATAGATTTTGGGGTTTAAATTGTGACTTGTAGGTGATTGAATTGAAAGAAAAATGATCAAGAGGGAGAGGTTAAAAAAAAAAGGGGGCAAGTAAATAGTGTGAACAAATGAGTGCCTTTAAATTATTTTTGAACGTTTTCATTCTAATTGATTTTATGTTATTATGTTATGCTTATGAAAAATCATATTTGTAAGATTTAATGTGAAATTTTATTATATGAGATTCATAGAGTGTTATGTGCATTTTCCGGATTCATTAAATGGATTGGTAAAAACCTAACTTAGGCCCAATAGAAGGCCCAATAAAGTCAACTCAATTAAGGCCCATCGGACAAGGCCCAGATGTCAACTCTAAGCCCAGCGAGTTCTACAGCTCGCCCCAGCAATCTTCTCAGCTCGTAGCAACGAGCTCGTATCACAACCAGGTTGTAGCTCGTTCCATAGTTTGCCTTATTCATAGCTCGCTTCTCAGCGAGGTCCAGCTCGAGGTCGCAAATCGCCATATACAGTAAGCAGTTCACTCAGAGCGCATTTAATACAGAATCTTCTAGATATATCAGTTACCTAATCTTATCGTGATTCTCTTGCCAAAAACGGAAGTTAATTCAAATTCAAATTCAGTCAACCTTATCTCGAGATATTTGGGGCAATTTCCTGATTTTATTCCAACTGGTTAGGAAGTGTATTTATGATGTAATTGTTTTCCTATTTTAATGCTTCCTAATCTGTAAAAACTCTTCCCCTATAAATAGCGGTTAAAATCATTGTAACGACACATTAAATAACCTACTGTCACTGTGTAGAATTTTAGAGAGACAGCCGTGGACGTAGGCGCACTCGCTGAACCACATTAAAAACTCTTTGTTTTCTGTCGTTTGTTCTTGGTTATTTGCTCTGTTTTTCTTGGTTTTCGTATTTTCTCACATTGATTGCAGGTACTAGGCATTGAATTCTCGTTGGCTGAATTTCAACGTCGACATTTTGGCACTAGAAGTAGGGCCCAAACTGCAATCTACTTTGTTTCAATCTCTCAGTTTCTAGACATGGCAAGAACTAGAACAACTAGATATATTGGAGACAACGACCAGGCAGAGAGTCACATGAACCAGCCACAACAGAACATGCAACCTGTGGAAGATGCACCCATGCACGCGGCAGGCACGTCCTATGGTCAGGCAATCAGTGCTACAGCAGGCATGCCACCCCTGCCTCCTCGCCAACTTGTTCCAGTGGCTCCGGTGGTTAGAGGACAGCACAATTGGTATCAAAGGCAAGAAGCACTAAAGAACACGGTCAGACAGCTTACAGAAGCCGTCAATATGCCAGTATAGGTTCAGGCACAGAATGCACCTAGGGTCAAGGTTCAGGCACCAAGGCACGTGTCCCAGCATCAGGAAGCAATGCAGGTGCCCGAAAGGCCAGCAAGGGAAACGCTGCGACCTGCCGACTCAACTTGTTCCTCTAATGTGCGCTCTAAAGCTAGAGGTCATCCCATCCACGAAGAAAGGGAGGTTGCGCGCCTAGCAAACCTGGCAGTAAGGTTGAGCTAGGATGGAAGTCGGTCACGATAGAGATCGAGCTGCAGCTCGGCGAGTTGATGATGAACAGAGACATGCAAGATCCCATCAGCACAGGGGCTCATTTGGAAAGGACGAGGGGTATGACCCAGAGCACCCTTACCCAGGTCGCGATCACAGGAGGAGGTATGATCCCCGAGATCCACAAGTAGAGGAACTCCTCCATAGGGTCTAGCAGTTAGAAGCGCGACCTGGAGCTCCGAAGCAGCGTGGGCACTATGGGGAAAGAACCCGGTTTACTAGGGAAATTGAGACGCAGCCTCTTCCCCCGAGGTTCAAGATGCCAAATATCCAGCAATATAATAGGGATAGTGACCCCTATGACCATCTCGACGCCTTCAACGTTCAAATGGATCTACAAACAGATAATCCTATGGTGAAGTGTCGTGTATTCCCAGCTACTTTGGGGGACATTCCGAGAACATGGTTCAAGAACCTCTCAGCTCGCAGCATAGGTAGTTGAGAGGAATGCCAGCAGAAATTCGTTGGTCAGTACAGGGCATTGAGAAGGCAGCTCGCTCCATCCTGCCACCTAGCTACTATCTTCCAACGTCAGGGTGAGTCATTGAAAGAATATATCACCAGGTTTAGGCGCGAGGTCGCAAATGTTGAAAATCCATCAGACGAAAGTGTGCTGACAGCGATCTCAGCTGGGTTGCATAAGGATGGAAAACTATATGAGAGCATTTACAAATCCCCATTGAAAGATCTAGGGGAGTTCTATGAGCGAGCTGCAAAGAAGATTAGGTGGGAAGAGACCTTCGACCCGAAGAAGCAAAATAGAAGAATGAAGTGGGCAGTTCTAGCCAGCCAAAGAGGAGAAACAATGGCAGAAACGAAGAAGATAGAAACAATGGCTCAAATAATCAAATTGCTAAGAGGGTGAGAAGAGAGCCAAGGAATGAGCGACCTCAACGTCAAGGTCGATATGGAGGATACAGTATCTTGATGAATTCACCGGACAGGATTTATGCAATTGAAAGGAACAAAGAAGATTTTGGAAGACCCAATTCTTTAAGGGCTCCTATTCAGCATAGGGATCGGAACAAGTTTTGTGTCTATCATAATGAGGTCGGACACAACACTTCAGATTGTTGGGTGTTGAAAGACGCCATTAAAAAGTTGATTAGGAGAGGTCGCTTGAGAGATTATGTGGCGAGACCTGCAAACTCGCGACCTCGACAACAACGACCTCAATAGCAGCCAATACAACAACAGTCCCAGCGAACTCCCGAGCCAGAGCATGAGCCTACGATAAGAACATCTTTACAATTCATGGTGGCCCCCATATTGCAGGTGTTTCGAATAGATCACATGAGAGATACGTCTAAGAGGCGAATCATACTTTCCAGGTCAGCGGGTCAGAGGGACCTGTAAAAAGGGCAAAAGCGACCTCGGACGAGATTTTGTTCACTGATGAAAATGCTAGAGGTGTGATCTGGCCTCACAATGATGCGCTAGTCATTCGAGCTAAGATCAGCAACATAGAGGTGCGACGCATCATGATCGACACCGGGAGCTCGGTAAATGTTATGTATAAGAGTTGTTTTGATCAAATAGGGTTAGAATCAGAGCAGTTGAGACCATCCACAGAGTCTCTTTATGGTTTCACTGGAGATGTTGTGGTACTAATGGAACAAATCAAGCTGCCACTTACTCTTGGGGAGGCAGGTCGCCAAGCAACTGTGTTGGCAAATTTCCTTATCATTGATTGCCCCTCAGCATACAACGTGGTCCTGGGAAGACCTGCTATGAATGAGCTAGATATGATCACTTCGACCAGGACCCTCACAATTAAGTTCCCAACTCTCAATGGCATTAGATGTGTTAGAGGGGAGCAGCATTTAGCCAGGCGGTGTTATGAAGATACTGTAAAAATGGGCGTAAGAGGGAAGAAGGTGAACGTGGTCTCAGGGGGCGAGCCACGAGCTGTGACTGAGAAAGGGGTCAGTCACGACCTGGACCCATGCGAGGTAGATGCAAACCGAGTTACGGGGCCAGTTAAAGAGTTGGAAGATGTTCAAGTCAACGAGGCAGATCCAGAGAGGTGCCTGAAGCTGGGAAGAGGTTTAGCTCTAGAACTGAAAAACCAGCTCACTGACTTCTTGAAGGCCAACTTGGATGTGTTCGCATGGAATCACGAAGATATGGTGGGGATAGATCCCAGGGTGATGTCACATAGATTGAATATTGATCCCTACCATAAGCCAGTTCGTCAGAAGAAGAGAGCAATGACGGGGGAACGCTACCTCGCACTAAAGGAGGAGGTAGAAAAGTTGTTGGCGAACAGATTCATTCGCGAAGCTTACTACCCAGTTTGGGTCGCCAACCCAGTGCTAATAAAGAAGAAGAACGGGAAGTGGAGAACATGCATCGACTTCACTGATCTGAATAAGGCGTGTCCAAAAGATAGCTTCCCCCTACCAAGGATAGATCAGCTCGTGGATGCTATAGCTGGTCACGAGCTCCTGAGCTTCATGGATGCGTACTCGGGCTATAATCAAATTCCCATGAATCCCGAGGATGAAGAGCACACCTCGTTTGTGATAGATCGCGGCCTATACTGTTACAAGGTGATGCCTTTCGGGTTGAAGAATGCAAGAGCTACCTACCAACGCTTGGTAAACATGATGTTCAAATAACAGATTGGAAAGACCATGGAGGTTTATGTCGACGATATGTTAGTAAAGTCCAAGCAGGTAGGCAATCATGTATGTGATCTAGGGGAGATGTTTCAGGTTCTGAGGAGCTATTAGATGAAGCTGAATCCGCACAAGTGTGCGTTTGGGGTAGCTTCTGGGAAGTTTTTGGGCTTCATGGTGAATAGCAGAGGTATTGAAGCCAATCCTGAGAAGATCAAAGCACTGATAGACATGAGGTCACCAACTAGGGTGAAAGATGTGCAAAGCCTAAATGGTCAGGTCGCAGCGCTAAGCATGTTCATCTCGAAGGCTACGGATAAATGCATTCCATTTTTTGATATTTTGAAAAAGGCAAAAAGCTTCGAGTGGACCGAACAATGTGAAGTTGCCTTACAGCAGTTGAAAGAATACATGGGGCGAGCTCCACTCCTCTCTAAGCCCAAGGAAGGAGAAAAGCTGATTCTGTACTTGGGAGTGTCGCAACAAACTTTAAGTGCTGCTTTGATGAGAGAGGAAGAGAAGACGCAACTTCCAGTGTACTATGTGAGTAAAAGATTGCAGGATGTTGAAACCAAGTACACGCAGATGGAGAAGCTCGCTTATTACCTGGTGGTAGCATCGAGGAAGCTGCAACCTTATTTTCAAGCCCATACGATCGAGGTCCTCACCCAGTATCCGCTAAAGCAAGTTCTACAGAAGGCGGACACCTCAGGTCCTTTGTTGAAATTGGCGGTGGAGCTCGCGCAATTTGATATTCAGTATAAGCCAAGGACGGCTATCAAGGCACAAGCTTTGACAGACTTCATTGCAGAATTTACAAGGCCAATGGATGATGAAGCGGGATCTTCTGAAGGTCCGACCTGGGAGCTTTATGTTGATGGATCATCCAACGAGTAGAGGGCCGGAGCTGGAATATTGTTGATAAGCCCTGAAGGCCACAAAATCCTTTGAGTTTTAAAGTTTGGTTTCCAGGCAACAAATAATGAAGCTGAATATGAAGCAGTGCTTGCAGGTTTGCGTTTGGCTAAGGAAATGCGAGCTGAGCGGTTGAAAGTCTTCAGCGATTCGCAGCTTGTTGTCTGTCACATATTGGGGGAGTATCAGACCAAGGGACCAAAGATGGCCCTTTACCTTCAGAAAGTTCATGAGTTGCTAGGTGCGTTCCAAAGGTATGAGGTGAAGCAGATCCCATGAGCTCAGAACTCGCATGCAGATGCATTAGCTCGCCTCACGACCACACGAGATGCAGACTTTTTGGGGGCAATCCCAGTAGAGTTCTTACCAGCCCCAAGTACAAAAGAGAAGAGTGTGATAATGGCAATAACTGTGCAGCCCAATTCTTGGATGAGCCCAATTCTCAATTATTTGTAGAATGGAAAGCTACCACGTAACAAGCTAGAAGCACAGCGTCTGCGAGCTAGAGCAGACAGATATTGCATCTATGATGATGTGTTGTATAAGAAGGGGTTCTCAGCTCCACTTTTACGATGCATTGATGGCCCAGAGTGTGAAACAGTGATGAGGCAGATACACGAAGGCCATTATGGAAATCACGTTGGGGGGCTATCTCTAGCTCAAAAGGCACTCCGTCAAGGTTTTTATTGGCCTACTATGAGACAGAACACTATCGACTTAGTAAAAAGGTGTGATAAGTGTCAGAGGTTTGCCCGAGTTCCGCAAGCTCCGCCAGCCTATCTTAAGCAAATGGTAAGCCCATGGCCCTTTGCAATATGGGGAATGGATTTGATCGGACCTTTGCCAACAGCTCGTGGAAGGTGTAAACACGCCATGGTCGCAGTTGACTATTTTACTAAGTGGGCAGAAGCAAAGGAGTTGGCAGAAATCTCCACAACGAAGATTGAGAAGTTCGTGTGGAGTAATATCATTTGCAGGTTTGGGGTTCCACAACAGATCGTGACAGACAATGGGACCCAGTTTAGCAGCGACCAGTTTCTCAAGTTTTGCAGCGATCTGAAGATAGTCAAGAGCTTTTCAGCAATGGACTGTAAACCCCTAGCTTCAACTTATAAAGTCCCAGTATTAGAAGCTAAGTTAGGGAGATAATATAACTCTCTACATTTAATAAATTGATAGTCATGGCCTCATAAAATATTAACTTAAGAATACGACGAAAATCGTCGACTATAAAAGTTTAGTAACGTGTCGATGAAGATTCAAGTTAGGGAATCGAAGATTTTAGTCCATGAAAATCTAATTAAAGTTTAATTAAAAAGAGAACGTCAAGTGGTCGATAAGACAAGCTTGACGATTAAAATAAATTCTAACGAGACAACGAGTAAATCAAATAAGAAACGAAAGAGACACGGGAGACCAAGAGGGGTGTTGCCGTGAGAGAGCTTTAAGAAAAGGAGATAAGAGTGAAATTAAAGAGAGTTGGGGCAAGATGCAAATAACAAGAGATTATTAGTATAAATACCAACACTTAGCTGAATTTGTTTCAGCAAAATCACAGCAAATTCAGGCCCTTTCAGTCGAGAGAACGAGAGAACTTGAGAGAGAGAGAGAGAGACCAACGAACCTTTCAGTTGTGAGTCGTGAGGGAAGAACCAGAAGAGAAGAAGAGAAGCAACTAGCAAGCAAGGAGACTAAGGGGCTGTTGGTCGAGCAAGAAGGCAGCAGCTGAACCAAAACAGTTCAGACGTGAAAGCAAGAAGCAGATTCCAGCGCGCCAGCAGCTCGAGCGAGGAGCTGGTCGCGAGGCCGAGTAGAACAGCGAGGGGGAGAGGAAGGCACGACCTGCAGCAGAACAAGGACCCAAAACAGGTCAGCCGTGAGTCCAAGAAGGCAGCAAGAGCAGGTAGTTAGCATCAGAAACAGAGCAGAAACGCTAGCTGGTCGCGAGCAGATCTGCGAGCACAACCGCGAGTAGAAATCGCGAGGAAGCTGGTCGGCCAGGAAAGAAAGGACCTCCAGGCAGTTTCCACCCTCTAAAAACCCCCCCTTTAGGCATCTTGCCAGCCATTCAAACCTTCCAAACGAGCATCAAGTAAGAGCACAACCCATTGTCTTTAATTTTCTGCTGAAACATAACAGAATGTGATGACAGCTTACTATTGTTGTTGATTTGTTGGATGATTGCTCTTCAAACCTTAATAGAACCTTATATGATTGTTATAGAATCATCAATGATGAGTTTCGAGTGTAATTGCTGCCACAAGTTGATGTAAATGGGCTGTTATATCCTCCCTCAAAATAGAAACCGAAAATGGTTACACATGGACTCTAAGTTGATGATAAAAGTTGTGAGTGAAGTTTGAGCATTAAAATGACCAAGTTAGATTTATGTATGTATTAGAGACTTGAAGGGCAGTAGCTAGACCTCGAAATTAGATGGTTTTGAAACCAATTTTGAGCCTTGAAGAGGTTAGAAAAGTTAAAGATTTATTAGAGTTGCAAAAGGGGATGTTATAGGCAAAATGTGATTCCCGAGCTCAAATTTTGAGCTCTAGAAAACCTGACTATATTTCACTTATTTGGGAGTATTCTACACCTCAAATGATGCCTAGGAACCATAGAAAACCATAGGTTTTGGAACGGATCGAATCCGATAAAAATTGTGCAAGTTATGCACAAAATAGTGCCGTTAGAACTCTGAGAAGTGAAACGGCTAGTTTAATGCAATTTTTATGGCATGAAATGAGTTTAGTTAGTCATTATTAGTTAAATAAAGCTTAGTTGTGGAAGAAAATCTAGCGTCGCTAATCCGAAACACAAAGTTTACTAAACGGGCATTAAAACGCGCCTGAAAGTGTCCAAAACGGACGTTTTCCTTAGAATTGACTTAGCAAATGATAATATTTTCCAACGAAATTTTACGTGTGACTAGAATGTGAGATAAGTGAGCCGTAGGAAAAAGAACGAAGGAAAACGGAGCCTCGAGCAGCGCGTCGCAGTACGTTCTGTTAAGGGCTGTTCGTTTTGAGTAAAAATGTAATTTTTCGTTTCGAGCCTCCAACAACTAAACAGACCGCGTGGGGTGATCCCTAGGGGTCTAAAACTAAAAATTTTACACAAAAATTGAGGTTCGAGAGTCTCGGTTGAATAGAAACAAGTTAGGAGGTTATATAGAAAAAAATGACTATAGTTGAGAATTGAGTTTTGTTATTAATAATGATGAGAAAATATTGTGTAGGTGACGAGCGCGTGAGCGACGTCTACGAGCCTCGTCGAGACGCTTGACGCGGAGTGACGCGGCTTCGAGGTAAGTGGTTCGCCACTTAAGATCTTTTACAAGTTCATGTCAATTCTTAATTTTGGTAATGAATGTAATGAAGGGAAAAAACAACAATTGTTTTTATAAAATAAAGATTTGCGGAACATTGAGTTTTAAAAATTTTTAGAAAACTCAAGAACCCTAGATCCATAAAACAATGAAATAAAATAATAAAACTAAATTAAAGATCGAATCTTATACCTTTTGTATTGATCTATGTGGATTGCTCACCACCTTGCCTTCCTTGATATGTCTCTACACCAAGAAACAAGTGAGTGGGCACAATTATATAGAATTGTGCTCACTTTCTATTGATTTCTTTTCTCAAAAGAATAAAAGGTGAGAATAGGTTTTTGTTTTAAAGAACGTAAAACAAAACCTAAGTATATATTCTGTTAGGAAAAGAATACTATTTCTTTCTATTTATAGGCAACCAATTAGGGTTTAATTAATCAAAATTAATATTTAACCCCAAGTTTATTAAAATTAAACTTTTGCCCATATAACATAATTAATTCATGTTATATTTTATAATCATACTTGTGACCTATAATTAATTCATAATTAATTTATACCCGATCACAACTAAGAATTAAATTCAACACCTCTTATAAAATTAATTAAATAATTATTAATTCATAATTAATAATTAACTAACTAATAATTTGAATAATCAATGTTATTCAAATATCAAGTGAACACATATTTTGCTACTTATGTAACAAATATAATTGGACGATCCAATTACAATATTCTATATACACGTTTCTTATAGTGAAATGAGCTATCAAGGGGACCCGATGGACCTACAGTTTTGAGCTCCAATAATATCAGAATTATTAATTAAACTCTTTAATTAAATAATTCACTATTATTAATCTTAGAGTTACTCCACTAAAAACCTAAGATTGCACTCTCAACACTATAGATGTTTTTATACAATCTGAAATTTTCAGCGTCCATTGATATAATCACTACATATGATTTGACCCTCCACAAATAGTTCATAATTAGAGCTAGGTCATAATGTCCGTTATACCCCTCTAATTATATCTTGATCCTTAAGTACCATTGATTCTCTAATGAACAATATATTCATAACAACTTATGAATTTATCTTTCTGTTTACATATGAACAGAAAGTTGAGCGCTCTTATTGTTCAAGACCTGAATCAACCCTTAAGAGAACTATTTCTCTACTTCTCGCAAGAAGGAGTGGATTCCACTATTGTATAGAATGTTCCCAGCTACTTACTAAATCATATCCCCAAAGCACGAAGTTATTGATCGAGTATTTATATCGATCTCACCCATGTAAATCAAAGGACATAACTCAACAAGCAGGAGTCCATAATACACTCAGGATTAAGATCAATTCATATATGATCATCTAGTCGATAAATATAAATCTCTAAGTTTAACGGATATTAATTAGAGACTCATGTTTATCGTGGTCCAGTCCTATATAATCTTTATTATATAAGGTGCCTCCATTTCCATGTCACTATATGAATAGTCTCGGATAAAACTATTGTACCGAATACAAAATGGACCGCAACTGTAGATTTACCACAAACAAAGTACCCAGCTTCGTTTGCTTTCTACGGACTCTTTAGATTACTTCTCTCAAACTAAATCCGCTTGTATATAACACTTATATACTTAGTTTGAAAATACATTAGTAATCAAGGATGTTATCATGATATACACAATTTTTGCAAAATATATAAATTGAATAGAATAAATATTTTATTATTATTTATTAAAACCGTTTACATAATTACAAGCTCTTAGGGCACAAAACCCAACATGTAATAGTTAAGTAATAAAAGAAAATGAAAACGATCTTCAATATCAAGTTAAAGTGTGAGTGTATAGGGTCCTATGGAACCTATATTGAAATAGAAATTGATGCTAAGTTGTTATAAAAAGAAATTGAAATGAGAAAGTTTTCAAGATCTCTAAACTAGTGAGTTTGTGCTTTTGGCACTAAATAAATATAGTCTTAAAACCCATGTATATTCCTTAAGATATAATGAGATTTAACATTACGTGACGACGCAGTAAATTCCGTCCGTAGTCGCTCAGATTAGAGAAAAGTTAGCACTACGCGATGACGCAGAAAATTCCGTCCGTAGTTGCTCAGTTTCATAGAAAGTATAAGCGCTACGTTGCGATACAGACAATTCCGCACATAGTTGGCTATTTGTATAGTTTGGTACTACGTGGCGATGCAGTAAATTCCGCTCGTAGTCGCCCAGAGTTTTAGCACTACAATTGCGATGCACAAAATCCCGCATTGTAGCTGCTCAGTGATAAGATTTAGCGCTCTACGTGCGATGCAGTAAATTCCGTAACGTAGTGGTTGAGATAACTTAGTAAGCTTCACATTGGCGTTAGTTATAATCGCCCGTGATGGTTAGAATGTTTAAAGGATATACATGGGGGTTTTCAAAGAAATCATAAAACGAATGATAAATTGTCATGTTAGTGTATGTGATATTATATCTTCGTTGCACTAACTTGTTTGTTTATTTTGTAGCTATTTATATTTCATTGTATGCCACTGCAGACGACAGGACGACATCATTTTGTTGTGTATATATAGGTGGGCGATTCATGACATGTGATGATGTAAAACTTTATGTATGAGATGGATATGTAATTGAGAAACAAATATTCCTATTTTAAAATTGTATATTCGTAAATATTCATGCATTTTATATATATGATGCATCTAGATATATTTTACATGAGTTCGTACTTATAAATTGAGAATTGGGTGTTGATGTTGCATGTTCGTGGAAAAATGATGATGAATATTGTATGTTTGGGAATAAGGAAGTTGGAGGTGCTCAGATATAGTTTAAGTGTATTTTCCTTACAGGTGAAATTTTGGTTTTATAAAAAATGCAACCGAAAATTTTATAAAAAAATTTGAAATAGTTAAAAGAAAAATTTTATCACTCCCAACTAGTTTAAAGAAAACTGAATTTTTAAGTTTAAACGAGTAAACCGGTTGAAGAAAGTTAGGGTTCGCTTCTCGGATTTCTTCGATCCGACGAGTCGGGTTCGTTAGGTCCATTGAAGTGCCCGACAGGATCCTCCAAACAAGAGCCTAGATAAGGTCTAGGAAGGGTCCTGTCATGGACCATCCACAAGTCAATGGCCAAGTTGAAGCTGTGAATAAAATTATAAAGCAAACCTTGAAGATGAAACTGGAAGCGAAGAAGGGAGCATGGGTAGACGAGCTTCAGAAGTATTATGGGCTTACAAGATCACAGCTTGCAGTTCCACAAGCGAGACTCTGTTCTTAATGGTGTATGGGTCTGAAGCCATGATTCCAGCAGAGTTAGAAGTCACCTCGCAGCAAAGAGTGACCTTCAATCCAAATGACAATAATCAGTTACTTACTGCAAATTTGGATTTGCTTGAAGAAGTCAGGGAGATGGCCAGGCTGAGAGTAGTTGTCTACCAACAGAGAATAGCGAGGTACTATAACAAGAATGCTCGGATTCGCAGATTCAATGTGGGAGACCTAGTACTGCGTCTCATTCTACTTGGAGCTCGCAAACCCAGTGATGGGTCCTTAGGCCCAAATTGGGAAGGACCTTATATCGTCAAAGCAAACTTAGGGAATGGAGCATATCGCTTGGCCAACATCAATGAAGCTGAAGTCCCTCGAGCTTGGAATGTTGAACATCTTCGACCATATTATCAGTAACTTTATTTGTTACGAATAATTCAATCTTATTATAGATAATGAAAGCTACAGTTCCCTCATGATGTGCCTTATTTTGCAAAGATGACGAGCTTCGTGCTGATTAGTGCATAGCTCGCCAAAAAGAAAAAGAGCCTAAAAAGCAAGCGAGGTTACGCACTCATGCATAGCTCACTATAAAGAAAAAGAGCCTAAAAAGCAGGCGAGGTTACGCACCCCTGCATAGCTCGCTATAAAGAGAAAGAGCCTAAAAAGCAGGCGAGGTTACATACCTCTGCATAGCTCGCTATAAAGAAAAAGAGCCTAAAAAGCAGGCGAGGTTACGCACCCCTACATAGCTCGCTATAAAGAAAAAGAGCCTAAAAAGTAAGCCAGGTTACGTACCTCTGCATAGCTCGCTATAAAGAAAAAGAGCCTAAAAAGCAGGCGAGGTTACGTACCCCTGCATAGCTCGCTACAAATAAAAAGAGCCTAAAAAGCAGGCGAGGTTACGTACCCCTGCATAGCTCGCTATAAAGAAAAATAGCCTAAAAAGCAGACGAGATTACGTACCCCTGCATAGCTCGCTATAAGGAAAAAGAGCCCAAAAAGCAGGCGAGGTTATGTACCCCTGCATAGCTCGCTTAAAATAAAAAGAGCCTAAAAAATAGGTGAGGTTACGTACCCCTGCATAGCTCGCTATAAGGAAATAGAGCCAAAAAGCAGGCGAGGTTACGTACCCCTGCATAGCTCGCTTAAAATAAAAAGAGCCTAAAAAGGAGGTATGATTAAGCACCTCTGCATAGCTCGCTAAATGAAAAAGAACCTAAGAAACGGACGAAGTCATGAACCCCTGCATGGCTTGTTAACAATTCAATATGACAAATGAAGTTGTTATATCTGATCTCGAGCAAGTTGTACTATGATAACTAGCTCGCATAAGGTTTCACAGTTGAACGCTATAAAACGTGTTACAACCAACACAATAACTCAAGCACATTCAACACGGAAGAAATAATGAAAGGAATTTTATTAAGTCTAAAAGTTCTTTACAAATTGAAATTAAAAAAAAAAAAAAGTACAAAAGGTAAGCTGCTAGCTCTAAGTTAGAGGATCTGGGCCTAATAAAGGGTCTTCATGAGAAGGAGACATGCCAGAAGGTTCGAGGTCACCAGCGAGCTCAGCTTGAGAGGTCGTGCCAGGCACCTCCATTGTTAAGGATGAGGCAGCCTTTGCTTTGAACTTCTCCACAACTTTGAGTCCCACATCCCCAAAAATGAAAAAATTCAATTCAAGATGAGATACCCAAAGTGTGTAAAGGAAGTTAAGGCCTGTTTTTTCCTCAGCCTCATCTCTAGCCTTAGCGACCCTGCGCCTCCATTTCTTGAATAGATCTTTCTCTGAAAGCTATCAGTTCTTCGAAGGCGTCATCTGCATGGTGGTTAACGACCTCAGCTTCTTGTTTCATGACCTCTATTTGCTATTCTACGGCCTCAGCTCATCGTATTACCTCCCCCACTTGCTGCCTAAGCACTTCAGCTAAATGTTCGGCCTCTTCAGCCCGTTGGGCAGCAGCTTCCGCTTCTTCAGCCCACTTTTCAGCAACCTCAGCTCATTGTACTGTGGCTTGAATTTGTTATCTGAGGACCTCGATTTGGTTTTCCGCAATCCCAGCCCGATTTTAGGCCTCTTCAGCCCGCTATACAGCAACCTCCACTTTCTCAACTTGTTTTTCGGCCAGCTCGGCCCATTGCTCAGACCGCCTCAGCTCGTCCCTCACCTTGTTCAGTTCATCCTTTTCCTTGCCCAGTTCATATCTACAATTTTGGAGCAAGGTAGTAAGGTGCGACCTAGTGGCTTCGTGATCATTTTCCATTTTCCGCAGAACTTCTTCAGCTGTCTGTCTAGCAGTGTTCACCGCAGCTATCTATGCTTCGCTGCCATCTATGGTTTTCTCGGCCAAGAATGCTACTTCCTCCTGAGCTTTCTCCAGCTCGTTCTCCAGCCTTATTATTCGATCCTCAGTGAGTCTGGTCAACCTCCTACTCTTTATTGATGCAAGGGCAGCCTGAAAATTCTACAGGTTAACATTTGATTAAGTAAAGAGGACAGGAGAAAAGAAAAATAACTTACCAGCATGGCATGACGAGCTACATCCTCGTCTAGGTCCGTAACCCTAAAGGACCTATTCTCTAAAGCCCTTGCATGAGTCAACATAATCGATGGCCAATTATCGAGAAAGGAAGTTAAATACCTCCCCCCAGGTCCAACTTCGATCTCTGGCCTCGTGGGTGATGGAGTCCTTTCAGCCTCCAGGGCGTCATTCTCTTCACTCCGATAAACATGACGACGCGTAAAAAAGGTATGCCTAGTCCAATTCCTTTTTGGTCTCTCGTTGGTACCAACCTGGGTTGCTTGGGAGCGACCTCAAATAGAGCATCCCCTTCTCCATGTGGCGACCTGGGAAATGGAACCAGCGGAAGATCTGCTACTGTTTTTGTTTTCTGAGGGCAGTACCTCGCTAGGAGCAGAGACCGATGGAGCTTGTACTTTAGCAGGTTGCTTAGAACGCTTTAAAGGAGCAGCTAGAGAGGCTGAGGTTTCAGCTGGTCGCTTCGCTGGAGCTGCTGAAGGGGCTGGAGTCTTAGCAGGATTCTCGGGAGAGAACTCTAGAAGAGCAAGTTTCTTCCTTTTAGCTGGAGCTCGCCTAGTGGAAGGAGTAGGAACTGAAGAAGCAACTTTTCGAGATGCACCCACTGGTGGAGTGCGAGCTGGAGCTGGTGTTGCTTCAGCAGATGTTGGAACTATTAGAGCATGCGCTAAGTCTGCTGGAGCAGGCAATGGAGCCTCTGAAATAGTTGTGTGATTTGGGGAGGGGGATGAATCTACTTGTATAATAAGGGCTGACTGGGCTGGAGCTGTTTCTGCCCGAGCTGGAGCAGGAGCTGATGCTGTCTCTGCTCGCGAGGAGGGGGTACGAGCTGGAGCCGATTGGGAATCAAATGTATCCTTTACCCTAACAGGAACTTTGAGAACGGAGGGAAGCTCGTGTTTCCCCATGCTCGATATGTCATTCTTACTATCGATTAATGGAGAATCTTCAGGAGGAGCAAGGCCGTGAGCTTGAAGAAGAGCAGTATCAAATTTGCTGCTTATGCTCGCTTCATCTGAGTTCGCGAGCACCTCAAGAGCCCTCTTCTCCTTGCTGTTGAGAGGAGACTTGTTCATTTTCATATCTGTAAAAAAATAAATAAATAAAAGTTAAAATTATTATTTTAAGCTCGCTAAAGATCTTCCTCTATCTACCTGGCTCCAAGACGAAGTTGAAGTTTTTAAGTCTTGCAAGAGAAGGGCATGAGACGAGAAACCAGCTCGTCTTGTATGACCCGACGTTGGATTTGTCTTTCGCACCTCCTTGGGACAAGAGTTTCTTATAGTTAGACGGACGAGCTGTGAGGTAGTAAATGCCTTCTGACGTTCCCTCCTGTGAAGCGCTCAAAGCTTTGATGCTATAAAACTGCTGTATGATTTTTGGAGTTGGGGGAGGAAGATTATTTTTAAGGAAGGCTAGGGTTAGCGAAGTCAGCTGTGCGTATGAGTTCGGTGTCAGCTGGAATGGCGTGAGCTTGACAGAGTTCAAGAATTTGATCAAATAAGAAGGAACTGGGAATCTTAGCCCGTGTTCCAAGTGCTGAGTGCTGACAGCAATATACCCCCGCAGAGGATAGCCTGCATGTTTTCTTGGAGTGGGTGACATCGTGCGACAGCCTCTGGGGATATGGAATTGAAGAGCAATCCCCTCCAGTTCGGAGACTTCTATGGAAGATGGGTAATGAGCGAACGTTTTGCGAGCTTCCCTTTCCTTTTCAACTCGCTGCTAAGTTTTTGCTCTCTTTCTGCCCTAAGCTGCCTCACTAGTACTACGAGCTCCACTTAAAGACATCTATGCAAAAGGGGATATAGTCAGGTCGCCAAGAACGGATTACTAAAATACAAAAAAACTTCCTAAGATTCCTAGTTCGCATATCATTCCTACAGTAGCGGGCTCAACTTGTAGAGCAACGACCTATGGGCCAATAGTCTACAGATGCTTAAGTTCACGTGCATAACGGGTCACAAACAGTAATCAATTTGCAAACAAACATGCTTCAGGATCAAATCAACAGAAGTTGAAAAGTCGAGTTCAATAAGAAACCCAGAACATTAAGAGCGCAACGTATTCAAACCATTTCAAGCACAACAGTAACAAAGTGCAAGCATAGTGCAACATTAATTCAACAAAAATGAACCCAAAAGCTGAAAACTTGAGGTCAGATGAAGAACGTACCGTGAATCTTTGATGAAGGTGTGTAAAACGGTGACTGGAAATGTAGATTGTGTGAAGAACTAGTGAGTATGTTGAGAAAATTTGGTGGCTTGGAGAGAAAATGACAGATAAAAAAGAAAATGAAAGGGCTCCATCAGTTTATATAGACAAATGAGCTCGAACCCCAGCCATCAGATCTGCGTGCTGCGTAACCGCCATCAATCCAACGGTGCAGCGCGAGGTACGGCTTTCTAATCATGTAGCTGTCAGTTGAAAGACGTGTGCATTA
This sequence comes from Litchi chinensis, assembly GCA_019925255.1. Classification (NCBI taxonomy): domain Eukaryota; kingdom Viridiplantae; phylum Streptophyta; class Magnoliopsida; order Sapindales; family Sapindaceae; genus Litchi; species Litchi chinensis. The sequence continues at coordinate 1,215,037 of CM034469.1, forward strand.
AATGCGCGTGCAAGAGACGTGCCAGTGTCGTTTCAGTTACCTCCTATATGACCACCACGTGTCAAAGCTGATAAGACAGAATTTGGAAGGGCGGGAAAACGATAATTCAAGCTGGCTTACCAAAAAAGCTAACTTTTACCAGCGAGCTCGAGCTCCCAATTCGCAGAATGAACTGAGAGCTGGGGGGCTGATGTTATGTGCATTTTTCGGATTCATTAAATGGGTTGGTAAAAGCCCAACTTAGGCTCAATAGAAGGCCCAATAAAGTCAACCCAATCAAGGCCCATCGGACAAGGCCTAGATGTCAACTCTAAGCCTAGCGAGTTCTACAGCTCGCCCCAGCAATCTTCTTAGCTCATAGCAACGAGCTCGTATCACAGCCGCCATACACAGTAAGCAGTTCACTCAGAGCACATTTAATACAGAATCTTCCAGATATATCAGTTACCTAATATGATCGTGATTCTCTCACCAGAAACGGAAGTTAATTCAAATTCAAATTCAGTCAACCTTATCTCAAGATATTTGGGGCAGTTTCCTGATTTTATTCCAACTGATTAGGAAGTGTATTTATGATGAAATTCTTTTCCTATTTTAATGCTTCCTAATCTGTAACAACTCTTTTCCTATAAATAGGGGTTAAAATCATTGTAACGACACATTAAATAACATATTGTCACTCTGTAGAATTTTAGAGAGACAGCCGTGGACGTAGGCGCACTCGTTGAACCACGTTAAAAACTCTTTGTTTTCTGTCGTTTGTTCTTGGTTCTTTGCTCTGTTTTTCTTGGTTTTCGTATTTTCTCACATCGATTGCAGGTACTGGGTATTGAATTCTCGTCGGCTGAATTTCAACGTCGACATAGAGTTTTTGAAACAAATATGTAAATTGATAAGCTATGACTTGTTTAAAATTCATGCTTAATATGTGGAGAAAATTATTTTAAATTAAATGAGTTTTGATTGAATTAGATGCATGGATATGGAAATGTTTTATATGAAATATGGAATCAATAAAAGAAATATTCTATATGAAATGTAGATTTAGCAAAATGAAAATGATTTATGAAATGAAATTTAAAACCTATGGTCCGCCTAATTATGATATAGAGATCTCCGGTCTGGGTTGAGTACCCTAAGCGTGCATTGGCTGAGTCAGAGTTAGAGTTGTTAGTTGGTCACTAACTCTACTAATAGCGGAAGGTACCCGTGCGAAGTCAACTAAGTCAATCCGTCAGTGAGTCTTCCAATTCCACTCCGTAGCGAGGACAATTCTGCTACGAAAGAAAAATTACGCTCCGTGTGGGGTATATTATTAGCTAGCTATCACCCGAATGAGGACAATTCCACTCCGTAGAGAGGATAATTCCGCTACGAAAAACCGGATTGATAGCCTACCCAAGGTAACATTCTAGGATGGCCAAGCGAGGACAATTTCGCTCCAGATATAGGGTACCATATGGTATGGACCATCAGTGGTTGGCTTGTTTTTATACTGAAACATTTTTATGAATTAATATTACCACTACTAATAGATGTTTTGGATAGAAAATGAAAACCATGCAACTTGCTTGTAAATTAATTTATTAAGCATGAATTTATTGGTATTGAAATTGATTTTAAGGAAATGAATCAAGAAATGAGTTTCCAAAGGAATTAAATTGATTTTTCATTTTAATGATTATAAAATGTTTTTTAAAGTATTTAGGGAGGTTGTTTTATATGAGTAGAATTATCAGGAAATCTCATGACACTCACTGGGCTATCAAGCTCGCATATATTTTATGTTTTATAAATAAAAACCTCCCCATGAGCAAAAACCAGTGATTAGGATAAGCACTCCCCTTTCTCGGAATATATGGGCTAGAGAAGTTAAAGATTCTATGAAGTCATGTACATTGCATTTCGCATTTATAAAAATTAAAAATATAATTTTATATTGTATATATACTTTTGGATTATAAGTTTTATAAGCTTTACCATGGTTGTGGTAACGTATTGTTTAATGAAATTAAAATGACTTTGTAATCTTTTGTATGTATATGAAATTTTGAAATGTTTATTTGTGATTTAAAGTTTTTAATCTTGAGAATGAATATTCATTTATAAAGTGTTGAAATCAATTCGATTTGAATTAGAATTTGTGGCTAGGAAATTGTTTTGGAAATGGACCAGAGGTCCAGATTGGTAGTGGAGATGATGATTGAAATTTAGAAGTGTTGAAAGTTTTTAAACTTACAGGGTGGCATGATCGAAAAACAGTCGTTATGCTGCCCGAATTTTTGTAAAACTATTTTGCAGTTGTTAAAGAAAAATATATATATAAAGAAAAATTTCCCCACGTTTCCGTTAGAAGTGAAAAAGTTTAAAAAGATTTGAAAAATTAACAACTTAGCTCTACGGGAATCTTCAGTTGGATGGAATATCGACTAAAAGGTTATTGTAGGGTTGTCGGGTAGACTGCTTAAGTATAGGGGCATATCAGGGTTGGTATCAAAGCTAAGATTTTTGTATGATTTTGAGATAAAGCTTTGAAAATCATTTAAATATTTTTTTTTGTCGAATGATTTTCTGTGATTGCACGAGTCTTCGACGTTATTTTTATTATCATTACTTTATGCATTGCATGTGACTGAACTTCACAGAATCATTCATCGTCAAAGTCGCCCAGTTACGAGGAGGGCATCTACAGAGAACTTGCACCTGTAGAAAAACACGTTGATGAATTAGTAAGTGTCCCTACAAGTCAAATTCAAGTAGAACCCTCACCGCTTGCAAAGTCGGCAGGAGGGATAATAAATGTAGAACAGCTGATTTAAGTGTTAGCAGTGACATTATACCGGTCGCAAGAAACAAGGAGTTTTCACAGAAAAGGGGCTTGAAAGTAAGGAGCCAGGAAATTAGATAGGATCGGTGAATTAAAAAGAGAGTTCTTCAATGATTAAAGGATAATGAAGGCATCTTTAGAGCATTACTAATGCAACAGATCCCATCAGAATTCCTAAGTTAAGCATGTTTGGGTAAGAGCAGTATTAGGAGTGGTGACCTCCAGGGAAGTCCCAGTGTGGTACCCTTGGCTTTAGTGTAATCCATAAGGAAGGACGATAGTTCTATACGGTTGATTTCATACATTAGATTGCAATATTAGTAACCTAGAGACTAGGTTTCAATTTTATTTTTAAATGTGCGGGAGTTAATGTAGTAAAAAGTGAGGATTTTGAATTTCTATAATTTCATAAGTTATGAAAGCAAGATCTATTTCTATATGTTTATTTAGATCGAGGCATGAATGTTCAAATGTAAATATTTCCACTTAAACTTTGGTTGTTTTAAGAATAGTCAATTGTATTGTGATATATAATAAGTGGTAATGTAATTTGATGATTTAATGAAATGATTATGCATATACTATAGTGACTGTAATTGCATTAGGATACCATTGTATGGGAAGCGCGATATATATCCCATGGTATTAATTAGCGATTTTTAGTTGGATTTGAATTTTCTGCAATTTAAAAAGTGATATGAATATTTTGATGACTGGATTCTGAAGTGTTTAGATGGAATGATCTTCTGATTTGATCAATTAAAAATAAGATGGTGTTGAATTGTTTAATTGTTACTTAGCTCAAATTGTGAAGCTTAGGAAGTTGACATTTGTAAACGGTTATGTGATTCGTTGGGGATAGGTCCTATGAAATTTCAATCCTTGGTGTCTAGGTAGCCATATAAAGGACATGTATGATAAGATTAGGTAGTATTGATGCCTAGATCTCTAATTTCCCATGTTGAATGATGGTGAAAATAAAAAATTTACAATTTTTCCTTGCAAAGCCTCTGAAAGAAAAATGTTAATTGTGAAGATATTTATGCAATGGGGTACTTTATATAATTCATATAAGGTTATGATTTAGATGATATTGAGAATTGTTATTAGTCCCCTATAGTAGATTGGGACTGGGTAGTTTTCTATAAGGATTATCATTGAAATATGGGAATTAAGAACTATTATTGTGAGTATGTGTGACCTAAAATTTTGGATGATACTATGAATTTTATTTAATACTGAATATTTATGACCTTGAGTTTTGGATGATTGAAATTACGGAATATATGTGAAAGATAACAAAAAGAAGATAGGAAGATATCCCAATGGTTAGGAGTTTTCCCAGATATGTGTAAATGATAAGATAATATGTTGTAATCAGTTAGAGTGGATACAATGCCATTTTATTTTATCACCGTTTAGTACAAAGTGTGGAGTTTGGAAATATTGATATATTGAAACATAAATGTGATCAAATCTATTTGTGATTATAAGGTAAATTATGGATTCGTTCAAGGTTAGACCTTAGAGGCAATTCTAAAGAATGTTAATCAAATTTAGTGGTTAAAAGTATTTTGATGGAATTTTATTGACATTGATGATGAGATTAATATAGATTTTCATTAGTAATTGAGTTAGTACATTGATGTTTAATTGAGATTATCTGTTGCTCTAGGTTCCTGGTAATTTAGTTTGATAAATTAGAGTTTTTAGAGGAATGCTTTCTGTGGGTTAGCCTATTAGACTGTAAGCCCAGGCCCAAGTAATCATAATTACCCAGCAAAACGAGGACGTCGCTCTAGAAGTAGTTAACGGTGTGATCACCACCATGGTAGCAGTTGTGTTCGCACTGAGGATAAAGGCATAGTAAGGGAGCTTCTTTTGGACTTCTATACAAGTTCAGGGAAGAGAAAACCTAGCTTGTCGCCACGATCATGGTTAGATGTCAATAAGGCATAAAGGAGTTATTGTGGAGTCTTTAGACAATAAGACTAAGTCTATGCTGACATTAGTTTCAAATAACTATTTTGAAAATGAGACAGATCAACTTGTATCTTTTGTTGTGTTGCCGATCCGATGAAGTGAAAATGAGAGCCCTATCGGTAATGAAAGACATATATCCTTGCATGGCACTATTGTTAATGGGCTTCAAACGATTCAAAAGGACGTGGCAGCATGGAGATTTGATCTTACTAATGTGATTCCAGAGATATCACTGTTTTCTAAAAGAAAAAAGTGGATAAAGCTTCCAAAGCCAAGGAAAAGCTTTGAGGAAACTATCAGGACTATTTTAATTATGATATTGTCTTTCATATTCAAAGAGAAATCCAAAAACGAGTGAGAAATCCTTGTGGAATCACGTGTCTAGGACTTTCAAATTATAAGAGGTGAGACCTTCATTAAACGATTTAATGGAACAAATGAAAAGGTGAGACCTTCACTGAACGATTTAATGGAACAAATGAATTTAATCAGTGAAGCTCTTAAAAAGAAACAACAATTTAGCGAAGTCTAAGTTTCTAATCCATTTTCTTGAGAAGGATCCTAGGAAGAAGAAGATACCTGATCAGGATGTTCGAACAATGATGATGTCAAGATTTATAGTTGATAATGCAAAAGATGTTATGAATGGTGTTGCAAATGAAAAGATTATGTAAGGGCGTGAGAGTCATATATACTATCGATATCCCTCACCTAGTTTGACATATTGATCATTTAAATTTCGGGGATGAAATTTTAATAAGGGTGAAATTATAACACCCGAAATTTCATGAACAATGTTTTCAAAGGAATAACATTCTAAAGGAATAGCATTTCCAGAGAAATAGTGGTTTCCAAATGAATAGTATCTGTATAAATAGTGAATTTTTCGAAAAGCAGACCCTGAAGTCAAAAACTCCCGAATAAGTAATAGAGTCTAAGAAAACTAAAACATATCAAAAATGAGTTCGTTAGAGGTAAAATGGAACCGTTTCCGGATTCAATCGGAAATTTGGAAGAATTTTCAAAAATTTTTAAAAATTTAGAAAATTGTCAAAATGAGCATTAAAATGCTCAAGAAATATTTTAAAAACTCAAACGACTTTTCCAAAGGAGATCCGGATTGAAATGGAATCAATCCGGAAATTGCTTGAAGCCATTTAGTGAGTTTACGGAGAGCCAAAAAGGGGCATGGAATGACTTTTAAGAGTCAGCAAGATTACTAAGAGTATGTAGGAAGTCCAAATATAAGCCCCGATAAATTTTGAAATGATTTCGAAAAAGTCCCGGAAAAGCTGAATTCGGACGTTTTGGAAAAGTCAAATCAAAAGAGATAAGAAAGGATAGACATATGGAGCAAGCAACCATAAAAATGTCACATGTGGCATAAGGGATAAGGATGAGGACACTTGGCAAGATTTCATCAATGACATTTTTGTGATTTTAAGTAAATTTTAAGGGCAAATTAGACTTTTGAGAGGCTAGTATATAAAGTGAATGCATGAGAGGATGAAGAAAAGTGTAAGTGATGGCCAAAAGAAGAAGAAATCATGAAAAGAAAGGAGAGGTCGTGAGGGAGAACCAAAAACCGAGAAAAAAAAAAAGAGAAAGTGAACCGTGAAGAAGAAAAGGCCAAGGATTCAAAGGGGTTTTCACCTATTTTCTACCCTTGTTATCATCCATAAAGAATCAAGAAGAAGTGAAGAAGAATTGGTAAGTTAAATGGATTTATTTTTATGTAAGTTGATATTAATTTTCATGGGTTTTTAAAGTTTGGTGATTTAATGAGTTTTTTTATGAAATTTATGGGTTGAATAGAGGTTAATCATCACCAAATCAAGCTTTGAAGTAGAAGGAGAAGTGAAGCAAGTGTGGGTCAAGAAAATTAGTAAGCTAAGGGTTAGGGTTTATGTGATTATTTTAATGAAATTTAAGTGATTTTGAGTTTAAGGCCTTAGTTGATCATTTGGTGACTAATTGATGCATTTGGGTGTGATTTTTGAGTTTGGAATGAAGTGAATAGCTTAGTTGTGTTATATACTAGTATATGCCTAACTTGGAAAAGTTTAGGTAATTGGATGGTTTTTAATATTTGGATGAATTTCAATGAGATTTCATGTTATTGAGATGAAAATTTTGAAAAGAAAATCAAAGTAATGAAATGACGAGCAATTACACTAGTGTATGAACAAGTTATGTTTAAGCATGTGTTAGTGTGGATTTTTAATGTTTGAATGATTGGTATGATGTTGTGGAATGAATTTGAGTTAGTTGGAATCAAAAGAATGAAAGAAAAAATTTGAAATGGAAAGTTTGGGTGTTAATGTAGTTAAGGTCAAGAATGGGTGTAAATTTGTGATTCCATCCTTTGGATGTGTTTTAGTGGTATTTGTGATGTGTTTGAATGCTTTGGTGCCAAGGAAATTAAAGAAATGGATGATTTTGCATGAGTTTAATATTTGTTTGTATAAGGGTATATGTATACTTAATTGAATTCTTGAGGTTTGAGATTGTTATGTGGTGTTTTTATATGATTTGGGGTTAATAAAAATCAATGGAAAGAGGAAAAGTAAAGTTAGAAGTAGTTAGATGTATATTTGGTTAATTGCATGGAAATTGAAGTATATGATTTAATTTAATTGTGTTGATGACTTTGACAATGAAATGGATGTGTTTGAGTGAGACTTGAATTAGAGAAATGGTTGGAAAGTGGTGTGAATATGAAATTAAAAATTTGGTTAGTATGTTAATGGTAGTGAAATTGTGAAGGGAATTGTAAATTGAGTATGAATTTAAAAGGTTATGTGATAGATTTTGGGGTTTAAATTGTGATTTGTAGGTGATTAAATTGGAAGAAAAATTATCAAAAGGGGGAGGTTAAAAAAAAGGGGGGGCAAGTAAATAGTGTGAACAAGTGAATGCCTTTAAATTGTTATTGAAAGTTTTCATTCTAATTGATTTTATGTTGTTATGTTATGCTTATGAAAAATCATATTTATAAGATTTAATGTAAAATTTTATTATATGAGATTCATAGAGTTTTTGAAACGAACATGTAAATTGATAAGTTATGACTTGTTTAAAATTCATGCTTAATATGTGGAGAAAAGTATTTTAAACTAAATAAGTTGTGATTGAATTAGATGGATGGATATGGAAATGTTTTATATGAAATACGGAATCAATGAAAAAAATATTCTATATGAAATGTAGATTTAGCGAAATGAAAATGATTTATAAAATGAAATTTAAAACCTATGGTATGCCTAGTTATAATATAGAGATCTCTAGTCTGGGTTGAATTCCCTAAGCGTGCATTAGCTGGGTCAAAGTTAGAGTTGTTAGTTGGTCATTAACCCTACAAACAGTGGGAGGTACCCGTGCGGAGTCAACTGAGTCAGTCTATCAATGAGTCGTCCAATGCATGTACGGGGTATGTTATTAGCTAGCTTCCACCCGAGAGAGGATAATTCCACTCCGTAGCGAGGACAATTCCACTACAAAAAATCATATTGATAGCCTACCCAAGGTAACATTCCAAGATGGCCCGAGCAAGGACAATTTCGCTCCAAATATAAGGTAACATATGGTACGGACCATCTGTAAACCCCTAGTCTCGAACTATAATCTCCTAGTGTTAAAAAAAAGATGGATTAGAGAGTTAAAATAAATCTCTACATTAAAGTAATTGAATTTCGTGGCATTAGAGATTTATCAATTTAAGATTGACGACTAATTCGCCAACTATAAAGTTTTAAGTAGCATTGCAATAAAATCAAGTTAGTAGTAATCTAAATCGATTCATCAATTTCGTGAACGCTCATTCTAGAACTTCACAACAATCAAATTAGTAAGGAAAAATATTAATGAAGAGTAAAATAACACATCCGCAAATAAGAGACAAGCGAAAGAAAACAATACTAGTAAGTGCACAATTGAGAATTTAGAATGTGTTATTTAGAATGGTTAATTAATAACTAAATTTAATTTAGTTAAAGAGATGGATGATAATCAAAATAAATCAAGAGACAAGCTTGATACACCATGAAATTTTAATGAGACTTACAAGTAAATCAAATAAGAAGCGAAATAGCCAAGGAAGAATAAAGAGGGGTGTTGCCGTGAGAAAGCACCAAGACAATGGGTTTGGAGTGAAATTAAAAGATGATGGGGTAAGGATGCAAATTAGAGAAGTGTTATTAGTAAATAAGCAACACTTGGCTGAAAATTTTTCAGCAAACAAGAAGCATTTCGTGCATCAAACAAGAGGGAGCCGTGAACCACCAGAAAAAAAAAAAAACAGCAAACGTGCAAACTGCAGGGCAGAAATGGCAGCAAGGAAAAGTGGAAGAAGACAGCCCCTTTCCAGCCCATCCAAGCCTCAAATCTTCTCTTTAAACCCTCTCTCAAGTCCCTCTCACTCCTCTAAACAAAGATCAAGTGAGATATCCTCTTACTTTTCTTGTTTTGTTGCTGAAATTTCAAGAAATGGTTGCTGAAATTTTTCTGCAGAATCTTGTTGTGTGTTGTTGGAGGTTTTGCACTAAAAATGGTGTCAAAACCTAAGTGACTGTATTAGAACCTTAGAGGATATGTTGTTGGGTGTAAATGGTAGCTTAGGGTTGTATTTATGGGCTGCCACACACTTGATTTAAGTGGAAACAAAATCAACTCTCACACACTCCACCTAGTTGATGAAATGTGTGAGTGAAGTTTGAGCATTTAAATGACCAAGTTATGTTTATGTGTGTGTTAAAGACTTATAGGGCAGTAAATAAACTCTGAAAATAAGTGGTTTTGAACCCAAAATTTGGCATGAAAAGGATTAGAAAATCATAGGGAAGTATGTAGAGTTGCAAAGAGATAGTTTAAGCAATTTTGGGCAACCCGAGTGGAATTTTTTAGCTAGAGGAGACCTGACCAAAACTGACCTATATGGGGGTGTTCTACACCTCAAATGATGCCTAGGAGCCATAGAAAACCATAGGTTTTGGAACGGATCGAATCCGATAAAAATTATGCAAGTTATGCGCAAAATAGTACCGTTAGAGCTCTGAGAAGTGAAACGGCTATGTAAATGCAATTTTTATTGCATGATTTGAGTTTAGTTGGTCATAATTAGTTAAATGAAGCTTAGCTATGGAAGAAAAACTAGCGTCGCTAATCCAAACGAAAAGTATACAAAACGCGTACTAAAAGTGCCCGAAAATGTCCGAAACCGAGCGTTTTCCTTAGATTTGACCTAGCAAACGATAATATTTTTCAACTAAATTTGACGGGTGACTAGAATGTGAGATAAGTGAACCGTAGGAAAAAGAACGAAGGAAAACGGAGCCCTGAGCAGTGCGCAGCAGTGCGTTCTGTTATGGGCTGTCGTTTTCGCTTAAAAATGTAATTTTTCGTTTCGAGCATCTAACAAGTATACGAACCGCGTGGGGGTATCTCTAGGGGTCCAAAAATAAAATTTTTATGAAGAAATCAAAGTTAGAGAGTCTCGGTTAAGTTAGAAACAAGTTAGGAGGTTATATAGAGAAAAAGGGTCTTAGTTGAGAATTATTAGTTTAAGGTTGAGAATTGAGATTTGTCACAAGTAATGATGAGAAAATATTGTGTAGGTGAAGAGTGAGACACCGAGGCCCCTGAGATTTGTCGAGGCACGTGACGCGGCTTCGAGGCAAGTGGTTCGCCACTTATGATTGTTTCGATTCGATATCAAATCTTGATATTTGTAATGAATATTGTAGCTAAGTAATAAATGAGGACGAAAATGATTTTCAATGTTAAGGTTAAAGTTTAAGCATATAGGTTCCATATGGAATCTATATAGTACTAGAAATTTATACTAAGTTGTTTTAGTAAAAGTGAAATGAGAGAGTTTTTAGAAGTGTTAAAACTAGAGAGTTTTGTGCCTTGGCACTTGAAAAGTTAATTATAAAACCCATGTATATGTCTTAAGAAATTTATAAGATTTAGCGCTACATGACGACGCAGAAAATTCCGTCCGTAGTCGCTCAGATTATAGAAAAGTATAGCGCTATGTTGCGATGCAGACAATTCCGCACATAGTTGGTTATTTGATAATTAGCGCTACGTAGCGATGCAGTAAATTTCACTCGTAGTCGCCTGGAGTTTTAGCACTACACTTGCGATGCAGAAAATCCCACATTGTAGTTGTTCAGTGATAAGATTTAGCGCCCTACGTGCGATGCAGTAAATTCCGTAACGTAGTGGTTGAGATACCTCAGTAAGCTTTACGTTGGCGTTAGTTATAATCGCCCGTGACGATTAGAATGTTTCGAGGATATGCATTGGAGTTTTGAAAGAAATAGTAAAACTTGAATAAATTGTGAATCGCTATGTTAGTATATGTGATATTACATTTCTTAGTTGCACTAACATGTTTGTTAATTGTGTAGCTTATATATATCTTGAGTGCCATCGTGGGACGGGACGACAATCTTTTATTTTGCATATATATATAGGTGGGCACATTGTGCTGGACATTTGTGTATATGTATTGAATATATTATATTTCGAAACTCATTGACGTTCAAGATTGTAAATTGTAAATAGTTGGATAACTTGTTATATTTTCGTATTGATATGTAGTTATGCATTACATTATGAACTGCTTATACTTGTGGAAATTGTGATGATAATGTTTGTTTGTGGATAAAGAAGTTGGGAGGATATTGAAATCATAGTTAAAGTGTAATTTTCATTACAGGTAAATTTTGGTTTTATCAAAAATGTAGTCGTTATGCTGTCGAAATTTTATAAAAGTATTTGAAATAGAATCGAGAAAAATTTTATCACTCCCAACCAGTTAATAGAAAAACCAAAGCACTAAATTTGAAATGAGTAAACCGGTGTAACAAAGTTAGGGTTTGCTTCTCGGATTTCTTCGATCCGACGAGTCGGGTTCGATGAGTCCGTTGAAGTGCCCGGCTGGATCCTCCAGACAAAAGTCTAGATAAGGTCTGGGAAGGGTCATGTCACCATCAGTGGTTGGTTTGTTTTTATACTGAAACGTTTTTATGAATTAATATTGCCACCATTGATAGATGTTTTGGATAGAAAATGGAAACCATTTAACTTTCTTGTAAATTGATTTATTAAGCATGAATTTATTGGTATTAAAATTGATTTTATGGAAATGAATCAAGAAATGAGTTTCCAAATGAATTAAATTGATTTTTTATTTTAATGATTATAAAATGTTTTTTTTAAGTATTTAGGGAGGTTGTTTTATATTAGTAGAATTATCAGGAAATCTCATGACACTCACTGGGCTATCAAGCTTACATATATTTTATGTTTTATAAATACAAACCTCCTTAGGTGCAAGAACCAGTGATTAGGATAAACGCTCCCCTTCCTCGGAATATATGAGCCGGAGAAGTTGAAGATTCTATAAAGTCATGTACATTGCATTTCGCATTTATAAAAATTGAATTGTATATAATTTTATATTGTATGTATACTTTTGGATTGTAAGCTTTATAAGCTTTACTACGGTTGTGGTAACGTATTGTTTAATAAAATTAAAATGACTCTATAATCTTTTGTATGCATATGAAATTTTGAAATGTTTATTTGTGATTTAAAGTCTTTGATCTTGAGAATAAATATTCATTTATAAAGTGTTGAAATCGATTCTATTTGAATTAGAATTTGTGGCTAGGAAATTGTTTTGGAAATAGACCAGAGGTCCAGATTGGTAGTGGAGATGATGATTGAAATTTAGAAGTGTTGAAAGGTTTTAAACTTGTAGTGTGGAACGATTGGAAAACAATCGTTATGCTGCCCGAATTTTTATAAAACAATTTTGTAATTGTTAAAGAAAAATATATATGTATATACATAAAGAAAAATTTCTCCACGTTTCCGCTAGAAGTGAAAAAGTTTAAGAAGATTTGAAAAGTTAACAGTTTAGCTCTGCTAGAATCTTTGAGTTGGATGGGATATCGACTGGAAGGTTATCGTAGGGTTGCCGGGCAGGCTACCTAGGGATAGGAGCCTATCATTTAATGTTTGCTATTGCTTTAAAATTTGAGAAAGCATTTGGTAGATTATTGAAGGATAATGGACATTATAGGTTGTACTTTGTTGAAAATGAAAATGGGAAAAAAGGAGTAGGGCCCCTAAAAAGGAAAGATTGGAGTAATGCTAAAGTGTTTGTCAAATTTTTGCATGTTTTTTATGACATCATTTTGAAGTTTAGCACTTCCACATCCGTTATTCCAATATGTTCTTTCATGATTTGTACTATATTGAAAATGAGTTGACTACATTGGGTAAGTGTGATGATTTTTTATTGTGTGATATAGCAATTGGAATGAAATGCAAGTTTGATAAATATTGGGGGAAAATTGAGGAAGTGAATAAATTGTTGAAAATTGCACTTGTTCTCGATCCTAGATGCAAGTTGGATTATGTCAAATTTTGTTTTGTTGATATGTTTGATGAAAGGAAGATTGTGGAGTTAACTAGTGACATTAAAGATATTTTGATTAAACTTTATGAATTTTACAAAAGTGATAATAACATTTCAAGTGGTCAACAAGTTTCTAGCTCTAATCATTCCTTTAGTGAGGATGATGTGAGCAAGACAAATGAAGGTTTTGATTTTCATTTGGAAAGACTCCAAAATTCAAGAAAATGGAAAAAAAAAATGATATTGTTGTTTCAAAGAATGAGGTTGAGAGGTATTTGATAGAGTCCAATGAACATTTGAATGATAAGTACTTTGATCCTTTGGGTTGGTGGAAAGTTAATTCTTCTAAGTACAATACTCTATCTAATATTGTAAGAGATGTCTTTTCCATTCCGGTGTCTACAATGGCTTCGGAGTCAGCATTTAGCATGGAAGGTCGTATTCTTGACCCATTTAGGAGTAGCTTGACTCTAAAGATGGTGGCGATATTGGTTTGCTTGCAAAATTGGTTACAATCTACTAATATTTGCTTAGACCATACATCATTCATGGATGAGTCAGAGTTGTATAAAACAATTGAAAAAGGTAAAGTAATTTGTTTTATTATGATAATGTTAAATATGTAATTTTATTTATTACTAATATTTTGTTCTTCCATTTATGTAGAGATTAGAGTAATCATACCTTTGGAGCTATGAAAAAGGATGTGAATTAATTATGTTTTCATGCTATTGAAGTAATTATTTTAAATAAAAAGTTAATATTTTATTTACATATGTCTACTATTTTATGATTTACAAAAGCTGAAAACATGTTAGATAGTTACACTTGGGTTGACTTACATTACATGTTTTGTTTGATGTTGGAAGTAGCGCATGCAATTAATGTTTTGGGAGATACCGATTTGTCATAATACTGGTGGTTTTTTATGCTTGGGAAGAATTTAATAATAGCAAACAAGTTGTGTTGACAGATTTTATTAGGATTATTTTCATAGTCTTGCTTTTTTTGTGTCTTTTATGGTGAATTGAATCACAAAGATAGGATAAAATAAATCCACCTCCCATTTTGAAAAAATAAAAAATAAAATAAAATAAAAAGACTCACCTTCCACCCGTCAACGATAGGATTCAATGGCCAAAGCACCACATTAAAACTCGATGACAATAAGGCTGCAACCATCTGGAAGCCGCTGAGTTGGGTGGAGAAATCAATGGTTTGAAGAAATGATGTTGGTGTGAGAAGAGAACAGCGACAAAGAAGATCGGACAGACAACGACATCAAATCACATAACTCAAATTTTCTTCTATTTAATATATAATTTAAATATTTACTATTTTAATCGCTTTTTAAATAAAATATATCTTAGAGATTATATTTATATATATATACATGCGCGCGCACACATACACAAACGTTCCAACTAACACAAAATTCTAGGTCGGCAATTTTCAACAAATAAAAATTTTAATTTTGGATGGAATAGATAATTTTCAGATAAACTTCCACATAAAAGAATCTCAAGTGTTACAACCTGTTCGACAAATAAGACGAGACTGGACTAGGTTTCCAATCCCAGTTCCTTGTTTGCCCCTTGACAAGATTAGATATCTCCAATCCTATCCATCCAGATGGTCTCGCCTAAGCAGGACTAACAATTAATTAAAATTAATAATAATATTTCATAATAATAATTTTATAAAATATATATATTAATTATATTACAAATATAATACATATATAAAATAATTCCTAAACAATGTTACATATTTACGTATATATGTATATGTTATATGTATTTTTCAGACTTATTAAATGGGCTGGTAAAAGTCCAATTTAGGCCCACTTTAGACCCAATAAAAAGGCCCAATAAGGTCAACCCAATCAAAGCCCATCAGACGAGGCTCAGATATCAACTCCAGGCCCAGTAGAAGGTACAGCTCATCTCAGTATCCTGTCAGCTCGCTGCAACGAGCTTGTTTCACAGCTCACCTCATGCACAGCTCGTCTCCCAACGAGCTCGAGCTCAAGACCGCCATAGACACGTCAGCTCGTCCAAGAGCGTAATAAGTGCAGCATCTTCCAGAAACAAGCAATTGTCAAGTTCAACTATGATTCTCTCTCTGAATATGGTAATTACCCAGTCAAACCATGATTTCCTCATCAGATATGGAAGTCTACTCAAAATCAAATTCAAATCGACCTTATCTTGAGATAATTACAGTAGTTTCCTGATATTATTCAAATATATTAGGAAGCATAATTAATGTATAATTCTTTTCCTTATTTTTTCCTGATTATTTGGGAAGTGTAATTAATTCAGGATTCTTTTCCTGATTTGATACAACCAGAATTGTAACACCTCTTTTCCCTATAAATAGGGATTAAGATCATTGTAACATCATCAGAGAATAATCAATAATACACTGTCACTCTGCAGAATTTAAGAGACAGACAGTCGTGGATGTAGGCCAATTATTGCCGAACCACGTAAAAGCTCCGTGTTCCTCATTTGATTCTCGGTATTTGTCTGTATCTTTTCTTGGTATTTGTGTTTTCTCACATTGATTGCAGGTATTGGGTATTGATTACTCGTCGACTGAAATCCAACGTCGACATTTTGGCGCTAAAGGAAGGGCCCAAACTGTAATCTTTTTCGTCTCAACTCATCGATTTCCGATATGGCAAAGACCAGATCAAACAGGTTCCTTGGAGATGATGACCAAGCGGAAAGTCACATGAACCAGTCCCAACAGAACGTCCAGCCCACGCAGGACGCACCCATGCATGTTGCAAGAACGTCCCATGGACAGGCACTGGGCGCCGCGACAGGCATCCCTCCTTTGCCTCCCCGTCAGACCGTTCCAATTGCCCCATTAGCCGAAGGGCAGAATGTGCTGATCCAGAGGCAAGAAGCGCTGGAGGATACGGTCAGACAACTCACAGAGGCCGTTAATATTTTGGTACAAACTCAGGTACAGAACATGCCCAGGGTTGATGTTCAGGTTCCAAGGCGTGTACCCCAGCAGCATGAAGCAATGCAAGTACCTGACAGGCTGGCAAGGGAAGTCCCACGACCTACAGGCTCAGCTCGCTCCTCCAATACGCGCTCTAGGGCTGGAAGAAAGGGAGGTCACACGCCCAGATAGCCTGGTGGTAAGGCTGAGCCAGGGTGGAAATCTGCAAGCAAAAGTTGGACACAATAGAGCCAGAGTTGCAGCTCGGTGACTTAATGATGAGCGCAGACAGGGAAGATCCTATCAGCCTGACGGTCTATTCGAAGAAGACGAAAGGTATGACCCAGAGCACCCTGCCCCTAGTCATGATCACAGGCGGAGGTACGAGCTCCGAGATCCGCAGGTAGAAGAGCTCCTTCAGAGGGTCCAGCAATTGGAGGCACGACCTGGAGCCCCGGAGCAGCGTGGGTATTATGGGGGAAGGACTCCCTTCACGAGGGAGATCGAGACACAGCCTCTCCCCCCGAGGTTCAAGATGCCAAGCATCCAGCAGTATAATGGGGACAGTGACCCCTATGACCATCTCGACGCCTTCAATGTTCAGATGGACCTGCAGACAGGAAGTCCAATGGTGAAGTGCCGAGTATTCCCAGCTACATTGGGGGATATTGTGAGGACGTGGTTCAAGAATCTCCCAGCTCGCAGCATAGGAAGTTGGGAGCAATGCCAATAGAAGTTCGTTGGTCAATACAGAGCACTAAGAAGACAGCTCGCTCCATCCTGCCACCTAGCCACCATCTTTCAGCGTCAGGGTGAGTCGTTGAAGGAATACATCACCAGGTTTAGACGCGAGGTCGCTAATGTTGAGCATTCGTCAGATGAGAGTATACTGACAGCGATCTCAGCTGGGCTGCGCAAGGATGGAAAGTTATACGAAAGCATTTACAAATCCCCAGTGAAGGATCTGAGGGAATTCTATGAGCGAGCTGCGAAGGAGATCAGGTGGGAAGAGACCTTCGACCCGAAAAAACAGAATCAGAAGAATAAAGCGGGCAGTTCCAGCCAGCCAAAAAGGAGAAATAATGGCAGGAACGAAGAAGGAAGAAATAATGGCTCGAGTAACCAGATCGCTAAGAGAACAAGAAGAGAGCCAAGGTATGAGCGACCTCAGCGCCAAGGTCGCCATGAAGGATACAGCGTCCTGACGACATCACCGGACAGGATTTACGCTGTGGAGAGAAATAAAAAGGATTTTGGGAGGCCCAATCCTATAAGGGCTCCCGTTCATCAAAGGGATCAAAACAAGTTCTGTGCCTATCATAATGAGGTCGGGCACAGTACTTCAGATTGCTGGGCGTTGAAGAATGCCATTGAGAAATTGATCAGGCGAGGTCGCCTGGGAGACTATGTAGCAAGACCCGTAGACTCGCGACCTCCACAACAACGAACCCACCATCAACAGCCAACACATCAACATCAGCCCCAACGAGCTGCAGAGCCAGATCACGAACCTGCGGTAAGAACCATTTTTACCATTTATGGTGGCCTCCATATCGCAGGAGACTCCAACAGATCGCATGAGAGGTATGTCCGAGAGGCGAATCATTCTTTTCAGCTCAATGGGTCAGAAGGACCTACAAAAAGGGCAAAGCCGACCTCGGACGAGATTGTATTTACAGATGAAGATGCAAGAGGAGTGATCTGGCCTCATAACGATGCGTTGGTCGTGCGAGCTAAAATCAGCAATATGGAAGTTAGACGTATCATGATTGATACTGGAAGCTCGGTGAACGTGATGTATCGGAGTTGTTTTGATCAGATGGGGCTGCGAGCAGAACAAATGGCACCGTCCCCAGAGCCTTTATTCGGATTCACTGGAGACGCTGTAGTACCAGTAGGGCAGATTAAGTTGCCATTGACTCTTGGGGAGGCAGGTCGTCAGGCAACGACCCTGACAGACTTCTTGATCATTGATTGCCCATCAGCATATAATGTGGTCCTCGGGAGACCTGCCATGAACGAGTTGGACGTGGTTACTTCGACCAGAACTCTCACAGTTAAGTTCCCAACTCCTAATGGCATCGGATGTATTCGAGGAGAGCAGCACTTAGCTCGACGCTGCTATGAAGATGCTGTCAAAATAGGTGTAAGAGGAAAGAAGGTGAACGTGGTCTCAGGGGGCGAGCCACGAGCTGTGACTGAGAAAGGAGTCAGTCTCGACCTGGACCCCCGCGAGGTAGATGCAGACCGAGCTACAGGTCCAGTTGAAGAATTAGAAGATGTACAAGTCAGCGAGGCAGATTCTGAAAGGTGCCTGAAGCTGGGAAGAGGTTTAACTCTAGAGCTAAGAACCCAGCTTGCTGAATTCCTGAAGGTGAACTTGGATGTATTTGCATGGAATCATGAGGATATGGTAGGGATAGATCCAAAGGTGATGTCTCACAGATTGAATATTGACCCTCACCACAAACCAGTCCGTCAAAAGAGAAGGGCAATGACAGGGGAACGTTACTTAGCACTGAAGGAGGAAGTAGACAAGCTGCTGGTTAACAAGTTCATCAGAGAAGCTTACTACCTGACCTGGATCGCCAACCATGTGCTAGTGAAGAAAAAGAATGGAAAGTGAAGGACTTGCATCGACTTCACTGACCTGAACAAAGCGTGCCCAAAGGATAGTCTCCCCTGCTAAGGATAGACCAGCTCGTAGACGCTACTGCTGGCCACGAGCTCCTGAGCTTCATGGACGCATATTCGGGATATAACCAGATCCCAATGAAACCCGAAGACGAAGAGCACACCTCCTTCATGACGGATCGAGGGTTATATTGCTACAAGGTGATGCCCTTCGGGTTAAAAAATGCTGGAACAACCTATCAACGCTTGGTGAACATGATGTTCGAGGAGCAGATCGGAAAGACCATGGAGGTCTATGTCGATGACATGCTAGTAAAATCCAAGCAGATAGGTGACCATGTTCACGACCTGGGAGAGATGTTTCAAATTCTGAGGAGCTACCAGATGAAATTAAATCCGCTCAAATGTGCGTTTGGAGTAGCTTCTGGGAAGTTTCTGGGCTTTATGGTCAACAGTAGAGGAATTGAAGCAAACCCTGAGAAGATCAAGGCATTGATCGACATGAGATCTCCAGCCAGGGTGAAAGACGTACAGAGCCTCAATGGCCAGGTCGCAGCACTGAGCAGGTTCATTTCAAAAGCTACAGACAAGTGTGTCCCTTTCTTTGACATCCTGAAGAAAGCGAAGAGCTTCGAGTGGACTGAACAGTGTGAAATAGCCTTCCAGCAATTGAAGGAATATATGGGGCGAGCTCCACTTCTTTCCAAGCCCAAAGAAGATGAAAAGCTTATCTTATATTTAGGAGTGTCAAAGCAAGCTCTGAGTGCCGCACTGGTGAGGGAAGAGGAAAAGACGCAACTTCCGGTATATTACGTAAGCAAACGGTTACAGGATGCTGAAACCAGATATTCGCAAATGAAGAAACTAGCTTACTGCCTGGTGATTGCATCAAGGAAGCTGCGACCTTATTTTCAGGCTCATACAATTGAAGTCCTCACCCAATATCCATTGAAACAAGTCTTGCAGAAAGCTGACACCTCAGGTCGCTTGTTGAAATGGGCAGTGGAGCTCGCGCAGTTTGATATTCAGTTCAAGCCAAGGACGGCTATCAAAGCTCAAGCTCTGGCAGACTTCATTGCGGAGTTCACAGGGCCTGTGGATGATGAAGTTGAATCTTCTGAAGGTCCGGTGTGGGAGCTTTATGTTGATGGATCAGCCAGCGAGCAGAAGGCTGGAGCTGGAATTCTACTGATCAGTCCTGAAGGCCATAAAATCCTTTGTGCTCTAAGGTTTGGCTTCCAGGTGACAAACAATGAGGCTGAGTATGAAGCTCTGCTCGCGGGACTGCGTTTGGCTAAGGAGATGTGAGCTAAGCGTTTGAAAGTCTTCAGTGATTCACAGCTCGTTGTCGGCCACGTATTGGGGGAATATCAGGCTAGGGGACCAAAAATGGCCCTTTACCTCCAGAAAGTTCACGAGCTGCTAGGTGCATTTCAGAAGTACGAGATGAAACAGATCCTGCGAACTCAGAACTCGCATGCTGATGCACTAGCTCGCCTCGCGACTACGCGAGATCAGATTTTCTTGGGGCGATCCCAGTTGAGTTTCTACCAGCTCCAAGTACGGAGGAAAAGAGTATGGCGATGGCCATAACCATACAGCCTACTCCTGGATGAGCTCGATTCTCAGTTATTTGCAAGATGGAAAGCTGCCAAGTGACAAGCTGGAAGCCCGGCGTCTGCGAGCTAGAGCAGCCAGATATTGCATCTATGACGATGTGCTGTACAAGAAGGGGTTTTCAGCTCCACTGCTAAAATGCATTGATGGTCCTGAATGTGAAACAGTACTAAGGCAAATACATGAAGGCCATTGCGGGAACCACGCTGGGGAGCTGTCTCTAGCTCAAAAAACACTTCGGCAAGGCTTCTACTGGCCCACCATGAGGCAGGACGCCATTAACTTAGCGAAGAAATGCGACAAGTGTCAGAGGTTTGCTCATGTTCCGCGAGCTCCACCAGCTTACCTCCAACAGATGGTAAGCCCGTGGCCCTTTGCGATTTGGGGGATGGACCTGATCGGACCCTTACCAATGGCCCGTGGAAGATGCAAACATGCAGTAGTCGCAGTGGATTACTTCACCAAGTGGGCGGAAGCAAAAGAGTTAGTTGAAATCTCCACAACAAAAATTGGGAAATTTGTGTGGAGCAGCATCATTTGTAGATTTGGAATCCCACAGCAGATCGTGACAGATAATGGAACCCAGTTCGCTAGCGACCAGTTTCTTAGGTTCTGCAGCGACCTCAAGATTATTAAAAGCTTCTCAGCAGTAGACCATCCACAAGCCAATGGCCAAGTCGAAGCCGTTAACAAAATCATCAAGCAAACCTTAAAAATGAAACTGGAAGCGAAGAAGGGAGCATGGGTAGATGAGCTTCAGAAAGTATTGTGGTCTTACAGAACCACAGCTCGCAGCTCCACTGGCGAGACCCCATTCTCAATGGTATATGGATCCGAGGCTATGATCCCAGCTGAGTTTGAAGTTACCTCGCAAAAAAGAGCAACCTTCAATCCAAACAACAACGATCAGCTACTTGCCACAAACCTTGACCTGCTTGAAGAGCACAGGGAAATGGCCAGGCTAAGGGTAGTTGTCTATCAGCAAAGAATAGCAAGGTACTACAACAAGTATGCTCGGATTCGCAGATTC
Organism: Litchi chinensis; assembly: GCA_019925255.1. NCBI lineage: Eukaryota > Viridiplantae > Streptophyta > Magnoliopsida > Sapindales > Sapindaceae > Litchi > Litchi chinensis. Next base: position 1,236,520 of record CM034469.1, read on the forward strand.
AATGTGGGAGACTTAGTATTGCGTCTCATTCTGCCTGGAGCCCGCAAGCCAAGTGATGGATCCTTAGGCCCGAACTGGGAAGGACCATATGTTGTCACAGCAAGCTTAGGGAATGGGGCTTATCATTTAGCTAACAATGAAAATGGAGCTGAGGTCCCTCGAGCATGGAATGCCGAACATCTCCGCCCTTATTATCAGTAAAACTCTTTGTAATATGTAATTCAAAACTATTCTAGTTAATGAAAGATCCATTTCCCCAACTTGCGACTCAATTCATTTCACTATGGCAAACGGGCTGCGAGCTAAATAGCTCGCCAATGAGCCTAAAAAAGCAGGTGAGGTGACGACCCTTGCATAGCTCGCTAAAAACAATGAGTCTAAAAAGCAGGTGATGTGACGACCCCTGCATAGCTCGCTATAAAAATAAAGAGCCAAAAAAGCAAGTGACTAAGTGTCCTTGCATAGCTCGCCAATGAGCCTAAAAAGCAGGTGAGGTGACAACCCCTGCATAGCTCGCTAAAAATAAAGAGCCAAAAAAGCAAGTGACTAAGTGTCCTTGCATAGCTCGCCAAAGAGCCTAAAAAGCAGGCGAGGTGACAACCCCTGCATAGCTCGCCAAAGAGCCTAAAAAGCAGGTGAGGTGACGACCCCTGCATAGCTCACTAAAAATAAAGAGCCAAAAAAGCAAGTGACTAAGTGTCCTTGTATAGCTCGCCAATGAGCCTAAAAAGCAGGTGAGATGACGACCCCTGCATAGCTCGCTAAAAATAAAGAGCCAAAAAAGCAAGTGACTAAGTGTCCTTGCATAGCTCGCCAATGAGCCTAAAAAGCAGGTGAGGTGACGACCCCTGCATAGTTCGCTATAAAAATAAAGAGCCAAAAAAGCAAGTGACTAAGTGTCCTTGCATAGCTCGCCAATGAGCCTAAAAAGCAGGTGAGGTGACGACCCCTGCATAGCTCGCTATAAAAATAAAGAGCCAAAAAAGCAAGTGACTAAGTGTCCTTGCATAGCTCGCCAAAAGAGCCTAAACAAGCAGATGGCTAAGTGCCTCTGCATAGCTCGTCAAAATTTTGACGGTTCAATTACTTGTACTTACCAAATTTTATTAATTGTTGGATTAAGTAATTGCTTTGATTATTATCAGATTTAAAGCTCGTTGATGATCAGCTCGTAAGGAATATGGTAACTCTAAAGATGAAAAGCATGAAATATGTTATACGCAGTAACTTAAATGCATTCAAACACAGAAAGAGTAATGAAAGAAATTTCATTAAATATGAGATTTGATTACAAATAAAAAGCTGAAAAAATACAAGTAAAAGGAAAAGAAAGCAAGTTGTCAATCTCGAACTGAAGGACCTGGGTCTGTTGAAGGTTCTTCATGTGAAGGAAGTGCGCCAGGGGGATCAAGGTCGATAACTGGCTCAGCTTTAGAGGTCGTGCCAAGAGCTTGCTCTGAAGGGATTGGACCAGCTGAGGATGAGGTAGCTCGTGATTTGAAATCCTCAACGGTTTCAAGTCCTATATCCCCGAAGATAGAAAAATCCATTTCCGGGTGAGACGTCCACAACGTGAAGAGAAAATCACGACCTGTTCTTGCCTCGGCCTCGTCCCTTGCATCTGCGACTTGCACTTCCAATTCTCGAGCAGCCTGCTCTCTGAAGACTGTTAGCTCCTCGAAGGCATTGTCTGCAAGCTGGTTAACGTCCTCAGCGTTTTTCTGAACGGCTTCTGCTCGTTTCTTTTCAGCCTCAGCTTGCTGAATGGCCTCCGCCACCTGTCGCCTAAGCACCTCAGCTCGATGCTCAGCCTCCTCGGCACGATTAGCCGCAGTTGCAGCCTCCTCAGCTCGTTTGGTTGCAGCCTCCTCAGCACTTTTAGTTGCAGCTCCCATTTCGTCAGCTCGCTTTTTAGCTTCCCCAGCCAGTTTTTCAGCAGCTTTAGCCCGCACCAAGGTAGTCTCAACTTAACGATGAAGCATTTCGATTTTTTCCTCTACAGTTGAAGCCTTCTGCTCTGCCAGCTCGGCCCGCTGCTCAGACCGTTTTAGATCTTCCCCTATTTTGAGTAGCTCATCCCTTAGCATGTTGCGCTCATTCTCCATTTTACGAAGAGCTTCCTCGACTGCCTGCCTTGCAGCGTTTGCTTCAGCGATCTGAGCTTCCTGACCTTGTATTCTGCCCGTGGTCAAGCGAGCTATATCATCAGTGGCCTCTTCAACTCGTCTTCCAGCTTCCTTATGGCGTCGTTTGTAGCCCTTGTCTGCCTTCTCCGCTTCATCACGCTAAGAGCACCCTGAAAATATTATAAGTTAGCATTCAATAAAGAAAAGAGGTCGGCAGATAAGGGAAAATGACTTACTAGCATGGAATGGCGAGCTATGAATTCATCCAGATCCTCGCCCCTAAGATATTTATTTTCCAAGACATTTGTGTGGTTAAGCATGATCGTATCCCAGTTGTCAAGGAAAGAGGTCAAATATCTTCCCCCAGACCCAACCTCAACAGTTGGTTTCGTTGGCGAGGGGGTCCTCTCAGCTTCTGGGGTATCGCGTTCGCCGTCCCAAGTAGCGGTAGGCCGCAAGTGAACGGTACGTTTAGATGTTCTTTTGCTGGGGCCAGCTTGGGCTTCCTGCGAAGCAACCTGAGGTGGAGCGTCACCTTTTCCAGGCAGCGAGCTAGAAGCTGGAGTCGGCTGAAGACCAGAGGAACCAGCAATATGAGGCACTTCGCTGGGAGCAGCGGGGGAAGGAGCAGTGGCCTGTTTCTCAACAGCAACAGGCACTTCGCTGAAAGCAGCGACCACAGGAGCCTGGTCCTCGACAGATGGCTTGGAACGTTTTGAAGGGGCCGCTGGAGTGGCTGAGGCCTCAGCAGGCCGTTTCGCTGAAAGAGTCGAGGAGGCGGGAGATGTAGTAGGTCGCTCAGGAGGAGGAGATTTCATAAGAACGAGTTTCTTCCTATTAGCTGGAACTCGCCCAAAGGAAGAAACGGGGGCTGGAGCGCGAGCTGGAAATGGCAGCGAAACCCCTAGGGTAGATGTGTGATGTGGAGAAGAGGATGAATCAACTTGTACACTAGGGGCTGTGTGGGCTGGATCTGATCCTGTCCGAGCTGAGATAGGAGCTGAAGAAGTAGTTTTTCGAGATGCACCCTTTGATGGGGTGCGAGCTGAGGATGATTTCGCCTTTGAAGAAGTACGAGCTGAAGACGATCTCGCCTTAGAAGAGGCGCGAGCAGGAGCGTCTCGGGTAGAAGCCTCCCGAGCTGGAGAAGGTGAGCGAGTTGTACCCGCTGATGATGAAGAGACTGGTGGCGGAGCCTGGGAAGCAGACGTGTTCCCAACCCGAACTGGAACTTCAAAAACAGAACGAAGTCTAGGTCTATCGCCGATTTTGCCTATGTCCTCCTCAAATCGCAGAAGAAGGGATTCCTTAGGAGGAGCAAGGCCGTAAGCTCTAAGGATCACATCGTCGAATTTGATGCTGGTACCTGCGTCCTCTGAGCTTGCGAGCTTGTCAAGAGCTCGTTCCTCCTCGCTGCTGAGAGGAGACTCGTCCATTTTCAACACTGCACAGCAAATGATTAAAAAATGGTAATAAAGATACAAAATAACCTCAGCTCGCTATATTTTCCTTTATATATACCTGGTTTCAGGACAAAGCTGAAATTTTGGAGATCTGCGAGAGAGGGACACGAGACGTAAAACCAGCTCGTCTTGTACGGCCCGACGTTGGATTTGCCCTTTGCTTCTCCTTTGGGCAAGAGATCTTTGTATTGTGACTGACGGGCTGTGAGGTAGTAAATACCATCCGGCTTTTCTCCTTCTCCTGCACTCAGAGCCTTGAAGGAGTAGAACTGTTGTATAATTTCTGGTGTAGGGGGACGAAGACCGTTTCTAAGGAAGGCCACGGCCAGCGAGGTCAGCTGCGCATATGAGTTTGGAGTCAACTGGAATGGCGCGAGCTTGACCTTGTTGAGAAATGCGATTAAGTACGGCGGAATAGGGAACCGTAGCCCCTGCTCGAAATGCTGAGTGCTAACAGCGATGAAACCCCTGGGCGGATAACATGCATGATTGCCTGAATCAGGCAACAGTGCACGACAACCAAAAGGAATGTGGAATTGGGCAACAAGTCCTTCCACATCAGGACATTTTAGCGAGGAAGGATGACGAGCGAACGTATCCCGAGCTGCTCTTCCCTGTATAGCATGTTTTCGGGCTGCATCATGCTCACGAGCTTCACTACTTGGAACATTTCCCTTGCGAATTCCACTAAACTCAAAACTCAGATTGAGTCAGAAGAAGAAACGCCATGTCCAATAAACTCAAAACTCAGAATAATGAAGGTACAACAATGGTGGTGAAACTAAGTAAACCTAAAGCAGAAAGTTTGTCTTACCTTGAATTGTTGATGAGATTGAAAAACGGCGAGCAAGGATGATGATTTCGTGAAAAAGGCAGTAGGTCCTGGTTGCTTGAAAGCTTGAACACTTGATTGCTTTGAGAGAAAATGATAGATGAAAGAAGAAAGTGGAAGAGGTTCCATTAGTTTATATAGACAAGCGAGCGTGAACCCCAACCGTCAGATCTTTGAAAAGTGTAACCGTCATAAATCTGACGGTACAGCGCGAACATGGCTTTGGAAATCATGCAGCCGTCAGTTGAAAGACGTGCGCATTAAATACGCGTGTAAAGGACGTGCAAGCGTCGCTTCCGTTACCATCTGCATGATCGCCACGTGTCACAACTGAAAAGGTGGAATTTGAAAGTGCACAGGAGCAATTATGGAGGATAGCGTGCCAAGGAAGCCAGTTTTTACCAGCAGTCTCAAACTCCCAACTCGTAGAAGCGAACTGAGAGTTGGGGGGCTAATGTTATATGTATTTTTCGGACTTATTAAATGGGCTAGTAAAAGTCCAATTTAGGCCCACTTTAGAGCCAATAAAAAGGCCCAATAAGGTCAACCCAGTCAAAGCCCATCAGACGAGGCTCAGATATCAACTCCAGGCCCAGTAGAAGGTACAGCTTATCTCAGTATCCTGTCAGCTCGCTGCAACGAGCTCGTTTCACAGCTCACCTCATGCACAGCTCGTCTCCCAGCGAGCTCGAGCTCAAGACCACCATAGACACGTCAGCTCGTCCAAGAGCGTAATAAGTGCAGCATCTTCCAGAAACAGGCAATTGTCAAGTTCAACTATGATTCTCTCTCCGAATATGGTAATTACCCAGTCAAACCATGATTTCCTCATCAGATATGGAAGTCTACTCAAAATCAAATTCAAATCGACCTTATCTTGAGATAATTACAGTAGTTTCCTGATATTATTCAAATATATTAGGAAGCATAATTAATGTATAATTCTTTTCCTTATTTTTCCTGATTATTTGGGAAGTGTAATTAATTCAGGATTCTTTTACTGATTTGCTACAACCAGAATTGTAACACCTCTTTTCCCTATAAATAGGGATTAAGATCATTGTAACATCATCAGAGAATAATCAATAATACACTGTCACTCTGCAGAATTTAAGAGACAGACAGTCGTGGACGTAGGCCAATTATTACCGAACCACGTAAAAGCTCCGTGTTCCTCGTTTGATTCTCGGTATTTGTCTGTATCTTTTCTTGGTATTTGTGTTTTCTCACATTGATTGCAGGTATTGGGTATTGATTACTCGTCGACTGAAATCCAACGTCGACAGTATATATAACATTGTTTAAGAATTATTTTATATATATTATATAATATAATTAATATATTTAATTCATAAAAATATTATTATGAAATATTATTATTAATTTTAATTAATTATTAAAATTATTTTATTAGTAATTGTAAAGTTTTAAGTAACTTAAAAAATAATTTGAATATTTTTTTTATGAAATTAATTTTATAATATATTGATTAATTTTATAGCACCAAACATAAAATATAATTATTTTTGTTCAATACCAAACTACTCCAAACAAAGAGATAATATTATTTTTAATCCAATCCCAACTACACCAATTATATCACAAATATTAATTTGATCCAATCCAAATTTTTAGTCATTTACTCATCATAAAATATTTAATTGCTACAAGTAATATTAATCACTTAATATGGAAATAAAAGCAAATCTTGCTAAATGCATTTCTTAATTTCCTTATATGCTAATGAAGAAAAAAAGTAGGTATTAAATAATGGTTCAATAATAATTCTAAATGATTATAATATAATTTGATTTATAGAAATTATTTAAATATATTTTCATTAAAATTTTATTTGAATAACTTTGATGAGATTTTTTTATTCTAATAAAATTTAATGAAAGATAGAGAAATTGTAAATAGTAAAATAATCCAAAAAAATTTATATTTTTTTGCAGATGAATTATTTAACTTTCTTATCATGCCTGTAGAATATCTCATCATGATTATTCAAATAACCTTTTTCATAAAACTATATTCAAATAATGTTTCATAACTCATATTATAATCATTAATAATTATTAATATTTTTTCTTGCTTGATTATTTATTGTATAAGGAAACTACAAATTGCATCTAACAAAATTATTCTTGTTTCCATATTAAAGTGATTAATATTACTTATGGAACATTATTTGATATTTTATAAGAAGTAAATGACTGATTTATAAATTTGTAAAGTAGTTCTAGGAAATAATTGAATATGAGGAGAACTTTTACAGGTGGTAATAGAGCCACCTAAACACTACCGACAATTTATGGCAGGACCATATATTTTTTTATTAATAACTATAAAAATCTATATTTATTTATGTAAAGCCCAGGTCAGAAATATATTCTGAAAAGATACCTGACTAAGTTCATATTTGTAAATAAATATGAGTGATTACATAATAAATATGATTCAATACTATTTACTTAGAACTGCAGTAGTATATTTTAATTTATAATAAATATTTATTTTTTTCAGTTACTTTTTTTAATGCAATATAACGTAGAGAACAAATAAATAAATAAATATTTATAAACGGCCCACTAACACAAAATTGTAGGTCGGCAATAGTCAACAAATAAAAATTTTAATTTTGGATGGAACAGATAATTTTCAGATAAACTTCTGCCCCAAACAATCTCAATTATTACGTCTTGTTTGACAAATAAGACAAGAGATTGGACTAATTTTCCAATCCCAATTCCTTGTGTGGGCCATGACAATTAATTAGAATTAATAATTATATTTCATAATAATATTTTTTATGAAATAAATATATTAATTAATTACAAATATAATATATATATAATAATTCTTAAACAATATATATAAGCCTAGTCTACAATATAATTAGATATAAATGTACTTGTAATTTTAGTCTTTTAAATTTCAATTAGTCAAATTTTAGGTTTAAGACTTAATCTTTAACTAATGAGTTAATATTTTCATATTTGACTCATAAAAAATTGAATGGCTAAGATTCTAAATGTATGCATATCTGTCGATGTTGATTTCTGATCGAAAACAGTTCAAAGCCTAATACCTACAATCAACAAAAAACAAAACAAGAAAACAGGAAAAAGAAAGACAGAGAAGAAAAGCAACGCACAAAAAGAATTTTTTACGTGATTCAGCAAATGTGTCTACGTCCATGACTGTTTTTCTATTAATTTTTGCAGAGTAACAGTATATTATTGTTTTTGTGTGTGTTTGTTACAATGAGTTTCAACCTCTATTTATAGAGAGAGACGGTTACAATTTGAGTTGAAATAAAACAGGAAAGAATCATGCATTAACTACACTTCCAAATTGATTAGTACCGAATCAAGAATATGTTCCGCTAAATCAAGGATCACATTTATCAACGTTTGAATTTGAATTTATTTCCAATTCTGGTAGAAGAATCATGATTAAGTTGGGTTTCTACCTTTATGGAAGATTTCCTTATCGAGTTGTTCATAGTGCGAGTCATGGACTGCATTGGACTATTTCGAGACAGACCTTGCCTTGAGTAACGAGCTGTGCATAGCGCAAGCTAAGTAATACTAGCAGCGACCTATGAATAACAGTTGTGATGCGAGTTCGCTCGTGCGAGCTGAAATGCTCACATGGGCTAAATGTTGATAAATTGGGTCTTGTTTGTTGGGCTACTTCATTGAGTCGATTTGTTAGACTTCTACCAGACTTTTACCAGCTCATTTATTGAATCCAAAAAATACCCATAACAATATCTAAGTGTATTGTAGGATGTTCTTACATATATAATTGTAGCACTGTTTATAAATTATTTTATATATATATATATTATATAATATAATTAGTATATTTATTTCATAAAAGTATTACTATGAAATATTATTATTACTTTTAATTAATTATTAAAATTATATTATTATTAATTGTAAAATTTTAACTAATTTAATAAATAATTTGAATATTTTTTATATAAATTAATTAATAATATATTAATTAATTTTATAGCACCAAATAAAATGTAATTATTTTTTATTCAATCTCAAACTACTCCAAACCAAGAGATAATGTTATTTCAAGTAAATCTCAACTGCACTAAATATATCACAATATTAATTTGGTCTAATCCAAATATTTAATCATTTACTCATCATAAAATATTTAATTTGCTATAAGTAATATTAATCACTTTAATATGGAAATAAAAGCAAATCTTGCTAAAGCAATTCTTAATTTACTTATATGTTGAATGAAGAAAAAAAAATTGAAATTAAATAATGGTTCAATAACAATTCTAAATTATTATAATAAAATTTTGATTTATAGAAAATTATTTAAATACAATTTCATTAAAATTTTATTTGAATAACTTTGATGAGATTTTTTATTTTAATAAAATTTAGTGAAAAATAGAGAAAGTGAAAATAGTTTTATTATATGTATTTTTCGGACTTATTAAATGGGCTGGTAAAAACCTAATTTAGGCTCGATAAGGTCAAAACCCAGTCAAAGTCCATCAGATGAGGCTTAGATGACTCTAAGCCCAGCGAGCTCGTGACACAGCCAAGATTCAGCTCGCTCCATAAGTTCGCCTCATACGTAGCTCGCTATGCGAGCTCCAATTTGCAAATCGTCATAAACGTCAGCTCGCTCAGAAGCGTAATAAATGCAGTATCTTCCAGAACAGGTAGTTACCTAATTCAACCATGATTCTCTCTCCGAATATGGTAGTTACTCAGTCAAACCGTGATTCTCTTTCCAGAAACGGAAGTTTATTCAAATTCAAACCGAATCAACATCATCCCTAATTTTATGGACGCAGTTTCCTGATATTATTCAAACATATTAGGAAGTGTAAATAATTTATAATTCTTTTCCTTATTTTTCCTGATTATTTGGGAAGTGTAATTAATTCAGGATTCTTTTCCTGATTTGCTACAACCAGAATTGTAACGTCTCTTTCCCTATAAATAGAGATTAAAATCATTGTAACAGGAGGAGAAAAAATAATCAATAATATATTGTCACTCTGCAGAATTTAAGAGACAGACAGTCGTGGATGTAGGCTTATTATTGCTGAACCACGTAAAAATTTCGTGTTCCTCGTTTGATTCTCGGTATTTGTCTGTGTCATTTCTTGGTATTTGTGTTTTCTCACATTAATTGCAGGTATTGGGCATTGATTACTCGTTGACTGAAATCCAACGTCAACATTTTGGCACTAGAAGGAGGGCCCAAACTGCAATCTTTTTCATCTCAGTTCATCAATTTCTGACAACATGGCAAGGACCAGAACAAACAGGAATTTTGGAGATGATGACCAGGCGGAGAGTCACATGAACCAATCTCAACAGAACTTACAGCCTATGCAGGATGCACCCATGCATGTAGCAGGCACGTCCCATGGACAGACACTTGGCGCCGCGACAGGTATCCCTCCTTTACCTCCCCGTCAGACAGTTCCAATTGCCCCATTAGCTGAAGGGCAGAATGTGTTGATCCAAAGGCAAGAAGCGCTGGAGGATACAGTCAGACAACTCACAGAGGCCGTCAATATGTTGGTACAGACTCAAGTACAGAACATGCCCAGGGTTGAGGTTCAGATACTAAGGCATGTGCCCCAGCAGTATGAAGAGATGCAAGTACCTGACAGGCTGGCAAGGGAAGTCCCGCGACCTGCAGGTTCAACTCGCTCCTCCAATGCGCGCTCTAGGGCTGGAGGACACCCTGTTCGGGAAGAAAGGGAGGTCGCGCGCCCAGACAGCCTGAGATTAAGATTAAGCCAAGGTGGAAATCTGCGAGCAGAGGTTGGGTACGATAGAGCCAGAGCTATAGCTCAGCGGTTTGATGATGAACAGAGGCAGGGAAGATCCCATCAACCTGAGGGTCTGTTAGAAGAGGACGAAAGGTATGACCCAAAGTATACTGCCCCTAGTCATGATCACAGGAGGAGATACGAGCTCCAAGATCCCCAAGTAGAGGAGCTCCTCCAAAGGGTCCAACAGTTGGAGACACGACCTGGAGCCCCGGAGCAGCGTGGATACTACGGGGAAAGGACTCCCTTTACAAGGGAGATTGAGACACAACCTCTCCCTCCAAGGTTTAGGATGTCAAGCATTCAGCAGTACAATGGGGACAGTGACCCATATGACCATCTAGACGCTTTTAACGTTCAGATGGATCTGCAGACAGGAAATCCAATGGTGAAATGCCGAGTATTCCCAGCTACATTGGGGGATATTCCGAGGACGTGGTTCAAGAATCTCCCAGCCCGCAGCATAGGTAGTTGGGAGCAATGCCAGCAGAAGTTCGTTGGCCAGTACAGAGCATTAAGAAGGCAGCTCGCTCCATCCTGCCACCTAGCTACAATCTTCCAACGTCAAGGTGAGTCATTGAAAGAATATATCGCAAGGTTCAGACGCGAGGTCGCGAATGTCAAGCATCCATCAAATGAAAGCATACTGACAGCGATCTCAGCTGGGCTGCGCAAGGATGGAAAGTTGTACGAAAGCATTTACAAGTCCCCAGTGAAGGATCTGGGAGAGTTCTATGAGCGAGCTGTGAAAGAGATCAGGTGGGAAGAGACCTTCGGCCCGAAGAAACAGAACCAAAAGAACAAAGCAGGCAGTTTTAGCCAGCCAAAAAGGAGAAACAATGGCAGGAACGAAGAAGGAAGAAATAGTGGCTCAAGTAACCAGATCATCAAAAAGGCGAAGAGAGAGCCAAGATACGAGCGACCTCGACGTCAAGGTCGTTATGAAGGATACAGCGTCCTGACGGCTTCACCGGACAGGATTTACGCTGCAGAAAGAAACAGGGAAGATTTTGGGAGGCCCAATCCCTTAAGGGCTCCAGTTCAGCAAAGAGATCAAAGTAAGTTCTGTGCCTATCATAATGAGGTCAGGCACAGTACTTCAGATTGCTGGGCGTTGAAGAACGCCATCGAGAAATTGATCAGGCGAGGTCGCTTGGGAGACTATGTAGCAAGACCCGCAGACTCGCGACCTCCACAACAACGACCTCATCAACAACAGTCAACACATCAGCAACAGCCCCAACGAGCTTCTGAGCCAGATCATGAACCTGCGGTGAGAACTATTTTTACCATTTATGGTGGCCCCCATATCGCAGGTGATTCCAACATATCGCATGAGAGATACTTCCGAGAGGCGAATCATTCATTTCAGCTCAATGGGTCGGAGGGACCTGCCAAAAGAGCAAAGCCGACCTCGGACGAGATTGTATTTACAGATGAAGATGCTAGAGGAGTGATCTAGCCTCATAACGATGCGCTGGTTATACGAGCTAAAATCAGCAATGTGGAAGTTAGGCGCATCATGATTGATACTGGAAGCTCGGTGAACGTGATGTATAGGAGCTGTTTTGATCAGATGGGGCTACGAGTAGAACAAATGAGACCATCCTCGGAGCCTTTATTTGGATTCACTGGAGATGCTGTAGTACCAGTGGGGCAGATTAAGTTGCCATTGACTCTTGGGGAGGCAGGTCGTCAGGCAACAACCCTGACAGACTTTTTGATAATTGACTGCCCATCAGCATATAATGTGGTCCTCGGGAGACCTGCCATGAACGAGTTGGACGTGGTTACTTCGACCAGAACTCTCACAGTTAAGTTCCCAACTCCTAATGGCATCAGATGTATTCGAGGAGAGCAGCATTTAGTAAGACGCTGCTATGAAGATGCTGTGAAGATGGGCGTGAGAGGAAAGAATGTGAACGTGGTCTTCAGGGGGCGAGCCACGAGCTATGACTGAGAAAGGAGTCAGTCCCGACCTGGACCCTCACGAGGTAGATGTAGACCGAGCTACGAGGCCAGTTGAAGAATTTGAAGATGTACAAGTCAGCGAGGTAGATCCAGAAAGGTGTCTGAAGCTGGGTAGAGATTAGCTCCAGAATTCAAAACCCAGCTCGCTGACTTCCTGAAGACGAACTTGGATGTATTCGCGTGGAATCATGAGGACATGGTAGGGATAGATCCAAAGGTGATGTCTCACAGATTGAATATTGATCCGCACCACAAGCCAGTTCGTCAAAAGAGAAGGGCAATGATAGGGGAACGTTACTTAGCACTGAAAGAGGAGGTAGACAAGCTGTTGGTTAACAAGTTCATCAGAGAAGCTTACTACCCGACCTGGGTCGCCAACCCTGTGCTAGTGAAGAAAAAGAACGGAAAGTGGAGAACTTGCATCGACTTCACTGACCTGAATAAGGCATGCCCAAAAGACAGTTTTCCTCTGCCAAGAATAGATCAGCTCATGGATGCTACTGCTGGCCACGAGCTCCTGAGCTTCATGGACGCATATTCGGGATATAACCAGATCCCAATGAAACCCGAGGACGAAGAGCACACCTCATTCATGACTGATCGGGGGTTATATTGCTACAAGGTGATGCCCTTCGGGTTGAAAAATGTTGGGGTAACCTACCAGCGCTTGGCAAATATGATGTTCGAGGAGCAAATTGGAAAGACCATGGAGGTCTATGTTGATGATATGCTAGTAAAATCTAAGCAAATAAGTGACCATGTACGCGACCTGAAAAAGATGTTCCAGATTCTGAGGAGCTACCAGATGAAATTAAATCCGCTCAAATGTGCATTTGGAGTAGCTTCTGGGAAGTTTCTAAGCTTCATGGTCAACAGTAGAGAAATTGAAGCAAACCCTGAGAAGATCAAAGCATTGATCGACATGAGATCGCCAACCAGGGTGAAAGATGTACAGAGCCTCAATGGCCAGGTCGCAGCATTGAGCAGGTTCATCTCAAAAGCTACGGACAAATATGTCCCCTTCTTTGACATTTTGAAGAAAGCAAAGAGCTTCGAGTGGACTGAACAGTGTGAAATAGCATTCCAACAGCTGAAGGAATATATGGGGCGAGCTCCACTTCTTTCCAAACCCAAAGAAGAAGAAAAGCTGATCTTGTACTTGGGAGTGTCACAGCAAGCTCTGAGTGCTGCACTAGTGAGGAAAGAAGAAAAAACGCAGCTTCCAGTATACTATGTAAGTAAAAGGCTGCAAGATGTTGAAACTAGGTACTCGCAGATGGAGAAGCTTGCTTACTGCCTGGTAATCGCATCGAGGAAGCTGCGACCTTATTTTCAGGCTCACACAATCGAAGTCCTCACCCAATACCCGTTGAAGCAAGTTTTGCAGAAAGCGGATACCTCAGGTCGCTTGTTGAAATGGGCAGTGGAGCTCGCACAATTCAATATCCAGTTCAAACCAAGGACCGCTATCAAAGCTCAGGTCTGGCAGACTTCATTGCAGAGTTTACCGGACCTGTGGATGATGAAGCTGAATCTTCTGAAGGTCCAGCCTGGGAGCTTTATGTTGATGGATCATCAAGCGAGCAGAGAGCTGGAGCTGGGATTCTGCTGATCAGTCCTGAAGGCCACAAAATCCTTTGTGCCTTAAGGTTTGGCTTTCAGGCAACAAACAATGAAGCCGAGTATGAAGCTCTGCTCGCGGGACTGCGTTTGGCTAAAGAGATGCGAGCTGAACGATTGAAAGTCTTCAGCTATTCATAGCTCGTTGTGTATCACATATCGGGGGAGTATCAAGCCAAGGGACCAAAAATGGCCCTTTACCTCCAGAAAGTTCACGAGCTGCTAGGTGCATTTCAGAAATACGAAGTGAAGCAGATTCCACGAGCTCAGAACGCGCATGCAGATGCTTTAGCTGGCTTGGTAACCACCCGAGATGCAGACTTTCTTGGGGCAATCCCAGTTGAATTCCTACCAACTCCAAGTATAGAGGAAAAGAATGTGACGATGGCCATAATTGTGCAGCCTGATTCCTGGATGAGCTCTATTCTCAGTTATTTACAGGATGGAAAGTTGCCAAGTAACAAGCTGGAAGCCCGACGTCTACGAGCTAGAGCAGCCAGGTACTGCATCTATGATGATGCCTTGTACAAGAAGGGGTTCTCAGCTCCACTGTTAAGATGCATTGATGGCCCTGAGTGTGAAACAGTACTAAGGCAGATACATGAAGGCCACTGTGGGAACCACGCTGAGGGGCTGTATCTGGCTCAAAAGGCACTTCGTCAAGGCTTCTATTTGCCCACCATGAGGCAGGATGTCATTAACTTAGTGAAGAAATATAATAAGTGTCAGAGGTTCGCCCAAGTTCCATGAGCTCTACCAGCTTATCTTTAACAAATGGTGAGTCTGTGGCCCTTTGTCATTTGGGGGATGGATTTGATTGGACCTCTACCAATGGCTCGTGAAAGATGCAAATATGCAGTGGTCGCAGTGGACTACTTCACCAAGTGGACAGAAGCAAAGAAGTTAGCTGAAATCTCCACAACAAAGATTGAGAAGTTTGTGTGGAGCAATATCATTTGTAGATTTGGGGTTCCACAGCAGATCGTGACAGATAACAGGACTCAGTTTAGCAGCGACCAGTTTCTTGGGTTCTGCAGCGACCTCATGATCATTAAAAGCTTCTCAGCAGTGGACCATCCACAAGCCAATGGTCAAGTTGAAGCTGTGAACAAGATTATCAAGCAGACCTTGAAAATGAAACTGGAAGCAAAGAAAGGAGCATGGGTAGATGAACTCCAGAGAGTATTGTGGTCTTACAGAACCACAGCTCGCAGCTCCACTAGCGAGACCCCGTTCTCAATGGTGTATGGATCTGAGGCTATGATCCTAGTTGAGTTTGAAGTCACCTCACAAAGAAGAGCAACCTTCAATCCAAATGACAACGATCAGCTACTTGCAACAAACCTGAACCTGCTTGAAGAACACAGGAAAACGGCCAGGTTAAGGGTAGCTGTCTATCAGTAGAGAATAGCGAGGTACTACAACAAGTATGCTCGGATTCGCAAATTCAATGTTGGAGACTTAGTTTTGCGTCTCATCCTGCCTGGAGCCCGCAAGCCAAGTGATGGATCCTTAGGCCCGAACTGGGAAGGACCCTATGTTGTCAAAGCAAGCTTGGGGAATGGAGCTTATCATTTAGCCAATGAGAATGGAGCAGAAGTTCCTCGAGCTTGGAATGCCGAGCATCTCCGCCCTTATTATCAATAAACTCTTTGTTGTATGCAAATCGAACTCATTTTAGTTAAATGAAAGCTTCCATTTCCCTCAGCTTATGATGCAACTGATTTCACTAGGCTAACAGGCTCCGAGCTTAATAGTTTGCTACAAAAACAAAGAGCCTCAAAAGCAGATGACTAAATGTCTCTGCATAGCTCGCCAAATGAGCCTAAAAAGCAGGCAAGGTGACGACCCCTGCATAGCTTGCTACAAAAATAAAGAGCCAAAAAAGCAAATGGTTAAGTACCCACTACATAGCTCGCTGTATAAAAAGAGCCTAAAAAGCAAGTGACTAAGTGTCCTTGCATAGCTCGCTACAATGAGCCTAAAAAGCAGACGAGGTGAAGACCCCTGTATAGCTCGCCAAAAGAGCCTAAAAAGCAGAAGACTAAGTGTCTCTGCATAGCTCGACAAATGAGCCTAAAAAGCAGGCGAGGTGACGACCCCTGCATAGCTCGTTAACATTCTAAATGATCAACCGTTTATTTTTACAACATTTTATTAACTTAATGCATTATCAGATTTAGAGCTCGTTGATGATCAGCTCGCGAGGAATATGATAACTCTAAAGATGAAGAGCATAAAATATGTTATACACAATAGCTTAAATGCGTTCAAACACAAAAGAAATAATGAAAGAAATTTCATTAAGTGTGAGAGCTGTTTACAAGTTAAAAGCTGAAAAAATACAAGTAAAAAGAAAAGAAAGCAAGTTATTAATCTTGAGCTGAAGGGCCTGGGCCTGTTAAAGGGTCTTCATTAGAAGGAGACATTCCAGGGGGATCGAGGTCGATAGCTGGCTCAGCTTGGGAGGTCGTACCACGAACCTCCTCTACCGAAGGAATTGGACCAACTGAGGACGAGGTAGCTCTTGCTTTAAAATCCTCAACGGTTTCAAGTCCTATGTCCCCAAAGATAGAAAAATCCATTTCCGGGTGGTTGACTCCTCAGCCTCATCCTTGGCTTCAGCAACTTGGGCCTCCAGCTCTTGAGCGGCTTGCGCTTTGAAGGTCGATAGCTCCTCGAAGGCATTGTCTGCAAGCTGGTTAACGGCCTTAGCATTTTTCTGAACGGCTTCTGTTCGCTTCTTTTCAGCCTCAGCTTGCTCAATGGCCTCCCTCACTTGTTGTCTAAGCACTTCAGCCCGGTGCTCGGTCTCTTCAACCCGTTTCTCAACAGTCTCAGCCCTCTGCACTGCGGTATTCACCAGTTGCTTAGCCTCTTCAGTTTGTTGAGCAGCAGCTTCCATTTCCCCAGCTCGCTTCTCAGCAACCTCAGCCCGTTCCATTGCAGCATCAACTTGGCGATGAAGCACTTCAATCTTCTCTTCTGTAGTTGAAGCCCGCTGTTCGGCCAACTCGGCCCGTTGCTTAGACTACTTTAGCTCTTCCTTTGCTTTGAGTAGCTCATCCTTTAGCATGACATGCTCATTTTCCATTTTCTTTAGAGCTTCCTCAAATGTCTGCCTTGCAGTATTTATCGCAGCGACCTACGCCTCTTGACCCTGAGTTCTACCTTCAGCCAAATGTGCAATTTCATCTTTGGCCTCGTCCAACTCGTCTTCCAGCTTCCTTATTGCATCGTTTGTAGCCCTTGTCTGCCTTCTCCGCTTCATCGCGGCAAGAGCACTCTGAAAACGTTATGAGTTAGCATTTGATCAAGTAAAGAGGTTAGCAGATAAGGGAAAATGACTTACTAGCATGGAATGGCGAGCTACGAATTCGTCGAGATCCTCACCCCTAAGATACCTATTTTCCAAGACATTTGCATGGGTAAGCATGATCGTTTCCTAGTTGTCAAGGAAGGAGGTCAAATATCTTCCCCCAGGCCCAATCTCAACGGCTGGTCTCGTTGGCGAAGGGGTCCTCTCAGCTTCTGGAATATCGCGTTCGCCATCCCAGGTAGCGGTAGGCCGCGCATGAACGGTGCGCTTAGTTACTCTTTTACTAAGGCCAGCTCGGGTTGCCTGTGAAGCAACCTTAGGAGGAGTGTCTCCTTTTCCAGGCTGCGAACTGGAAGCTGGAGTCAACTGAAGACCTGAAGAACCAGCAGCAAGAGGCACTTCGCTGGGAGCAGCAGTTGAAGGAGCAGTGGCCTCAGCAGCAGCAGGCACTTCGCTGAAAGCAGCGACCGCAGGAGCCTGGTCCTTGGCAGATGATTTTGAGCGTTTTGAAGGGGCCGCTGAAGTGGCTAAGGCCTCAGCAGGTCGTTTCGTTGAAGGAGTCGAGGAGGCTAGAGATACGGTAGGACTTGCAGGAGGAGATTTCAAGAGAACAAGTTTCCTCCTGTTGGCTGGAATTCGCCCAAAGGAAGGAGCAGGGGCTGGAGCACGAGCTGGAAATGGCAGTGAAGCCCCTGGGATAGATGCGTGATGTGGGGAAGAGGATGAGTCAACCTGTACAGTAGGGGCTGTGTAGGCTGGATCTGATCCTGTTCGAGCTGGGGCAGGAGCTGGAGAAGTTGTTTGTGATGCGCCCTTTAAGGGAGTGCGAGATGAAGTTAATTTTGCCTGAGCTGGGGCAAGAGCCGGAGAAGTAGTTTTTCGAGATGCGCCCTTTGATGGGGTGCGAGCTGAAGACGATTTCGCCTTAGGTGAGGCGCGAGCAGGAGCACCTTGGGTAGAAGCCTTCCGAGCTGGAGAAGGTGAACGAGTTGTACCTGCTGCTTGTGTAGAGACTGGTTGCAGAGGTTGGGAAGCAGGCGTGTCCCCCACCTGAACTGGAACTTCAAAAACAGAAGGAAGTCTAGGGTTATCGCTGGTCTTGCCTATGTCTTCCTCAGATCGCAGAAGAGGGGATTCCTTAGGAGGAGCAAGGTCATAAGCTCTAAGGACAACATCGTCAAATTTACTGCTGATTCTCTCATCCTCTAAATTTACGAGCTTGTCAAGAGCTTGTTTTTCCTCGCTGCTAAGAGGGGACTCGTCCATTTTCAGCGCTGCAAAGCAAAGCATTATAATAAAAAATAATAATAAAAATACAAAATAAAGTCAGCTCGCTATATTTCCTTTATGTATACCTAGTTTCAGGACGAAGCTGAAATTTTGGAGACCTGCAAGTGAGGGACACGAGACATAAAACCAGCTCGTCTTATATGGCCCGACGTTGGACTTGCTCTTCGCTTCTCCTTTGGGCAAGAGATCTTTGTATTTCGACGGACGGGCTGTGAGGTAATAAATGCCCTCCGGTTTCTCTCCTTCTACTATGCTCAGAGCCTTGAAGGAGTAGAATTGTTGTATAATTTTTGGAGTAGGGGGAAGAAGGTCGTCCCTGAGGAAGGCCACAGCCAGCGAGGTCAGCTGTGCGTAGGAGTTTGGAGTTAACTGGAATGGCGCGAGCTTGACCTTGTTGAGAAATGCGATCAAGTACGGTTGAATGGGGAACCGTAGTCCCTGCTCGAAATGTTGAACACTGACGACGACGTATCCCCTTGGTGGATAACATGCATGATTCTTTGAATCAGGTAGCAATGCACGACAACCTAAAGGGATGTGGAATTGAGTGACAAGTCCTTCCACCTCAGGACGCTTTAACGATGAAGGATGATGAGTGAATGCATCCCGAGCTTCTCTTCCCTATCTAGCATGTGCTCGGGCTTCATCTCGCTCACGAGCTTCACTGCTTGGAATAATTCCCTTGCGAGCTCCGCTTGAGGACATCTGAACAAAAGAAAACAGTCAGACTATGTAATGGAGGGTTCAGTCAACAAAAGCAACGACCTGCGAGCTAACAAGACTACAACAATCCTAAATCAACAGTCAAGCATGCATTACAAGTCACAAACAGTAGTCCAGTCGTGAACAAGTAAAAAACTGGATCAAACCAACAGAAGTTGAAAAGTCACGTTCAAACGAATAACCCATAGCAACGAGATTCAACAATGATCAGAAAGACTCGACAACAACAAACATGTTATGTTCCAATGATATTCAAGCAACAGCAACAGTTTGACATCAAGAGCATAACATATTCAAACCATCACATACACAAGGATGATCAGATACAAGCACGACTTAATATCAACATAACGAAAATAAACCAAAAACATAAAGTTTGAAGAAAAAGATGTTTTACCTTGAATCGTTGATGAGAGTGAAAAAGGGCGAATGAGGATGTTGATTTTGTGAAAAGGCAGTAGGTCCTGGTTGCTTGAATACTTGATTGCTTTGAAAGAAAATGACAGATGAAAGAAGAAAATGAAAAGGGTCCATCAGTTTATATAGACAAGCGAGCTTGAACCCCAGCCATTAGATCTGTCTGCTATGTAACCGTCATTAATCCAACAGTGCAGCGCGAGATACGGCTTTGTAATCATGTAGCCGTCAGTTGAAAGACGTGCGCATTAAATGCGCGTGTAAGGGACGTACAGGCGTCGTTTCGGTTACCTTCTGCATGACTGCCACGTGTCGCAACTGAAAAGGTGGAATTTGAAAATGCGCAAAGGAAGCCAGCTTTTACCAACAAGCTCGAGCTCCCAGCTCGTAGAAGCGAACTGAGAGCTGGGGGGCTAATGTTATATGTATTTTTCGGACTTATTAAATGGGCTGGTAAAAGCCCAATTTAGGCTCGATAGAAGGCCCGATAAGGTCAAAACCCAGTCAAAGTCCATCAGATGAGGCCTAGATGACTCTAAGCCCAACGAGCTCGTGACACAGCCAAGATTCAGCTCGCTCCATAAGTCCGCCTCATACGTAGCTCGCTATGCGAGCTCCAGTTCGCAAATCGCCATAAACGTTAGCTCGCTCAGAAGCGTAATAAATGCAGTATCTTCCAGAACAGGTAGTTACCTAATTCAACCATGATTCTCTCTCCGAATATGGTAGTTACTCAATCAAACCGTGATTCTCTTTCCAGAAACGGAAGTTTATTCAAATTCAAACCGAATCAACATCATCCCTGATTTTATGGAAGCAGTTTCCTGATATTATTCAAACATATTAGGAAGTGTAACTAATTTATAATTTTTTTCCTTATTTTTCCTGATTATTTGGGAAGTGTAATTAATTCAAGATTCTTTTCCTGATTTGCTACAACCAGAATTGTAACGCCTCTTTCCCTATAAATAGGGATTAAAATCATTGTAACAGGAGGAGAAAAAATAATCAATAATATACTGTTACTCTGCAGAATTTAAGAGACAGACAGTCGTGGATGTAGGCTTATTATTGCTGAACCACGTAAAAGCTTCGTGTTCCTCGTTTGATTCTCAATATTTGTCTGTGTCCTTTCTTGGTATTTGTGTTTTCTCACATTGATTGCAGGTATTGGGCATTGATTACTCGTCGACTGAAATCCAACGTCGACAAGTTTAATAATCCAAAAAATTTTAAATTCTTTTGCAGATGAATTATTTAACTTTCTTATCATGCCTGTAAAATATCTCATCATAATCATTCAAATAACTCTTTTAATAAAATTATATTGAACTGATGTTTCATAACTCATAATTATGTTATAATCATTAAACATTACTATTAAACCATTAATTAAATATTTATATTTTTTTTCTTGATTATTTATCATATAAGGAAACTACAAATTGCATCTAACAAAATTCGTTCTTGTTTCCATATTAAAGTGATTAATATTACTTATGGAACATTATTTGATATTTTATAAGAAGTAAATGACTGATTTATAAATTTGTAAAGTAGTTCTAGGAAATAATTGAATATGAGAACTTTTATAGTGGTGACAGAGCCATCTAAACACTATCGAAATTTATGGTAAGATCATATTTTTTTATTAATAACTATAAAAATCTATCTTTATTTATGTAAAGCCCAGGTCAGAAATATATTCTAAAAAGACATTTGACTATGTTTATATTTGTCAATAAATATGAGTGATTCCATGATTAACCCATTTTGAATCCCAACAATATCTTGTACAGATCTCGATTTTAAGGCATGTTTTATTTGAATTAAAGGATCCATAAATAAATTATATAGCTGTATTTGGATCTGTATTGATTTCAAGTTATCTTGATCAAGACTAGTATAATATTCACGTCCCTCGTTTGATGGTTTTGAAACAGTAATTGATCCTAGTTTATCAAGAATGTTAAGCGAATGTTTTTGCATTTTTAAAACTATTGTCATATTAATTCTAGAATTCGGATGGAAGGGTTATTATTTGAATCCACAACCTGTTTGCAAGGAAAATAACCAAGTGAAAGGCAATATTATTAAATCAAGCTTCTCTTGTATGTCGGGAAAGCTATATTTCTTTATTAATGAAATGGCTAAATAGGGAAAAGGTCGATGTTTAATCTATAGTCAATATCAAGGGCGGACCCATCATTGGGCCGGGAGAGACGTGGTCTTCCTGGAATTGAAAAAAGGGTTTAATTGAAAACTAACCTTTTTTTTATGGTCCAATTGAAAAATAACTCATTTTCTTTAAATGTTTTCCCATTGATCTTTTTTGGACGAGAATACCCTTAATTACACTACTAATTACCACTAACCCATCCCTTTTGTGTTTCACGTTCACCAAGTTTGTCACTCTCTCTACCAAACTTTTTTCTCTCTCTCCCTAAGCATCGTAACTCACCGTCGCACCTCCTCACCGGCGGACCTCACCCTCGCACCTCCACCCAACACCGACCAAACCCACCAAAATACATTGGAAACCCACTGTTGTTCGCTCTCTCTATCTAACCTTTTTCTGTCATTCTCTCTCTAAGAATCTACAGGTGAGGTCTTCCTCTCTCACTGTCAATTCTCAACCATCAGAGATATGTCAACCTCTCTCCACCACAATGCTGTCGACAATGGTTCACTGGCAGGTGTCGCCACGCAGGTCACCAACAGGTCGACAGTGGTTCACCGGTAGGTCTTCCTTTTCTTTTTTCTTCTTCCTTTTATTTTGTTCTTATACTTCCTTTATTTTCTCTTTTTTTTTTTTTTTTGTTTGGCTATTGCCATCAAATTCGTGCATTGCCACGCATCCTTTGTTTGCAGGTCATGCCGTCGTCAAACCATTGGTTCTCCGCTCTGACACCGCTGACAGCAAACCCTTGCTTGTCGTCGAACGATTCTGTGCCACCGATAACCCATCTCAGGGGCTGTGAGTTTGGTATGATAGAGCGCTATTTTAATTGTTTGGTGTAGTATGTGAGTTTAGGTTTGGATTTGAATGACGATTTATGACATATAATTTATTTTACTAGACATTTGCATTTGAACATGATGTGGGTTCATATTTGAATAACAACTTGGGTTTTTTGCTTGAAAGTTGAGAATTTTTTGGTTGATAGATTGAGTTGCAATTGAAGAATTTTAGCAAACCTTTTAATTGGGATTCTTAACCCGGAAGTTGAGAATCGCAACGTAAAGGTTGGGAACCCCAACCCCCAGGTTGGGATTTGCACCCTCCAAGTTGGGAATTCCCAACTGGAAACCCAAAGGTCGGGATTTCACCTTATATCCTGTCGTTGGGAGGTTGGGATTCCCAACTCGAAAGTGGGAATCCTAGGTTGGAAATCCCAACCGGAGGTTGGGAATCTCAACTTAGAGATTGGGAATTGAGTACCTAAACATTAGTACATGCTCTCATTTGAAGGCAATTAACATCAACACTCCAAATCTAGTTTCTTTTACTTACATCGGTAATCCACTACCCATTTCATCAACAATAAAAGCTCCATGTCCATGGAAAGTTGTTTTCAAAAATAAAGATGATCCCGACACTCAATGGTATCTTAGTATTAAGGAATTTATTGGAGAGTCTAATCAAATTGAAGACTTAACCTTGCATGCAACATCAGAGTGGGTATGTCTATAAATTCCATGTAAACTGATTAGTTTTGACGTTTGTCACAAAGTTTGTAATCTTTTTTTCTTTTTTTCTTTTGAATGTTATTGTTTCAGATTTCATTTAGCACAGACGAATTCAGAAGTACTTCACCTTCAGCCCCTTGTGAAGTTAGAAATTTGTGTTTGGAAATCAATTCACCAACAACAAATTATGCAGCATTCCTAGATGGTGTTCTTAGTGTATGTTATCCGAAGACTTTGTCTGTGCTAAAAGCTCGAGAAACCCACAATAAGTTTGTTAAGGTGCATTCCTTTATTTATCATAAATTTTTCTTCTAACCTTTTAAATTTGTGACTCTTGTTGAATTCATAATCTAACTTTAACTCGAATTGTAGTGGCTGCACGAGAAAATGATGAATAGAGATGCCAACTGTTGTAATTCCCATGAAGTCAAGTGTTGGTAGCATTACTTAAAGGATTTCAAGATTGGAGGCTTCATACCAGCTGGAGAACAAAAATGTTTTATTGTGGACAATTTGACAAAGGTAGTGCCTAAAAATCTAATGGGAACTTTTCAGTTTCATCTAGATTGGTGTTTCACTGCAGCTGCTGAGAAGGCCTAGGTGGTTTCTCTCTCTCAAGTGCAATATTTGTGATCTTTGTTAGGTTTGAAGTGAGTTTTAAGTTATAACTTGTAGCTTTTGTTCTTCAATTTTGGATCTTTTTTGCATGGTATTTGTACTTGTATGTGTGTATTGCCATTGTAGCTTCTTTGCTTTGTATGCTCTCATTTGAGTAAATTTTATGTTGATTGAATTAGATCTAAAATCGGGTTGCGCTTCAATCGAGTTGTTAATTTGTTATTACAATTTTTATTTGATTTTGAGACTCTGCCTATGACAGAAGTTACTAATTTTTTCTTGTCTAGAAGTTTGCATTATCTTCCAATGATTTTGGTAGTCGTCTATCTTGTGCGAGAAATGACAGTTTGAATATGGATTTGAGGAATGAGGTCTTTATTTCTAGTTCATTGATCTGTGAAAATTAGCTTGGACCTTGCTCGGATGCTGAGAAAATACTTAAAATAAAATTTATAAAAAATAAAAATAAAAAATAAAAAAATAAAAACAACCTTTGGTTGTGGAAAATGTTCAATTGAGTTAAGACTGTTGAGTTTCTACTTTAATAGTCCAGAATCTTGTTTCTTTTATTTTCTTCTGTTTTCTTAGTTACCATATGTGCATGGAACTGGTTGTCTACTCGTTGCAATATCATTAATGGGAGTTGTGATTGTACTTCATCTGTGAATGCAGGTGCAAATTTGGGATTGTAAAAGTTCTTAAATTAGATTAAATTTAAAGGTTGAAATCGGCCCAATAGCATTAAATTGAAGTTCTTTTTTTGTTGAATAAGAGTTTAATTTGTTCAGTATTTAGGGAAATAGAAACACTGAAATGAGTTTTGTGCAATTATGCTTTTGGTAATAATATGAAATTCTTGTTTTGTTTGTGTGATTTGTAGATGAAAAATGGAAACGAGTTTCTTCTTACAGATGGTTTTATCCAAAAGTTACCAACCACCCTGGTGAGACCTTTACCAACTCAGATAAATCTGTCATAGGCTGCTTTCTTCTCATGTTTAATATTACTGTGCAGTTCCTGCTAGTATTGTTTTATTTATCAGTAGCTTCACCATCAAAGAAGAGGCTTTTGATGAATGTAATGTTAAGCACTACTTTGAAGTAAAACCAAAAAGAATTTTCTCAAGTATATTGACCGGCTCCTGTAACATCCTGAATTTTCTCTATTTAAGAGAAATGAAAATATATCAGAATGAATAGTATTTTTAGGATGAACAATGATTTTTGGATGAATAGTATTTTTGGATGGAATAGTATCCTTGTGAATAGTGAATTTTTTGAAAAGCGGACCCTAAAGTTAGAAAGCTTTGGAATAAGTAATGGAGTCTAAGGAAACTGAAACGGATCAAAAATAAGTTCGTTTGGGGTAAAATTAAGCAGTTTCGGATCCGATCGGAAATTCGAAAAGATTTTCGAAAAATTCAAAAATTTAGAAAAGTGTCAGAATGAGTGTTAAGATGCTCATAAAGTATTTTAGAAACTCGAACGACACTTTCGAAAGAAATTCGGATTAAAATGGAATCAATCCAGAAATCGCTGGAAGTGATTTAATGAATTTACGGAGAGCCCAAAAGGAGTATGAAATGACTTTTAAGAGTAACTGAGGTTACCAGGAGTATGTAAGCAGTCCGAATATAGGCCTCGGTGAATTTTAAAAGGATTTCGAAAAAAAATCTCAGAAAAGTTGAATCCGGACGTTCCGAAAAAGTCAAATCAAAATAGACAATGATGGATAGACATGTGACATAAGGGAATTATAAATCGAGTATGAATTTAAAAGGTTGTGTGATAGATTTTGGGATTTAAATTGTAACTTTTAGGTGATTGAATTGGAAGGAAATAAGATCAAGAATGAGATGTTAAAAATAACATGATTATATTTAATTGTAAATGACATATACAATGATATTTTTGTAGTGCCCCAATTTAACTGGACCTAAGAGATTAATTGAAATATAATTTATTGTTATTAATTTGGTTCGGTTTCAATCTTATAAGTATATAAGTTTATGAATAAATATCCTATTGGAAGATATTTTTAAAAGAAATTAAGAAAATTGGACTAAACGAATAAAAATCATAGGGGCAAAAATGTAAATTTTCTATGTTACAAGAAAAGTCAATGATGTTGGCGTGATTTTTTTTTAAATAGTAATAATATAATTATAATAATAAATGATGTGGGCCCCATATAATAAATATATATATATAAAAAGGCTGTGGCTGTTAATTGATAGAAGAAAAAAAAATTAATAAATGAAAAAGAAATATAGGTGTCGGCTGCCGAGTGAGAAGAAAGAAAAAAAAATAATAATAATAAATGAATGAAAATAAGAAGTGGCTGTGCATGAGGCGGTGCCGTGTGTGTATATATAAATATGGCTCATCACAAACAAAACAAACAAAAGGGCCATTCGGCCAGAGAAGAAGAAAAAGAATAGAGGAGCAGCCGAGAAGAAAAAAAATAGGGAGAAGAGAGAGAAGGAGAAAGAAAAGAAAATATTTTGGGTGTTTGATTATCTAGATAGATGATAAGAAAATCAAAGAAGTTATGTTAGTGGATAAGCTATAGAAAGCATCCAAAAGGTTGGTGTACACTTATCTTAAAAACTTATTTTATTAGTAGAGATTTTGGTTTAATTTAATATATGAGTTTATTACGTTTTAATTAAATAGATTCTATGAAAATGTGTGAATTATGTTATGAATGATTTTTATAGTATTTGATATTTAAATTTTGAACAGTTTGTGAAAAAATGTGTTTTTGTTCAATTTTTAATTAAATCGATTTCCTGACTGTGTGTGAATTTTAGCATGAATGATTTTGTGACATTTTATGTGCAAATGATATTACGATGAATTTTGTAACATTGAATAATGAAAATTTTGGAAAATTTTGTGAAAGAAAAAGTATTGACCGAATGTGGAATTTAAAGGATTTGTGAAATTATTTTGACAATTTATTATCAAATGGTATTGGATTGTGATTTTTAATAATTTTCGAATGAAAACGAAAAAGAAACGGAAAGAAATGAACACGTTAGTGCCTTGACCGAATGTATATCGAAAGAAGGGCACAACGATCTTGATGAGATTTGATGAGTCACTTTTGAATGAGAAATGATGTGTTATGATGCTTTGAATAAATGAGAAATATATATTTTTTGATTGAAAAAGTGTTCTGAGTTTTTCCGAATGAGAATTTTTGTTAAGAAAAGAAAGTTGTGAAAATATGAAAATTTTAATAATGAATGAAATTATAAGGGCCCGAGTAAACCTGAACATTGGTAGGTGGAGATTGGTAGTTGGCATGCCAATAGGGTGATTATAGCAGTACTGCACCGATTTGCTTATATATGTTGATACGAAATTCATGGACTTTGCGAGGCACCGAGTGTCCGGTCCCAGAATTTGTGTATTATATGAAACGTGCTCCAACGGGTAGTTACCGAGTGTCCGATGTCGGGGGAAACGTGAAACCCGATTTCCAGTCTATGGTATTGATGGGAAAAAACAACAATTGTTTTTATAAAATAAAGATTTGCGGAACATTGAGTTTTAAAAATTTTTAGAAAACTCAAGAACCCTAGATTCATAAAACAATGAAATAAAATAATAAAACTAAATAAAGATCGAATCTTGTACCTTTTTGTATTGATCTCTGTGGATTGCTCACCACCTTGTCTTCCTTGATATAACTCTACACCAAGAAACAAGTGAGTGGGCACAATTATATAGAATTGTGCTCACTTTCTATTGATTTCTTTTCTCAAAAGAACAAACAATATATGTAAGAGGTGAGAATAGGTTTTTGTTTCAAAGAACGTAAAACAAAACCTAAATATAACTTCTAGTAGGAAAAGAAGACTATTTCTTTTCTATTTATAGGCAACCAATTAGGGTTTAATTAATCAAAATTAATATTTAACCCCAAGTTTATTAAAATTAAACTTTTTCCCATATAACAAAATTAATTCAAAATTAATTCATGTTATATTTTATAATCATACTTGTGACCTATAATTAATTCATAATTAATTTATACCCGATCACAACTAAGAATTAAATTCAACACCTCTTACAAAATTAATTAAATAATTATTAATTCATAATTAATAATTAACTAACTAATAATTTGAATAATCAATATTATTCAAATACCAAGTGAACACATATTTTGCTACTTATGTAACAAATATAATTGGACGATCCAATTACGATATTCTATATACACGTTTCTTATAGTGAAATGAGCTATCAAGGGGACCCGATGGACCTACAGTTTTGAGCTCCAATAATATCGGAATTATTAATTAAACTCTTTAATTAAATAATTCACTATTATTAATCTTAGAGTTACTCCACTAAAAACCTAAGATTGCACTCTCAAAACTATAGATGTTTTTATACAATCTGAAATTTTCAGTGTCCATTGATATAATCACTACATATGATTTGACTCTCCACAAATAGTTCATAATTAGAGCTAGGTCATAATGTCCGTTATACCCCTCTAATTATATCTTGATCCTTAAGTACCATTGATTCTCTAATGAACAATATATTCATAACAACTTATGAATTTATCTTTCCGTTTACATATAAACAGAAAGTTGAGCGCTCTTATTGTTCAAGACCTGAATCAACCCTTAAGAGAACTATTTCTCTACTTCTCACAAGAAGGAGTGGATTCCACTATTGTATAGAATGTTCCCAGCTACTTACTAAATCATATCCCCAAAGTACGAAGTTATTGATCGAACATCTATATCGATCTCACCCATGTAAATCAAAGGACATAACTCAACAAGCAGGAGTCCATAATATACTCAGGATTAAGATCAATTCATATATGATCATCTAGTCGATAAATATAAATCTCTAAGTTTAACGGATATTAATTAGAGACTCATGTTTATCGTGGTCCAGTCCTATATAATCTTTATTATATAAGGTGCCTCCATTTCCATGTCACTACATGAATAGTCTCGGATAAAACTATTGTACCGATTACGAAATGGACCGCAACTGTAGATTTACCACAAACAAAGTACCCAGCTTCGTTTGCTTTCTACGGACTCTTTAGATTACTTCTCTCAAACTAAATCCGCTTGTATATAACACTTATATACTTAGTTTGAAAATACATTAGTAATCAAGGATGTTAACATGATATACACAATTTTTGCAAAATATATAAATTTGAATCAAATAAATACTTTATTATTATTTATTAAAACCGTTTACATAATTACAAGCTCTTAGGGCACAAAACCCAACAGGTATCGTGTCAGAGTTTACGAAGGATACTGAGAAAGATATTAAATGAAAAACGTGTAACTACGTTCGAAAATGATTTTTATGTGTTTATATATATGTAATTGTCAATAATGTGCTATCGTTGTGATTTAACATATAAGTGTGAAGGTATCGTGTTGAAATGTTTGGAAACAATCTTTTATGTGATTTATACGTGCTTTTATTAATAAAGTAAATTCCTTACGTATTATTTTAGTATTTTGAGAAAAACGTAAAAAGGTTGTGTTACCCTGTGATATTTGTGAAATGAGGAATTTAAAATGTTTTTTTTATATGTGAAATTCTTGATAAATTGACGTAATTGTAAATTTTAATAAAAGTTTGATTCTTAATATGCTGGAAAACAAATTTCATGTGTTTTATACATGGAATTATTAATAAATAGAGTTATTTATGAACTTTGATAAAAGCTTGAAAATTATAAAATTTTGTGTTACAATAACATAATTTTGATGAAATGATAAAAGTTTGAGATTTGGGGAATTTTGTTTGATAACACGATAAATTTTTAACGAAATGTGATTTAATTTTTATTTCGTTTTCTTACGAATATGTGAAAATGGTGAAATCTGATTTTGTAGAGTCATATTTGAAAAATGACTTTTAGTCATGTCATATATATATGCATTTACTAGTAAATTGATTTATTTATGATTTATTATGAAAATTTGATAACTGTGAAATCTTACTTTAAAATCTTATATCTTTAAAAGTGATGAAATTTAAATTTAGTGTACACCCACTAAGTAGAAATACTTAGCGCGTTGGATTTTCCACGCGTAGGTTGAATTTGGACACTGTAGATAAGGATAGACGAGAAGACATCTATCGCGCTTTCTGCAAGTCACATCCCTCCATCCTTGATAGTTTTACTTATAGTATTGCACAGTGGTGTTTAATTATATGGAAATTCATATACATGTAATATGGATTTACAAGATTTTATAAATAAGGATGTATATTGATGGTGTAGAAAGGATTTTGGTTTGTAAAGTAATTTTGTAAAGAAAATTCTTATTTATCATTTGATTTGTTTTTAATTTTGATGAATATGATTTTTATTAAATATTGTGGTTATAAATGTTTGTGTGGTGAAGTGATTTTGGAGTCGGACGGAGATCCGAAATGGAAGTTGAGAAAATGAATGTATTTTGAAGTGTTTGTTTTTGAAATTACAGGTTTTTATAATTTTGGATTTTTCAAAAAAGTAGCGGAAACTCTGCCAGATTTAAAAAATAAATAAATTGTAGTGCATATATGTAAATTAATAACGAGTAAACCGATTAAGGTAACATCCTCTAACTCGGGTTTCCATCCAAATGGGAAGCGGATGGAGGGTGTTATAGCTCCTGTAGGTTGTTGCCTTCAGAGCAACATTGGAAGAGATATTGGAGTCATTGATTTTGGTGCATGTTGTGGACATCAGGTATGACAACTCCACTGTTTGGTTTGAGATCTAATTTTGATTATCAGCGTTATTATCTTATACAATACTGCTGTCAAGTTTAGCCATCCTCTAGTAGAGCAACAAATTGATGGTGTGGACAAAGTTTTGTCAGAACTGGATGTATCGTTGATTCCAAAATTAATGGTCTGGAACAAGGTACTGGGATTTTTTCTTTTTTCCTTTTGGTGATTTCAATTTTTGTTAAGTTGTAAAGAGGAGCAAACAATTGCCTCTTGTTTTCTTTTCCATTTGTTCTTATTTTAACTCTTTATATCTACTCTTTTTGATATTTAGTTCTTTTTCTTTGTTTCATTAATTAAATCTATAAGATGGCAGGCTGGCTATTCTGTTTGATTGTACTTATAATAAATTATAATTATCAAGCAGATTTGCTCTTTCCATCTTTTATGCCATGTCTATTATTGTGGATATAATTGTCAGTACATAATTGGGTGACCATGGCCATTGACATCAATTACTTATGACGGGTAGTCGTGCATTTTTATTCATTTGGAAGTAATGGATGAGTGATAGTTTGTGTCAATATGTTGCTCCCTGTCTATGAGCATTGACGGGAAAGTTGTGGTACTTGATTGAAATATTTGGTTCGTGAGTGATGGAAAGTAAGCTTCGTGTTGAAAACAGAATTTATTTTATGAATTTGTGAGCAATTTATTCATTGTTGACTTGATTATGGATGATGGGTATGTTTTTGTTTCCTTATTAGGATTTTAAAGTTTGGAGTGTGCTTTTCTACAATTAACATTTGATTAGAAATGCGTTTGATTTTAACTTCTACGAGTGAGCACGTTTATCCGTTTCGTGTTTACTTGAAAGTGGTGTAACCTTATATCTATAGTTTTGCAGCATATTGATCTGTAACATGATAGAAAAGGGATAGATGACTTCTGATATAGTTTCTTGGCTTCATAAAGTCTTAAAGTATCTTCTTTGGGTTGTAAGGTCCTATAGTGGACTTCTTTTTATTCTAAATTTTTAAAATTTTTAGTTTGCTATCGGCATAAGTACTGTTATAGATATTACAAAAAATAAAAAAAGTATAATATTTAAATATAGAAAATAAAAAAATTAGTAGCTGATGTTGCAATCCACAATCGGTGCCTTAAAGTGGTGCACTTATAATTTATGGGTGGCTGCATACTTAACATGTGGGTGGGATGCAAAAATGAATGAACAACTGATGCAGATGTGCTGTTTCAAATTCTCTCATGTTGTTCTGCTCCTCTTTTTCAAATCTCTCTCTTTTACCCTTCTCTTATATATGAGTAATGATCAATTCTTCTTACAACTTACAAGTACCTGAACTGTGTATATAAATTGTGAATTACAACTTTGTAGATACCATGTTATTCATAATGAAGTCTACAAATGGTTCAACATAAGTTTTGATAAGTTTGGACGTACATCAACAAACAGAAGCGTGCCAAGCAATTTTCAACAAGTTATCGAAGAACAATTGGCTTGTAGAGAGTACAATGCAACAAGTAAAAATTCTATTTCACCTTAGTCTCTAACTTGCTGTATGTTTATGTGTTTTGTAGTTGTGATTTTTAATCTCCTTCGTACTTGACTTGAATTGTTGCTGTCATTCAGCCTTACTGTGATACATGCAAAAGATTCTTAGCCGACCGATTTGTGGAGAGTACCTGTCCATTTGAAAATTGCAAATATGAGTCTGCTCGAGGAGATCAATGTGAAAATTGTGAAAAACTTTTGAATGCAATAGAGTTGAAAGATCCTAAATGCAGGGTATATGATGGTTTCTTCTTTTTCAGTGTTTCATTTTGTGTATCCAAGTGCATGACTATAACTTATTCTACTGTATTTGTTTTTGGCTGCTGGATTAAGGTTATTTTGATGTGAAAAGATGAATTATCCTCCAATGTGACAATGTGAAGCCTCAAAAGCACTGTACTTATTTTTCAAAATCTTTTTATTGTGGATGTCATTGTTAATTGTTAAACAATAAGAGCATCACTTCTGAATCTTGTCTTAAGTTGACTATTAGACTAAGGGTCCATTTGGTATGGCTTCTCTGAGTGAATTTTTTAGAGCTATCGCAAGTAGAGGTTTTGTCTTAAGTTGTCGGTCATTTGGTTGTTAATTGATTAAGTTCTTTTGAGTCAATAGTTTGTTTGCTTGTGTAATCTTAGAGTGCTTTGATATCATTAAATTATCAAAAAGGAGTTATAAGAATTAGATTTGAATTGGCTTATAGTGTTTGTTATCCGAAATGGTTTGATGTTATCAATATATGGTTATGGGAATAATTTGACTTCTGAAAGTAAAAGAACATCAAAGAGTTCTCAAAGAAGTTAACATTTATTAAAATTTTTGCTCCTCCCTGTAGACATCATTGTGGCATCATGTTTGGGCTGGAATTGATTCCTAACTCTGTGACCTATTTTATTTTTAAATTTTTTTTTATAGCCCTCAGTATTATTGTTATTTTTTTCTTAGAGAAGTACAACAAAACATATTCGATAATTGGAAAATTCTGCTTGGAAGTACATTTTCTTTCATTTGTTGCTAAAGAGATTTGAGAATAGTTATGATAGTTAGTCCTTTTTTGTGTTTATTCTTGTTGATAATTGACCGTTATTTTTAAACAGCTTTGTCAGACCACGTCTCACATTCGTGATACAAACCTCTTGTTTCTTGATCTTCCTTCATTGAAGGATAAATTGAAAAAGTATATCAGCAACATATCTGTGGCTGGATCGTGGAGCCAAAATGCTATTAAAGCCACTAATGCATGGCTTAAAGAAAGGCTCAAACAACGATGCATTACCAGGGATCTTAAGTGGGGGGTTCCTGTTCCACATGAGAGGTTTGAGGACAAGGTATAATAGCAAGTGCCATGAATGTTGCACTTATTTTTGTTCATGTAAATGGTGTACTCAGTACACTGTCACATTATTATTATTATTATTATTATTATTATGCAATTACGTTATTATTATTGTGCAAATATTATGTCAATATGTCATTGGATTACGTTTTATTGTAAAAGATTTCATGTGTATTGTTGTTTTAGTATTCCTACTATTTGAGTTGTGATTCCCACCATAGATCCCACTGGAGGTCGGGAGGGTTGAAAAACTCAATCGAAATGTTAGGCTCTAGTTGGGAATTAGAATAAAAAAGCGTTGAGAAGAAGAGGGAGAGACAACAGCAAAAGCAGCAGCTCACAAAACACATTGCCTCGAACTATATTGTACATGCACTTGCATTGTGTAATCACTTAACGCATGAATGCTTTTAATTCCATTTCATGATGAGTTGATTTTGGATAAGTAAATTTTATGAAGCAAGTTTCAAAATGACCACTTCTACTTCTATTTGGTTTACATGACACACTTATCAATTTAGTCTTAGTCATTATATTGATTTCATTGAATAAATGTTGATCCAATGGTTAAAAGCGAAAAAAATCATCTAAACAATGTATGTAGTCAATCAAAATTTGTGCTGGTGCAACAATACAAGTGATGCTGGAAACTTAAAAAGTAATGATAATAAGGAGGAACAAGAGCAAATTCTTTTCATAAAAAAAAAAAAAAAAGAGCAATATTACAATCTTTGCAATGTATAATTTAAGGCCACGTATAATTTAATTTTTTTCTCCATACCAATTGCATTTATTTCAACAAAAACAAGCAATTGTACACATTTCAAACAATTTTTAATTATTTCATATCAAATGCTATACCACTCATTGCATCGATCTGCAAACCAAAGCTACCAAATGTTTAATAAACACCATCAATCAACAAATAGATGAAAATGTAAAAAGAAACCCAAAAATTATATCATATTAAACACATATCAATCAAGGTTGGGAAATGGAACCTCTAGGTTAGGATTCTTAAATTAAATATTACGATTCCCGACCTAGTTGAGATTACCAACCTGAAGGTTGGAATTCCCAACCTCCAGGTTAGGAATCCCAACTTCGCAGTTGGAAATCTCAACCTTAACTAAATATCTATGTTGACATTCTCAACCTCTAGGTTGTGAATCCCAACCTGGAGGTTGGAAGTTCCAACCTTAATTCAACATCCACATTTGGAATCTTGACCTTAGGGTTGGGATTCTCAACCTTGAGGTTAGAATTCTCAACGTGAAGGTTAAATCAAGATTAAGAATCTCAACCTCCAAGTTGAGAATCCCAACCTGAATTTTCAATTAAGGTCGGGGTTCGGATTTCCAACCTAGAGGTTGGGATTGATGAGGAATCCCAACCGCGAGGTTAGGAATCCAAACCTTGATTGAACATCTAAGGTTAGGATTCTCAACCTGGAGGTTGAGATCCAGGTTGAGAATCCCAACCTTGGATGTTCAATCAAGATTGAGATTCCCAACCTCAAGGTTGGGATTGGTGAAGAATCCCAACTTCGAAGGGAATCCTAACCTTCATTGAACAGTCAAGGTTGGAATTCTCAGCCTTTACGTTGAGATTCTCAACCTATAGGTTGGGAATCCCAACTTTCAAGTTGAAAATCTCAACCTGAATTTTTAATCAAAGTTAGGAATCCAAACTTGAAGGTTGAGAATCTCAACCTTGGTTGTTCAATCAAGTTTGGGATTCCCAATCTACAGGTTAGGATTGATGGGGAATCCCAACCTCGAGATTCAAAATCCCAACCGAATTGATATTCTCAACCTAAAAATTTGGATTCCCAACCTTCATATGAACACTTCACCTCTAAACTCCGATTGTAAGCCTTTCTTACAAATCCTACACTCAAAGTACAAATTCACCAATAACAACTACCAATGCAATATAACTTTCACATTCTAATCATACGCACAAAACCACACACGAAATACACCAACAACCACAACCCACTTTCACTATGCCAACCTTGGTCTGTAATACCATATTAGCAACTAAAACTAGTCAAATATACTATCCACCCGTAAAGAAGACGAGCGGCAGCTGTGGCGCAGTTCTTCCATAGTCCAAAAAACTGATTCTGTTGTTGGGCATCGAAACAGAGCAGCAGGTTCAGCGTAGCCATCTGCAGTTCTTCCATGGTCCAAAAACCTCCTTCTGTTGTTAGGTGTCGAAACAGAGCAACAGGTTCAGCGTAGCCATCTGTAGTTCTTCCATGGTCCAAAAATCTCCTTCTGTTGTTAAGCGTCAAAAGATAATGGCGACTTCGATGTGGGAAGTGATAAGAGAGCGAGAAGAGAATGAGGTGTAGGGAGTGAGAAATGGGAAGTGAGAAGTGGGAAGTAAGAGCTGCAAAGGTAAAATAAGAGCTACAGAGCTTTTGGACAGGTTTGGGTGTTTTCATTAAGGGCATTTTTGCCTTCTTCTGCTTACAGAATCAAGACATCTAGCAAACACACTCACCATGGATCCAACTGTGCAATAGAATTTGAGTGCAGGTCCTAAAATTTTTCTAATATTTTTGCAACTTCCCTTTCAAAATGACACCACATGGGCATACATTTTCTTCATAAAACATTTTTAATATTTTTCAAATAGAAGAAATACTTTAAAGAAGAAAAGGACATTCCATAAGAAATTTGGCATAAAACACTCCCAATGCTTTTCTGATCCCAGAAACCCTTTTTGTTTATTTTCAGTTGAAATCTACAAAACAAGCCCGAAACTGCTTTCAACCATTCAAAATTTGGTCTTGCGCGGATAGCAAAACACTACCAAGCACACTTCTAATAGACAGCCAATGCAAATTAACTAAAAACGATAAAGTAATACCCAGTTAAATAGCCCCTCATAAAATTAATATCGTAGAAGTAAATGCAGTGGGCCAACATCATGCAACACTAACGGCCACTACTGTACAGAGAACCGACTAACACATGCTTGACTAATTAATGTGCCCAGTTGCAATCTTCCTCAGAGCAAAGCTGCCATCATTGGACAATCATGCATTCAAGATTCCCAAAAGAGTAAATATGCAAAGACTAAGATCTAAAATCTCATTCTACCAACATCTTCAGAAAAACCTAGCTCTATTGCTTCACCTTTCTATTAAATTATTGTACGAAGCTCACAAGTCAGAAAGCTCCCCCAAAATCTCTTGTTCAATGCAAGGACTTTGTTTATTGTCAAAATCATCTTGGGGTCAACCTATCTTGTCCGAACTGCATCTGGTTCTGCCATTTTGTAATTATAACAACTTAGAAATAAGGAGTTGAAAGAAGTAAACACAAGGTAGTTATGGAAACACAATGATGATTAAAATTTTCTCTTCATCTCCTGAAGTGCAACTAGAATCTATAACACCAGTGTGACTGAAATTTAATGCTTGAGTGTTTACCAATTTAAATTATAAAATAAGTTACTTCAGGAAAGATAATCAACACATTACCTGACTTGCATATGACGCACTTTGTGTCAAAAACTTGATAAAATCTGCCTTCTTCGCTGCAAAAGTAGCCCTTGCCTTGTTCAATAATGAGACTTCTCTCTTCATATCAGCCTGAAATTTTTCCTTTTGCCATTTAATCTCCTGGTTGGCAGAGATTGATGCATAGCTATGAAGAGACAAGGTTTGGAGCTGACCAGAGAGGTGGGCCATTGGAAATGTAAAGACATGTTGGTCGTCGTAATTGTGACAAAATGGAAGGCCAGTTGGCGGGAGGAGACTGCTGCACAGCTAGTGGGCAGGAGAGACTGCTCAATGGGAGAGATGACGAACAGGTGAGAAGATAGGTTTGTTCACCAAAACACTTTCAGCTTTTGTCAATTTCCATCATTGTTCATTAAGGGCATTTTTGTCCATTTAGGGTCATTTTTGTACGAACAAAAACAAAAAGGTTAGTTTTGGAGAGGAGCCGGTGAAATGAGTCAGTTTATGCATTTTCTCTTGAAAAAAAGAGAAAAGTATGCAGTACACACAAATGTGACTGATTTTTTAATTCTGTGTATTGTACTGCTCATAATTGGCAAAGGTGACAAGCTGTTATTTTTATTATTTTTTAAGCTTTTTTTCTAGTTGGTGCCAGCCTTCGAAATTCAAACCACTGCCTTCCGATTCATGGACATTTTGAAACTTGAAAATATCTCTTCATGGATTTTTCAGATGGAGCCTCCATTTAAACTTTCTCTTTCTATTTGATTTACACACCAGGAATGGTTTCCACAAGCAAGAAGCTTCTCATAGTTGCACATTAATTTTACTTCTATAATAGCAGTCAAACCCCCTTTATCAGGACTTAGGATGAGAAAGTATATAACTAATATCAAAGTTGGAGTGTTATACATACGTATATAATAGGATTAAATTTCTTAGAACTTTTTTTCATTAGGGTATGTGATTTTTTACGTTCAAAAGGAATTCTTGGTTTATAAGAAAATGAACGTGATTTGAATGGATGTAAATAACAATTGTACAATTGTTTTCACTTATAATGACAACTGATTTTTCTCGCTTAACGAACCTGGTCAGATATTTGATTTGTTTTAGCTTGCTTGCCCAGCTGTTGGGCCTCTTGTACCTGTACTGGTTCTTGTCCTGTTAGTGGTTGTTAATGCAATGCATATTTTCCCCAAAAACAAAAAAAAAAAAACAAAAAAAAAAAAAAGGGTTCCCGGCGTATTAATTTATTTGTGTAATATTAAGGCTTATGGTTGTGGGTGTTGGGACAGCATGTGTAAATGGGGATTAAAAAAAATTAATGGTCACATTGTCTAATGATATCAACATGTGGACAAACTAAGACCGTACCAATCGGATCAAAGTTATCTCTTGAGTTCATTCAAGTCCCTCCACACAAAAAAAAAAAACCGTACTTGTGGACAAACTGGAGGAAAAATTAAAAAAGATTCCGACAAAATAGAATAATTGGCTGTTTCAATAAAAATTAGAATAATTGGCATCGTCGGGCATGATGTTAGGGTTTTTATTGAAAGAGTGAAAGTCTACTACCCTTATCCATTCTATTTAATATTTATACATCTTTATGGCCGTTCATGTGCCTTTGACCAACATTACCCTTCTTAATCTTTGGTATTTCTTGTACGAATATTAAAAAGAGAAACAGTTTTTAAAACCTTGTCATTTGCACCATCATACCACCCAATTTGATGATTAAAATATTCATTGAACTTATTAATATCTCATATTAAATTATTATATTATAAATAATATTTTAAAATATATATGATATAAAATTTACGAAGAGGCATTAATTTATATATGTATATATATATATATGTATATGTATAGCAACGATGCACTCTGCTTAAAGACACTTTTTTTGTGGTCTCAAGTCTCAACCCATATATTTTAAAATCTTGTGCATAACCGGGGCGATTAATACTACATGGTCATTTTTTTTTCTTGGTATATTTTTTAATTACTAATCACAGTTTTATATTTGATCATTCAAGGTTAGACTAACAAAAGGTTTCATTTTATTAATTAACCAAGAGACAACTGTATCAAAATTATACTTGTAATTGATCAAATTAAAATCAACAAGCACTAAATAATTTAACTCATAAGTTTTCAGATGATGTCACTCTTTATACATACACATATTCTTTATCCTACAGCTTTTAAAAATACATCAAAATGATTCCTTTGATAAAAATCTAGTTGGCGTAAAAAATTGATCAACGCTCGAGTCGATACGAATTGAATGTGAATAATGGATAAATAGTCGTAACTCCGTAATATTGGTCAGGAAATGAAACGATAAGAATGTAATGATGAGAGCAAAGAGATAAAAGAATTTTTAACATAGTTCGTCCATTTAGAATGATGTCTACATCCACGATTATATTTTTTATGAAGGGGAAAAACTAGACTTGAATAAAGTTTCTATTAAAGGTGAATAAGCAACCCGTAATGTATATGATTGTGTATGGATGTCTCTCTCCGTGTACATGCAAAGGACTCATTTCTATAGTGTTAGAGTTCTCTGTTTACATATAATTTTGGTTACTAAAATATAGGAAAGATTGAGATTGTCCTTTCAATTTTACATAAAACTACAATTAATACGTCCATATTCGAATCAAAATGCACTTCTAACAACTTCTTATTTGAAGAGATCTTCTACGTATTATAGGGATCTTTCTGTTTGACGGAATTCTATTTCCCTTTCTAGAGATATGCTGAAATGAGGAAATATACCAATTTCGATTGACTACAGAAAGTTTTCTATTTCTAGGAACTTGTAAGTTTAGGCAATTATGAGCTGACAGCACATCATCGATTGTTATACCAATATGCTCTAAAGTTGTTTTTTCTACGAATTGATCAATTTGAGCCAACTTATTGCCTTAGTATAGTTGAATCCTATTAAATGTTCTTACTAACGTGGCATTTACCAATGTGTCTTGTGGTTAATGAGCTTTGCACCGCTCTAATTCTCATCTAGCCCTTTTGGCTTGTCGGCTTATTGAGTCTTAATAGGCTTTTGGCCTAAACACTATTTTTAGGCACAACATTAGT
Source organism: Litchi chinensis (assembly GCA_019925255.1). NCBI lineage: Eukaryota > Viridiplantae > Streptophyta > Magnoliopsida > Sapindales > Sapindaceae > Litchi > Litchi chinensis. Next base: position 1,276,651 of record CM034469.1, read on the forward strand.
CCCATAGCTTTCAATACAACCTAATTATTCCAGGTCCTATTGAGAGCTTAACCCTTCGAGTTTCTACAAACTGTTTGAATTCTTGCGAGCTCATCGATCTAGTTAACAGTTGTCAACCATTAGCCGTAATTGTCACATCATATTAAATGCTATATGTACTACTATGAAACGTCATTTCACTTCCTTTATGTAAACACAATGCGAGGTTTTATTCCAATTGTTGGATGAATAGTGGTTATGATTACTTTTAATTCGACAGTTGCAATAAGGTCATATTAAAGCGAGGATGGATTGTGTCTTCATTATTCATATTTACAGGACTCTCGAGTATGAAGAACCTTTCCTTTTCCTTCTCAGGTTATTTTCTTTCACGATGCTCTTGGTCTTTTCTTTCTTACTTCCCATTCACTTTCGCTCTACGTTAATCTCTCTTTTCAAGGTAATCAAAATTTTCCTTTTTATTTTTGTTGGTGCCATTTCTTCATGACGTCTTGTAGGTTATGTATCGCTTATGTCACCATCTACCCTAACCCTACCAAAATCAATCTCATCTATAGCCTCGACATTGGAGTTCTCCATATCAGAAACATCCACACCTCTTGCCTTTTTCTATATCACCTACAGGTTTGAGAAGGGGAACACCATCAGACAACTCGAGCTTCTCGTTGGTCCTGACCACATGACTATGGCAGCTATGACGTAACATCTACATCAGTATTCCCTAAAGATTGCATGGAAACCAGCTAACAAAAACCCTAAATTTGACCATCTAATACCTTAGGAACATGCTCAATAATAATAATAATAATAATAATAATAATAATAATAATAATAATAAAAATAAATAAATAAAGGAAAATTTAGATTACCTTAAAGAGGGAGATTAGTATAGAGTGAGAACGAACAAGGAGCTGGAAAGAAAGAACCGAGGGCATCACAAAAGAAAATGGCTTAAAAGGAAAAGAAATAATTCTTTGTACTTATGAGTCCTGTAAAGATAATTAACGAAGTCATGATGCATCCTCACTTTAATATGATCTCATCACAACTGTCAAATCAAAAGTAATCATAACCATCGCGCATCCAACAGCTATGATAAAACCTCGCATCACGTCTACATAGGGTAAGTGAAACAGCATCTTGTACAAATACACGTTGCATTTAATGAGACAAGATAATTACGACTAATGGTTGACAGTTGTTAACCAGACTGATCAACCCATCAGAATTCAAGTAGTTTGCAAAAACTCAAAAGATTAAGCTTCCAAGACGACCTAGAATAACTAGCTCGCATTAAAAGCTAGGGGACTAATGTGCTTAAAAATAATGTCTAGGCCAAAAGTTTGTTAAGACCTAACAAATCGATAGGCCCAAAGGACCAAATGGAGAGTGAACCGATGTAAAGCCTATTGATCGCAAGACACGTAAGAAAATGTCACATCAGTAGGAACACTTAACAAGTTCAACCATGTTAAGACAATAAGGCGACTTGAATTATCCAATTCATATAGACAACAGCTTAAGGGCATATTAGCATAATAGCCTATGACATGTAATCTGCTTGTGTTTGCCTAGATAGTACAGGGTTCCAAAAGCAAAAGACTTTCTATAGCGGGCCGAAATTAGTATATTTCCTTATTTCAACAAATCTCTAGAAACGAAAAACGAATCTCATCAAATAAGAAGATTCTTATGATGCATAGAAAATTTCTTCAAATAGGAAGCCGTCAAAAGTATATTTTGATTCAAATATGAACATATTAATTATAATTTTATATAAAATATGAAAGAGGTTCTCAATCTTTTCTACATTTTAGTGATCAAATCACATGTAAATAGAGAACTCTAACACTATATAAAGGGATTATTTGCATGTGAACAAACAAACATCCAAGCACACTACAAGTTGTTTGTTCACCTTTAACAAAGACTTTGTTATAAACTAGTTTTTCTCCTCCATAAATAATATAACCATGGACGTAGACATCATTCAAAAGAGCTGAATCACGTTAAAAATTCTCTCCTATTTAATTTTGTTCTTACATTCTTATTATTCTATTTACTCACCATTATCATGTTTATTCATTCATTATTCATATTCAATTCACATTAACTCCAGTGTTGACCGATTTTTAACATCAACATTTTAGTTGCCTTAGTGCTACCAAGTTTGTAATCAAAATATCTAAAAAGTTACTTATTCAAAACCTAGAACATCTCGTGGTTCGAGGAGGACACATTAACACCCGCCTTTGCCAAGAAGGCAAGGCAAAAACCTGACGCTCCAACTAAAGGTCCAATTATGACATCAACAATGTTAATTTTGATTTTTAATATATTATATTTTAATTATTTTTATTTTGTATATGTAAAATAATATTTTAATTTAAAAAAACAAAAAAACAAAAATAGACGAAGGAGTGTTATTGGTGCAAGAGGAGGCAATTACCCCAGCAATGGAGGCCATCGACCTCAATTGTTTTGAATTGAGGAGGCCAACGACCTCCTCACATTCAAATAGGAGGAGGTCGCCGCCACCTCCTTTAATTTTGGAGGAGGCCAACCTCCTCTTTTGCCAACGTAAGAAGAAGGCTGACCAAGCTCCTCCGGTGGTGTATTAGTGACCAACGACTACTAAGGAGTGGAGATTTTAGATTAGGGATAGGTTAGAACTAGGATTTGATTTGGGGAATTTTTTGGTTAAGGATATGTGGGTAAAATATAATAATATGAGGTTAATCTGGTAGATAAAAGTCTTTTTGATTAAAATAAATGTGAGAAAATTATGATATAGGTAAAATAAATAAATAAATAAATAAAATAACTTAAATTAATATTTAAGTGAATTGAAATAAATAATTAAAAAAAAAAAGTAGAAGAAGAAGAGGAAGAAGAAGAAAGACTTCCTAGGAAAAACAAACAGCCCTATGTCTCACATCTACCTGCTTTCAGGTGGAAACAAAAATTGTTTAAATCGACTTCTACCCACTTTCATATGGTTTTGAAAACAAAACTAGATGAACCAAATCCTCTACTTTGGGATTGGATGTCTAATAGAACACAACATACTAATACCGTGTTGTGTCTTCATACTCAGACATGTTCCGTGTGACGTAAGTATTATATGAGTGCATTTTATACATCATTATGTGATATATTACGAGTAAGCAACCAAATCAAAATCAAACCGTCCAATGAAATCTATGCTACCTTGCATTACTCTAAAATGCACTAAAACATAATCAGTTCAATTCAAAAGTGAGTCATATTCATCTTGAGACTCCCACATTCTTGCACAAAACTATGGTTGAAAAAACTATAGCAGATGTTGTCAAAAACAAAACAAAACAAACTAACATTATAGCACATGCATGCTTTATCAATGGAGAGAATACTGGTAAGTAAAACAGTGCAACATAACATGTGAAAAGGCAAGGATGCTGTGGGCCAGAAGAAAATTGTTCCTGTTACTATATTGGGACCACAGACACAAAGTGAAAGGGAATTACATTCTATGACCATTTTTGGAGGCAACAATTTTCTTCCTACATGATGAACATCTCATTTGACACTTCTTAAGATAGGATTAATTGATAATCACTAAACATCCAAAAACAACATATGAAGCTCTCCTAGGGAGGGTTTTCTCCAATTGTCAGAAAAAGTCATCCATCCAAAAGTAATTTTATGGAATGAATACAATACAACACAATATTGTCTGTATCTGAATTCATCAAATTTGCTTTTCATTCAACATTGGTCAACAAAGACCCAAACAGAGCATTAAACAAATTCTCAAAGATCATAGCAACAATTTCAAATATATATACATCTAGACACACACACACAAAAGCACTAAGCAAAATCTCCAAGATGAGTACTGGCTATGTATATATAATATGTGGAAAAAAATTTCAAAAATTTGCAAAATATGAATAACTGTACCTGCTTTGGTTTTGCACTGCTACCTTGAATTTCTCCACTATTCACTTTCTTTACAAAAGGAATTCCTTCAAACTATCTGTTTCCAACAGAAAAATCCACTAGGATTCGAATTGAATTCCGGTCCTAATATCCCCAACACGAAATCGAATTAGAACCATAGCTAACTGCTCGAATGCCTGAATCAGACATATTCGTCATCCATCTCAGAGGGCCATTTGATTCTCCTAATATGTTATATGCATAAGAAGGCCATCTTACATTTGCACTACATGAACTATTAACACCCGTTCTTACCATCTTTTGTGTTCTCTCAAGGACTATGAGACTGGAAAACGTGGAGAAACTGTTTCCCACAAATACATCAGCCCTTAAACACACTTCATAGTCTATTGCCGACTGAATCAGGTAGGGGTACTTGTTATAAATTCCATCCACCCCCAATTTCTTCTTCTCAAACGGAAGTAAGCCTTCTTTCCAACCACTCAGTATGGATGAATCTTTAAGGAGACTATCAGCCACCGCGAGGTAAACCACAGTCGGAGTTTTCAGACCGACAATGTTCCCCACCCTCTGTAGAATCTCCTCCTTGCTACTACATATCTGGCTTATATTCGATCTCTGCTCCAACTTTTTACAATGAATCATCCAGTCTATCTCTATCCTCATGTGGACTGCTACATATGGCACCTGATGAGACAAAGCACCATCACCATTATGTAAAGACTCTGTCTTGCTTCTGACACTTGTTCCTACCTCTCTGATTTTCGACACAACTTTATCGGCTTCTTTGGCGAATTCATCGACTAAAACTAAGCATTCGAAGACCTTGGCATAGTCCTTAACAGGCCAATGATCATGCCAGAGAAAAGGATTCTTTCCAACAATTCGAATCACCTCGAACCCATCGGTTGAATCTTCTCTAGACTGTCTCAGTTGATCCAAATCTCTCTCAACAGTCCACTTCCTTCCACTCCCTTTGTGAAGCTCAAAAACTCTAGTTCGATCCTGAACATCAGAGTAACGCCCCAATCGAACAAACCCATTACAAAGTGAATTAAACGTTTCAAATTTGAAAACCTTGTCGAATGAAATAGGCTGCAAGAGATCAATTTCCTTATAAAACAACGAAGCACTTAAGCTAGGCATCAAAAGAGTCCGGTTGAGCAACCTGGCAGTTAGACAAGCTCTTGCAAATGCAATCTTTTGATTGTTTAGTCCCCATACAATCTGAGGAACTTCCAAGAACTTATCTTTACGGATTCCAGAATCAGAATCCAAAGACAAAGAACGGGTGTGTACCAATTCAAGATTGTTGTGTTCAATTTCACCATACAAAGAAAATGAACTCAGCAATGCTGTTCTGAGAAACACAACTATAACCACCACAGCAACACTTTTGCAAGCCAAAGAAGTCAAATGAAACCTTGAATTCTTACAAATAAATAGCAAGTCCATTTAAGATGCCAAATCAATTACAAGATAACTAGCACATACCCTGACATGCAATCAATTGTAATATTACATCTCTTTGTCCCATTTTTTGTTGCAGAATAATCTCAACAACAATTCCTCCCATTCAGATGCCAAGTACCCTGCATGAGAAACAAAACAAAATAGTTTTGGATTAATTTTGATAAAGCTTACTTAAATTTTTTAGCACCAAGAAGCAGATAATAATTTCAAACCACAAAATTTAACAAGATGTGATAGCTAGTGATTCTAATTCATATAAGATCAAAAAAATCATTAAGGGGTATCCCTTTCTCAACTCAAATTTCAAGAAAAGAAAGAATACAAACACAATGGTAGAGTGACAAGACGAGCACCTTTGAATTTCAACAGGAAGATGATTCGAATTCTGGCTTATGTGTAAAACGAATCCGAATTCCGAGCACAACCCAGAAAACAAAAGGAGAAAAAAACAAGAAACTGATGATCATGCATGGAAGAAAGAACCGCCCAGAAAAAGCCTGAATTCTCACGTAAGCCAAAAGCAAAACAACCCATCACAATCATGACAACTCAGACAACTTATACATTATAATAAAATATTAGGAAAAAATAAATGCAGAGATTCAAAGCAAATAATAGATGCCATGTGACCTCCATGTATAAGTATAACTTTATTGTTTAGTCCAAGAATAACATAAATTCGTATTGTTATAATACACAGTACGGATACGGTTAACATACGGGATCAATATGTAATGGATTGGATTAAAAAATTATAATCTCGTATTGAATAAAATTTTAAGATTGGATTAAAATTACATCATATAATATTTGATATAGATTGAGATTGAATTAAAATAAAATTAATTTAAATATTTTATAATATATGAATTTTTTAGGTAATATAATATACTTAAAATTAATTTTTTAAAAAAATTCTTTTAAAAATTAGAAAAAAAAAAAAAAGTGGAGATTGAATGTTCATTCTTATACCCATCAAATTTCACCATTTTGATTGGAAATGAACATTCCTATGAAATGAGGATTTAAGGGAGTTTAGGATTGAATTTGAAATCGTACCCATTACTCTCTAAATATGGGATTTGAAAGATTTGGATATTTTAAATTTTAAACTCACCTCAAATTTTATATTCCAAACATAATCCATGTGAAATGGAAGGTCAGATGTTCAAATCCTACATTTGTCTTTTAAAACACAATGTGTGAATTGGGAGTTTCCTTTTAATAAAGGTTATCATTTCTCTAATTGTGAGAGTCGTCATCCAAACTGTACTATCAATAATCCAACTTGATAGATCTCGACAGTTATCCTCTTAGCAAAGTGTTAATGTTTAAAAAAAAAAAGACATTATTCAATTTAGTTAAGTGTAAAAGGCATTTATTTAATTCAAAAACATAATCTAAAATAAAGACTATTTATTTCATTCAAATTTAATAATATTTTGGTTCCAAATTTGAGTTATACTATTGTTCTTGGGTCCCCGAGTTATAGTATTTGAAATAGGAAAAGAAAGCAAATGATGGGGTGGATTCATTATAGTTGGGATTTTGGAACGAAAGAGCAAAAGAGGAAGTGAAAAAGCAGTCGGAAGCCAAAGATTGTACTTGAACCAAACAAACTCAAAACCTTCTAACTGTTGCCTGTCTGTCCGTCTGTCTTTTCTAATTACCCCTTAAACTAAAGGACACCCAATATTTAAGACATATAATATATTATTATTACTATTCTTTTTTTTAATAATAATAATTATTATTATTATTATTATTCTCGTTTCGTCTAAAACGTTACGCACACTGGTATTTTTTTAATTCATTTTTCTATTATTCTTTTTGGCTTTAAATATTTCAAGTAAAATAGGGAGGCAAAAACTTTGTAGGTGTGAAATAAATAATAATTTTGTTTGAAAAAGAAAATTCTTATATATTGTATCCACATTTTAACACAATCGATATATTTTTAAATTAGTCTTTATACAATAAAAATGGGATTTAGTTGCATCCACTTTACTTAAAAGTTATCTGATATAAATTATATTCAAAATTTGATAAATTGATAATGATAAATATTTAATATTTTACATAATTTTTTATTTAATTTTATATAACTGTTAATATGTAAAAATTTAGGGTTTGATTTTAAAGTTTATAAACTCTTTTTTTTTTTTTTTTATAAATCAATCTATATATAAAATGAATGGAAAGATAGGACAAGAATATTGACTATCTCCTATTATTTAATAAATTTCTTCTTTTCCTTGAATTGAGGGAACTATATGATTATTTTATTATTAAATTATTGTGCCAGACAAGCTGCAAAAGTAGAAAAAAGCTTTTGGACTGATGGGACATGGACCGGTGGAGCAGTGGGGCACGAGTTTCATGCATATTGTTAAGCTGGAGAAGCACTTTTCAATATCTGTTTATTACCGAAAATGCCCTTTTTGTCTCTCAGCAACCGAGAGAGGGGAAAATGCCCATTGTGGCACAGACTTATTTATTACCTATGTTTGCCCAAATTTGTTGTAATCGGTGTGGGTTACTGGATTCCACCATTATTTAATATAATATGCCCATGCGTGATGATTATGTTGGTTTGACTAAGTACTCTTAACTGACATCCATTTAGCGAACAGCCATCTAATCGACTCCGAGGATAAAAATATATAATCCAATCTAAATCCAAATAAATCGGATCTATTTGGATTAGATTTAAGACAAAAAATAATAATCTATTTAAAGCACAGGTTAAGTTTGGGACAAGTTTTCTTATCTTATCTCGATCTAATAACATGATCTATATATAAACATGAAAAAAAAACTTTAAATATACAGTTTGATATTAAGTGGAGTTATTATATGATGTTCAAATCATACACTGTTAATACCTCAATAATAATTTGCACGAATTTTGAGCGAATACCTAAAAAAAAATATGGATTTTATAAAAAGATTGAGCGCTAACATCCAAAGAGTGAATATAAATTGTCTAAAAATTTTTGTAAATTGATAAATATAACATATAACTGATAATAATACACAATCATATCTGAAAAATAAAACTAAATTTAAATCTCAGATCATAGTAAAATTGTAAACTTTTATATAAATTATCATTATAACTTCAATAATATATAATTTGAAAATCTATAATCTGTAAAACTTTTCTAGAATCTCTTTCTATAAATCTTTTTCTACACTGATCAAATTCAGTAAGTAATATCTGTAATATGAAAATCTACAATAATTAGTACCCAGGGGAATCTAAACATACGTGACAAAGACACTCAACACACACGTAAAGTGAGAGATAACATCTAGTCATATACATGGTGGGTGACTCCATGACTTCTCAAATATTTGTCATACACGTGTTGGGCAACTCTCTAGGACTTACACACATGAAATCTGATGACTGTTAAAGGGAAGATACAATCTTGATGTTTTAAAAACATTTTTATTTGATTTAAACAAATATACGTTTTTCTTTCTGAATATATATAATTATGAATATTACTTTTTTCAAAATATAAATAAATGTTCTTTCTCGAAATATAACATAATATTACTGAAAATATTTTAAACACTTATTATAATGAATTCAAGCCGAAGACATAAAATTTTGATTGGAATTTCAAATACATATACGTATATACGAACATGAAATAAATCCTTATTTCAATCATAAAATATAATTTATAATCTATAAAATCAATTAACTAAACAAATCATTTACTTCCAATAGATAATAAAATCTGAAATATGAATAAATATAATTTAATCAATTTAATTGAAATAAATTATCCACTCACAAAACTCTTTTGTTTAAATTTTAGTATAAAACGGATTCATATCTGATCCCTTATAAACATGTATTCATCCTAAAATTACATAAACTGAATTCAGAACTTGTGAAAAAGTCAACTAATTTCCTAGATTTCAAAACCCATGAAAATAAAAATAACTTATCTGAATAAATCAGATACTCAAATATTCCAATTAAATCATCCAAAATTTTCTTCTATTTTTCCTATCTTCTCCTTTTTTTTTTTTTTTCCTTTCACCATAGTTTTATCTTTCTTTTCCACTACCAAACCAGTCTTCTGTACTTTGTATGTTTTTGCTGCTGCCTTATTGCATTTATATACATATATATACAATTAATCACTGTGCTGCCTCTCCAATTCTTTTACATATAATAAACAATATAATATACATAAGCCACACTTACTTCACACTTTTTTGGATCGACACTTGTCTCCCTTTTTTTTTTTTTTTTTTTAAAATAGGTGATCACTAACTCATATATGTACATATTATTTCTTATAATTGTGTCTAGGCCTATTCTCTTTCATGTACGACCACCCCAAGTTCTTTGTCCTTATATCAATTTGACCATTCGCTTTGCTCGTGGCTTGTCTACAAGTGGGGGTCTCATGTCCACTTAATGACATTTCTTTCTTGCTTGTACGACTATCGTGTTCCACACATTTTGTCCATTTCATTTCCTTTTTATAAACAAAAGGGTGTATTTAACCAAAGCAGGTGTATATTTAAAACCAACAAATTATTACTTAGGGTTGCATTTAAATGGGCCCATTTATTGACTTTTATTCTATTCTCAATTTATTTTTTAAATCCACTTGAATTTGAACCTTACAACAAATTATTACATTATCTGTTATAGTTGGCTACAAATTATATCGACTCTTGATTACCAAAATACCTATCTATTATATGACTATCCCTCTAATAACGCTAAAATATATCACTATTTTATATCCATTTACCTAGCATTTGTGAGGAATATTCAAGTAAATCATGTTAGTTATTTAATGTTTTTATATTATTTTAATCAGGTGAATCATGGAAGGTTATGAAAAGTAAATTGATGTGTTTCAAAATGAATTCCAAATAAAAGAGCAAAAAGTCTCGCAAGTTGAAGTTTCAAGACAATCAAAGGTGGAATTTCAAAGTTTTTCAGTTGAAAAATAGATCGATTTGTTTAAACTCGTAAGATGTGCACAATTGGAGTTATATGAGCCTTAACCTATCAAATTAAATCCCCAATGTCAAGTTTTTATACTGATAGATAGTTCATCAATTGGAGTTTTCTAGAAGAAGTTATGGTCAATTCAATGACTGAAGATTAGTGCAATTGTGGGTTTGAGTTGCAGAACTACAAGTTGCGACCATAACATGCGACTGTCACAGCTTGATCTCGCAGGTTACAAGCTACGACAATAAGTTGCGACCACATGCAGGATGTTGTCGTAGGATCACAAGTCGTGACACAAAGTTGCAACAAATGATTTTAGCAAAATTCTAGTTCTATTTATGCATTAAATTCTTATTTAGAAATTTTCTTCTTTAAGAAAGCCTTTTTGCCAACCATTCACGCCTATAAATAGGTGTGCTTTCCATACCATTCAACATACAATTCAAGAGAGAGAGCATTAGAGAGGAGAAAAGAGAGAGCTTTGTGTGAAGTAAGGGCTTTGCCTTCAAACCACAATTTTTCAATAGCAATCTTTGGAGTTTTTAATTCATCATCAACAATTGGAGGCATGAGAGTTACAACATATTAGGAGTCAAGTTGAAGGGTCAAATTCGACCTTGGAGATGAGACGATCGCGCCTATTCAATGAGACTTTCTTTATGCTTCATTTTTAATTATTTAAATATGTTGGTAATTCTTGTTTTAATTATTTTAATGATAATAAACTAAATTCTCATATCTAAGCTACAATATAGCTTACCATGATTTTAATTTATTTAATGATTCAGTAATATTTTATAATTGATTTTTATTCTTGTATTCTACTTTATTGAAGCTTAATGCTAGTCGATTAATTTGAATTCATTTATTGATTAAATCTTAGGAATTCAATACTATCAAGAGAAGTATTACGAGACCAAAACCGAATAAAATAGCATAATTCATATAGGATAGAGATATACTCATATAATTGTGTAATCGTGTAAGGATAATATGAACTCATGTTAGTTAATCTACATAGAGATATAGTTAGATTAATTAATTTGGGTAAGTGTTTAACCATCAAGAAAGGCTAGTTACTACTTTAAGATTATTCGATTAAATACAAGATAAAAAGTATTTTTAGGAAAAAGAGAATGAATTGAATAATATGGTTAAGTAAAGTTGTATGCTTAGATATTATTCAACTATTGAATATTGCCTAAGTTTAACTGTTAGTTTAATTTATTAATTTTTATTTTCTAAATTTCAAATCCAATTTCGATAGTTTGGATAAGATGTAGTCTTGACGGGGCTAGTATTTAACTAGATTTGGACAATCTTCATGGGAACGTTACTCTACTCACTACTATATTACTTGTGGACCATGTGTACTTGTAGAAGTTTTTAATGTGAATATTTGGTATTGTGTTTTAATTATAAATATCTTATCATTATAATTAATTTATAAAACACACTAGAAATTTGCTATTAGCCTCCATACTCTTCATAGTCAATAAATGCACTTTGAACTGCATTGACACCATTCGCACCCATACCAGAAGTATCAAATCTCTTAGTCAAAAAGGTAACCTCAACTGTTAATAATGTAATAACATCAAGCTTTGAACATTTGACATTGCTTTGATGAACTTCGTTGGAAGACATCTCTTTAATTATTTCAAATGCATCCTCCACATTTCTTTTCAACAATACTTCTTCAACTGCAACATCAACATTAGCTCTTGAAATCTCAGCTAATACCTAATAAAAAGTTTACGCTTGCATCCATTTTGGAACTGTATGATAAGGAAATTTTTGAAGTAAATCTTTAAACTTTCCCTAAGCCTTGTATAATGACTCCTCTTCCTTCTACATGAATGCACTAATATCATTCTTCAGTTTCGTTGTTTTCACTTTAGAAAAATACTTAGCTAAAAACTTTTATGTCATGATATCTCATGTCATGATAGATGACTAAGATAATGAATTCAGCTAGCTTTTTGCCTTATCCTTCAATGAGAAATCGAACAATCTTAGTCGAATGATATCATCTATCACTTCATTGTACTTGAAAGTGTCACAAATTTCCAAAAAGTGTGCAATATGCTCATTTGGATCATCATTGAGTAATCCACAAAACTGCACTATAAATTTGAAAATGTATAAAGATCGAATTTGAGATTGGACAAGGATCACAAATTTGGAAGTGAATAAAGATGGAATTAAGAAGATAAAGAAGAAATTAAAAATAAATCGGATGGGGAAAGGTTCTAGAATCATATTGTAGAATTATTGGGCTAAAAGTGATGTGAATTGTGGGAGCTCATACAAAGTGCACAATTCGAGTTACATGAGCCATAACCAATAAATTAAAGCCTCAAATGTCTAGTTTTCATAGCTACTGACAGTTCATCAATCAAAATTTTTTAGAGAAAGTTATGACAAATTTAGTATATAAAAGTCAGGTTGTCACAATACCTAATAGTTACGGAAAAACCTAAGCAATTCAGGTTTCTTCTTTTACTACTTCAAAGCAACTTTTTAAACATTAGTTGAGCAAGATTAGGACATATTATATCCATCAATGTGAGAGATTCAATTTCCAAATCAAGTTCTCTACAAATCAAGATATTTCCAAATTAAAATTGGAAGTTTAGAAATCATCTTTCAACCCAACTTTATGCCTATAAATAGGTGTAATTCTTAGATGATTTTCATCATCCAGAGTAGAAGTCAGTGCCAAGTTGAGAGAAGAATTGAAGTAATTAGGGCAAAAGCATATTGGTTTGAAAGCAATTTCAATGGAGATTCAAGTAGAGGAGAAATTAGTTTATTTTCTTCTTACTATTTTATGATGAAATTTGTTCTTGTTAATTTTGTTTCTTTTGCTTTGAATATGTTGAATTAATTTAGTTGGATCCAGGCTACAATGTAGCTTTTATTATTTTAATTTATTCAATGATTTAATATTTTTTTTAATAATTGATTTTTATTTTTGTATTCTACTTTATTGATGTTTAATGTTGTTAATTAATTATAGCTCATTAATTAATTAGATATTGTGACTATAATACATTTTAGAAAGGTGCTATGTGTTTAGACATCAATAGAGTAGTATAATTCATATGAGATAGAGATATAATTATATGAGTTGTGTAATTGTGTGAGGATAATTTATTTTTAATGAATTCAAGCTAATTAATCTACATAGAGATATATTTAGGTTACTTAATTTGGGTATGTTTCCTCAACCATCAAGAGAGACTTGCAAATATTTTAGAATTGTCTGATTAAATACAAAATAAAAATTATCTTTAGGTTGAGGAAAATAAATTAAATAAAACAGTTAAGTAAAATTGTATACTTAGATGATAGTCAACTGTTGATTTCTTGTTTTAGTTTAATTGTTAGTTTACTTTTCTTAGTTTAATTTCTCATTTAATCAATTCAATTTTCATTAGTTTGGATAATTTTGCCTTTAATCAATTTCGGTACTTAATGCAAAGTTTGTGTCTGTTCTTATGGGATAGACCTTGACTCAGTGATATATACAAAGTAGACCGTATATGCCTACACGTATCTGGAGCATTATCAAAATAGTTGGTTAATGCACAAGTTCAAACTCAAAAGAGAGAAGTTCCATAAATTTGAACTCGAAGAATACCCAAAGAGGTTATTGGGTTGTATCTTTAACTTCTCTTTTGTAATTGTATTATCTTCTTTTCCATGTGAATAATGTACATGTACTTTGTTTTTGGATGATGTTGGGTATTAATTGAATATAATAGAGTTTATTATAATTTGATTGTGGATTATTTGTGTATGTTAAGTGGGTATTTAGTTATTACTGTTCGTGAATGATTGGCCATTTGCATTATTTGAGGATGTGTATTGAGATTGGAAGAAGGTTCTTACAATTTGCTTGATAAAACGCTTGCCTTGGGTTTGAGAGAGGAAATTAGGTCACTCATGTGACAAACAAGTAAACCATGAGTTACTCAAGTGACAGATAAGTATTCTTATCAATATAGATCAATCCACTTAGGTAGTGGATTATCTTGAACTTAATGAACTCTTATCTATTCGATAGTTATGAGAAAAATAGGTGTTGTTAGATGAGAGCATGTTTAATGTATTATCAAAAAAGATATATTGAAAGGATTAGTGAAAATCTAGCAACAACACAACTGGTATATCTTCAATGCTATGATAATTTAACTCTATAATTAAGTGAAATTCACAATTCTAGCACTTTATACTTTGTTTATTTTCATTTAGGATTAGTTTAGTAATTAATTCACACATCCCTGTAGAGATGATCCTGCTAAGTCATCAACATCTTGCAATTGAAATAAATAACTTAATTTGATTTTGATATGTTAATATGATTTCGGATCATTCTGATTTTAAATTATTCTGACTGTGTGTAAATAAATGCACCATTAAAGTATAAAGTAAATGTTTTTTTATCATCAAACCATTGTAGATAATTGTTAAAATAATTGATTTGATGAAACTAATTGTCAAATAGGTTAATAGTTTTTTTTTTTTTTTTTAACTAACACCAAATCATTTTGAGGTTCATTGAGACCTGCTAAGATTAAACATGCTAGGATATCACTTTCATGAATGAGAGACAGCTATTGAAACTATCCGTACAAGCTATAATATGTAGCTAATCAAACCTCAATCTCTTTAACGATCGGGAAGTACATTACTATTTGTGCTAAGATGTAATGTATTAAACAAATTATGCCCTAAATACCTGAGGTTTAGGTTTTGACAAGCATGGCCAACTTTATACTTTACTAACAAATTAGACCTACAAATTGTTAATGCAGCCTAGACTAATGACCACAGTTGACCATCAAAATGTCCATTATACCCTTATTAAATTTAGAACATTACTTAATTATTTAAAAAATTTTAAACTAATCTAAATAAATTAAAATTAATTATTTAAAAAATAAATAATAAATAAGTAAAAAGAAGGTGCATCAACACCATCTATGTAAAAGATGGACAATTGGGATCTAGCAAAGAAAAAAAAAACCAAAAAAAGAAAAAAAAAAAAAAAATTAAAAAGGAAAAAAAATCTATTTTTTATAAAAATTAAAAAAAAAAAAAGGATGGGATCTCTAACTCCAAAAAGCAAAAGAAATATTAGCCTGGGATCTCTTTCGTGTGATCGTAGATGGAGACGCTATGAAGACCTAATAGGGTCTCTACCTTCGGAGGAGATAGTTGTATATCTTAATCTCGGATCTCATTTGAAGATAATATCCACCGTCGATGATGGAGATCGGCGATGGGAGCTACATTTAGGGCGATCTCTGTAGATCAATGGAGATATCCTTGATGAAATCTCTATGGATCAATGGAGATCCAATCTCCGAATTGATTTTTCATTATCCATCAATCTTAATGGAAGATGAAGATAAATTTATTTATTTTCAAATTTTAAGAAATCTTATTTTTTAAATTTTTATTTTGTTTTCAATAAAAATTAATCTTCATATTCCATCAAGATTAAGGAATGATGAAGACCTATATATGTTTTTTAATATTTTTTTCCGATTTTCATTATTCAATGTTTATATCAAATGAACAAATTACTCATTCATCCGGTTAATTTTGACAATCAAGTGAATCAACCATAGTCAAGTCTAACAGCGTGGGATTCATTTGTTAGTAAATGGTAAATTGGGCTGTGCTTATCAATAGTTATACCTAAGGTGACTATTGTGTAATTTGCTTGTAGGATTTTATTAAAAGCAAGAAAGAGAGGTTTATTTATTGCCTTGCAAAAGGTCGTTTCTGGCAATATGAATGTATATTCCGTGCATGTGATCGAAAAATGGAAAATGAGCTAAGGGTGATATTTTGGGAAAAGACAAAAGGGGATGGCCCTTGACATAGAAAGGGTGGGTAGATAAATGAGTGAAACAGAGGTAGGGAAACAGAAGCAAAGGATGTGAGTGGCGCAGAGGTAGGGAAAGGTAAGGGCATTTTCCATCTGAAAACTGACAAACGAATCTCTTTCGTTTCAGGTGCACTGTTTCCATTGCATGTTTGAATCTTTTTCTTTATCTTTGTAATTCAAATTTTATCTTCGTCGATCAAATCCAACGGCATGGGAAACACTCCTTAATGACGAGTCATTATTTGAATTATGTTTGTAGCGGATGATATGGATAGATTTCAACGTATTTTTTTTTATTATGTTACGGACTCGTAAAATAATTGAGATCACATAGTATCGAACATCAATAATATAATCCGAAGAAAAAATAATCCATGTCTGGTGAAAGAACTAGTCACTTACATAGAAAAGAAAATCCCATAAATTGTGGATACAAGGTCTTGAACCCATTCCTTTTAAGTGACAAGTGTGCGCAGCGAGCTAATCACTGAGTCGCTGCAGCTCTTGGCAGATTTTAATACATTTTTATCGGTTTAATTTTTATAAACAAATTCGACTCCATTCATTTTGCTGAATTAGATAACATCAATTGGAGTCCCTGGCACCACGCGTCACATGTCACTTTCGTCAAGACTTCGTAATTGTTTATGTGTGACCACTGCTTGCAAGTGAGCGGGGTCCACGTTCGCTAAGCTATATCCGTTCTCAGGCTTTTGCATTACCACTTCGGGTCTCGTGCCCTAATAGAAGCAAAGGCACCTCTACCTCAGTACTACTTCCCTCCGTCCGTTCTCAGGCTTTTGCATTACCACTCCGGGTCTCGTGCCCCAATAAAAGAAAAGGCACTTCTGACTTAGTACTTTCCTCCGTTCCATCCAAATAACCATCTTATCCCCTCTCTCTCTCTCTCTCTCTCTCTCTCTCTATATATATATATATATATACACATAAAGGGAGCATTCTAAAGTACATCTTATGTATACATCGCTTGATAAAAAACAAAGAGAAAATTGAGAAAATTGTTCACTTGGAAAGACCATCTTCAAAACTAACCTTTTGATAATTTAATAATAAAAGAAGACATTGAGTGGATAAAAATATCCTTAATGAAAAATGGATGCCCCAAATCTGGCTCTTAACCCACCAGTCACGAACTTCATGCATAACCCATTGCAGCCTTCCAACATTTCACCTTTGCTGAAGGCTGTTAGAGAGCTTAACCCACCAGTCACGAACTGCATGCATAACCCATTGCAGCCTTCCAACATTTCACCTTTACTGAAGCCTGTTAGAGAGACTGTCCTGTCCATTGCTGAAACTTACTCTCCCGCCCATTGTCGACAGGACACGCGAGGTTGCTGCTTACGACATCATAAGGTAGCTGACAGTTCCCACGCTCGAAGCGTCGTCTAGCTTCCGACAGCCGCCAACAGAAGGAGGGAGTGAGGTATTGGACTAGATTGGAGTGTGCCATAGGTGACCGAGTTCTTCTCTGCGGCAGCCATTTGTTGTTTGCAGGTGGTAAGTTTTTCTGACCACTTTTAGGTGCTTTGGGTATCTGAATGCGGTTGTTTGTGTTTGTTGTAGTTTATGTGTGGTGTTGTGGCTGTTAGGTGTATTTTGTGTGTGGTGTTGTGGGTGAACATTTGTAATAGGGAGGGTAACAGAATGTGGTGATGAGAACTGAGGATGAGATCTGAGAATGTTGGACAGCTTTTTGGTGTATTTTGTGTGTGATATTGTATGTATTAATAGAATGAGAAAGAGAAATTGTATTGATAGTTGTTATTATTGAATGTGTAGTACGAATTTTGTAAACGATCTCATTCGTGGCGTTCGATATTGAAAATGTAAAGAGTGGGTCGAATGAAAACCTCGTACTTGTTGATGCATGACATATGGTGGTTGTTGTCTTTTTGTTTGTCTTTTGAGTAATAGAAGAGATCATGTTGTTTCTAAGGTGTGGTGTGTTTTTGGCGTTGGAAGGAAAATAACCAGTTTTTAGGAAACCTCATCCGAGATTTTGTTGTTTCAGGACACATCAAACATGTAGATTGAGGTAAAACATATGTTCATGTAGCTGTTGTGATGGGAATATTCCACAAGTAAACATGTTAAGGGTTTGAGCAAGAATCCATGTGTGTTGTGATTCATTGGTGGGCTTTTTTGTGAAAACCTTATGCGGGTTTTTTGTTTTTTGTTTTTTTTTTTGTGAAGGATTGTTTTTGTTTTGGTAAAATGCTACTACTGGGCCATGATAGGGTAGCAGAGAAGTTGCAGAAACAGCTTTCTGTTGCTGTGAGAAGCATACAATGGAACTATGCTATATTTTGGTTCATTTAAGCTTTTACCACATGGGTAGTAAATGTTCCATTTGTGCCTCTTTTTATTTAATTCTAGTTTTCTGCCTTGTTGTTGCTTTGTATAGGTGTAATTTGGTTTGAACAAGGTGAAAAGTATATAATTTTCAGTTATTGCTTTTAAATTTGTGCGACTAGGTCGGGTTAAGATTCCGAAACTTTGAGGTTGAATAGGGACTGTATAATTTTGGTATTCACAACCTTCAGATTGTGATTCTCAACGTCAACGTTGGGATTAAGGTTGGGATTGCCAACCTATAAGGAAGGAGAGACAACAGCAGTATGTGGAGAATCCCAACCTTGAAGTTGAGAATACAAACCTGTTGGTTGAGAGTCAGGACGTTAAGGTTGGGAATCCAAACTTTCAGTTGAGAATCCAAGATGGATGTTGGAATCCCAATCTCAAAGTGTGGATTCTCAACGTATAGATGAGGAGTCCCTACCTGGACGTTGGGAGTGAGGTTGGGATTCCCAAACTTGGTAGTTGGGTATGTAATTGAATTGGATGTGCAAGAGTTAAGGAATCCCAACCTGTAGGTTGTGATTCACAACCTAGAGGTTGGGAAAGAAGTGGGGTTGTGAATGACAACGTCATTCCCAACCTGGAGGTTGTGAGTACCAACCTACAGGTTGGGAACAGGACATGAAATATTGTTTGGACTTGTTGGTTGGGAATCCAAATATTTAACTTGAGAATATCAACCTGTAGGTTATGATTCCCTGCCTTGATTGAGCTTCCCAACAAGTTAGAAGTATTTTGTATTCCATCTATGAGTGTGTTGAAAGTGAAATAATTTTTTGGTTTGTTGCTAGATTTTCATATACGTACTTGTTAATCGATGCTGTTCTTTCAATGTTTGGTACCTTCGGTTGGATATTTTATCTGAAAGAATAAGATATTGGCATGAAATGTGTACAATGTTGTGTGTTTTTTTTTTTACATTCATGAAATTGGTTTGGAGGAAAAATTGAATAATACAACCTGCACATATTTCGAAGTTGTGAGAGTAGTAATGTTTGTCTGTGACAAACCAACAGAAGGCAATCTTAGGATATATTGCTAACAACAAGTATTGGCTTAATTTGACAGGTTGAAGGATATGGATAAAGTTCGGATTGTAGTTCAGTACAATGGTGAGTGGATGAATAAGGGAGGAAACCTTATGTACGAAGGTGGGAAGGCAAAAGGAATTTTGTTGTCGAAGAATGCAGGGTACGAAGAATTACATGAAGCTGTATGTCGTGCAGTTGATATAAGCGCAGCTGAATTTGGAATATTGATGAAGTTCAAATGTAAAACGTGTGATGCCACCCCACCAATTGAGGTGTTGAACGATAGTGATGTTGAGTTCTTTATCGCTGAAGTTAGTGATGTAATCACGAGGAATGCATTATGCATTACATTGGGACGTAAAGGTGACTCGACAGATGCCGTGTTAGTAGGTGAGGAAGAATGTGCCACAAAAGTTGGAGTACAAGATGCTGCACGAAAATGTTTCAGTAGTGAAGTTTCGGATTATGCAGAAGCGACAATGAGCGATGAAGATGTGATCGGGGATGATAAAATGCAGACTTTATATGTGATCATTATGGTACTGAAGCTGCAGATTTCTGTACATCTCCATTGGCACGTATGGAAGCATCACCATTTGATAGGGTTGACAGTGCAAAGGAGAAGAAGCTGAATTCAGAAGAAGTTGATTGGGATTGTCATGTTGCAACGACATCTGCGGTTCCTCAGGCAATAGAGGGTGGCTGTATAAAAGACAGATTCTGCAACATTGTTAAAGAACCCTGGAATGGTGATATATTCTCTAATAAGGAAGAGCTACAACTGAAGATAAGAATGTTAGCTGTTGGTAGACAGTTCAATGTAAGAGTAAAGAAGTCCACAAAACAGTTATTGGTTATGACTTGTGTGGATAAAAGTTGCAAGTGGTGGCTGCAGGCAACAAAACTTGAGGGGTCAGACTCTTTTTGTGTGCGGAAGTACATTTCATATCACACATGTTCTCTTGATGCGCTCGTGTTTCACCATCCGCAAGCAACAAGTAAACTGATTGGGCATTGCATCAAATGGAAGTATGAGGGTGCTTCTCAGTGTTACCGTCCAAACGACATTGTTGAAGACATGAAGAAAATGCATGGCCTGAGTTGTAATTATAATAAAGCATGGAGAGCTAGAGAGGTTGCAATGACGTTAGCAAGGGGATCACCGGAGCAATCGTATAGTGTGCTTCCAATGTACTGTGCGATGTTGGAAATGAAAAATCCAGGGACTATGACCCACATTGAATGTGATGCTTCCAATCGATTCAAATATTTTTTCATGGCCTTAGGAGGTTCTATTGCTGGTTTTAAATCTTCCATTCAGCCCGTTATAGCTGTTGATGGAACTTTCCTGAAATCCAAGTATAAAGGTACCCTATTTATTGCGACTTGCATGGATGGAAATAACCAAGTGTACCCATTAGCTTTTGGTGTTGGAGATTCAGAAAATGATAACGCATGGATTTGGTTTATGACAAAGCTGCAGGTCTGTATTGGAGAAGTTGCTGATCTGGTGTTCATTTCAGATCAAAACACAAGTATAGCAACGACAATAACACATTCGTTTCCCGGGGCATTGCATGGAATATGTATGTATCACCTGGGGCAAAACATGAAGGGCAATTGTAAAGGTGGCAACGTGCAGCAGATGTTTTATAAGGCAGCCAAAGCATATCGGGTTTCACTGTTCAATGTGGTTATGTCACAAATCACAGGAGTTAATAGTAAGGCAGCTGAGTATTTGATGCTTGCAGAACCGTCCAGATGGGCTAGATGTGAGTTTGATGGTAGAAGATATTCCATAATGACAACAAACATTGCAGAGTGTTTGAATGCCATTTTGAAGGAGGCACGACAGCTACCGATGACGAAGTTAATAGAGCATATACGTGCCCTACTTCAAAGATGGTTTTGGGAAAGGCGTGAGGAAGCTGCAAATATGGCAACGCCAATGACCAAATGGGTTGAATCGAAGCTGCGACATAGAATGAAGAAAGCCTGTAGTTATCTTGTGCGTCCCATTGATGTTTATAGGGACCTTGTCATTGATGGAGTTGTGAACCCGGTTGTGAACCTGCAGAATAGAACGTGTGACTGCAAAAAATTCCAGATGGACCAACTGCCATGTGCACATGCACTAGCAGCCTGTAGTAGTCGGCGCTTATCTTGTTACGACTACTGTGCTGCGTACTATAGAACTGAAACATTAGCAGCAGCTTATGCAGCTTCCATTAATCCGGTTGGGCCGGAAGATGACTGGATTTGGCCTGAATGTGTTGACGTTCCTCTTGTCCTACCACCTGAAGGTCGTAAGCCTCGTGGACGACCTACTACAATAAGAAAACCTTCGATAGGTGAAGGTAAGAAGCAATCAAAGTGCAGTAGATGTGGTGGCTTCGGACACAACCGACAAAAGTGTAGAGCACCAATTCCGGTAAGATAAGGTACTGTCATTCGACCGGGCTGCCGTATTTATAACAGCTGCAATTGTTTATTTAGTATTTGTTTTCCCTGTTATCTAACCGATTTGTGCTTTGGTGGTAACATGAAATGCAATTTGGATATCATCCTGAACAAACTCAGGTATGAGTTTGTTTCACCGAGGCTGATTGTTGTAGCAGTTGTTCAGACAACCTGAATGTCTTGCATAATATATTATGACATCTACTGCACATCGGCATTTCAGTAGCAATCATGTGCAGACCCATGGGCATAAAAAGCAACAGAAACATAGCAGGTAAAACATTAATATTCTTTATCCACATGTATGGGATTGTCTGTTATCTGAGCTTGCAAAATTGTGTTGTTCATGTCTAAGTGCTTGGGTTGATTCACTGTTACCATTATTCTATTTTTCACATGTACATAAACGTAACAACTAACCATTTTTACTTAAAATTAAAATCATATAATTATTGTACACATTAATGTTGTTGCCAACACAGTGCACTATGCTGTTAGCAATCTTGATTTATTACATTATGTGTGGTTGTCATTGATGATAAGCATGGCTCCAAAAAATTTTGCACGTTCCTAGTGAAT
Organism: Litchi chinensis; assembly: GCA_019925255.1. Taxonomy (NCBI): domain Eukaryota; kingdom Viridiplantae; phylum Streptophyta; class Magnoliopsida; order Sapindales; family Sapindaceae; genus Litchi; species Litchi chinensis. The sequence goes on from CM034469.1 coordinate 1,299,422, forward strand.
GCTAATTATTTTACTATAAAATGTCTACATGCGCAACGTGAATGCTGATGGTATTCCCATATACACAAATATATTATATTTATTTTTATATACTAACCATGATTCAGGTGATATGCATTTTCGTATGTTCATTCTTTCAAATTTTTTTATTGATGGTCCGTGTCTTTGTATTTCTAGTTATCAGTACTGGTAGAAGTTGTACTTGTATCTTATTTGTTCTTGATGCAATGAAGCTAATAACTGACAATCACGTGATATAGAAGGAGCTTGGGGGATTTGGCATAAGGTAATAGGACTGTATTTTTGCATTATCTGTGATCTATAAGCTGTTGCAATTTGGATATGGCCTGGAGAAACGGACAACCTTCTTGAGTTGGTGGTAGCCGTTGTGTGCTTTTCTGTTGACGTGCTTGTTGGCACTAGGTGTGATGCTAGAGCTTGTACTTAAATTATAAGTAAACTTGTATGACCAATGGTCTGTACATTTAGTGATTTATATGTTCATATCTTTTGTCTTTTCACCTGCCCCCTTCACATTAATTTATTGACATCTGACATTATGAATCCATGAATAAACGACCAAGTGCTTGACTGTTTTCCATCCTCATATATTTCTCTGGAAATGGTGGACCAATCTTTAAGTCATAGATTTATTGCGTTCCCTTCGATGAAAGTTGAGTTCATATATGGCATTATCAGTTATGTTGTACATCATGTATACACATGTCGAGGTATATAAATAGAAAACTGAACAGCGTTGATGTTGATGCAGCAGAATTTCATCAGATTATACTTTATATCGCATTGATTCCTTCTCATAAAGTCATATAATTACAAGAATAAAAATGAGATTAATTTATGGGCAATATATTGATGTTTACTTCTCCTAATTTTGGCTTCCTACAACATATTAACTAACAAAACGGTTCATCCTATCAAACACACATGGTAAATAATGAATTCTCTTCAATTACGAAATCCGGAGGCTCGACGCAACAATGTGGCAATGTTAGTGAATAAATTACTTTTTTGTAAAAGCAATTCATAACTATCTAAGTATGCGACAAAATATAATTTTACATCAGATAACCTGGAGTTTCTGGTTGACTGAAAAAATATTGAATATATAAATAATTATGAAAAAAACAACAACCACCAGCATTTTAGCAACAAATATGGGGATATTTGATTATTGGTACCCCCGTTGACAGATTGATAATTATTATTTGTTGACATTGTTTTTATTTAAGAATTGCATAACGTTTTTAAATAAACATAACCTTAGAGTATATTGTTTTAATGATGAAATGCTTCACATATGTTACAATCTAATATTTTGACGAACTTAAAAAAGGATTTCATCTAACCACTGCAAGTTGCAGGTCTGCAAGCTGTAGGTCTGTATTTCAACCATTTCATGGGTTAATCTATATTACAATATTTATGACCATTCGTTTTTTTTATTGATTGCATTTTCGTCTTTTGTTAAGGTGCTTTTGTCTTCATTAAAAAACTCATTCAATTTCAATGTATTTTGTGTTTGTAAATTAGGGTATATACCCAAAACCCCTCAGCTTTCGAAAAGGTTAGGGTATAACATAAACCTTTGTTTTGAGAAGCAACACATGACACCAAGGTATCAAAGTGACAGTCGTTATATCTGACTCCAATCTACCATGACAGGTTCAAAGAATAACATATTAACATTGCAGTAGAAACTGTTGACATGAAATAAACGGCGATCCATCTCCATTTCTACTGCGACTTCTGGTGACCCTGACAGGGAGGTGGTCCTCGTTGCTTTCAGTATGGGCGGGTAGATACTTAGATGGACATCCAAAATTTAAGTCATAGATTTTTTATATTTTTTTTAGTTTTGAATTTCTTTAATTGATTTTTATTTTTGTTATATTGTTTAATTTCAGTCTTTCGGATTAAGGTTATTTAAAGCATTTAAAAAATTATGTTACACTTAGTTTTGTATTTTAAATAGTCAAACACTCAAATTTAACAGACTTTCAATAACAATAAGAGAGGCCATTGTACACCCCAAATAAACATTTGTCTTTGCTTGTTTGAACAAACCTAATAGGATTATGGTGTAAGGAAAAGCTCTCCCAAGGAAATTATAAGTGCCATTCCATACTTCCATATCACTCGTAAAGCTTAAAAAAAAAATAATAATAAATAAATAATACTGTGGTTTTGTAAACTAGTTACTAGCTAATTGGAGACAACAAAAACTGAAACATTTGAACTTTCTTCATATTAACAACTGTTTAATGAAGTTTCTACGAATAAAATAGACATGCATAAATATATATTATATAAATACTACAATAGCGTATGTTTAATCACTATATTACTTTCATAAATTATATGAAATAACTTGAAATGTAACAAAATATGATATCTTTTTCTGAAAATTTTTAAGCCATATGCATGAACATTCACAAATAAACTCATGATTTAAATGTAGATAAATCTTAATTATGAAGTAACTGGACTGCTATTATCTATAAATTCAATTTTATAATCTAATCATAATTAATTTTTTGTTCATTTGAATATGGGTGACAAACACGATTTTTTGGCATTTTTTACATGAACATTATCTCCAGACCATAATAATATTGTTTTGAATATACTGCTCTCACTAACTCTTGTTTTGCTCATTAAATTGACTATAAATATTTCTCTGATATTGCCTGAGTTAGAAAGAAAGAGGCTGCCATGGATTATATGGACAGACAAGATTTTAAGGTGTTGATGATGATACAATAACTTGCATTGTATTCTTAATTTGCAAGTATCTAAACAATGTTTTAAAGCTTGGTGAAGTACTCGACGACTGCCTTTCCAACCTAACATTCTCAATTTAAACAAATTAGGATTACATTCATTAAATCTTACTTCATGCAAATTTTATTTTTTGAATCGTAAATCAAACATATTCTTCATGTCTAAGTTATCCTAGCGTATGTTTGATCTGAATTTGTTAAATTTGGCTAGTATTTAAATTCAATAAGCACATGTACAATGTCCTGGCCGTGAATAAGACCAGTTATGACAAGTGTAGCGACGCAGACTTCATCACCAACATCACAAAAGTGTCATTTAAAAGTTTGAGCTCAAAGAGGCAAGACCTTACTACTGAAAACCAGTGTCAGAGGCTTCTGCTGGGGTGGAATGAAAGTGGGCATTTTTGTGCAGCAACCACCACCCACACCAGCTCCAGTACCTGTAAGGAAAAGAGCTGACAGTATCCCCATCACTCTGTTGCTTGCTTTTTCTATAGCTTTGTCTGGCCTTTTTACATATAAGTTCTGTTAGCTTCAAGTATAATAAAAATACATGATAATGTCATCATAGGCTGGCAGCCTAGGCACAGAGACGATGTTTTAGTGCTAATATTAAGATAACAATCAGCAGAATTGTGTGACCTACATATACGTCTGTACCTAAAAATAATAGTATTTTCTCTTGCTAAATCAAGCTAAAAATTCTTAAATTGAATGCATCACATTCATGTTTAACACAAGAAACTACAACAAAAGAGGATAATGAACAAGTTAAAACAGCAACAAACATCATTAATATCTGAATGTAAGTACCAAGATTCGTATCATCAAACACATTCTACGATCAAACCGTGAAAAATATACAATAGTCCATATTGCCTCTGAAACTCAAAGTAATTAGAAAGAAACCTTTAGGAACTTAGGAAGACTCAACAGCAGGTTGGGTAACTCCATATTTCACCAACAACTTACTGAGGGACTCTGGCGAGCAAACTTGGTACTTCACTTTGCCTCATGGTGTAAGGAAAACCTCAGCCAGTTCGAGTTTATCAAAAGTAAGACTGGTGCTGTCCATGGTTTTGTTGAGCACCTTCAGAGCAAGGTGGACCGCTTCTTCCCTTGTGATATCATCCTTCTAGTCCTGTTTCAACATAGACTGTGCAGCCTGGTTATTTGCACCAATTGCTGCAGCTTTCCAACCACCATAGTTTCCACTGGGGTCACTCATGTAAAGCTGAAAACCATAATTTTTATCCCATCCTGCAAACAGAAATGTTTCAGCAAAAGGACGGAGACCCCCAAACTGTGTGTAACCTTGCATTGTATCACAGACAGACTGAACTAGCTGCTCAACAGCCATAGGCTCTTGGTATGCATATGTATAACGCTGGGCTTGGACCCTTGCAGTGTTGATAAGTATGTTGGCATCAGACATTATTCCAGCCACAACATAGGCAACATGATCATCAATCTTGTACATCTTATCCGTGGAAGTGGAGGTCTGTAGGAGTTTGGAAGTAACCTTCTTTTCACCAACCAACACAACTCCATCTTTCGATAATAGTCCAATAGCACTACCAGCAATGCCAATGGCCTCCATTGCATACTCAACTTGGTAAAGATGGCCTTTAGGGGAGAAAATTATGGTACGACTATCATATCTTCGAGACCTTTTTGCTTATGACTGAAGTCAAACAAAAAACATTTATCTATCAATCAAATAAGACAGTGTGAAAGAATAGCAAGAAAATATAATGGCACATGATTTCATTACCAACCTGAATAAAAAGGACCACAACCTGAATCAAAGATACATGAAAATTCTAGACAACTTCTAGCCACAAATTATATAAGCACAATCAGTTCACAAGCAACACCATAGTTGGACCATAAAACATGAACACATACCAATGATACGAAGCAAACAGCAAGTGTAAGAACCAAAACTTACCTGCTCATATCATGCCTCTACACCTTATTTGTTTCACTTTAAGCCTTATTCCCCATCTTGCTTTCATAAAAAAAAATAATAATAATAATTTACTTACTAGCAACATTGTAAACTAGATTTGAAATACTAGCTTAAAAAAATAAGTGACATTCGACAACAAACAATTAAAGCAGAAAGGAATAATGAACCAATATTGATAAAGTCAGCATGATGCCTGATTGCAAATTCTAAGTCACCTGTTTTCTTTCTCCCTTGCCTGCATATGTACACAGAAGGGTATTTCATCAACACCTTTCCTCTTCATTCCTACGTCATAGATCCTGATCTTGAGGTGATGCACACCTGACGAAGTAGGTGTGTTTGACTGTCCAGCAAGCCAGCAACACCATACCGTTTCAACACCACCTCCCCATTTTGGTCAGTTTACAGCTACTTCGTCAAGCATATACAGTTAAGGTTAATAAGCCATAAGCTGTAAAATGGCTCAGCTCATTATTCACATACAAAACTCACAAAAAAAAAATCCAACATTCATATATGTGCACATCAAGCGTTATTGACAATATAAATTTCAAACAACCACCATTTCCACTATTTCCTACGGTTCCTTGTCAAAGACTGAATTTTGTAACGTGTACAGACCATAAACACAATGTGGTTTAACCAACGTCAACAGTCATATATACCAACTAACGATAAGTATGACAATAATAAGCCTAAAAAAAAACTAATTAACAAGAACATAAAGACCTGCAGTAGCAAAAACAGATGAGCAGCTTCTGTAAGATTATGAAGCTGCACTATCAACCTGCTAAACGAGCGAAATCTGCTGATGGTAATTTATTTTTGCAAATCAGCTGCACAAAATTCTCGCTGTCAGCCTTCGTGACCATAGTACTAACCTGCTCAACACATGAAAATGGAACATTGATTAAACATTATGTTGGACTGTAACAAATTGCATCTGTTACCAATTGCATCAATGAACAGCGTTGTCATAAGCGAAAATAAAATTAGTACCCCCATGTAACTGACGAGACCAATTCCAGAGGTCCATAGCTAGCTGCTCCCGGAAATATAGTATGTCAGATTTGTCGAATGAGTTCACCACCATTCCGTTTGCCATGTGTTTGGCCAACTTGATAACAAACATTCCACAATCACCACTACTACATAACATTGACAAAAAACTAGTTAGCACATGACGTACCTTTCGATATTCAAGTAACGGAAACAGCTGCCTGTGGTAATGCCAAACTTACCCTGATTCTTGTTGTGGTGTGTCGGCGCAGCGTGACACGGTCCATCCGTCCTTCATATACCAGTCTGCAGTCATGTGCGAATCTGTCTGATAGTGATCAGTCTTCTGAAGGAGCTACGACAAAAGTGTTTGTATGGGCTGTAGAAACTGTTTGTAATTGCGAATGTAGGTGCCCAGTGAGTCATACAGCGTAATGGTTCGCTCCCTGAAGTGAACTTTGACGAGGACCCAATGTACACCCCTGTAATTCAATGGCATGTACAGCTACAGCGAGGACAAACCAAAAAACAACCACCATTCAGTTTGGGTATGTAACATAACCTACAATAAGAGGGTGCATTACAAACAATTCGGTATGGTACCGTGGTTAGTCCAGTCCATGGCCGACAGCCTACCTCCCTCGAATCATTTTTGCTGCCGGACACCTCCCCCATTGCATATCGTATGCACATGTCGTCGTCCTCCCATAAAGGTTTTTTCTTCGTATAACCTTCCCATTTACTTAGTAAATGTTGCTGCATTTATTAAATTGAGCACATAATCAGTCAGCAAGAAACAGGATGGTGGTAAACTACAACTGAGGTTACCGTACCACAAAAAATAAACTTACCCCAAACAAAATATCTGTGGTGGTGAATGCTTCCATCTTGCTAGTAGGGCACCTCATCGCCTTCCATCGGATAAAGCAGAAAGCTGCATCTATATGCTGCACAGTAATAAAATGTAAACGTTTAAACTATGATATATATATATGTATGACATACCAACTATCGATATTGATTATAAGAACCGAATTAGACAATCACATATCGGCTTTCGACAAGTCCTTAAACCATTGCCGATTGCAGTCCCCAGTTGGCAATCGAATGGTTGGTCTGCAAGCGAAATACAAGCAATTGACAACTTATTATATATGAACATTTGAACGCGATTAAAAGACAATAACAATTAAAGTAAAAGGACACAGAAACATACAACTCATTCGACACATGTTCGTCCCGCCATGCTTTAAATGCTATGAGTTCACTATTGGACGGCTTACGAAATGGTTCGAATTTGGTGCGCTTTCTTGTACCAAGTTCGATTTCCTTAAATGGAGACGATATTTATGGACTTTTTTTCCTCTTTCGCTTCACATATTTTTATTTTGGTATTATCTTCATACTGACATCTGAACCTATCGAAGGTGATCCAACAATTGGTTGCATGTGTGTAACATTGGTTGTAGCTGGGTCAAATTTAATTTTCCTCCGGGAAGTGTCTACTGCTGCATGTGTGACTTCCGCACTGCCCTCTGCCCAATTACTAAACCTTGTGTCCGGAACTTTTTTCTGCCGACGTTCATCAAGTTCGGTTTCTGGTATTATCTTCACACTTGCATTCGAACCAATTGAGGGCGACGCTTGCCATGCTTGAGGTGGCACAATAGGGTTCACTGGCTGTTTCAGACCAACACTGTCCACTTCCCGATGGTACAAACCGTCTCCAGTCGTATCGTGTGCAACCGGCAGTTCTCCTTGCAACCCACTACTGTCTTCGTTGGTTTCAGCACGTAGGTCGTCCTTGTCCTGCAATGCAAATTTCAAACGATATAAGTAGATGTTTATGGACGTTTGTAAGCCGCGCTACCATCAACTTATTTTCATGTCTACCTTCGCAGCAGCTGGCTGCTGTTCTGTAGGAACAGCAGTGCTTCTCATTAAAAAGTCCATAATGTTCTCCACCTTTTTGTTTGTTTCCTCTAAGAGCTGTATTGTCTCTTGTATTTTCTTGTTTGTGTGGTGTTGTGCTTTCCTTGTTTCTTGCTGAAACTGCTGCAGTTGTTTCTGGATGGCTTGTAGTTGATCACTTGCCGGCTTACTGCTATCCTTCGCAGCCTGAAGACAAATCAGTAGGTGACGCTTACATGGACAACTCAAAGCACAATAAGTAAAGCCAAAATAAAACCTAACAACACCTGTACCTGAGCAGACGGTCCTCTTCCAGCAGGCTGCGACTTCAGAAATGCACGAACACTGCCCTTGTCAGCGAAATCATTCTTACCATTGCCATCACTATCACTTATGACTTTATCAGAACAACCCTCAGGTGGACCATCCTCCTCCCTCACGAAATACTTGCAGTAATCCTCCTTTTCCTCTGCAGCCGTCGCCTCCAACGTTGGGTGGGCTTCAAGCTGCCATGAAATAAAAAAAGATATGACTGAAAGCACATGTACAACGTAGGGTGTGTAATCAATTAATGATTTAAGGTACATACATTAGAGCGATGCAACAACGTTACTATTTCTCCTGATTTTAGGATTGCAATAGACCTTCAACTTACGATTCGGGGCAGCATATTGCTGGATTTCAGTGCAATATGTTGACCAATGGTCGGAATTGCTTCACATGCCCATATCTATTAGTGCACAAATGAACCAACCATTAGTAACCAAAACGAACCAACCATTACTAACCAAAACAAACCAAGACCATAGAACATGTACCTAAAATGCATATGGGAATCCAGACAAAGAATAGAATGCACTGTCTGCCTTGTAGTTGTGGCCTTTATTGCGTTTACCCACGTTGGCAGCCATTTTCTTAAAATTCTTTTTCATGCCACTCAATGTCATCTCATAGCAGCAACGACCCCATGGGTATTGGTTGAAGGCATTCATATCATCCAACAATTGAATATGCTCCCTTCTAATGTGGTTCTTTGGATCCTTACCAAGTAACACCATCTCTAAGAAGTACAACATCGCAAGTTTGACAATGTCCTCATCATTGTCCGAAGAAGCACTCCTAAAAGCAACGTCTAGACTTTTGTTCGAAACCTTGTTGCTACCATTAAACATTCTGTGGCTAAACGGCTCAGCGGTTGTACAGTCCTCACTTGACCAGTCTTTTGGGTATGGCCCATAATCAAGCCCTGTGATGAGTCCAAATTCTTGCATGAAGAACCGAATGACACTGTCATTGGGAAGGGCAAACCACAGCTCGACATAATCATCACATTCCACTTGTCGTAGAAGCAAGTTATGCACTAACTGATCGGCAAACTTAAGCTCATTCATCTTAAACAATTTACCAAAGTAAGATCTGCTGAACATGTCCAGTTGCACGTCACTTAACTTGTCAGCTATAACTTTTATGGCTCTCGTCTTAGAGAAGCATGTAACTTTCGAACTAAAATGTTGTACGTCTGTGATCTTGCACGTAATAGCAGCATCCATGTGTGTAGGAACCTGCAGTTACAACAGAAAACAGTGTTAATAACATCAACCCCATTTTACTATTCACCGCTAACATAACATATAATATATAGGTACAATTTCAATGTCTATCACAGAACTAGGCTGATATCAAGCAAATTTGGTACACCATGACCACTTGCACACGTCTGTGACAGCAGTAAAGAAGTCTAAATTTCACCTAATCTATGCATATATAAAGGAACCATAACAAAAATATAACTACCAACCAAATAACCTCTACGTTGACATTCTCTACTGCAAATACTGGATTCCTGACATACCAAATGGCCATAGAATCCCTTTTAATGTGTGTACTTGCGGGATTTGACAGAGATCCCATGACCATTGGGAACCCAACTCTGAGGTTGGGATCATAACCTCTGAGTAGGGATCCCAACTCTGAGGTTGGGATCCAAACTCTAAGGTTGGGATTAGCAGATATCCCAACCTGATTGCGCTCCCAATTCTAAGGTTGAATCCCAACTCTGAGGTTTGGATCACAACTCTCAGGTTTGGATCCTAACTCTTAGGTTGGGATTAGTAGAGGTCTCAACATGATTGCGCTCCCAAATATAAGGTTGTGATCCCAACCTGACAGTTTAGATCCCAACTCTTTGGTTGGGATTAAGCTAAATCCCAACCTCATTGTGATCCCAACTCTAAGGTTGGGATCCCAACCTGAGAGTTGGGATCCAAACTCTCAGGTTTGGATCCCAACTCTTAGGTTGGGATTGTCCCAACCATGAGGTTGGAATTCGCTACCATGACGTTGGGAATTCCAAATGCATGACTAAGAATCCTTACTTCCATTTTCGAAATCCCAACACAAACGTTTTGAATCCCAACCTCTAACCTGCCATTACCAAACTTACAATTTCGGAAACTACAAATGATTGGATTCGGGATCCCAACTGTCAGGTCATGATTCCCAACCTTACAGTTGGTATTCTCAACCTCCTCTAAGTTGGGTTTCAACCAGATAAATAGTTAATGAAATCATAACCTGGAGTTAGGGATTCCCAACGTGTTGGTAGGGAATTGGAATTCCCTACCACCATGTTGAGAAAAATGACCTCCAAGTTGGGATTCCAAACTTATGATTGGTACTCCCCCACCCTCGTGGTTGCGAATACCCACTTGCAAGTTAAAAATCCAAACCCCAATGTTGGAAATTGTTATGCCCTTTTTCTCGACATGGATAAATGGGCCAGTAAAAGCCCAATTGGACATGAATAGAAATAAAGGCCCAGAAGGTCTATGCTCCCAATCACTACCGCAAGCCCATCCAGATCGCGAGGTCGCTGAGATCACGAGATCGCGTTACCTCCAGATCGTTCTGACATCGCTTTGCCCGGGTCAACCCCTGTCTAGCTTGCTTGATCTGACAGATCAGGGGCCTGCTCCAGGAGAAACCTTTTGTAGCAAGTCATCAGAATCACCAACTCCCCTGACTTCACGCCGAAAACCATCTACACGACTACCCAGAAGCATTCAATGCGGCGGCTATGCATTTAATGAAGGAAAGATTTCTCTTGATGCATTAAATGCAGACGTGTGCATGGATAGAACAATCATCGCCCTTACAATAAATGAAACATGGCTTATGTCAAGATTAGTTGAGATTGTCATAGTTGCTAACGTGTATTACATTCTTTTGTATTTCTTTTTTGTCATCTCCCTCTCTCTATAAATATGGGAGATCTTTACTGTACAGACAAGCGAAAAATACTAGAGTATCGTCACTCTGTCGGAATTACCTCAGAGTGGCCGTGGATGTAGGCGCAGTCGCCGAACCACGTAAAAATCCTTGTGTTTTGCATTCATTCTTCCCCCTCCCGTCTTCATTAATCACCTCATTATTCTCAGCCAACTGCCGCGACCAACATTCCTTTGCCTTAATTAAGCTCCACCAACCTTAACTTCATTTACTTCTCATTTATCACACATCCGTCACCATTATCACTCTTTAATTACCTCACTCACAGTCTGGGCCCCAGAATTTTTGGGTTGACCGTTTTCGAACGTCAACATCTTTTGGCGCTAGAAGTATGGCCCAACAACGACCTGGTAATTTCTCATTTGTTTGACCTTTCTTTGACCGCTTATATTTCGTCAGTCCATCATGGCCAGGATAAGAACAACCAGGAGTGTTGGTTAGCTGATGAGCGGCCCAGAGGCCAGGAAGATCAGCAAAGTACTCAACTTGCCAGAGAAGAGGTCGCACAGGAATGGTAGCAGCGCCAGCAGGCCTTGGAGAATACAGTAAGGCAACTGACTGAGACTGTTAGGGCGCTAGTGGAGGTTCAGACCCACGCTGCACGAAGACAGGCGGAGGTCGCACCCCCTGGAAGAATTCATCAACAAATTACTGAGGAGATCCCGACCCCGGAGGGAGCTGCAGACAGAGACAGGTCGTTATTAGAGGAATCTGTGTGCTCCTCAAACCTGAACATGGGAAGAAACAGGCAGCGAACTCAGGGGAGACAGATCGCCCCTAACCCAACCGGTATCAGAGTACGGGTGAATCAAGAAGGCGACCGCCACGTTGAAAACAGTCATGGACACGAGCTAGCTCAAGAGGATCGCTTTATCCCCGAGCCCGGGCGGAGGAGAGGTTTAAGACAGGTAGAAGATTTTGATGAAATGCGCAGGTCGGGAGATCGCCACCTTGAGGACAGGAGGGTATCAGTAGAAGGAACTCCGTTCGACAATCTCAATCCCTAGTGCCAATGATAGAAGAACTGTTGCAGAGGGTTCGACAGTTAGAGGCTCGACCCGGGCCTCATGGTGGAGAGGAACGAGAAGATCACAGGGTACCATTTACTCGGGAAGTTGAGACAATACCCCTGCTGCCCAAATTCAAACTCCCCAACATCCCTCCTTACAGTGGCAGAAGCGACCTCTACGACCATTTGGATGCTTTCAATGTGCAAATAGACCTTCAGACAGATGACTCGCTGGTGAAGTGCCGAGTCTTCCTAGCTACTCTAGGGGATGTTCCGCGGGCCTGGTTCAAGAGCCTCCCAGCCCACAGCGTAGGAAGCTGGGAGGAGTGTCAGAAGAAGTTCCTGGATCAATATAATGCCCTGAGGAAGCAGATCGCGCCTACGTGCCACCTTGCCACCATTTTTCAAAGGCACAATGAGTCCTTGAAGGACTACATCACCCGATTAAGAGATGAGGTGAGTAATGTCGAGGCACCCTCAGATGAGAGTATACTAACAGCGATCTCCGTAGGGCTCAGGAAAGATGGAAAGCTTTACGAGAGCATTTACAAGTCTTTAGTGAGAGATCTGGGTGAATTCTACGAGAGGGTAGCCAAGGAAATTAGATGGGAGGAAGCTTTCGGAGTCAAGAAGCTCAGTAGTCAACAGGGTGAAGCGAGCAGTCCCCATCATGGGAAGAGGAAGAGCCATAGTGGGGACAAGCAGGGTGAGCACAGACACCAATTTGCCAATGTCGTGGCAAAACGAGTCAGACCTGAGCCGAGGAGGGAGCGACCTCGGCGTCAAAACCGGTACGGGAGTTACAACGTCCTGTCAAACATGCAAGACAGAATATTCGCCGCTGAAAGGAATAGAGAGAATTTCGGGAAACCACCTCCAACAGGAGTTCCTAGCCGATACCGAGACCCGAAGAAGTACTGTGCCTACCACAATGAGAATGGACATAATACCTCAGACTGTTAGCAATTGAAGGATGTTATCGAAGAGTTGATAAGACGGGGTCGTCTGGGGGAATATGTTCTGCGACCTGCGGGCAGACAGCCTCAACATCACCGACCTCAGCATCAAGACCTACAGCCTGAGCAGCAGCCACAACAACGAGCTCCGGAGCCCGAGCACGAGCTCGCCGTCAGGACAATCCTAACAATCCATGGTGGTCCCCATATGGCAGGTATTTCAAATAGGTCGCATCGGAGATACATGAGGGAAGCAAACCATACCCTGCTGGTAAGCTATAATGGGGCAGAGGGACTTACCAAGAAAGCCAAAGTGTCCTCGGATGACATTGTATTTACTGAAGAAGATGCGAGGGGAGTGCACTGGCCCTATAATGATGCCATAGTCATCCGAGCCCGAATTAGCAATGTCGAAGTGCGGCGAATAATGATGGACACAGGTAGCTCGGTCAACGTGATGTACAAGGATTGCTACCACCAGATAGGGCTAGGAATCGAGCAGCTGACGCCCTCACCAGAACCCCTCTATGGTTTTACCGGGGATGCGGTAGTACCGGTAGGCTAGATCAAGCTGCTTCTCACCCTTAGAGAACCAGGACGACAAGCTACTGTTCTCACCCACTTCCTAATGATTAGCTGCCCATCAGCCTACAATGTGGTCTTAGGGCGACCTTCTATGAATGACCTGAACATGGTAACATCCACCAGGACGCTGACAATAAAGTTCCCGACTTCTAACGGTATTGGTTGTGTCAGGGGAGAGCAGCGATTAGCCCGACAATGCTACGAGGATGCAGTGAAAATGGGAGTCCAGGGGAAGAAGGTGAACGTAGTTTCAGGTGGTGAACCACGAGCTGTCTCTGAAACGGGAGTGAACAGCGACCTCGATCCTTGCGAGGTGGACGAAGATCGAGTTACGGGACCAGTCGAAGATCTGGAAGATGTACAGGTCAGCGAGACGGACCCGGAGAGATGTCTGAAGGTGGGGCGAGACCTATTGCCAGAGGTCAAAGCTGAGCTCACTGACTTCCTGAAGATGAACCTCGACGTCTTCGCTTGGAACCATGAAGACATGGTGGGGATAGATCCTGACATTATGAGCCACAGATTGAACATAGATCCCCAGCACAGGCCGGTCTGTTAGAAGAGGAGACCGATGACTCCAGAACGCTACGCAGCCCTGAAAGAGGAAGTGGAGAAGCTGTTGGCCAACGGGTTCATCCGAGAAGCCCATTACCTTGTTTAGGTGGCGAATCCAGTCCTTGTGAAGAAGAAGAACGGGAAGTGGAGAACTTGTATAGACTTCACCGACCTGAACAAGGCCTGCCCGAAGGACAGTTTTCCGTTGCCCAGGATTGACTAACTTGTTGATGCAACGACCGGGCACCAGCTTCTAAGCTTCAGGGATGCATGCTCAGGCTACAATCAGATCCCCATGAGCCCAGCTGATGAGGAGCACACGTCATTTGTCACCGATAGGGGGTTGTACTGCTATAAGGTAATGCCTTTCGGGCTGAAGAATGCAGGGGCCACATACCAGTGTCTTGTGAATGCCATGTTTCAGGAATAGATCGGAAAAACAATGGAGGTTTATGTGGATGACATGTTGGTGAAATCCCGACGAGCTGCAAACCACGTCCGCGACCTAGACGAGATGTTCAGGGTCCTAAGGAACTATAGAATGAAGCTGAATCTGCTGAAATGCGCCTTTGGAGTGGTGTCTAGTAAGTTCCTCGGTTTTATGGTCAATATCAGGGGAATAGAGGCAAACTCAGAAAAGATCAAGGCGCTCATAGAGATGAGATCCCTAACCCGAGTGAAAGACGTATAGAGCCTCAATGGTTAGGTCGCAGCCCTCAACCGATTCATCTCGAAGGCCACCGACAAATGCATGCCGTTCTTCGAGGCAATAAAGAAGGCTAAGAACTTTGAATGGACTGAACAGTGTGAAGAAGCATTCCAAAAGCTAAAAGAGTATATGGGCCGAGCTCCTCTTCTATCGAAACCTAGAGAAGGAGAGAAACTGTTCCTGTACTTGGGGGTGTCTGAGCACGCCCTGAGTGCGGCCCTGGTCAGGGAAGAAGAGAAGACTCAATTACCGGTGTACTATGTCAGCAAGAGGCTGGTCGACGCTGAGACCAGGTATTCACAGATGAAGAAGCTCATGTACTGTTTGGTAACTACCTCGAGGAAGTTGTGTCCTTATTTCCAGGCCCATCCTATCGAAGTCCTCACACAATATCCCCTACGACAGATCCTTCAGAAAGCAGATACTTCAGGCAGGTTACTCAAGTGGGCCATCGAGCTCGCCCAATTCGACATAGAGTACAAGCCACGGACTGCAGTCAAGGCCCAAGCCCTTGTAGACTTCATTGTAGAATTTACAGGACCTATGAAGGTGCAGGACGAAATCGCAGGTGGTCCAATTTGAGAGGTGTATGTGGACGGATCCTCCAACGAACACAACTCAGGAGCTGGGGTGCTGTTGGTTAGTCCAGAGGGTCACAAGATCTTTAGCGTGCTGAGGTTCGGGTTCCACCCGACCAACAACGAAACTGAATATGAAGCACTGCTTGCTGGACTCCGCTTAGCAAAGGAAGTGCGAGCCGAGCAAGTAAGGTTCTATAGTGATTCTCAGCTCATTGTGTGCCATGTTCATGGGGAATACCAGGCGAGGGGACAAAAAATGACGGCATATCTCCGAAAAGCCAAGGAGTTGCTAGAAACCTTCCCCATAATCAAAATATGCCAGATCCCTCGAGCCCAGAATTCCCATGCAGATGCCTTAGCCCTCCTGGCGACCACCCAAGATGCTGATCTCTTGGAGTCCATTCCCGTAGGGGTTCTACCAGCTCCTAGTATTGAAGAAAATGAGGCAATGATGATCATAAGAGTCTGGTCCGACTCCTGGATGAGCCCACTGCTGAATTACTTGCAGGAAGGGAAGCTGCCAGAAGATAGACTGGAGGCACGTCGCCTACGAGCTAAAACAGCTCGATATTGTATTTATGATGACAGGCTGTACAAGAAAGGACTCTCGGCCCCGCTATTGCGATGCATTGATGGTGAGGACTGCGAGGCGGTGCTTAGAGATATTCACGCGGGGCACTATGGGAACCATGCAGGAGGATTATCCTTAGCCCAGAAAGCGCTCAGACAAGGGTTCTATTGGCCGACTATGAAGCGAGATGCCACAGATCTGGTGAAGCGGTGCGACAAATGCCAGAGATTCGCCAAAGTCCCAAGAGCTCCACCAGCCTATTTTCAGCAGATGGTGAGCCCATGGCCATTCGCGATCTGGGGAATGGATTTGATCGGGCCCTTGCCAACAGCCCGGGGGAGGTGCAAACACGTAGTAGTCACTATAGATTACTTCACCAAATGGGTAGAGGCGAAGGAGCTCGCTGAGATCTCTACTTCAAAGATAGAGAAGTTTGTATGGAACAATATCATCTGCAGGTTTGGAGTTCCTCAGCAGCTCGTAATAGACAACGGGATGCAATTTACCAGCGAACAATTCATCGGTTTCTGCAACGAGCTCGGAATAGTGAAGAGCTTCTCAGCTGTGGATCACCCCCAGGCCAACAGTCAGGTCGAGGCTGTGAACAAAATCATCAAACAGACTTTGAAGACCAAACTTGAGGCGAGGAAAGGAGCTTGGGCAGACGAACTATAAAAAGTACTCTGGGCCTATAGAACGACAGCCAGCAGCTCCACTGACGAAACCCCATTCTCCATGACGTATGGGTTAGAAGCTATGATTCCAACAGAATTTGAAGTAACCAGCCAACGAAGGGCCTCATTTCAACCCGAAGACAACGACCAGCTCCTCGCTGCCAGTCTTGACTTGGTTGAGGAAGCGAGGGAAACAACTCGCTTGAGGGCGGCGATGTACCAATAAAGGATCGCCAGATACTATAACAAGAAGGTACGAGCTTGAAGCTACAAGGCAGGTGACCTAGTCTTAAGACTGACCCTCCCTGGAGCTCGCAAGGCAAGTGATGAGGCACTCGGACCAAACTGGGAAGGACCCTATCTCATCAAAAAGAACCTGCAGAATGGTGCCTACCACTTGGCCAACATGGACGGATCAGAACTCCCTCGAGCTTGGAATGCTGAACACCTGCGACCCTACTACACTTAAAACTGTCAGCCTGTTCTATATCTCTTGTACAACAATTTACTTTTAAACTTTTCTGTAAAAGTGCTTTTCACTTGTGTGTTGTTCTATGTAAAAATGCCCAATGCAGAAAATAAAAATGCTGAACATTGAGAATGCGACTATTACAAAGGGCAAAGCTGTTAAACTTTATTTATGAGACCGGGGGCTACTTCTTAAAAAGCGAGCTACCAACTATTATCTATCAACTCTCGCAAATATCCTAACAGATATCAAATAGCACGTACATGCCTAGAACACGCACACAGGCAATTCAAAAAATCACGAGTTATCTGGCGAGCTCATCCGCCAGTGATGTTGACAAGGGCTTTCGCACCATCGACTTAACGTTTTCTAATACCTATCATTTTGTGAGACTTCACATCCGGGGTTAGTGAGCTCGAATACCTTATCCCTCTAGATCAAAATTTTTGCTTGAAGGGTTATTATCGCAAGTGCTTCTCACTAGTATTCACTTAGTCTGTGAACCTATCTCCTTCCAACCGCTAAGGTGTGGCCACGCTTATCACAGCGCCCTCGCGATCTGCGAGCCGTCTTCTCTTATAAAGATCGCCAATTATACACTTTTGTCGGTAACACGCGACCTCGGCGCTTCCAATATTACACCCGAGGAAAGGGTGCGTGTTATAGATTCCCCTGAGGGTGATCCTGTGGAAGGGGAGGCTATCCGGATATAACCCACGGAAAGAGCTACCATCTGCGTGCTCTGGAGGGGATTATCTGAGGACTCCAATTACTGCGCTCTAGAAGGCTATTGCCTGCGGAAGGAGTAGCAATGAGGGTCTCGCCTGTGGAAGGGGTAGCTGTCAGCACCTAGGAGGGCACTACTTGGGACCCGTTAATAGTACCAAAGGTCTCACCCGCGGAAGGGGCTGCGTTCTCCGCGCCTTGGAGGGTTCAACTAGGGACCTTCAATCTGTAGAAGGCTTCATGAAGGGAGTGATCCCCGGGGCGCTGCCAAAAGCACTCGTTGTGAACACGGCTCTCAAACAAAATTGCCTCGCGACCTACGAGAGGGGCTACGACTCTCAAACGAAATTGCCTCGGGACCTGCGAGAGGGGCTACGGCTCTAAAAAAAAAATTGTCCCGCGACCTCGCGGGAGGGGCTACCCACGATAAGGATTTGCTCTCAAATTAAGTCGGCACAACAAGGTATCACGACGTCCTGAAGTCTTCAAAGCTCGGGAAAATGCTACCTTAGGCCAGCCGAACCTTGATAGGAGGCATTCTCGGATAACTGTATCCAAAACGAGCACTCCGCGAACTGTGAGTATACGCCGAATTTTTAGAAAACACTCGATTGAGTTACTTGCAGGGTTAAATACTTACGAACTGCCACTTTGTGATTGCTGTGACTGCTTACAGGTCATAGGCCTACGAGCTAACTTATCAACACGATTATGATGTATTTATAATCTCAGTTATAATATGATTGTCACTTTAATAATAGCTCATTGCGTATTTATGAGTTGCACATGTCTACTAGATGTATTCCATACCTTACAAAAAAAATATATATATATATATTGAAAATTGCAGGATGCTGTTTCTTGCAAATCAAACACCCTCGAAAGAGGATGGGCAGTTCTACAATTACGAACAAAAATAAGGAAAAATTTGAAATTCCTATCTAAGTACTAGCAGGTGCATCTGGAGCTTGAGGATCTGAAGGAACCTCTGCGGAAGTCTCCACTGCAGGAGGGTCCTGAGGAGCTGAAGATCCTTCAAGAACAGGAGCTGGATCCGAAGGACGACTTGGAGAGACTGGCTGATCGGCCGAGGGAGCTGGAAGAGCGCTGCTCTGTTGAGTACCCTGAGTGCTGGCCGCGTGCCTCGCAAACCTCTGGATCGCTTCAACAGCAGGAGGTCCAAAGAATGAGTAATCTAAATCTGGGTAGCGCTCCCAGATGGTGAACAGGAAGGCATTCTCGTTCTCTGAGGCAGCTCGATCTCGCTCCTGAGCAATCCGGGCCTCGTTGCGCTTCTCTGCTTGAGCAATCTCCTCCCGAGCTCTAACAGCCTCTTCCTGAGCCCTAGCGGTCTCTTCCCGAGCTCTGGCGAGCTCTTCTTTGATCGCGGCCACCTCTTGTTGTTGCTGGTTAGCTCTATTCTCTGCAGACTTTGCTCTTTTCGCAGCCACGCTAAGCTCGCCCTTCATTTTCAGCAACTCCTCATGAATCTTGCCAACCTCAGAAGTGGCTGCTTCCCTACGAGCTGTTTCCTGGGACAGAGCCGCATCAGCTTCCTTGAGCTTATCCTCCAGCATCTGGTGCTCCTCTTGGAGGAGGTTCACTTCGCCCTGCAGCCTTTCCCTCTCCTCTTTAAGCTGCTCCTCGGCCATTCTAAAAGCAGCCTCCTCGCCTATCTGATCCTCGATCCTCATCATGAGCTTCATGAAAGTCATACCCACCTAGGAAAGATAAAGGCGTTAGATCCAGATCAAAGAGATACAATAAGAGCGAAGTAAAAAATGAAGGGACTAGAAGCTTACCAATGCTGTGTGACGAACTCCATAGCCTACCAGCTTCCTATCAGTGAAATCCGACCTTGGAAGCTTTAGGATACGGTTTTTTAAAACATCTGGGGCACAGCCAATGAAATTGTTGAAGTACTCCATCTCTGCCACCCTATCAGCTTGCAGATCAGGATCCTCAGTTGTCTCATCCTCGACTCGCTCGGATCGTTCTGAGGTCTGGGCACTCGAGCTCCCCGCAATGACGACAGCCCCGGGCTTCCTGAGCTCCATTACCTTCTTGCGCTTGGGGGCTGGAGACTCCGCTATGCCTTTCCCCTTCCTCCTAATCAAAGGTTCATGGTTGGGGGAAGCCGAACCCTTCTCAGTAGGAGTCCTTGTTCTCTTGGATGTAGGTGGAGCAGTTTGTTCCTGACCTCTGGACTCGGGAGCCCGCACCTCAACGGCCACATCAGCAGGAGGTGGAAGCTCCTGACGAGGAGGGTCTGGAGAATGTCGTCCACCGTCACGACCTCCGGCTCCCCAGGCGGTGCAATTGCTTGAAGGGAGGGGCCCTTAGTGTAAACCTGCGCATGTCGTTCGATGAAGTGCTTGTGGTGGAAGGGCTCTCTGAAGAAGACTCAGATTCGAGCTCGGGCTCAAAATCGGGCTCGGGCTCGGGCTCAGGATCTAGGCCAAGAGGCGTAGCAAGGACCGAACGGACTTCGTTTTCCTGTCCGCGAACTCCCAGGTCTCGGTTTATGTCTAGAAGGGGACCAGAAACAGGCGGAGCCAGACCTAGGACCACCAGATTGGAGTTCGAGGGAAACAAGTCGTCACTCTCGACCTTGGCCGCTGTAAAAGTCTCTAGGATCATGGTCTCCTCGCCGATAAGCTCGATCTTAGGACCAGAGACGTCTGCAAAGAGAGAAAACAAACTCGTAAAAAAAAAATAAAAATAAAAAATATATATATATTTCCGCGAGCAAGCATTCGCAACTACCGGGCGAGAAGACGAAGGAAGTATTACGCAGGTCGGAAACAGAGAGGCAGGTGACCAAAATCCAATGGGACTTATATTCACCCACATTAGACTTAGTACAATGTTGGGACAGATATCGTTTACAGTGAGGGTGGCGACACGAAACATAGTATAGCTCGTCCCTGGGCCCGATCTGACGACTATGAGTCCCCTTGAAGCTGTATAGGTAGCGGATAATATGAGGAGTAGGGGGTCCGAGCCCATACTTAATGAAGCCAGCAGCTAAAGTGGTCAGGTGGGCGTAAGAGTTTGGGGTTAGCTAAAATGGGGCGAGCGTCAGATTGTTTAACAAGGTCACGAGGTAGCTGGGGATAGGGAACCTAAGCCCGAGCTCCATGTGCTCGCGGCTTACTACAACAAAACCAGAAGGTGGATAGGCTGCGTGATCACTCTCTCGCGGCACATTAGCCCTACACCCTATGGGAAAATCGAACTCTCGAGCTAGGGCCTGCAGGGCTGGAAGAGTCATGCTGGAGGCAGTGTGGTGGAAGGCAGCTCGAGCATCCCTCCCCTTAGCCTCAGTCCGAGAAGCAAAAGGCTTAGCTCGAGCAGCAGGTTCCTCTGTAACCTCACCACTCCGCGAAGTCGCTCATTGTGCTTCTCTAACGTGCTGTCCTATCCACTCCCCAGGAGCGGAAACTCTACCATGAGCGCGACCATGGCATGGGTGACCTGACATCTACAGAAAGGGAACGACATCAGAACTTTGAGAGCATGCCGAATCTAACAAACTAAGGCAAAAGGTTCCTAAGGCTGCTATCCTATGCGCCAGGTCGCCCGCCCCACTGTCAAAGATGGTGTGGGCCCGAAACACGGGCCCACCAGGTACAATCTCCCCCTAAAGTTTAAGTTTCTAACCCTATGACTGCAGGGACCCTATCAAAAAATGCAGGGGTGAAGTATTCGATGTACTTAAGCTACGTCAGCAGGTTATAACAAGTCCAAGCAATCTAAAACCACAAGCTACATCCACAATGTATCGCCGCGGTTACTACAGACCATTAGCAGTGAAATTATCTACTAAATAGGCAAACACAAAGATTCAAACAACAAGCACAACAACTCTTAAATTTGAAACAGGCAAATGCATAGGTGCAGATACGGTGAGGAGACCAAAATGCGCGCTACTGATCAGAAAAAGTCATCAAAGCATATAGGAATGAAGTCAGAAAGCTTACCATATGTATGCTTGAGGCGAAACTCGGGTCCTGAGACAATAAAATTCGAAAGAACTCCCAAGAAAATGAAGAAGATGCAGGAGAAGCGGAGAAGAAGACAGTGATGGACGAGACGCCGGTGACGTTTTAAAATAGCAAGAATGGGGGATCAAAAGAGACATTTGGCTTATGTAGATTTCAGTACTTATTCCCCAGCCGTTCGATCTTGCAAAAAGGGTGTAACTGCCAAGATCTGACGGCTCAGCATAAGCCTCGGTCCCTCGCCATCATGCACTGTCAGTTACAAGATGTGTGCATTTAAGACGTACGGGTCGAAGCGTGTTTTGTGGCTCCAGTGGCTCCACGAGTGCCACGTGCAGGCAGTTACAAGATAAAAATTGAAGCGACACCTGAAAACTCACAAACGGGGGCCTGAATTGCATTTTCAAATCAGCTCCCAATCCGCAGATCGCACTGAGAGCTAGAGGGCTTGTGTTATGTCCGTTTTCTCGACCTGGATAAATGGGCCAGTAAAAGCCCAATTGGACATGAACAGAAATAAAGGCCCAGAAGGTCCATGCTCTCAATCACTGTTGCGAGCTTGTCCAGATCACGAGGTCGCTGAAATCGCGAGATCGCGTTACCTCCAGATCATTCCGACATCGCTTCGCCGGGTCAACCCCTGTCTAGCTTGCTTGATCTAACAGATCAGGGGTCTGCTCCAAGGGAAACCTTTTGTTGCAAGTCATCAAAATCACCAACTCCCCTGACTTCATGCTGGAAACCATCTACACAACTACCCAGAAGCATTCAATGAGGTAGCTATGCATTTAATGAATGAAAGACTTCTTATAGTGCATTAAATGCAGGCGTGTGCAGAGAGAGAACAATCATCACCCTTACAATAAATGAAGCATGGCTTATGTCAGGATTAATTAAGATTGTCATAGTTTCTAATGTGTATTACATTCTTTTGTATTTTTTTTTGTCATCTCCCTCTCTCTATAAATATGAGAGATCTTTACTGTACAGACAAGTGAAAAATACTAGAGTATCGTCACTCTGTCGGAATTACCTCAGTGTGGCCGTGGATATAGGCACAGTCGCCGAACCACGTAAAAATCCTTGTGTTTTGCATTCATTCTTCCCCCTCCCGTCTTCATTAATCACCTCATTACTCTCAGCCAACGGCCGCGACCAATATTCCTTTTCCTTAATTAAGCTCCACCAACCTTAACTTCATTTACTGCTCATTTATCACACACCCGTCACCATTATCACTCTTTAATTACCTCGCTCGCAGTCTGGGCTCCAGAATCTCTGGGTTGACCGTTTTCGAACGTCAACAGGAACTAAACCAAGTTGTAAACCATCACAACCCCAATGAATAATCCAACAACTTCATACCTTAAAATTCAATCAAGCCCTTTACACTACCCATAAATGACAAATTGAATCGTTTATAAAAGTCAAAAATAGATTGTCAATAATGATAACATCACACAGTTTATGCAGTAACATACAACCACATAATCAATAATGATAACATCACACAGTTTATGCAGTAACATATAACCACAGAATACAACCACATAATCAATAATGATAAGATCACACAGTTTATGCAGTAACATACAACCATATAATTTACTACCATCTCACAACTCCAATGATTTATCCAACAACCCAGTACCTTGAAATTCAATCAACAAACACTACCCATAAACAATCAATGGAATCATTTATAAATTTCAATAACATAATGTCAAAAATGATAACAACATTACACAGTTTATGCACTAACATACAACCACCAATATAATGCAATAAACAAACACCCAGAATCAATATTTTCTTACTTTGGAATTTTTTCTATGCCTTCCTGCTTCTTGCTTCAACTTTTTCCCTCCTCTGCCTTCACCTTGATTTGCTTCTTCTTCCCTCTTTTCCTTCTTCTACTACTTTCTGCCGTAGGTGGGTGCAGCAGATGTCAGGTCAGTATGTTAGGGTTTCCTACACACAGAAGAACATAAAAGACGTACTTACCGACACACAGAACGACGATGGCACCGTCATGTTTCCTTTGTTCAATGCTGTTGTTCGACCGCTGGTGGGTGGAGGAGCGACAGTGGTGTGTCTACATACTACGGTGCAGAGAGAGTTACAGCCAGTGGGTCCATGTAAGGTGTTGCGCCGGTGATGGGTGCGCCTAGCGCCGGTCCGACACGCTAGTTTCGTCTTCAGATTTATGTGTTTGCTTCGACGTTGACGACGACCCTCCAACAACGAACACTGTTCCAGATTTACGACATTCTATGCAAGGGATGTGCGACGGTGATGGCTTTATGTGCGACGGTTCGGCCTTCCGCTGCCCGGTTGGGCGACCTTGACCAACATTCACCACCAATGGTTGGGAATGGATAGCGACACTTACCGGTTTGGTAGGGTCAAAAGGGTACTAGACTTACTTGTAATTGACTGCCTAATCAGGGGTATTTTTGTCCAAAATTATACCTATCTGAACAGCCTCACAACTGAATGGTTATTTCTCACCAAGGTCATTCAAATAAGGTCATTTTTCATCAAAACCCAAAAATAAAAAGAAAAAGTGATTATATCTTAGAGAAAATGCATAAAATAGCTTATTTGGAATGATCAACCTCAAAACTAACCTTTTTATTTTTTATTCTTAAAAAAAATCTCAAATGGACAAAAATGCCCTTAATGGTAACAAAGCCAGTCGGTTTGAAGCCCCAAAATCATTCAGTTCCCTCCTACATGAGTTCCCAATTTTACTCAGCTTCTCTCTACTCATCTTTACAACCTTTTGTCTTCTACTCTGGCAACGGTTGACCCATAATTAATTGGATTTCAATACAACCCAGGAGCTGACCTAGGTCCTGCTCCGCCATAACCATGGCCTGGTAATCTATCCATTTTTGTGTTGCTTTTCCAGCTTGTTTAAATGAGTTTTAGATTGGTTTTACATTTTAGCTTGAATGATGAGAGTTTTCATAGGATTTGATGTTGCTATTGTTTTAAAGTTTTGGTTTTTATTTTTTGGGCTGGTGTTTGTTGATGTAGTGCATGATGTAGATAGTTCAAGTTTTGATTTTGTGGTGATTTTTGAACATTTTAGCTGCCTATATCAAGTTTGAGATATCACATTGTGGGTAAAAATTCATTGTTATGATAATTGATATGGTTTGTTTGATGTTTTTTTGTTTGAAAGTTTTGGTTTATATTTTCTGGGTTGGTGTTAGTTGATGGAATGCATGTTGGAGACAGCCCAAGTACTGATTTTTAGTTGATCATTAAACATTTTAGCTCGTGTTTAGTTGCTTATATGAAGTTTGAGTTATGACATTTTCTTTGAAAACTAATTGTTCTGTTAACTGAATATTGTAATTAATGCTATAAAAGTTTGGTTATTATAATGTTAAGGAGAAGGAAGTGGATGATATTATGAATATACAGTGGCTGGAAGGAGAGGTTAGTTGAGCTATGCCAAGGAGTTCAACTAGGCTATTTGGGTTTTCAATTATATGTGCTCTGAAATGTAAAATTTAGAGGATTGAGACTGTGTGTTTCAGTTTCTTGTGAGCTTGAAGATTGCACGAAGTGGTTGAATGTAGTTTTGAGTCGTGTTGAGTCATTGCCCTATTAGATTGCCAAAAGTTTTATTTGAGATTATCTTTTTTTGATTAGAAAATCATTTGGCTTAAGGGTTAAGAGTTGTAGTGATAGAATGAACATGGTGGTGTTGAAGAAGTACATGCTTCATTTTATGGAAAAATTGAATTCAACTAGACATTTATGTTAAAGTAATTCTACTTTTCAGTGTTAGATTAAAGTTTAAATATATTATATTTAATGTGACATATTCATCAAAAATTTGGGGCTTTTAGCTTGTGCAAAGCTCATAATTAGGGTAATAATAGCGCAATGAAATTGCTAATATTTGTACATCAGCTCATGTAAAGGTCAGACTTATGAAAATAATTATAAAGTTGAAATCTAGTGTTCTTTCGCTCCCTCACACACATTGGTATTCATGCATGCGCCACCTCATCATTTTTATTGGGCTTTCCTCTATATTATTGAATTTGTCATTGCTTTAGTCAATTTTAGTTTTTAATTGATCCATGGAGAACTATCACTAGTTGCTGGCCACCTAGACTAGAGCAGTACAAGAACTATAAAATTTTTCCTCATTTTGGAGAAGTGTCGGGGAAAGGTATAAGTTTTTACTTTATATTCTTTTTTCATCTTATTTTAAGTTCCATGGGGAGTGTTTGTCTTGCAATAACTTTTCAATATTGAGTTTTGCCCTTCAAAATAAAAGTTGATAGGATTGCAAAGCTACTAAAAAAAGGGGTGCATATTATGAGTTCTAAAGAAATTCAAGATCTATGAAGTCGACTATTCTTCATTTTTAGGTTAGCTAAATGTCAGTTTGATTATCAAGTGCAAGCGAATTTCGGAATTTCGATTCCAAAAACTTTGTGTAGGTTCCATATATCCTTATCAAATACATTAACTGTTTATGATATTGGTTTTTGTTGTTTAATTTTGGTAGTTTTGTGATATTGGGTATTTAACTGTCAAATTTATTGTAGTCTTGTTTGTTTTATTGGAATTGTTGTTGAAAATCGAAGATTTCACTTGTGTTATAGAGTCGGCTTTTGCATTACAGAGGCTAGTCCAAGTTGCAATAAGCATCTTTGTAATTCACTTGCGTTGTTTGAATCGTACATCTCATTATTGGTCTAATAGCCATTTTGAAATAGACTCTTATTGTATTAATATAAAAAATATTACATTTGCAGGCATGGTTCCTCGATGAAAATGCAAATTATGCCATTTGTGAAATTGCTTGGGAATCTACAACTCCTCCGAGCAGTGTCCTGGTGATGTTAGATGCAAATAAAATGGTTGCTGCTGCTAATTCTTGCTACTATATAAAGTATCTTGTGTCTAGGTTGTGTCATTCAATGCGTTATCTTCTGTCTAGGTTCAATAGTTCCTACTATATGAAGTATATAACTTCTCAATATGTCATCGGGTCACGTTTTATTATAAAAGATTTCATGTGTGTTGTTGCTTGAGTATTCTTATTATTTGAGTTGTGAATGATTGTATTACTCATTGTTGAAATTCTCGTTGATTAAAATAATAATTTTTAATGTTATTCCTCTTATAATGGATGTTTAGTCTTCACATCTAAGCATTGTGAATCCAACCTTTGAGGTTTGATTGGATCGATTACTCAGTATGAACCACTTTTGTGTTAGCTTTTCCTACTTTGCTTTACTGTGATGAGATGATTTCAAAGTGCACTCCTATAGGTTGGGATATAGATCGGGAATTCCAACCTCGAGAATCCCAATCTCGAGGTTGGGAATCCCAACCAATCAGGTTTAGATGCAACAAGAACTATATAACTTTACCAATTGGAGGTCTGTTTTCCTTGAAAACTTTTCTAGAGCATCCCAATATCTGATTGTAGCCAAAGCAAAAACTTTAAGCCAATACCATCTTTTCTCAGAAACCTAAGGCAAATTAAAAATGCAAGAATGAAGATGCAAATTTTCATTTAGCAATAGCACATGTAAGTTAAAGTAGTAATGTCAAAGGATGATTTGTCTCATGTCAGTCATGCATGTACAATTCTTCAATAAGGCACAGGAACACCTGTTCCAGCCAAAAGGCATAAAGGAAATTGTACGAACCTCAAATTCTGTTTTCACTTTCACTGCTGCTCGGTGATTTCCCAACACAATACATGTACGTATAGTATCACTTACACTAGAGTCAACAAAAATTGCTTGTTTGGTGTTCACTTCTAACTCATGTTGAATTCTGTCAAAAATATATTGTAAGTAGAGGTGCAACTATCTAGGGGGAAGCATAAAAAGTAACATATTTTAGTCGATAAATGAAGAAGTCTGCAAGCAATAAAGATTCAAAAAGATGGGTAAGGAGTTCACGGAGGAGAAGACAGTGTTGCTGCAACTCCAAAATATTGTTCGACATTTCTAATATACAAGATGTCTAATCATTAGAATGATTATAAGAAACTCGTCTCTTAGATCTCTATTAGTCAAGATCGACTTAGATTCTCTTACAATTGAAGTTAATAGCTTCCCAACCAAAATGATGGGGAGTGGGAAGGCATTCCTAATCTGTAGGTGCAGATCCCAACCGAGATAGTACCTCTAGGTTGGGATTGTCTCAACTTGCAAGTTGGAACTCACAACCTGCAGGTTGAGAACCCCAAAATCAAGTACGGAATAAAGTATAAGCATCCATACTGCCATGTTGCAAAAACCGGATTCAACATACAAAATGGGAACAGAATAACAAACAAAACATTGGGATTTAGGGACGGACTCCTAACCTGAAGGCTGGGATCCCTATCTACAGGTTTTGATCCCAACCTATAGTTAGAGATCCTTACTTTAAGGTTGGGATCATCCCATGATGTTCGAATCCATACCTTAAGGTTTGATCCCAACCTAGAGATTGGAATCCCTACCTACAGGTTTTGATCCCAACCTTTAGGTAGAGATCCCTACTTTAAGGTTGGGATCATCCCATGATGTTCGAATCCATACCTCGAGGCTTGATCCCAACCTGGAGGTTGGGATCCCCACTTTAAGATTGGGATCATCTCTTCATGTTGGGATTCGTCCAGGTTTGATACCAACTTAGAGGTTAGGATCCCTACCTCCAGGTTTTGATCCCAACCTTGAGGTTGGGATCCATACTTTAAAGTTGGGATCATACCTTGATGTTGGGATCCATAACTCCAGTTTGATCCCAACCTAGAGGTTGGGATCCCTACCTCCAGGTTTTGATCCCAACCTGGAGGTTAGGATCCCAACTTGAAGGTTGGGATCATCCCTTCATGTAGGTATCCATACATCCAGGTTTGATCCCAACCTCGAAGTTGGGATCCCTACCTCAAGGTTGGGATCCCTACCTTAAGGTTGGGATCAAACGAAGCTCAGAAGGGAAATCCTTACTTGCAAGTTATGAATCCCAAACTCATATACTAGCATCCCAAACTCAACCTAAAGGTTCCAAATCCCAACCTGTAGGTTGCAATACCCAATCTTCTGATTGGAATCATAGTAGATTGCAGGTTCTGATTCCAACTTCCACGTCCAGATTCACAACATGGGAGTTGGGAATCCCAACCTTTAGGTTGGGTTTCAACCTCCATTTGGAAATTGTGTTCAACCTAAATCCCAACCTTTAAGTTTGGATTCCCAACCTTTAAGTTTGGATTCCCAACCTCGTGGTTGAGAATTCCCAACTAGTAGATAATTCCCAACTACCACGTTGGGATTCACAACCTATAGGTTAGGAATTCCAGCCTCTTGATTGGGACTCCCACCCTCGAGGTTAGGAATCCGCACTTGGAGCTTACACATCCAAACCTCAATGTTGGGACCTATACCAAATGTAAGTCATCACAACCCCAATGAATTAGTTCACAAAAACCAAACCCAATGCAGCAAATTCAATCGACACTATACCAAACCCAACAACGATAGTACGGTAGCAATCATTTAGAAAATTCAAAAACGTAACAATTGTATTAATCAACGAGTATTTCAACAATGAGTAATACAATCATTCACAACTTAAATAGTAGGAATACTCAAACAACAACACACATAAAATCTTTCACAATAAAACGTAACCTGATGACATACCGAGAAGTTATATACTTCATATGATAGGAACTACTGAACCTAAACACAAGTTAACGTATTAACTGACACAACCTAGACACAAGATACTTCATATAGTAGCAAGAATTAGCAGCAGCAACCATTTTATCAGCATCTAACATCATTAGGGCACTGTCCGGATGAGTTGTAAATTCCCAAGCATCTTCAGAAACAGCATAATTTGCATTTTCATCAAGGAACCATAACTTCAAGAATTGATTCTCTAAATTCCCTATACATGAAGTGGGAGCCTTGGATTATAGAGAAAGCGGTTATATTTGACTCCCGTTGCAAACGCCATGCTAAGCTTATGTTCTCCAGATTCCAAACTTGCCAAAATTGAGAACTTACTAAATATAAAATCATTTAATACATACATGTGGCCCTAATAGTTACCCTGACTAGTACTGCATATAGAAGGCTTTTCCACTAAATCTATTTGTACTGTATTAAGATCATATAAACAAGTAGAGGTGACTAACGTCAAAAACAAACCAACATCTGCCACATTAAAAATGAATTCGGGGCACCATCTTAATGAGAAATGGAGGTAAAAAAATGCTCCAAAAGATTCCATCGTATTAAGTTATTTGTGATACAATTTGTAAATGTAACAAACCTACCTGTGACAGTAAGTCACTAAGCTAGCAAATCAACTATAGCAAATAGATTTACATTACCTTTCTGTCATTTTCGGAGATGTCCAAACCATTACATGTAGAGCGAGGTATGGAATACGCGGACACTGGGCGAGAAGAAGCAGAGTGGCAATGAACCATTTAGAAGAACATTATAATTGTCCTCAATAGATTACCATATAAATCTACAATCAAATTGAATACAACCCACTTGCCTCTGACACACAGGATGTGAAGTTATTGTTCTCCTGCAACTCGCTGTGAATTGATTTGTTATCCTAAAACAGTGATGAAACTCCAATTTGGTGATATTTCTCCACCATTTTGAACTGTACCTTCAATCCTGGTAGATTATTACAAATTAACAATTACAAGATTAAAGGATACAGAAAAGGGAAAAGGAAAAAATAATAATGAATTGTCCCATTTCTTTTGCATTTTGGAGACAATACTCTTGTGAGGCAGAAGTCATGGGAACAGACTTTGATGCGTGGGAACTCCAACAAGAATATGATTTTTTTTTTTTTTTTTTTTTAGCTTGGAGCAATTTTAGTTTACAAATAAAGCAAAACAACTAAGATGTAAGCATTCTCACGTGCACACATGCACGCACATGTGTTCCTGTTGTGAACCATTTGGGAAACAAACATGCTATCAAGGTACCCAACAAACAAAAGACGAGTCTACTATAGCAATAATACCATGTTTTGTAAGAACACATTCTTGCAAGTTCAAATTTAGAATGTATTGTACAACTTGAACTCCAGAAATTAAGTAGAAGAATAGTCATTTAC
The DNA here is from genome assembly GCA_019925255.1 of Litchi chinensis. Taxonomy (NCBI): domain Eukaryota; kingdom Viridiplantae; phylum Streptophyta; class Magnoliopsida; order Sapindales; family Sapindaceae; genus Litchi; species Litchi chinensis. The sequence continues at coordinate 1,330,364 of CM034469.1, forward strand.
CTGTTATTTTCGATTGTTGTATTTGTATCGCATACATCATTCAACTCAAATAGCAAGTGGACTACCTTTTTATCCTGCATAGGAATTATACGATATATCACATTAAAACGAAATGAATTTTCCAGAAAGCAGAGATAAAACTAATATTAGGAAAAGGTTTTTTAATAGGAGAGTCATCAAGAAAATATGAATGAAAGGTTACAATAAGCGTTGCAAGACATAGCTTCATATAAAAAGGTTTCTTAGGATATGAAAGTAGAAATGTATTCCAACGGTGAATTTATAGCGTGTAATATTGAAAGTCAGTTTAATCATTCTCTAACCTCTTGATTCATACTAGCAACAACATCCTAAATTCCTCGTAAGACAATTCCTAAACGCCCCGCTTCCAAATGCAACCACCAAACAACACTGACATGCAGAAACAAAATTAAAAATCAATGGATATTAAATTCGAACCTCTTTCTCATTTATTAACTTCTTATGATCATATCTTTTGCTGATACATTTTTCTGCAAGTAAGGCTGACCAAGATAACATAGTTATAGGAAACATCTTAAGTCTTAACCTGAGTACCTGACAGTGCAACTTGATTCTTTGTAATTAAATGAATAGAGATATTTAGTTCCTGTTTATATATTTCTTCAATTTGAGTCTGGCAGTTACTACAAAAGAAACACTGTATACAATCAACAAACATCTCTAACAAGCATTTTCACAAACACGTGGGATTCCCAAATTCAAATACCTTCCTTCAGTCTTAATGAGACCATATTAGCAAACCACATGGCAACAAAAATTACAATAAAAATGATAATTTAATTGCAAAATAAGTCACACCTCATGATAAGTTTCATCACCTTCAACTACAATTACAAATATGAAGCAAATATGTCTATTTAAGTTTCAAAAAATGAAAGTGACTAGACCTGTCAAAGACAGTGAACCAAATATCCAACACATGGTGTCTATTATAACTAATACTACCACTATAGCTAACAAATCACAATGGAACCATACCAACAACCTCAAGGAGCAAAACAGAAGCAGGAGGTGTCTTCAGAACAAAAGTGAAGCTCTTATCCTGCAACCAAAGAGCATTAAAACAAAATGAAAAAAATCACAACCAAACCACCCAAACACACACACACACACACACACATACAAAAACATTCAATTTCAATTACACAAACAAAATGTGAAGTAAATGAACTAACATCATAGACAGTAATTTCAACAGGAATAACATAACCAACTTTGTCAGCAGTCCTGGCATTGTAATCCTTACAAAAAGTCATGATATTTACACCCTTTGAACCAAGGGCAGGTCCCACAGGTGGGGTAAGAGTGGCCTTCCCAGCCTTCAAAGCCAGCTTTATCAATCCAACCACTACAAAACTCAATAAAATTGTCAATAAACAACGATAAAAATCACAACTTGAAACAAATGGAGTGGTGGAAAAAGGTGAAGGGCAGTGGTAAAAACATACCCTTTTTGGCTTTTCCACCTTTGGGAGGAGGAGCCATGGCAATGACAGTGATGAAGCTGGGGTTTGAAGATAGAAGTAGGGTTGTTTTGTTGTTGTTGAACAAGTGGGCACAAGTGTTGTTGGATGACAAGTTGATGTGTGAAGGAATGAGAGAAGAGGAAAGCTTTGCATTGTCAAGAGACTTTAGAGGAAGAGAGGAGGTTAGGGTATGGTATTTGGATAGATAAGAAGCCATTGAATTGTTGAGAGAGTGAATGTATGAGAAACCAAGAAGAAGAGAAGGCGAGTTTTGGATAAGAGAAAATGACGTGCAACGGTGAGCAGGTTGGATGGTGGGTTGGGGTTCCTAGAGAGAGAATGTGAGCAAAAGGTTGGGAATGTGTTTGGTAGAGATATTGTGACCGACACACAAAAAAGGATGGATCAAGGGAGTTTTCGTCCAAAAAAGGATATTGTGCAATGCTTTGAAAAACAAAGGTTATTTCTCAATTGGGTTATCAAAAAACGATTAATTTTCAATAAAACCCTATTTTAAAATATATAATTATAATTTATTATATATAAATATAGTTAAATATATATAATTATAATTAATAAATATAACCATATTTACTTAATGTAATAATATATATTTAATTATATTCAAATATAATAAATTAAAATGACACATTTTAAAATATAATCACATATTTTTTTTTGTTAAATATATGTATACATCTGGTGTACACAACGTGATCTCTTATCTATATATATGTAATACGTTCTAATATATACTTAAGATATATATGTACTTGATAAAAAAAAGTGATTGTATTCTAAAATATATATTTATAATTCATTATATAGTACAATTAAAAATATATAATTACATTTAGTATATGTGATTACATTTATCATATTTACCAATTCTAATCATATTTATTGATTGTGATCACATTTATTAATTATAATCACACATATTTAGTCGTAATCACATATGATAAATTACAATAATATATTTTAGAATATAATCATTTTTTTTTTCAAATATAGGCATACTCTAGGTGTACTCAAGGGGATTTATATATATAAATATATATAAACTATATATTTAAATAAATTAATAAAAAATTAATATATAAATAAATTTATAATGAATTGGGGTTCGGGGTTTGGAATGAAAGAACACATTGGTTGATTTCCACCCCTACCCTAATTAAAATTTATGATGTGTTTACTAATTAGAAATCATCCTAAGCAGCGGGAATGGGATTCATGATTTATAAATTACTATGATTATTATATCATCAAGGAATTAAGTTCCATAGACCTCACACCAAAATCAAGAATGATTCATGATTTATAAATTTCTATGTTTACTAAATCATTGAGGAATTAAGTTCCATAGACCCCATACTAAAATCAAGAATTAAGTTTTTTTTTCAATCAAGTGCCCGTTAGGAAGGGAGTTTGATTCCTCTCTCCTACTAAGGAATCAAGTTCTCTCGTTTAATTGAAAAGGGAAATTCATTTATTTTAGAAAAATAGCTTCAATTAAAATTAAAAATAAACAACAATTGCAGAACTAAAGTATTTCTATTTTGTTATTTCTTAAAAAAAGTAAAAAATCATTTCTATTATATATATATATATATATATATATTCTCTATCATTCTCTTTTATTAATAGCGTTAAGATGGATTTCATTACTATATATAGAATTTTCTAATTTTCTCATGTTCATGAATTACATATATATAAACATCATGTATATGACAAGCCCTTCCCAACTCCTTTTTCAAGTAAAAGAGAATCCTGTGAAAACTGAAGTCTTTTTAAATGAAATATAAAGTTTATTAAAAATATTTTAGAAAAGTCATCGTAAATCCGATGGTCGTTTTATAAATATATATTGAACAAATTAAAAATCTTTGTATTTCTGGTGTTAGACCTATGTATTAAATATAAAAAATATTTATAAAATATTCAGAAAAGATATTTCATCTTTAAAACTATTTTGGAAATACATTTATAAAATTTGATTAATTAAAAATAATATACATTTCTACAAAAACTGTTTCTACTTAAAAATAATGGTAATGCATTTTGTCATCACCACATGACCCTTCTGAAGATATGCAATGATCAGTACGAACCTGCGGCTGATACTTGAAAAAATGAGTTTTATAAAAGAGTGAACGCTAACTCCCAGTTAGTGAACATAACTTTTTTAAAATATTTTTAAATAAAACATAATATATTTTTTTATAATAATACACAATCATATCTGAAAATGAAATTGAATTTATAATCTCATGTCATAGTAAAACTATAAACATTTATATGAAAAATCTACAATGATAATATGTATAAATTTCTCTTAAATCTCTTTTGAACAATTGCCTAGGCCTCTCTAATTTGGACCACCATGCTTCAAGCCTCCATTGAACCCTTATCCACAAACTTATAACTCTTATATATGTGTGTGGTCCCTAGTCTCCACTCAACCAAAATAATAATTTATTCTTTATTTGCTTTATAAATAATATCATATCATTTCTGAAACTCTTTTAATTTCCAATAAATAATAATAGTTGAAATATAAATAAACATAATTCAATCAATTTAATTAAAATAAAACTATCTATTCACAGAATTCTTTTGCTTATATATGGGTATATACAAATTTTCATCTGATTTCTTATGATCTTAAATCCATCCTAAAATCACATAAACTTAATTTAGAATTTATAAGAAAATTAACTAATTTTCTGAAATCTAAATCACATTGAAATAAAATAATTTATTTGGATAAATCGGACACCTAAATATTTTATTCACTCATCCGAAATTTTCTTCCTCTTTATTATTCTATTCTTATTCTTATTTTGCTTCTTTTCATGCTTCGGCTCACCAATTTTTACGATCTTTCTTTCTTTCTTTCTTTCTTTTTCCTTCTGCTCACGGTTTCAGTACTGCATGTGTGTTCGGTTTCTAGCGTGCTATAATGTATATATACACACACACTGCCGCTTAAAGTCACTATTGCGAACATGCTTAAATTATGTAACTCAAGCCACTTCAATTTTGATCCTTCATTATAACTTGACACTTGTCCTTTATTTTTAATATGAAAAATTTTGCCACTAATCTCACTCCCATGCCATCTCTCTTTGACTTTGCTTTTAATTGTTTACTATTCCTTCGATTTTTAATCTTTGCATTTGCTTAATGCCGAGCCATCTTGTTTACTAGGCTTTATGACAGCTCATTTATATTGGGCTTACTTGGTTCGGCCCAATAACTCTTTCTTTCCAATTTTTTTGTCCTTTTCTCTTTATTAATTGTCATCTCTTAATTTGGGCTCATTTAAAAATTTCGGCCCACTTAAAATTCGGGTTACAATTAAATTCCAATGATTGGGCTTCAATAAATCCAAAAATTAATTAATTGGACTTACAATTAAATTGGCCCATTTATTAATATTTATTCTAGACTTAATTTATTTTATGGATCTATTTGGATTCGAGCCTTATAAATTATCTCTTCTTATAAAATTTCATCCTCAAAATTTACAAATAATTTGAACTCAAAATGTATCATCAATAATCATACTCGTGCACTTCTGAATAATCAAACCTACAATATTTTGAATAATAATCATTTTCTTTTTGATCACTTCTAACAATAAACAAAACTTAATAAATTATTCCATGTAACTCTTGCACTTTATGTAAGGGAAAATGTAGAAAATAGCCCTTTTTGGACAGCCCACCTGAAAACTAACCTTTTTATTCTCTCCTTACAAAAAAAGACCACGGATGGACAAAAATGCCCTGAATGAAAATGCCTAAAAACTGTATCTTGTGGAACTCGTCTTCATCAATCCTGTAATCCACCACTACTTCAATTCCCGCCCTTTGGTGTACACGAAGCTCTTTATTGTCCACCATGCTTATATCTTCGTCTTTATCTCGACCACCACTACTACCCACCGCCTCATACTCCACATCGTAGTCCTTCTTATTGTCTAGCTCTTCCATTTCTTCCTCCCTCATGTCGTAGTTGCCACCATCCGCATCGCCCTCGTTGGCACGAGCCACTAGATGGCTTTTCTGGGAAGGCACGCAAATGGAAGGGAGCTTAATTGAGGAACGAAGGAAAGTCATTTTAGTGTTGTTGAAAGAGCAAGGTTTGCAAGTCTAATACAATAGCAAATTGACCCAAATTTGGTTAAAAATGAATAAAACAGGGAAATAGAAGGCGGTGGAGAGCGATTAGAGACGGGACCGTTTTGAAAAAAGAGGAGAACCCAGATGGGGATTTCAGTGTAGAAGAAAACCCAGAAAGGGTTTCGGATAGAAAAGAGGTAGTGGGAAGAGGAAGGAGGTAGAGGTGGCAAATATGTGGCCATGGTGGACTGAGTTGATGGAGAGACTGATGGAGCTTAATTACTTTGATCATAGGAGGAAAGATGACAAAATGGTGAGAGAATTGGGGTATGATGGTGGTGATGATGTTTTCGATGAAGAGAATGGTGGTGATGATGTTGATTTTAATTATTTCAAGCTTGTCCAGATTGCCTGCTTGAATTTTGGGAAGGACCGGTTTGACATCTTGAGGATTGTGAAGTTTGAAAGTTTTGATTTTTAGTTTTAACTATTATGAATTTCTTGTTTATTGAATGCTTGGAGATGGATGTCACTTGAATGATAGAATTTGTAGAATGGACAAATATTGCTAAGTTTGATAGCATCTATTTGGAGCCTCTATATGGAGAATGTTGAGTTTGTATTGAAATTTGTGTTTCGGTTGAGATTCCCAACTTCCGAGTTGGGAATCCAAACCTTTCGATTAAGATTCCCAATTCCAAAGTTAGGATTCTTAACCTTGAGGTCGGGATATTTTTCGACTTCCGATGGTATCTAGGGTGGGATTCCCAACCCAAAAGTTGGGAATCCCAACCTTTAGATTGAGATTCCCAACTTTCGAAACCCGACCGTAGATACCGCCGGAGGTTTGGAAATATTTTGACTCCAGGTTGTAAATCTCAATCGGTAGGTTAGGATTCCCAATCCCTAAGTTGTGATTCTAACCCTCTGAGTTTGAAATCTCAACCCCCAGGTTGCGAATCTTAACCCTAAGGTTGGGAATGAGATCCGAGTTTGGAATCCCATTCCCAAATCGGAAGTTGGGATTCCCAACCTTCCCAACCAATGGGTTGGGAATCGTATCCTTGAGCTTGGGAAGGTTCCTAACCTCTGGGTTGGAATTCCTAATCTCGAGGTTGAGGAGGTTGGGAATCCTAACCCGGAGGTTGGGAATCCTAACCCGGAGGTTGGGAATTGTGTACCTAGGTTTGGAATTGAGTGCTTTTTTCTGTACTTCTAATAATTCTTGGATAATGGATATTAAAACCCTTCTGGTTGGGAGTACCCAAGTTGGATAATGGAGGTTGGGGTCATTATTTTCCTCTTCCTTTTCTTTCTACTTTCCGTTTCATGTTCATATTTTCATTGTTTAATTCATTAGACTAATTTCCTAATTGAATTATATTGTGAATGTCAACAGGAGAAGAAGAAAGGCCCTTAGCAAACTGTCAATGAGGTTCCAGCCTAAGAGACAAACAGACTTTCTATATATAAATATGTTTGGAAAAGAGTAACTGATCTTGATTAAACTGTTTTCATCCTTGATTGTTTTCTCATTGTTAGGAAAGCTACTATTGCAACCCTTGGTTTTGGAGTTCAATTCAACAACTAATTCAATGCACCTTTTAAATTAATTAAAAAATATCTAAAATCCAAGGTTGTCAGTTGAGAAGATGATGAAGTGCTCATTAATTCAATTGATATGGAGATTTTATGAAGATTGACATTTAGCTTACTTATTTACTTTGATTAAATCAGATTTTTTGTACTTATTGATATGAAAACTTTTATCCAACAAGTCAATAATTGTTCTTTATATAGTTATTATTTACCATTCACGAATCATAAGATTCTGAAACAACAACAATAGTAAATTATATAATAAAGGTTCTTTATTTTTTTATTGTAATGGGGATGCTCATATCAAGACTTTAAAGTCACCAACCACAAATAATCACAAATATTAGTAACAGCAGTTGTTTCACCTCATAACAAATATTAGTAATAGACCTTTTTTCACCCTCAACAACCACAAATAAACAATCATTCAAACTGAAATTTAGCACACATTTGATGAACCCAAAAAAGAAAAACATATTATACCAATGCCATTGTGTCCTACCTTTACAGCCAAAGGTTTCAATAAGCTATGTAGATACATCAGCTAAATATGTCACATGATTATAAACTAATTAAGAGTATAACTCTAGAGAATACACCTTTAGCATACATTGTCTCAGCTATTGACAATAAAGACAACAACAAAATGTTCAACAACATAAAGACAATAAAGGCAACAACATAAAGGCAACCAATTTTTAATAAGAATCAAGAGAAAATAATGTCTTTAAGTATGATACTTTAATACTCATCAAAACTACTATGATATTCATCGAAACTACTTGCAATCCCCTAGTAGGTGAAGGTCCAGAAGGAGGAAGAATGTCTGCTAGAATATGAATCTCTTATTCAGAAGTAGACAGTTCTTGAGGCAAAAACTGTGAGTTCGATGAAGGTGGAACATTGGAGGCACTTTGTGCAGAGTATATAATGATAAATAATGAATCCCCAAAGTCAGGGACTCTGTGTACTTTTGAAGTAGCTAGCTGTGTTAGTTCAACATTTTGGTTCATGGTGGAGTGGAAAGAATCGCGAGCTGCTGAAGTCTAAGATTGGGATGGTACAAAGTCCGTAGATGGGATAGCTTTGAAAGGAGAATCACCAAATGGATCTTCAAAAGGCTGCAACAAAGAAGCTATTTTTATTAAACAACAATGAACTAAGTCCAAAAAATTAAAAGAAAAGAAAAAAGAAAAAGATAGTAATTAGGCATGGAAACAACTTGATAATAAAATCAGTTTTTTGTTTCCTTCTTCCTTTTCAAGAGAGGAATGATATGGTTCATTTACCTAGCCTCTCAATTGAAAAACATCACATCAGATACCCTCTTAAATTATAATCCTAAGCAATACACACATAGAGAAAGAAAGATCATACTTCTAGCTTTTAAGCAACCACATCATTCCTGGCCAGCGAAGTTGGTGTGTGAACTAGGACACACCACAAAATTGAAAACGTTCCATATCTCAAATTGGTATCCCATAGCTTCCTCAGGTTATGATCAAAACACATAACCGATAGGGTTATGCTTTGTAATGCAATGTCATAATAAAATCTCTTTTGGTAATACATACATAATGTTATATTATGATAAGATCTTTTCTAGGAATATTAAAACTTAATATATGATCAATTAGCCTCTACAATATCAAACTTCCTCCAGTTCTAGTCCTCAACCACAAAAAGGACTATTTACTATGTTAGCCAAACAAAAGAATGAAGACCACAATCTAGCCTTTTTATATAAAGAAAAGACGAACTTGTTCAAATTGATCACAATTATCATTATTCTTTTTTCTTTTTTTTGTTATTTATAATAGTTTTAGTTTGACCAAGGTCAAATTAATGAATCTTAAAATGTCAAATTCAATTTTTTTACTAAAATTATGCATCTATAATAGAAATTTGTCGTGTCAAAACCGAATGAATATGTTGTATTACTGTCTTGTTGAGTTAGTTTGTACTGTCAATACTATGCAACTTCAAGAACTAGTAAATGACGGTAGTTAGCCCATCTACACAAACATATAGAAAATTATTTCAATAAAATTGATAGAGGCTATTATTAAAGGATTTTAAAGATAAAAATATTTTCGATTCTTTTTTGTTTAACGTAATACTCTTTAGGTGATAAAATTCATATATAAATAAAGCAAATAAACTATATCATAGTTATTATTAATTTTTTTTATTTTTCTTAAAGTGCCCCCTTCTATATAAATTTTTAGGTTGGCCACTAATTCCAGCTCACTAATAAGACCGCTTTCCCAAATATAAAAGTAAACAGCTAGATACAAAGACTCAATTAAAAAGTATCAGTAACATACTGTTACAAAGTTGGTCAAAAAAAAAAAATGTTACAACATACCTCTGAACTTTGTAGATGCCACAGCGATAAGGAGTACCTTCAACACTTGCAATATGGTACTACACATTGTTCATCATAATTAAATAGCGATATTGAGCAACATAGTGATAAACAAAGATACTAAGCAACATAACGATACATAAAGGAACCAAGCAACATAGTGATAAATAATGATACCCAACACAACATATAAAAGGAAGCAAGTTGACAACACATAAATATGCGTACCTATCAGATGAAGAATTATCAACACAACTAAAAACCATGTTCAGAATGTCTGTAAACAGTTGGACATTTTTACCACCATCTAAACTAGGGTCACCCTCTAAATGATCATAAGCAATGAGTTTCTGCATTTATGCAATTTAAACAAGTTGAATTAGTAATTACCATGTAGGAAATGCATGCAAAGGGATACTCAAGAGTGTGGTGGACATAATCAGGGAGCAATTTTAAGAAAAGTTTAAACTCAGGTTTTCCTGGTCCTTAGTATGATTCTCATAGAAGACTACTCTCTAAAAAAATATACATGCTATAATTTGACGTCAAAAGAAAGCAAGCGCTTACATGAAGACAATCCAAAGCAGATTCTAGGATTTTCAAATTCTTAGTCTCAAATGCAAGTCGAAGAGGATTCAAAACAAGCTCCACCTTAGCACCTTCCAAGGTGCGACCAGCGTTAGCTAAGGCAGATGCAATCGTTCCACCTACACCAACTGTCCTCGCAGCATGTTCCGACTCCTCAGCAACATATGGAATTGTGGGTAGCTGATCAGATCCTATTTTAGTCTTTGCAGCTTCACCTTCAGCTTCAAGTGAACTACAAGCATATAAAAACAAATTAAGGAAAAAGTAGCGTTCAAGGTCTTAAACTAATCTTACACAACTACTTTAAAAGCATTTTTCAGAAATTGCTAATTAAAATCTGACAGCCAATACTGCATAACTAGCATGCTTTAGTAGGAAAAGTAACTGTCACAGTCTTGAACAAATCTATAAAACTGCTTTAGTAGCATTTTTTAAAAATGCCCAAATAAAATCTGATACCAACAAAGCATAACCAGCATGCTTCCACTAGGCAAAACTGAAGTGTAATCTCACTAGTGTAATATGGTATTACATGTTACAAATGAACAATAGAAAAAGTGACTTAACATTGTTAGCCTTCTGCTCACCTTCTCCATATAAGATTAGGAACTCTCTTGATGTATAGGAAATATCACCAAAACCAAGGAAAAGAATTAAACAAAAATATTAAATGAGAAACAGGGAGAGCTGGTCAATGTTTTTAGCCATAAAAAAAAATATTGCCTTTAAAAGGAAATTCGAGTCACCAAAAGAGATAAAAAAGGAAGCAATGCCACAATTGTTTTCCTCGCAACCATATCTAAACCACTTATAAAACATTTAAGGTAAAACCTATCTCAAGACACCTCTTCAAGTAACTTTCTTTCCTATCAAAATAACAATATAAATTATTAAGGGAAAGAAAAGATGAACTAATAGATTTATTGTTCCAAAATTTTTCTAAGCATATATCAAAAGATATTAGCAATTCCTTATCTACTTAATGAAAACATAAAAGGTCTGAGTAGATGCTTATAAACGTCTGAAATTATCTTTCGTACTGTTATATGAAGAAACATAATAGTAAAATAAAGAAAATAAATGAATAGCTTAGAAACTAAATACAACCAACAAATTTACCAACAATACATCAATACAACATTGAATAGATGGAAATGAAAAGACAAAAACAACCATCATGTACACATTTTACAAGCATGGGTAAGAGAACCAATCAACTATATCCTTTATTATCATATACATATATTCTCCTCAATATTGTTGGTATAGGCTTTATTGGATGGCAAATAAATGCTTCATTTCACAGAATTTTCCCACATTTTATCTCGAATATGTATAATGTTTATGTTTGTATTAATTAAGTCAGAAGAAAGCAAATTTACTATATTTTCCAACCCATGAAACTGAAGTTAGTCAAGAGAATGAGCATCTTAAGCAAAATTCAAGATCCAAGGCAGCACATCCCACAACAAAGAACCAAGCATCTATCGTTCCAAAAGACAGTAATTCTTTAACTAAGCAAGCACAGAGTTATTCAGACAACAACAAACCCTACATCAACCACTCGATTTGAACCCAAACCACTCAAACTACAAAACAGAGACTAACCTACTAACACGGTCAGTTAAACCAGTTTATACTCACATTGAAACCACCTAAAATTCAACCCCAATAAACTGGCTCAAATTACATGATTCCACATACTCGCTAAAACTCAAATTCTAATTACAAATAATAATATCACAAAAACATGAGTTGCATTATAGGGCAAATCTTCCTCAACTACAATAAACACAATGCACTCATAATTCGACAACAAAAAACAACAATTCAATGAACTGAACACAATAGCTCGACAATCACAACTTAAATAAAATTAAATAGAGAAATTCACATGACTAAAAATAAAAGCAAAGAGAAACGAAACAGAAGATCTTGACCTAAGCAAGTTTGAATAGCCTTTCGAAGATCGGGATACTTTTTGCTAGAACACTCTTTGAGCATCAACTCAAATGCTCGATTCATGAATCCACCAACCGATATTTCTTCTCTTCGATTATACAATACAATCCTCTCACCTAGAAAAACAAATTTGAAATGAATAAATAAACGACAATGTCGAGATCACTTGAGATCTATGTAGAAGGATGGAGAATTTTGACTTTACCTTGTTTATGCTGATGTTTGATAAAAGAAATATGAGAGTGATTGTTTGGGAGAGAGGGAGATTTGGACAGGAGAGTAAACTAGATCTGTTTTTTTTTTTTTTTTTTTTTTTGTCGTTTTGTGCATGTGCTACTATGTGATATGGATAGAGCCCAGACCGTGCCCAGACTTCATTGTGACGATGGTGGGTATAAGTGTGACGATGAGGGACGACGATCAAGAGTTTAGACGGTGGGTTGAGATTCCTAGAGCAAGAATAAGAGAAAAAAGTTGGGAATAGAGAGAATGACCGTCACACAGCTATAAAGGTGTGGGTCAGTTGTGATTTGGTTGAGTAATAAGCGTATTCTTGTATAAAAAAAAAATCACCATGCAGTGATTTAAAAAAAAAAAAGGACCATGTCTCAAATGGGTCATTACAAAAAGGTCAGATTTCAACAAAACCCTTTATGTAATCTTCTTAACTTTCAAATAATGAATCAATATCTACCAATGAATAACTAATACACCTTTTTATCATTTTCTATATACTCTTTGGAAACAAACAAATCATTTAAGATCATATCCTATGGTATTAACACCATATCAAATTCACACATAAATCTCATTCAATTACCTTAAAGTTCAAGTCTACTATTTCATAACTCAGTTTCAAACATAATAAATATGAATTTCCTAAAACAAAAGATTAACACCATACTATCATTACGCAACTCTAATATTCAACAAAAATACTTTTATTCATACTATTAGTAACACCACAAAACAATTATATCACGAATGTATCTCATATTCATTTCAAAATCATTTTAACTTAACCTATTAACACTAAACTATAGATGCTAACCTAAATCTTCGACATGTTTTGTGCGAGATCGACCACAATGATGCATGATAAAACTGTAACTTTTATCTTTAACTAAATAAAAATTGAATGTCTATGACAAGAAAAATTCCTGTGCATCTAAAACCATTGCTTTGATACCAAGATGAAGGGACCCATCCCGACTCCTCTCTCGCGTCTATGAGAATCCCCGTGAAAATCGTGGTTTTTCTGATTGAAATCTAAATTTTCTAAAAAAGAAAAAAACACTTTTAAAAATAATTCTTATTGACTCATGATTTCCTTATAAAATTCAATCTCAACAAAACAAAAATTTATACGTTTCTCATATCGGACTTATGTATAAAATATCTGCTAAAAGATATTCCATTTGAAAAAATATTCCTTAAACATATTTAAGAAATTTGGTTAATTAAATTAATCTACCCAAATGCAAAAGGTTTATCATCATGTGGCCTTTCTTATGATATACAATGATTAACATGAACCTACGACGGACACCTAGAAAAATGAGTTTATAAAAGAGTGAGTAGATATAATATTTCTAAAAATATTTCTGACGGTAAATTTCTAGTGTGTTTTATAAATTAATTTCAATGATGGATTTTTGTCTAATTAAAACACAATACCGAATATTTACACTAGAAACTCGTGTAAGTATATACGGTTTACAAGTAATATAGTAGTGAGTAAAGTATCACTCACACAAGGATTGTTCAAATCTAGCTAAGTACTAACCCTATCAAGACTTTACCATATCCAAAGTATCAAAAGTGGATTTGAAATTAAGAAAATAAACTAGAAATTAAACTTAAGAAAAAATCAGCAGTTGGAAAATATCTAGGCATACAATTTTACTTAACTAATAATTTGATTTATTCTCCTCTCCTAAAGATAGTTTTTATCTTGTATTTAATCGAATAATCCTAAAGTAGTAACTAACCTCTCTTGATGGTCTAATACTTACTCAAATTAATTAACCTAATTATATCTGTATGTAGATTAACTAACCTGAGTTCATTAAGTTCAAATTATCCTCATACGATTACACAAACATATGAGTATATCTCTATCTCATATGAATTATGTTATTTTATTGAGTGTCCCATCTCATAATACTTCTCTCAATAGTATTAGACTTCTAAGATCTAGTCAATTAACAGATCCAAATTAATCGACTAGTATTAAATATTAATAAAATAGAATACAAAAATAAAAATCAATTAAAAAATTTTTACTGAATCATTAAAAAATTAAAATCATGGTCAAGTTATATTGTAGCCTAAACATGAGAATTTAGTTCATCATCATTAAAATAATTAAAAGAAGTATCAACAATATATTTAAATAATTACAAATAAAGCACAAAATTTTATTAAACAGGTGCCATCCCTTCGTCTCCAATGTCGGATTTGACCCTCCAACTTGACTCCCAATATGTTGCAACCCTTATGTCTCCAATTGTTGATGATCGCTCGAAAACTCCAAAGACTGCTACTGAAATATCGTGGTTTGAGGGCAAAGCCCTCACCTCACGTGAAACTCTCTCTCTTCTCCCCTCTACTGCTCTCTCTCTGTTCTTGAATTGTGTATTGAATGAATGGAAAACACACCTATTTATAGGCATGAATGGTCGGCAAAAAGGCTTGCACAAAGAAGATATTTTCCAAATTGACAATGATGATGAATTTAATGCACAATAGAATTGAAAATTTGCTAAAATCATTCGTCGCAACTTTCTATCGCAACTTCCTTTCATGCGACAACATCCTGCATGTAGTCACAGCTTGTTGTTGTAGCTTGTGATCTTGCGATACCACACTACGACGATCGTATGTTATAGTTGCAGCTTGTGATCCTACAACTCAAACTCGCGACTGCACTGATCTTCAGTCACTAAATTAGTCATAACTTCCTCTAGAGAACTCCGATTGACGAATTGTCTGCAGCTATAATTACTAGACATCCAAGGCTTTATTTTTCATGTAACTCGAACTATAATTGTTGAACTAGTTTAAACAAGTCGACATATCTTCTAGCCTATAAATTTCGACATTTCAACTTTGATTGTCTTCAAACTAGTTTCAAATTGCAAGACTCTTCGCTCTTTTATCTTGAATTTGCTTTGAAACACATCAATTTATGTGTCATAGCCTCCCATAATTCACCTGGTTAAATAATATAAAAGCATTAAATAACTAACATGATTTCCTCGAATATTCATCACAAACGTTAGGTAAATAAGTATAAAATAACAATAAATTTTTGCGTTATCAAATTTTAAATAAAACATAGCATATTTTTTTTTTATAATAATTCACAATAATATCTAAAAATAAAACTAAATTTATAATCTCGCGTCATAGTAAAACTGTAAACATTTGTATGAAAAATCTGAAATGATAATTTCTATAAACTTCTATCTAAAATCTCTTTTGAATAACTACATATGCTTCTTCGGTTTGGACCACCATGCTTCAAGCTTCCATTGGACTTTTATCTATGGACTTATGGCTCTTATACATATGTGTGGATCCTCGTCTCCACCCAACCAAAATAATAATTTTGTTGTAGGAGCAGAACCTATAATAAGGAGGTTAATAGCCCTTTATGGCTACTTTCTTGCAAAATGAGTCATGTCTTTCTCTAGAGTAGAGTGTTCTAAGATTTGGATCTCAGCTGGAGAGCCTAAAAGAACTTCTTGACTAGGAGAAGCAATAGGTAGAGGAACCTTAGACTCTTTTCGCTTCAAAGTGCTTTATACAAAAGTCGAAGGACCAGTTCCATGAATTGCTCCCTTCATCATCTTCCTCTTAGCTTTGAGAATAGAAAGATTTTCTTTAAAAGCAGTGGTGGTTAGGATCAAAGATAAGAGTAAAGAAGGTACTTTGAACAAGTATAGTTTCTTACCTCTCTTTAAATGTTCCTAATTTGAGCGACTACCTCGCTCGTTGCTTGGACAGAGGATGAAATCAAAGGTAAGGAGAGTGAAGACATCTAGGAGATAGTGCACATGACAATCATCCGTACTTGCTAACCAAGCTTTCTCCACTTGCTTCTTGGACTCTAACCAAGCCTTCTCCACTTGCTTCCTGACTCTATAGAAAGATTATCCAACTTGGTTTGTGATAGCAAAATTTCTAATGTGTTTTATAGATTAATTTCAATGGTGAAATTTTTCTAATTAAAACATAATACCGAATATTCATACTAGAAACTCGTGCAAGTATATATGATCTACAAATATATACGGTCTACAAGTAATATAGTGGTAGTGAATTGAATATCATTTTCACGAGAATTGTCCAAATTATTTATGTGTTAAATACTAAACCGGTCAAGACAACTCCTTATCCAAACTATTGAAATTAGATTTGAGTAAAGAAATTATAAACTAAGAAATTAAACTAACAATTCAACTAAAAAAAAATCAGTAGGTGGAAAATATCTGTACATCCAAGTTCATTAACCAATTATTTGATTTATTCTCCTCTTCTGAAGATAGCTTTTATCACATATTTAATTGGATAATCCTAAAGTAGTGACTAGCATCTCTCGATGGTCAAACACATATCTGAATTAATGAACCTAACTACATATCCATGTAGATTAACTAACCTAGGTTCATTAAGTTCAGATTATTTTCACATGATTATACAACCATATAAGTATATCTCTATCCCATATGAACTAAGCTATTTTATTAGGTTCCAGTCTTATAACACGTCTCTCAATAACATCAGATTCCTATGATCTAGTCAATTAACAGATTCAAATTGATTGATTAGCATGAAGCACCAATCAAATAGAATACAAAAATAAAAATCAATTATAAAATATTATTGAATTATTGAATAAATTAAAATCATGGTCAAATTACATTGTAGTTTAGATACAAGAATTTAGTTCATCATCAATTTACAATAAAAAAAAAAAACTAAAGCAAAAAGGAAACAACATATTTAAATAGATAAAAATAAAGCATAAGGAAAATCTCATTGAATAGGTGATCCCCTCGTTTCCAAGATCGGATTCATCCTTTCAACTTGACTCTGAATATGTTGTGACCCTCGTGCCTCCAATTGTTGATTATGGCTTGAAAACTCCAAAGACAATTGCTATAAAATTAAGATTAAGGGCTAAGCCCTCACCCCATGCGAAGCTCCTTTTTCTCATCTCTACTACTCTCTTTCTCTCTTGGAATTGTGTGTTGAATGGTATGGAAAGCACACCTATTTATAGGTGTCAATGGTCAGCTAAAAGGCTTGCATGAAGAAGAAATTTTCAAATTGGTATTCACTACATGACAAAATTGGAAATTTGTTAAAATTAGTTATCCCATCTTGTTGTCGTAGCTTGTGATCTTGCGACAACATCCTCGAGTTGTCACAGTTTGCGAACTTGCGACGGTCATATGTTATGGTCGAATCTTGTGATTCTGTGACTCAAATTTGTAACTACATCAACCTTCAGTCACTTAACTGACCATAATTTCCTCTAGAGAATTCTAATTGACAAATCGTTAGCGGCTATGAAAACTAGACTTCTGGGGCTTCGATTTGATAGGTTATGACTTGCTTAACTCTAATTGTGCACATCGTATGAGTTTAAACAATTTGACTTATCTTTTCACTTGAAAACACTGAAATTTTAACTTTGATTGTCTTAAAACTTCAACTTGTGAGAATCTTTTGCTCTTTTTATCTTGAATTTACTTTGAAACTTATCAATTTACTTGTCATAACCTTCCATGATTTACCTGACTAAAATAATATAGAAACATTTAATAACTAACATGATTTACTCGAATATTCATCACAAACGTTAGACAAATGGGTACAAAATAATGATATATTTTAGCATTATCAGTTTGAGTTTAAATACTTGTAAAATAAAACAACATCAAGGCATTGTCAATAAAGATAATAAATAAAGTGAATATAAAGTATTAAACTCCGAACTGGTCTAACTTGGGAAAGCGAAGATCGACCGAACTCTTTCTTGCCTTGCTCTGATGGACATTTCACCACCCTAGTTTTTGGCTATGAACTAGGTCTTTTTCCATTCTTTGTTTGAAGTAGGGAGACCTATGATAAGAGACTCCCCATCTTGCTTCTCCTATGAAATAGAGGACCATAAGCCATTACCGCTAGACCCCTACGGTCAAAGATTGTAGAAGCATTAAATTCTTCGAAGTTTGGCTCAATTAAGTAGTCCTCGGAGTTTAGAATATTCCATATTGAATACATACCAATCAAAACTTACCACCCATTGACATTGAGTTGATCAAGGGAATTCCAATCCTTTATAACATCTTCACAACATATGATTATAACGGTAGTCGAAATCTAATGTCGAGAAAAGTTGGGTGAATTGCTAACTAGCCTTTATTTGGTCTATTAACTAGCTCACTTGCTAATGGGTAGTAGAGTTCTACTGTTTGAGGGTTGGAATTTTCCTTTTCGATCTCCATGACTTTTACGAAGAAATTTTTCTTGTAATGTGATTGACTGCAAATTAGCTCTGATCAATCCTTATACAATCAAACTCTTCCAAATCTTATGTTTGAATGGAGGGAATTCGTCTTTAGGGCTAGCATTTGATGATCTATATCCTTCGGGGGAAGGAATTTTGGCAACATCAAGAGCGGGTTAAAGTCATTTTGGTGCAATGTTTATCAGTAATGGAAAACAAACACTCACTAGCAAAAAGAAAAGAGACGAGTAATGCAACAAGTAAATAGTGAAAAGTAAAAAAGTGAAGTGATGAAAGTGAAAAGTTGGCTCCTATTTATAGATTTACCAAATCGATCCTAGCCGTTCAAATGAAAATAAAATCAATGGCTAATGTTTGCTTAGAAACAATGCACACCCTTTTGTAACTGCTATATTGCAACAATCAAGGGGTTTAAATTAGGGGTGAGCACAAAAACATGGAACCGATCCGATCCGTGGGTGTTCGGATCGGATCACATGTTCAAAAGTAAGGTGTTCGGATCCTCACTTGTGAAAACATCATGTTTCACGGATCGGATCGGATCGGGGTTTCCAAAACCAATCCGATCCGTGAACCCGTGAACAATGATACATACGTAATTTCATATGCCTCTATATAAAGTCCACTTAAGCTAACCCTAACATCCATCTCTCACTCCATTTCACTCTCATCTCAGTAGCTTGGTGAGTCTATTTGTAGCTTTAACTTGATATTTATATGATTGAGTGTTAGTGTTTTAGTGATTTCTATGCTTGTTTGTTATGTTCTGTTGTTGAGTTACATATTTCATTTGCTGATTTTATATAAATATATATATATATGTTATTATTGTTGTGAATAGATGGGGAAAAGTATAAAGAGTGGTGCTGGTGGGATTTGAACTATGATTTCCATTAATATAAAGATGGACGTATTGAAATTCAGAAGACTTGTTGTTGAAAATGACCTTGAAAACTGAGTGCTCAATTCTCCTATTTATTTTTATTATTATTCTGGGTGGGTAGTTGTCGGTGGTGTTTGATGTTGGTAGCCGGCAAAGGAGATGTTACACGTATTTGATGTTGAGTAATTTGTATGAATGTTTACAAAATTTGGGAGATATGTATTACAATTCACGAAGGTACACCAACAAGATATCTCTGTTTATCTTCTTATCATAAGTTGAAAATGAAAGTAGGTGTTCTGATCCGGTCCGATCCGCGAACTAGGTGTTCGGATCGGATAGGTTCCTTCTCCTTAATGGATTAATTCGGATCCAAAAATGGCGATCTGCGAAGTTATCATGTTCGGATCGGATTCGGTCGGAAGCGATCCGAACATGGTGTTGCCCACCCTTAGTTTAAATAATAAATTAAATTGCAATCATTATGAGAGTTTAATGTGTCACATGTATTAGGAATCAAACTGATGCAACCCGAAGCGAACCAACACAACCCAACTAGATGGTTGTGGGTCAAGTCAATTCAAGGGTAATGTATAGGTGCCATATAAGCCCAATAGCAAAGACACATGTTAGCCGAATAAAAAGAGAACATGTGTGTTAGTAACCATGAAGTATGAGTATCCTTCGTTTGAATGAGGGGATCAATAACCTACGAAGACTTACTGCTTAGTGGAATTGCAACAGGTGTTTAACATGAATTTGATAGGTGACAAGCACAGGTGACAAATGTCAAGTGTGTCTGCATGCACAGGTACAAGTGAAAGGTAAGTTTGTCCTTACATAAAATGTGGTTTAATGTTTTACATATTTGAGGTATTTTTTTTTAGAGAGTTTACCTTGCTTAGTGAGATAAACAAAGTTCAGAGAGATAAAGTTACTGATTTAAACATTGGAAGATCTCTCGATGACAAACACGTGGACACCTTAACAAATGTTTTACCGTTTTATAGTGAGGATCGAAGGTTAGGTAGTGAATTGAGAAGAACAACCTTTGAATGAAGATTGATATACGAACAACTTAAATTTTAAATGGAATTTTAAAAACTTTAAATGGAACTTCAATTTTTATGAACTCTTCAAAGGTTTGAATACAACAAAGCTTTTAAAACTTTTATACTTTAATGGATACCCGTGTGGTTTTCACTTGAATTACGTTACATTGTATAAATAGTCAATTTACATATAATATCATGTCACTTGATACAACACAAGAGTGGAACTGCACTCACTACAATATTTATGCACTTTGATGAGGTTATGAAGTACAAGTGGTGCACACTTTCTTTTTAACTTTCAAATTTATAATTAAAAGAATTGCAAAATTAAGCTCAAACATTTAAATATACAATTAATCAAAACAATTCATGAAAAGATTATCCGTGACAAAAAAGCTAAAAGAAATTTCTAGAATACATAAAAATCAAATGTTTCTCTCTCTTTCTCTTTCTCTCTCTTTTTTTTTTTTATAATAATTATAATTTCTAATATTAGATTAGATATCTACCGAGATCTATTAATAAAGTCTACTCAATGAGTGACCTTCTAACCTATTCATAAAATCAAAAGAAGATTACTCATAAATAAATGGGAAAATTGATATATCAAGTGAGGATTGAACCTTTTCAAAGAAGAAGTAAGTGAAGTGCGTCTTTCCACTGGACCACTCACCATTATCAAAACAAAAGAAATAATAATAAAATAAAATACATGTTTCAAATGTAATTATATGCAATTAAATTTTGGCATAGATAAATAATTTGTACCTAAGAATTTATAAAAATATAAAAATTAAGTTAGTAGTAATTATGTTTTATGAATTTATATGAACTGGGCAGGTTATAAGCCTTAAGTGAGTGTCCGCGTTCCCTAGAAAACGCGCTTTGTTTCTATCGAGCTTCCTGGAATTGTAAAGATTCCAAATCCATTCCACGAAAAGACTTGTTTCCTCTCATAGTAAGTTAGTGGAAAACGCGCTTTGTTTCCATCGACCTTCCTCGACTTATTAAGATTCCAAGTCCATTCCACGCAAAGAATTGCTTCCTCTCATTTTCAACACGACAACAGCACATGTCAATTTTCAAACTGAAAATTAGGTTTAGTTATGATAGCATACCCTGACATTTTTAATACCAAGAGAATACTATACTTATCATCCATTTGTTACCCCAAAATCCCCTTGACCACTTTGACTTACAACAATATTAACAATGATATAAATAAGAAAGTAAAATAATATATATTTTTTGGAGTGATTAGTGTTTGTGTTATTTTGGATCACTTTGCATTGGTTAAAAGGACAAGAGGATGTTGGAATGATTGTTTCTTTTTGTTGATTTTAAGATTTTGAAAGATGAATCATGGAATACACTACCCTATAGGAGTGACCGAGTATTTAACTTGATTTCAAGTCACACTATTGTAATTTAAAATAAAAATGTGGGTTGTTATGAATCTTTGGTTAGTATAAGTTGTCATCTCACCAATTATGGGAGTAGTCATCTGACCTGTGCTATTAATTATCCATTTTAATAGCTCTCGATACTTCTTTAATGCCTAAGGTGTCAACATCAAAAATAAAAAGACGAACTATGGAATTTCATTGATGAGATGGTCTTTTTAGATAAATTAATCTAACATATTAAATTTCATTAGACAATACCGTCATAAATTGACATTTTGTTTTTGGAAATTTTTTCGTTCATTTTTTTTTAATATTCTTAATTTTAATTTTTATTAGTTGATTACAATGTTTATTTTGAGAATCACATGTAAGGGCAGTTTGGACAATTGATAATAAATTGAAGTCAGATGTTAGTCAAGGCAATCAGGGTACTGTGGTATAATAAACCACCACAAAAGTATGGTATTGGGAATATTACAACCTTATTTCAAATATATATAATATATGTATATATTTATATTATTACAACCTTCACGGCTAAGAAAAGTCATTATGGTAATTTTCTGGAACGATGGGCTCTTTAAAAGACACGCAACGCGCGGCGCACTCTTCGCTTTTTTCGTCTTTCAATTTCTCGTCTCTCGAAAACTGCTTTGCTAAGTGAGTCACTCCCGAGTCAAATCCAATGGAGAGAGGAGGCGGCTACAGAGGAAAAGCAGCTCCTGGTGGTGGGTATTATAGAGGTGGAAGAACTGGTGGGGGTGGTCGCGGTCGTCGCCGCGGTCGACATCGTTACGTTGATGAGACCACCACCCACAACCAACAGGATCCATGGAGGAGGGTTGATAGGTCCCACGAAACCACCACCCACCACCAAGACGATCAATGGAGGAGGGTTGGTGCGCCCCACAATCCCCCAACAACTCAAACTGTTCCTTCTTCTTCTTCTCCTCCGCCACCCGAGGACCACACCGTTTCTGGTTTGTTTAATTAATTAATTTTTTTTAGAAGAAATTTTATTGTTTTAATTATATCCTGGAGTGTGATTTCTTATGTGAGAAAACATGTTTATGTCTTATAGTCCATATATGTGCATGATTGACGTGATAATTAACAAGTTTTCAATCTCTTGTAAAGTAGTAGAATTGAGATTTGAAAGGCCAGCCTCCTTAGATATATTGTTGTTCATAGGTCACACAGTGAATTTGTCTTTATGAATGTCTTTTAACACTTTATTATAAAGCAGAAGTCAACTATTAGATATTTCCTGATCATCCAAATTAGTGATTGTTGTGTTCAATGTTGGGATATTAGTTCTTTTGCATTTCGGGTCTACAAGTTTTAGTCTTTAAGGTTATTGAGAATGTGAAGCGTTCCAAACTTATATTTACTATCCGATATTTTTGTCAGATTGTGTTAAGTTTTCGTTTTTTTCCTTTTGGTGGGGGAGAGGGGATTAAATTTTGAGAAATACTACCCACATCTTCTGTTTTAGGACATAAATGGGACTTGAACCCTTAACCTTTTAAAATTAGGGAAGTTCTCAACTACTTCTACAAAGGGGTGGTGTGCAAAGAGTTAATATTTAGATTTTTTGTTTTTTGCTCTTGCTCAAGTTGTTTACATGACAAGACATTTTTCTTTCTAGAAGATAAAAATCGCACCAAGAGCATCTAAAAATTTTTCGTTCTAGTTATGAGCAGCCACATTGTAAACTTTTTTTATGTTTTATTTACTATTTTCACTTTCTATAATGCCATTGTAGCAGTACCAGATTTTTCGTTGCTGAAGATTTCTGAACGAGAGCAGCCATGTTCTCCTACAATAAAAAAGCTTCACCCAATTGAACGCCCGGATAAAGGTGGCAATCTTTCCATCCGAACTGCCAGGCTGCGTATCAATCATTTTCCGGTCAAATTCAATCCTAACAGTATCATAAGGCACTATGACGTCGATGTCAAACCCGTGGTGCCCTCCAAACATGGTCGCCCTTCTAAATTATCCAAGTCTCTTCTGGCTATGATTCGGAATAAGTTGTTTGAGGATGATCCTGCTCGATTTCCTTTGCTGATGACTGCTTATGATGGTGAAAAGAATATTTTTAGTGCAGTGGAATTGCCAACCGGAAATTTCAATGTAAAACTTGAAGAGGAAGATGGGAAGGTTCGATCATTCATATTTACTATAAAGCTTGTAAACGAGCTGAGGCTTGGCAAATTGAAAGATTACTTGACAGGAAATCTCTCAACCATTCCCCGCGATATATTGCAAGGGATGGATGTGGTGATGAAGGAGAATCCAACTCGGCGTATGATTCCAATTGGCCGAAGTTTTCACCCTTTTCACCCCTATGAGGGAGATGACCTTGGATTTGGACTGACTGCATCTAGAGGGTTTCAACAAGGCCTGAAAGCCACTTCCCAGGGTCTGGCATTGTGTTTGGACTACTCAGTTTTAGCATTTCATAAGCGGTTGTCGGTTTTAGATTTCTTGCGTGAGCATATTCGTTATTTTGGACAACGTAATTTCAGAGACTGGGGGAAAGTTGAGAGTGCATTGAAGGGATTAAAAGTTACTGTAACACATCGTAGAACTAAACAAAAGTTCATCATTGGTGGGTTGACTAGGCAGATCACGCGACAGCTTTCCTTTTCAATTGAAGACCCAGACGGGAAGGCTCCACCAAGGCAAGCTAGAATTATTGATTATTTCTGGGAAAAGTACGGTAAAGATATTATGTGGAAAGATTTTCCTTGCTTGGATTTGGGAAGAAATGGTCGGAAAAATTATGTACCAATGGAATTCTGTGTGTTGGTTGAAGGACAGACATATCAAAAGGATAAATTGCTCAAACCTGCTGGTCTATTGTTGAAGGAAATTTCGTTGGCTCCACCAGTGGATAGGCAGACCGTGATATCTCAAATGGTACAGTCAGGAGATGGACCTTGCGGGTATGTAAAATTCAGTTGTTCTCTGTTCAACTTTGCATCCCTTTTATTTGAAGTCTTAATCTGCCCTTATCTGTTATGCATATTCAACTGCCTTTATGTGCCCAAAATTAATTCCATATAACAGTCACTATTCAATTTATTCTTCTTTAACAAATTTGGCTCTCGTATCTCCAAATTTTGTTTATTCAACAAATTAAGAATCTATCAGTTACAGATTCAACATCTGTGAGTCAAAATTTTTTCTTAAAGCTGTCAGTTAACTACTTCATTTGATATTCGCTAAAGTGTGTCTGTGTTGATTTTAAAGTCATCCTGGAACTGGATTTTGGCTACCTTGCTTTTATTTATTGGAATTACTTTTAATTAGAGGTGAACTTTTATTCAAGCAAAACATATCTTTCTTTCCCTTTTCTTGCAGTTTCTCTGATATTGTGTTTCTTCTCTGAGTTATATCTTTTCCTTTGTTTTTGTCTAGTTTAGATTTCTTTGAAAAACACTTATGTTCTGGTTCTCTTTTTTCTGTATTCTTTGTTTATGATCTGTGGAATTCTTTGGTAGTTTTAGCATTTCTGATTAAATTTATTAAATGATTTGTTGAATATGAAATTGTAAAGCAGTAAACATTGCATCAGAGACAATAATGAGAATGTGCAGGAGCGTGCACGTGGCAGTAACCCAATATGAACTCACTGTGTGTGTTTATGATGAATGATAATTTTTTTTTTTTCAAAAAAAAAGAAAAAAAAAAACCTTGAGATTTGTACAGTTGCAAGATATTATGAGAATAAATGAGAACTTGGGATTAAATTTAGTTTTCCTTGAAATTTTTTCCCTTCTCATTTAAGATTATTTATATGCTTTGTTTTGGTAGAGTTATTTATATGCATTACTTTAGTGATTTAATCAGTTTAACCACTTCAATAATTGAGACATGATATCACAAACGTGTGAACTAAATTGGAGTTTGATTTTAAACTGCATTCTGTTTCTTTTTTTAAATATATATATATATATATATTTCTTACCTTCAAGGCCCCCCCTCCCACAAGGATTTTCTTAGTCGGTTATTGATATTATGAACCGCTTTTGGGTGGTTTAACAGGGTTTAAGTTAGTTGAGGTGGACTAGTACTTGTGCATTTCTGAAACTGTTGCTTGAAATTATGGAAAAGACTCCCTCACTATGTTGGCAACAGTTCACATATGTTTGAGGAGAAACATTTGTCAGGAAAAATGCTACAGCAAACAAGTGATGTGGCACTTAACTTGCCTGCTGGTTCATTGTATTCATGTTTACATGGATCTCAATATGGAATTGATTAGTGCAGATGGCTCACACATTTTAGTGCATGATTTTTCTTTGTTATTTGACAGTAGAAATCATCAACTTTCACTTCATGCTTGGATTTTCTACAATATCTGCATTATTTCATGGTCATTGATCTTGTTATTACTTAGTGCATGAATTTGTTTAATATATCATATATCTCAACTGGTCTTCAAAGCAAAAAATAATCTTTGATATAGAATTGTTTGTGCTAACTGATTGGACAAATTACTGACTGTATCAGTAATCTTCTTCCTAAACTAGTCTGCTTATTCATTTTCGTAATTTTATTGGCAGTGGAGGGATCACTCAGAATTTTGGGCTTGAAGTTAACACAAACATGACACCTGTGATAGGGCGCATCCTTGGGCCACCTGAGTTGAAGCTAGGTGGACCTGCTGGCAAGGTTACTAAGATAACAGTTGATGGGGAGAAATGTCATTGGAACCTTCTTAATAGAGCTGTTGTAGAGGGCAAAAGAATAGAGAGGTGGGCTGTGCTTGATTTCAGCTCTTATTCTGAACCACCTGATCGGTTGAATTGTGAACACTTCATTCCGAAATTTATCGCTCGGTGCAAGAGTCTAGGGATGCACATGGGTAATCCTGTCTGGTATCAACCTGCTTCAATGGAGCAACTGGAGAATGTTGATGGGCTCTGTCAACTCCTTGCAAGCGTTACTGCTACGGCTTGTCAAAAGGGCAGAGGTCAGTTACAGATTCTTCTTTGTGTGATGGATAAGAAGCACTCGGGTTACAAGTATCTCAAATGGATCTCAGAGACCAGAGTTGGTGTAGTGACACAATGCTGTTTGTCTAGTCATGCAAACAGTGCAAAGGATCAGTATCTTGCTAATCTTTCAATCAAGATCAATGCAAAGCTTGGGGGCAGCAATGTAGAGCTCTTTGATCGGCTCCCCTACTTTGAAGGTGAAGGCCATGTTATGTTTGTGGGGGCTGATGTGAATCATCCAGCCTCTCGGGATAAAACCAGTCCCTCAATAGCAGCTGTTGTTGCCACAGTAAATTGGCCAGCTGCAAATCGATATGTAGCAAGGGTTCGTCCACAGAGCCATAGGACAGAGAAGATTCTGAATTTTGGGGACATGTGCATGGAACTTATTGATTCATATGCTCGGTTAAACAAAGTCAAGCCAGCGAAAATTGTGATATTCCGTGACGGTGTAAGTGAGGGCCAGTTTGATATGGTTCTTAATGAAGAATTAGTACCTCTCAAGAGGGCATTCCAACAGAGAGATTATTCCCCAACCATTACACTTATTGTAGCTCAGAAGCGACACCAGACTCGTTTGTTTCCACAGAGTAGGAGGGATGGGGGTGCCACTGGCAATGTGCCTCCAGGAACTGTTGTGGACACAACAATTGTGCACCCATTTGAGTTTGATTTTTATCTTTGTAGCCACTATGGAAGCCTTGGAACCAGCAAGCCTACTCATTACCATGTCTTATGGGATGAGCACAGGTTCACTTCTGATCAGTTGCAGAAGCTAATATATAACATGTGCTTCACTTTTGCTCGGTGCACTAAACCCGTGTCGCTGGTTCCACCAGTGTACTATGCTGACCTTGTTGCTTATCGAGGGCGACTGTATCATGAGGCAGTTATGGAGGGGCTGTCTCCACCTTCAGTATCATCAGCATCTTCATCAACAACTTCATCATCTTTATCATCAGTGGCATTAATTGATGAGAGGTCCTACAGGTTGCATGCTGACCTGGAAAACATTATGTTTTTTGTTTGAAAGGCTAAATATGGCTCTATAGCATCCTTTCTGAAGAAATGCCATAACGCAGGTTTACTTCACTCCTTTCCTGAACAATCTAGTAAAGGAGTTTGTGCGTGAATCTAATGGTTTTCAGATTCTTTAGTGCTTTCATTTTCTCAGTTTTCAGGTCAGGAATATGCAGGATAAATTCCTCACTGTTTATGTTTATGATCCCTTCCTCTGTAACATCATATGTTATGGGGGAAGGGATGTTTTCTTTATGGGTTTATTGTGGTTGTGTAAGTAGTACTAAAATCTATGTTCCATAAACTAATCATCTTGATAGCTCCGAGTGGAGTGGCCGCCCCCACCTCACCTTTGCCTTCATTGCAAAGGTCGCAAAGTCGTGGGTCCAAGCAGACTTCGTTGGTATCCTCCCACTTTGTTTGGATAACTTTCCATCACTGTATGGATAGGCCTTTTCCATTTTATGAGAGTAAATTTTCAAGTCACGCTTGGAGTGTTATCTCAATCAGGTTTAATAGATGTAATGTTAAAAAAAAAAAAAGAGAAAAATCATTTGAATATATGATAGCATATGTCAATGTCTATCAAATTAGTAACTTTTATAAGATGAATGACAAATAAAGTAATTGACTTTGCTTAAGTAATAAAATCTTTTGGTTGTAATTCGAGTAAAATTAATAATCTTGCTACAGGCAGAAGGTAATATATTTCTTAAAGAACCTATAAAAAACCTTATAATTGTGTTATAATTGTGTCATAACGAACTTATAAATTAATAAGTTTTTTAAGGTTTATAGAAAGAGATTTTTATAGGTTCAACGAATCTATAATCTATGTTCCATGATTTTTATAAAAAGACGTTTTTTAAACTTATAATTGTGTTATAATTTCTGTTAAACAAATTAATTTATAGGTTCGTTGAACCTTAAAGAACTTATTAAACAAATTTAATTCGATTCATTTAATAAAAAGATTAAATGGGTTGATACAATTATGACACAGCTTCATTTAAATCAAACTCATACCCATTTATTTTTTATGAATTCGTATCTATCCATCGTATCGTGACTCAAATTACCACTTCTAACCTTAATATTCAGTCTCATCTTTAAGTTTATGTAATGCATGCACCACATTTATTTTAGTCGAATTGAATCTTATCCTTAAGTTATTTCAATATATATGGGTAAAAATTATTTTCACCCTAAGTTTTGGGAAATAATTATATTTTTAACTATGCTTTACAGAAGCATTAAATCATCCTTAACGTTTTTAAAAAAAGGTCAAATTAATTTTTCTCGTTAGTCAACTAGCTATATTACCTAATGAAAAATGTAAAAAGATTCATTTATCCTTGGGTTCAGTTAAAATGGTCAGAAAGACCGCTATAACCATATCTATAGTTAAATATTATAATAACATTTACTTATGAAAATACTATTGTTGGTTTTGTATGGTTCAACTTAGAACAACAATTCAAAAAGGGAGAAAAAAAGAAAGAAAAGTCAAACAAATTTTGAAGATATGGGAATGAACTATACAGATTGTAATTAGATATAATAAGTTACAATTAGAAATTTTAAAATGTAATTACTCATTTTTATGGTCAAGTGTACGCATATCTCAAATATATACTAGAATGTGCTATATATAAATATATATATCTATATCTATGTATAGCACATTCTACATTACACTTGGCTAGCGAAACACTTGATAATTATAAATAAGTGATTGTATTTTAAAATTATTGATTATATTTTATTATATCTGATTACAACCAAACGAGTCAAATTATATTTACAACAATCGAATGTGTTTAGTTATAATAAGTCATGTTTAGTTGTAATCAAAATTAATAAATATAATCAGTATAACACATTCTTCAATACACTTGGCTAGTGATACACTTGATAACTATAAATAGGTGATTATATATTAAAATTATTGACTATATTTTATTATATTTGATTACAATCAAATGAGTTAAATCATATTTATAATAATCGATCATGTTTAGTTATAATCAAATTTAATAAAATATAATAAGTAATTTTAAGATTATCCAAATATATTATAAACACTAATATATATATATATATATATATATGTATATCTAATAATTTTACTATCAGTACCTCCTAACCCTAAAAATTTAGGACTAATCAATCAAATTCATTAATTATCTTTAAATTAAATAGGAGAGAAAAAATTTTTTATGAGAGAGAATGCAATAAATGAATTTGATTGGTTCAAAAAACTTTTTAAAATTAGGAGGTACTAATAGTAAAAGCACTATATATATGGGTTCCCTTTGGGTATGCATACACTTGACCAAAAAAATAATAATAATAATAATTGTATTATAAAATATGTGATTATAATTTATTATATGTGATTACAACTAAATATGTTTGATTACAATCAATAGATGTGATCATAATCAGTAAATCAGTAAATATGATTACATATATTGATTGTAATTCTACATATTTAATTGTAATTATATATAAAAAAAATTATAGTTACATATTTTAAAATGTAATCATATATTTTTTTGTCAAGTGTATACATATCTACTTATATACTAGAATATGTATATATATGTATATATATAGTTTATAGTTTGCAGACGAATTACTACTTAATTTGTTCATGAATTGGCATGTGAACTATCTAACATTAACAAGGTTGTATGACAAGAAAAGATTAGTAAATTATTCAAAAAAAAGAGGAAAGATTAATAAAAGAAAAAGTTAATTAATAATAAACGATATACTGCATTAAAAAAGAGAACGTACGAAGAACTTAAGGCATTATTACACATATCCACAGGTTCACAACGCAATTTATGAACCTTAATTCCACAAATTCTGAGTCATGCTTCGTTCAGCCTGCATTAAAACAAAATCACCTTAGCAACCATTAATGTTTAATTATTTAAGATTATATATATCCTTATTTATACCTCCTGAAATTTCCTTGTAATCGGGCAAAGGTATGTTTCCAGCTTCAATCCTCTTTACATCTTCCACAAGCTTCGCATAATGTATCATAACTTCCTCCACAGTCTTGCCACCCACAGCTAGAGCGATATTGTGCCATCGATCAGCCGTTTCCTCGTGGTAGATAGCTAAAGCATTCTCGAATGCCTTGTTTTGCTCCCTTGTCCATGTTGACTCCGACGCCATGGCACAAATTTTAGACATTGAGAATAAGGATTACATGCACGAAGTTGAGAGAAGACAATGTCAATAAATAATATTTCACAATACTCACAAAACGATAAAAATTCTTAATGAAATGTATCTCGTAATAATATTTTCCCAAATTTGATTTTATCAATTATAGTAACTAATTGTTATATGTATTTTTCGGACTTATTAATTAGGCTGGTAAAAGTCCAATTTAGGCCCACTTTAGACCCAATAAGAAGGCCCGATAAGGTCAACCCAGTCAAAGTCCATCAGACGAGGCTCAGATATTAACTCCAGGCCCAGTAGAAGGTACAGCTCATCTCAGTATCCTGTCAGCTCGCTGCAACGAGCTCGTTTCACAGCTCACCTCATGCACAGCTCGTCTCCCAGCGAGCTCGAGCTCAAGACCGTCATAGACACGTCAGCTCGTCCAAGAGCGTAATAAGTGTAGTATCTTCCAGAAACAGGCAGTTACCAAGTTTAACTATGATTCTCTCTCCGAATATGGTAATTACCCAGTCAAACCATGATTTCCTTATCAGATATGGAAGTCTACTCAAAATCAAATTCAAATCAATCTTATCTTGAGATAATTACAGTAGTTTCCTGATATTATTCAAATATATTAGGAAGCATATTTAATGTATAATTCTTTTCCTTATTTTTCCTGATTATTTGGGAAGTGTAATTAATTCAGGATTCTTTTCTTGATTTGCTACAACCAGAATTGTAACACCTCTTTCCCTATAAATAGGGATTAAGATCATTGTAACATCATCAGAGAATAATCAATAATACACTGTCACTCTGCAGAATTTAAGAGACAGACAGTCGTGGACGTAGGCCAATTATTGCCGAACCACGTAAAAGCTCCATGTTCCTCTTTTGATTCTCGGTATTTGTCTGTATCTTTTCTTGGTATTTGTGTTTTCTCACATTGATTGCACGTATTGGGTATTGATTACTCGTCGACTGAAATCCAACGTCGACATTTTGGCGCTAGAAGGAGAGCCCA
Organism: Litchi chinensis; assembly: GCA_019925255.1. Classification (NCBI taxonomy): domain Eukaryota; kingdom Viridiplantae; phylum Streptophyta; class Magnoliopsida; order Sapindales; family Sapindaceae; genus Litchi; species Litchi chinensis. The sequence continues at coordinate 1,362,652 of CM034469.1, forward strand.
AACTGCAATCTTTTTCGTCTCAACTCATCGATTTCCGATATGGCAAAGACCAGATCAAACAGGTTTCTTGGAGATGATGACCAAGCGAAAAGTCACATGAACTAGTCCCAACAGAACGTCCAGCCCACGCAGGACGCACCCATGCATGTTGCAGGAACGTCCCATAGACAGGCACTGGGCGCCGCGACAGACATCCCTCCTTTGCCTCCCCGTCAGACCGTTCCAATTGCCCCATTAGCCGAAGGGCAGAATGTGCTGATCCAGAGGCAAGAAGCGCTGGAGGATACGGTCAGACAACTCACAGAGGCCGTTAATATGTTGGTACAAACTCAGGTACAGAACATGCCCAGGGTTGATGTTCAGGTTCCAAGGCGTGTACCCCAGCAGCATGAAGCAATGCAAGTACCTGACAGGCTGGCAAGGGAAGTCCCACGACCTACAGGCTCAGCTCGCTCCTCCAATACGCGCTCCAGGGCTGGAAGACACCCTGTTCGGGAAGAAAGGGAGGTCGTGCGCCCAGATAGCCTGGTGGTAAGGCTGAGCTAGGGTGGAAATCTGCAAGCAGAAGTTGGACACGATAGAGCCAGAGTTGCAGCTCGGCGACTTAATGATGAGCGCAGACAGGGAAGGTCCTATCAGTCTGACGAACTGTTCGAAGAAGACGAAAGGTATGATCCGGAGCACCCTGCCCCTAGTCATGATCACAGGCGGAGGTACGAGCTCCGAGATCCGCAGGTAGAAGAGCTCCTTCAGAGGGTCCAGCAGTTAGAGGCACGACTTGGAGCCCCGGAGCAGCGTGGGTATTATGGGGGAAGGACTCCCTTCACGAGGGAGATTGAGACACAGCCTCTACCCCCGAGGTTCAAGATGCCAAGCATCCAGCAGTATAATGGGGACAGTGACCCCCATGACCATCTCGACGCCTTCAATGTTCAGATGGACCTGCAGACAGAAAGTCTGATGGTGAAATGCCGAGTATTCCCAGCTACATTGGGGGATATTCCGAGGACTTGGTTCAAGAATCTCCCAGCTCGCAGCATAGGAAGTTGGGAGCAATGCCAACAGAAGTTCGTTGGTCAATACAGAGCACTAAGAAGACAGCTCGCTCCATCCTGCCACCTAGCCACCATCTTTCAGCGTCAGGGTGAGTCGTTGAAGGAATACATCACCAGGTTTAGACGCGAGATCGCTAATGTTGAGCATCCGTCAGATGAGAGTATACTGACAGCGATCTCAGCTGGGCTGCACAAGGATGGAAAGTTATACGAAAGCATTTACAAGTCCCCAGTGAAGGATCTGGGGGAATTCTATGAGCGAGCTGCGAAAGAGATCAGGTGGGAAGAGACCTTCGGCCCGAAAAAACAGAATCAGAAGAATGAAGCGGGCAGTTCCAGCCAGCCAAAGAGGAGAAATAATGGCAGGAACGAAGAAGGAAGAAATAATGGCTCGAGTAACCAGATCGCTAAGAGAACAAGAAGAGAGCCAAGGTATGAGCGACCTCAGCGCCAAGGTCGCCATGAAGGATACAGCGTCCTGACGGCATCACCGGACAGGATTTACGCCACAGAGAGAAATAAAGAGGATTTCGGGAGGCCCAATCCTATAAGGGCTCCCGTTCATCAAAGGGATCAAAACAAGTTCTGTGCCTATCATAATGAGGTCGGGCACAGTACTTCAGATTGCTGGGCGTTGAAGAACGCCATTGAGAAATTGATCAAGCGAGGTCGCTTGGGAGACTATGTAGCAAGACCCGTAGACTTGCGACCTCCACAACAACGACCCCACCATCAACAACCAACACATCAACATTAGCCCCAACGAGCTGCCGAGCCAGATCACGAACCTGCGGTAAGAACCATTTTTACCATTTATGGTGGCCCTCATATCGCAGGAGACTCCAACGGATCGCATGAGAGGTATGTCCGAGAGGCGAATCATTCTTTTCAGCTCAATGGGTCAGAAGGACCTACAAAAAGGGCAAAGCCGACTTCGAACGAGATTGTATTTACAGATGAAGATGCAAGAAGAGTGATCTGGCCTCATAACGATGCGTTGGTCGTGCGAGCTAAAATCAGCAATATGGAAGTTAGACGTATCATGATTGATACTGGAAGCTCGGTGAACGTGATGTATCAGAGTTGTTTTGATCAGATGGGGTTGCGAGCAGAACAAATGCCACCGTCCCCAGAGCCTTTATTCGGATTCACTGGAGACGCTGTAATACCAGTGGGGCAAATTAAGTTACCATTAACTCTTGGGGAAGCAGGTCATCAGGCAACGACCTTGACAGACTTCTTAATCATTGATTGCCCATCAACATATAATGTGGTCATCGGGAGACTGCCATGAACGAGTTGGACGTGGTTACTTCGACCAGAACTCTCACAGTCAAGTTCCCAACTCCTAATGGCATTGGATGTATTCGAGGAGAGCAGCACCTAGCTCAATGCTGCTATGAAGATGCTGTCAAAATGGGTGTAAGAAGAAAGAAGGTGAACATGGTCTCAGGGGGCGAGCCACGAGCTATGACTGAAAAAGGAGTCAGTCTCGACCTGGACCCTCGCGAGGTAGATGCAGACCGAGCTACAGGACCAGTTGAGGAATTAGAAGATGTACAAGTCAGCGAGGTTGATCCAGAACGATGCTTGAAACTGGGAAGAGAATTAACTCCAGAGCTAAAAACCCAGCTCGCTGATTTCCTAATGGCGAACTTGGATGTGTTTGCATGGAATCATGAGGACATGGTGGGAATAGATCCAAAAGTGATGTCTCACAGGCTTAACATTGATCCTCACTTCAAGCCAGTCCGCCAAAAGAGAAGGGCAATGACGGGGGAACGTTACTTAGCACTTAAAGAGGAAGTAGACAAGCTGCTGGTTAACAAGTTCATCAGAGAAGCTTACTACCCGACTTGGGTCGCCAACCCTGTGCTAGTGAAGAAAAAGAATGGAAAGTGGAGAACTTGCATCGACTTCACTGACCTGAACAAAGCGTGCCCAAAGGATAGTTTTCCCCTGCCAAGGATAGACCAGCTCGTGGACGCTACCGCTGGCCACGAGCTCCTGAGCTTTATGGACGCATATTCGGGATATAACCAGATCCCAATGAAACCCGAAGACGAAAAGCACACCTCCTTCATGAAGGATCGAGGGTTATATTGCTATAAGGTGATGCCCTTCAGGTTAAAAAACGCTGGAGCGACCTATCAACGCTTGGTGAACATGATGTTCGAGGAGCAGATCGGAAAGACCATGGAGGTATATGTCGATGACATGCTAGTAAAATCCAAGCAGATAGGTGACCATGTTCACGACCTGGGAGAGATGTTTCAGATTCTGAGGAGCTACCAGATGAAATTAAATCCGCTCAAGTGTGCGTTTGGAGTCGCTTCTGGGAAGTTTCTAGGCTTCATGGTCAACAGTAGAGGAATTGAAGCAAACCCTGAGAAGATCAAGGCATTGATCGACATGAGATCGCCAACCAGGGTGAAAGACGTACATAGCCTCAATGGCCAGGTCGCAGCATTGAGCAGGTTCATTTCGAAAGCTACAGACAAGTGTGTCCCTTTCTTTGACATTCTGAAGAAAGCAAAGAGCTTCGAATGGACTGAGTAGTGTGAAGTAGCCTTCCAGCAGTTGAAGGAATATATGGGCCGAGCTCCACTTCTCTCCAAGCCTAAAGAAGATGAAAAGCTGATCTTATATTTGGGAGTGTCAAAGCAAGCTCTGAGTGCTGCACTTGTGAGGATAGAAGAAAAGAGACAGCTTCCGGTATATTATGTAAGCAAACGGTTACAAGATGCTGAAACCAGGTACTCGTAGATGGAGAAATTAGCTTACTGCCTGGTGATTGCATCACGGAAGCTGCGACCTTATTTCCAAGCTCATACAATTGAAGTCCTTACCCAATACCCGCTGAAACAAGTCTTGTAGAAAGCTGACACCTCAGGTCGTTTGTTAAAATGGGCAGTGGAGCTCGCGCAGTTCGATATTCAGTTCAAGCCAAGGACGACTATCAAAGCTCAAGCTCTGGCAGACTTCATTGCGGAGTTTACATGACCTGTGGATGATGAAACTGAGTCTTCTGAAGGTTCGGCTTGGGAGCTATATGTTGATGGATCATCAAGCGAGCAGAGAGCTGGAGCTGGAATTTTACTGATCAGTCCTGAGGGCCATAAGATCCTTTGTGCTCTAAGGTTTGGCTTTCAGGCGACAAATAATGAGGCTGAGTATGAGGCTCTACTCGCGGGACTGCGTTTGGCTAAAGAGATGCGAGCTGAGCGTTTGAAAAGTCTTCAGTGATTCACAGCTCGTTGTCGGCCACGTATTGGGGGAATATCAAGCCAGGGGACCAAAAATGGCCCTTTACCTCCAGAAAGTTCACGAGCTGCTAAGTGCATTTCAGAAGTACGAGATGAAACAGATCCCGCGAGCTCAGAACTCGCATGCTGATGCACTAGCTCGCCTCGCGACTACGCGAGACTCAGATTTCCTTGGGGCGATCCCAGTTGAGTTTCTACCAGCTCCAAGTACAGAGGAAAAGAATGTGACAATGGCCATAATTGTGCAGCCTGATTCCTGGATGAGCTCGATACTCAACTATTTACAGGATGGAAAGCTGCCTAGTGACAAGCTGGAAGCTCGGCGTCTGCGAGCTAGAGCAGCCAGGTATTGCATCTATGATGATGCACTATACAAGAAGGGGTTCTCAGCTCCGTTGCTAAGATGCATTGATGGCCCCGAATGTGAAACAGTACTGAGACAGATACATGAAGGCCACTGCGGAAACCATGCTGGGGGGCTGTCTCTAGCTCAGAAGGCACTTCGTCAAGGCTTCTACTGGCCCACCATGAGGCAGGACGCCATTAACTTAGTGAAGAAATGCGACAAGTGTCAGAGGTTTGCTCATGTTCCACGAGCTCCACCAGCTTACCTCCAACAGATGGTGAGCCCGTGGCCCTTTGCGATTTGGGGGATGGACCTGATCGGACCCTTACCAATGGCTCGTGGAAGATGCAAACATGCAGTAGTCGCAGTGGATTACTTCACCAAGTGGGCGGAAGCAAAAGAGTTAGCTGAAATCTCCACAACAAAAATTGAGAAATTTGTGTGGAGCAGCATCATTTGTAGATTTGGAATTCCACAGCAGATCGTGATAGATAATGGAACCCAGTTCGCTAGCGACCAGTTTCTTAGGTTCTGCAGCGACCTCAAGATTGTTAAAAGCTTCTCAGTAGTAGACTATCCACAAGCCAATGGCCAAGTTGAAGCCATTAACAAAATCATCAAGCAAACCTTAAAGATGAAACTGGAAGCGAAGAAGGGAGCATGGGTAGATGAGTTTCAGAAAGTATTGTGGTCTTACAGAACCACAACTCGCAGCTCCACTGGCGAGACCCCATTCTCAATGGTATATGGATCCGAGGCTATGATCCCAGCTGAGTTTGAAGTTACCTCGCAAAGAAGAGCAACCTTCAATCCAAACAACAACGATCAGCTACTTGCCACAAACCTGGACCTGCTTGAAGAGCACAAGGAAACGGCCAAGCTAAGGGTAGCTGTCTATCAGCAAAGAATAGCGAGGTACTACAACAAGTATGCTCGGATTCGCAGATTCAATGTGGGAGACTTAGTATTGCGTCTCATTCTGCCTGGAGCCTGCAAGCCAAGTGATGGATTCTTAGGCCCGAACTGGGAAGGACCATATGTTGTCACAGCAAGCTTGGGGAATAAGGCTTATCATTTAGCTAACAATGAAAATGGAGCTGAGGTCCTTCGAGCATGGAATGCCGAACATCTCCGCCCTTATTATCAGTAAACTCTTTGTAATATGTAATTCAAAACTATTCTAGTTAATGAAAGCTCCATTTCCCCAACTTGCGACTCAATTCATTTCACTATGGCAAACGGGCTGCGAGCTAAATAGCTCGCCAAAAGAGCCTAAAAAGCAGGCGAGGTGACGACCCCTGCATAGCTCGCTATAAAAATAAAGAGCCAAAAAAGCAAGTGACTAAGTGTCATTGCATAGCTCCCCAAAAGAGCCTAAAAAGCAGGCGAGGTGACGACCCCTGCATAGCTCGCTATAAAAATAAAGAGCCAAAAAAGCAAGTGACTAAGTGTCCTTGCATAGCTCGCCAATTGAGCCTAAAAAGCAGGCGAGGTGATGACCCCTGCATAGCTGGCTATAAAAATACAAGAGCCAAAAAAGCAAGTGACTAAGTGTCCTTGCATAGCTCGCCAAAAGAGCCTAAAAAGCAAGTGACTAAGTGTCCTTGCATAGCTTGCCAAAAGAGCCTAAAAAGCAAGTGACTAAGTATCTTTGCATAGCTCGTCAAAAGAGCCTAAAAAACAGGCGAGGTGACGACCCCTGCATAGGTCGCTATAAAAATACAAGAGCCAAAAAAGCAAGTGACTAAGTGTCCTTGCATAGCTCGCCAAAAGAGCCTAAAAAGCAAGTGACTAAGTGTCCTTGCATAGCTCGTCAAAAGAGCCTAAAAAGCAGGCGAGGTGACGACCCCTGCATAGCTCGCTATAAAAATACAAGAGCTAAAAAAGCAAGTGACTAAGTGTCCTTGCATAGCTCGCCAAAAGAGCCTAAAAAGCAAGTGACTAAGTGTCCTTGCATAGCTCGTCAAAAGAGCCTAAAAAGCAGGCGAGGTGACGACCCCTGCATAGCTCGCTATAAAAATAAAAGAGCCTAAAAAAGCAAGTGACTAAGTGTCCTTGCATAGCTCGTCAAAAGAGCCTAAAAAGCAGGCGAGGTGACGACCCCTGCATAGCTCGCTATAAAAATACAAGAGCCAAAAAGCAAGTGACTAAGTGTCCTTGCATAGCTCGCCAATTGAGCCTAAAAAGCAGGCGAGGTGACGACCCCTGCATAGCTCGCTATAAAAATAAAGAGCCAAAAAAGCAAGTGACTAAGTGTCCTTGCATAGCTCGCTAATTAAGCCTAAAAAGCAGATGACTAAGTGCCTCTGCATAGCTCGTCAAAATTTTAACAGTCCAATTACTTGTACTTACAAAATTTTATTAATTGTTGGATTAAGTAATTGCTTTGATTATTATCAGATTTAAAGCTCATTGATGATCAGCTCGCAAGGAATATGGTAACTCTAAAGATAAAAGCATGAAATAAGTTATACACATAGCTTAAATGCATTCAAACACAGAAAGAGTAATGAAAGAAATTTCATTAAATATGAGAGTTGTTTACAAATAAAAAACTGAAAAAATACAAGTAAAAGGAAAAGAAAGCAAGTTGTCAATCTCGAACTGAAGGACCTGGGTCTGTTGAAGGTTCTTCATGTGAAGGGGCACGGTGCGCCAGGGGGATCAAGGTCGATAACTGGCTCAGCTTGGGAGGTCGAGCCAAGAGCTTGCTCTGAAGGGATTGGATCAGCTGAGGATGAGGGAGCTCGTGATTTGAAATCCTCAATGGTTTCAAGTCCTATATCCCCGAAGATAGAAAAATCAATTTCCGGGTGAGACATCCACAACGTGAAGAGAAAGTCACGACCTGTTCTTGCCTCGGCCTCGTCCCTTGCATCTTCGACTTGCACTTCCAATTCTCGAGCAGCCTGCTCTCTGAAGACTGTTAGCTCCTCGAAGGCATTGTCTACAAGCTGGTTAACGTCCTCAGTGTTTTTCTGAACGACTTCTACTCGTTTCTTTTCAGCCTCAGCTTGCTGAATGGCCTCCGCCACCTGTCGCCTAAGCACCTCAGCTCGATGCTTAGCCTCCTCGGCACGATTAGCTGCGGTTGCAGCCTCCTCAGCTCGTTTGGTTGCAACCTCCTCAGCACTTTTAGTTGCAGCTCCCATTTCGTCAGCTCGCTTTTTAGCTTCTCCAGCCTGTTTTTCAGCAGCTTCAGCTCGCGCCAAGGCAGCCTCAACTTGACGATGAAGCACTTCGATTTTTTCCTCTACAGTTGAAGCCTTCTGCTCTGCCAGCTCGGCCCGCTGCTCAGACCGTTTTAGATCTTCCCTTATTTTGAGTAGCTCATCCCTTAGCATGTTGCGCTCATTCTCCATTTTACGAAGAGCTTCCTCGGCTGCCTGCCTTGCAGCGTTTGCTTCAGCGATCTGAGCTTCCTGACCTTGTATTCTGCCCGTGGTCAAGCGAGCTATATCATCAGTGGCCTCATCAATGGAGATGGATTGCATCTTTATCTCCATCGCTCTTCCATTGTCGGCGATAGATGATGTTTATTGCTCTTCCAACCTCTATCTCCAGTGAAGGTTCGATGATGTTCATTTATGTAAGTTTGACAAGAGACGATGATGAATATTAGGAGAGACGAAAGAGCTTCGAGAGATGGCAATGAATGATTTGGAAATCAGAGGTTTGCGTCGAGGTTCAAGGGACATCATTTGACGATTTGGAAATCAAATCGTCCAACAATCTAGAATAATGATCTAGAGTTTGAGATTGGTTGACAATCTGGTCGAACGATATGGATTTGGAACCAGATTGATCAATGATCGGGTTTCAACTAGATTGATTGTTGAATTTGAAAACTAGATTGGTAAGTGATCTCATTGTTTTTTTTTTTTTTTTTAACTTTTAATTTTTAGTTTTTTTTTTTTTTTGTAATTTTTGTTTAATAATTTAATAAATTATCAAACTAATTTTGATCTCCCACCATCCATTGCAAGGATGAATGATAAAGATCTTCATCTAGTTAATGTTTTTATTTTTTATTTTTTAATTTTCTATGTTTTAACTTTTTGAATTTTATTTAATAATTTAATATATTATTAAATTGATTTTGATCTCTGACAATCAATTTTAGAGATGGACGGTGGAGATCTTTTATTAATTTTATTTTTTAATTTTGATTTTTCACTTTTTATTTAAAAAAAGGAAAATAAATTGAAAAATATGGAAAAAAATATAAATAAAAAAATGGAGATATATTCTACAAACATTTCAATAATTGATTTAGTATAAGAAGCAATTGCATAACACCCTTGACATATGCTTTTAAAAACGTAGAAACATATTATCATTTGAGTTAAATACACAAAACCCTCCTGAGGTTAAGTCAAATACAGATATATTAACATTTTGTTTTTTGTACACAATACCCCTTCATTCTCCTTTGACTGTTAATCATTAACTATTAACTTTACTTGTCTTTGACTGTTAATGAGAGGGTATTATGTACAAAAAAATAAAATGTTAATATATCTGTATTTGACTTAACCTCAGAGGGTTTTGTGTATTTAACTCTTATTATTTAATTACATGCATCAAGCCCCTAATTCCTTGGTCAAACTCTGTCCAACTTAAAAGTTGATAATGAATTTTCATTGATTGACTAAAATGCCCTTAATAGTTCAATAAGAAGAATCTCTATCATCCATCTATGGATGGTAAAGATCAAACTAATTAAAAAAAAAAAATTGTAAAAGAAATTTTAAAAAGTTTAAAAATAAAAGATATTGATAATTATTTCACAAAACATTGTGAGATTTCCATCATCTATCATGTTGATGGATGATGAAGATCAATTTAAGAAAAAAAATTAAAAAAGGAGAAAAGAAAGTGAAAAAAAAAAATGTTATGAAAAAAATTTAAATAAAAAAAATGAAGATATGATCTACAAATATTTCAATAATTGATTTAGTATAAGAAGGAATTGTGCAACACTCTTGACGTATACTTTTAAAAACATGGAAATAGATTACCATTTAATTACATCAAACCCCCAACTCCTTGGTCAAACTCTATCAAACTTAAAAGTTGATAATTATTTTTTATTGAATGATGAAAATGCCCTTAATAGTTTAATAAGAAGAATTTCCATCGTCCATCTATGGATGGTAGAGATCAAGCTAATTAAAAGAAAAGAAAAACAATTGTAAAAAATTTTTAAAAAAATTTAAAAATAAATAATATTGATAATTAGTTTACAAAGCATTGTGAGATCATCTATCAAGTTGATAGAAGATGAAAATCATTTAAAAAAAAAGCAAAAAAATAAAAAAATAAAAAAAGAAATTGAATGAAAAAAGTGTTATGAAAGAAAAAAAAATGGATTTATAATCAGCATATATTTCAATAATTGATTTAGTATAAAAGCAATTGCACAACACCCTTGGTGTATGCTTTTAAAAACGTGAAAACATTATTTATCATTTAATTACATGCATCAAACCCCTAATTCCTTGGTCAAACTCTATCAAACTTAAAAGTTGATAATGAATTTTCATTGATTGATGAAAATGCCTTTAATAGTTTAATAAGAAGAATCTTCATCGTCTGTCTATGGATGGTAAAGATCAAACTGATTAAAAAAAAAGGATAAAATTGTAAAAAAAAATTAAAAAGTTTAAAAATAAAAGATATTGATAATTAGTTTACAAAACATTGTGAGATCTCCAATATCTATCATGTTGATGGACAATAAAGATCAATTTAAGAAAAAAAAAAATTTTAAAAGGAAAAGAAATTGAAAAAGAAAAGTGTTATGAAAAAAAATATAAATTAAAAAAATGAAGATATAATCTGCAACTATTTCAATAATTGATTTAGTATAAGAAGCAATTATGCAACACTCCTGATGTATACATTTAAAAACATGAAAATAGATTACCATTTAATTACATTAAACCCCAACTCCTTGGTCAAACTCTATCAAACTTAAAAGTTGATAATTATTTTTTATTGAATGATGAAAATGCCCTTAATAAAAAAAGAAAAAATTGTAAAACTTTTTTAAAAAGTTTAAAAATAAATAATATTGATAATTAGTTTACAAAACATCGCAAGATTTCTATTATTTATCATGATGATGGATGATGAAAATCATTACAAAAAGGCAAAAAAAAAAAAAAAAGAGGAAAAGAAATTGAATAAACAAAGTGTTATGAAAGAAATATAAATTAAAAAAAAAATGGAGATATAATTTGCAAATATTTTAATAATTGATTTAGTATAAAAGCAATTGCACAACACCCTTGACATAAGACTTTAAAAACACAGAAACAGATTTACTATTTAATTATGTGAACCCCAACTCCTTGGTCAAACTCTATCAAACTTAAAAGTTGATAATGAATTTTTATTGAATGATGAAAATATCCTTAATAATTTAATGAGAAGAATATCCCACATCTATTTATGGACAGTAGAGATCAAAATAATAAAAAAAAAGAAAGATATAGTAAAAAAATTCTAAAAGGTTTAAAAGTAAATGATATTGATAATTAACTTACACAAAATTGTGAGATTTCTATAATCTATCATGTTGATGGGTGATAAAGATCATTTTAAGAAAAAAAGTAAAAAAAAAAAAAAGGAAAAGAAATTATGAAAAAAATTATAATATATAAATTAGAAAAATGAAGATATAATCTGCAAATATTTCAATAATTGATTTAGTATAAGAAGCAATTGCACAACACCCTTAATGTATGCTTTTAAAAACGTGAAAATAGATTTACAATTTAATTACATCAAAACCCCAACTCCTCGGTCAAACTTTATCAAACTTAAAAGTTGATAATATTTTTTATTGAATAAAGAAAATGCCCTTAATAATTCAATAAGAAGAATCTCCATCATCCATTTATGGATGGTGAAGATTAAACTAATTTAAAAAAAAAAGAAAAAAATTGTAAAAAAGCTTCAAAAAGTTTAAAAATAAAACATATTGATAATTAGTTTACAAAACATTGTGAGATTTCCATCATCTATCATGTTGATGGATGATAAAGACCATTTTAAGAAAAAAACAAAAACCAAAAGGAAAAAAGAAGTGTTATGAAAAAAATTATAAAATATAAATTAAAAAAATAGAGATATAATCTGCAATTTGGATTTCTACCATCATCATTATGATGGTGGACGGTGGAGATCTAATTTATAGATTGGATCTTGACTGATCTAAGTTCTTCATCCGAAGAACATTGAAGTTCTTTATTAAGAAAAACAGACTTTCCATTTTTCCTCATTTCTCTTTTTCTTCCTCCACACCCTTACTCACTCTCTTCAACTCACCACTCATGGCCACCACCAACACACATTCAATCTCCTTGCCAACCTCTCCCTCAACCACCACCGCTTCTCTTGCTTCCTTTTTGACTCTTTCACTTTTGACTCGCTCCTTTCGTTTGACTTCCCTCGCTTTTTTGCTGAACACCTTGTTGTGCTCATTGTTGTCTCCAACCGTGATTTGGATCTAACCTTCAAGCTCAATGGAAAACTAGTTTAAAGGGTTTCCCTTTGTTTCACTTTTCTTCTCCTTTTTGTTTTGCTTTTCATCACCATGCTTGAATGACCACCTCTTCATCTCTTTCTATTTCATTCTCTAAGGTTTCTAATGGGTTTCTAGCAATGGAAACTTATAAATCTCGAGGTTTTCATCACTGGAAACCTAGATATTAACCAAAAATTCAGGTATCTAGGTAGATCAGCTCTTGAAATTGGATCAATACAATGTTGACTGTTCCTTAGCAGTGGCAAACCAATTGGAATCTCATTAGGTATCATGTCCTTAAACTTTTCCAAAAGAAGTTAATACATGTTCATGAAGTGGTCTTGGATTAGTTGTAGCATCCACAACAAATACAGCATAAAAACTCTCATGATTAATCATAATTTTCCCCAATTGTGCACCTATAAGAAAAGAACTCCCAACTATCTTGGGAATTAGTTGTTGGTCTCAAAGGAGCTAAAACAATTTGAACATCATCCTTAACAAAAAAATGAGTGTTTTTAAAACCATCATGAGACATCTTTCTATCATACTGCCATGGTCTTCCCATTAGTGAATGACATGCATCCATTGGTACAACATCACACCATGCATCATCTTTGTAGTTTTTCCAATAGAAAAAGTAACTAAGCACTTATTTGTTACCTTTAAACTATTGTCCTTTTGAAACCATTGAATCTTGTATGGTTGAGGGTATGGCTTGGTTTTTAGGTTCAACTTAGTCACAATTTCTTCAATCACTACATTAGTACAACTCCTACTATATATGAGGACATTACAAACTTTCCAATGAGTAGTGCATCTTGTTTGAAAAATGTTGTCCCGCAGTCATGATTTCTTATTCCATTGAATTACATTGAGTCTTGCTCTAATCATTAGAGCTTCTCTTTCATCAGCACATTCAATGACTTCTTCAAAATCCCTTTCTTCCTATTCAATTCTTCATCATCTTCTTCTTCAATCACATCTTTAATGATGGTCACCACTTTATGGTTTGGACATTCAAATACAATATGACCATAGCTTTGGCGCTTAAAGGATTTCTTGGAAGCATTGGAATTGTTGGCTATCTAAAGTGACAGGACCCTTCCCAGACCTTATCTAAGCTCTTGTCTGGAGAATCCTGCCGGGCACTTCAACGGATTCCTCGAAACCGACTCGTCGGATCGAAGACATCCGGGAAGCGAACCCTTTCTTTCTGTATCCGGTTTACTCGTTAAAACTTAGTGATTTGAATTTTTATCGTCACTGGTTGGGAGTGGTAAACATTTTCTTTGATTCTTTTTCAAATTCATTTTATAAAAATTTCGGCAGCATAACGACTGCATTTTTGATAAACCAAAAATTTGACCTGTAAAAATAACACTTCGACTATTTCAATACACCTCCCAACTTCTATAATTCTCAATCATGCATCATTCATCACACATTCATAAGCATAACAATAAGCTTTAATGCCAAGTATACATATATGAATCATATATAGTATGCATGAATATATTTACATTTTGCAATTTCAACATCATTGAAATTCAAAATATACATGATTAAATACATAATACAAAAATGTATATACATGTCTTGCGCTATCGCCCACCTATCAATGTGTATGCAAGTAAAAGGTCTCGATCTCGTCCGATGGCGGCACGCAATAAAAACAAATGAGCTATAAAATAAATCAGAGGTTAGTGCAATAAGGATATATAATATCACATACACCAACATAAGAATTCATTATTGACTCGAGTTTTACAACTTCCTTAAAAATTCTTCCATGTATATCCTTGACTCATTCTAACCATCACGGGCGATTATAACTAACGCCTATCGTGAAGCTACTAAAGTGTCTCGACCACTACGTTACGGAATTCACTGCATCGTACGTAGGGCGCTAAACTATTTACTGAACAACTACAATGCGGAATTCTCTGCATCGCAAATGTAGTGCTAGATCTTTAGACGACTACGAGCGGAATTTACTGCATCGCGTCGTAGCGCTAAAGCTTATCGCTGAGCAACTACAATGCGGAATTTTCTGCATCGCAATTGTAGTGCTAAAACTCTGGGCAACTACGAGCGGAATTTACTGCATCGTTTCGTAGCGCTAACTGTCAACTAACCAACTACGTGCGGAATTTTCTGCATCGCAACGTAGCGCTTATATTTTCTAGGAAACTGAGCAACTACGGACGGAATTTTCTGCGTCGTCTCATAGTGCTAATTTCTCTATACTCTGAGCGACTACGGACGGAATTTTCTGCGTCGTCACGTAGCGCTAACTCTCATAACCTCTTAAGGCATATACATGGGTTTTATAATCAATTTCTTCAAGTGCAAAAGCACAAAACTCACTAGTTTTACATCTTCTGAAAACTTTCTCATTTTACTCTTTCTATAACAACTTAGTATTAGTTTCTAGTACAATATAGATTCCATAGGAATCTATATGCTTAACTTGAACATTAACATTGAAAATCCTTTTCATTTTCATTTATTACTTAGTTACAATATCTATTACGAATAACCATGAATTGATATAGAATTTAAACACTCATAAGTGGCGAACCACTTACTAGTATTGTTTTCTTTTGCTTGTCTTTCCTTTGCGGATGTGTTATTTTACTTTTCATTAATACTTTTTCTTACTAATTTGATTGTTATGAAGTTCTAGAATGGGCGTTCACGAAATCGATAAGTCGATTTAGATTAATACTAACTTGATTTTTATTGCAATACTACTTAACTTTTTTATGGTCGACGAATTTCGTCGTACTCTTAATTTAATGATTTTCTGAGGCCATGAAGTTCAATTAATTAATTGTAGGGATTTATATTATCTCCCTAATCTAGCTTCTAACATTAGGGATTCATAAGTCGAGACTAGGGGTTTACAATTTCTTCCCCCCTTATGAAAATTTCGTCCTCGAAATTTTTAAATTGTGTACCTTAGTCAAAAAACTGAGGGTATTAGGTACGCATCTGTGCTTCAGGCCCCCATGTAGCCTCTTCAGACCCATGATTTCGCCATAGCACTTTCACTAGCGGAATCACCTTATTACACAACACTTGATCTCTACAATCTAGAATCTCTACTGGATGCTCCTCGTAGGTCAAGTTTTTCTTCAACTGAATTGGTTGCTCTTTAAGAATGTGTGAAGGGTCAGCTATATACTTGCGAATCATGGAGACGTGGAATATGTCATGGACGTTGGCTAGCTCTGATGGTAACTTTAATCGATAAGCCACTTCACCCACTTTGTCTACTATCTTATAGGGGCCTATGTATCGTGGGCTCAACTTTTCACGCTTTCCGAATCTCAAAATATCCTTCCATGGCGAGACTCGTAGAAACACTTGATCCCCCACTTCAAACTGTAAATCTTTTCTTCGATTGTCCGCATAGCTTTTCTGTCTATCGCTTGCTATCTTCAACCGCTCTCTGATCATATTCACTTTCTCGGTTGTATCTTGGACAATCTCTGGGCCAATTAATCTTCTCTCCCCCACTTCGTCCCAACAGATTGGGGTTCTGCACTTTCTGCCATACAATGCCTCATAAGGTGCCATACCAATACTCGACTGGTAGCTATTGTTGTAGGCAAACTCTATCAATGCTAGGTAATTATCCTAGCTTCCTTTGAACTCCATCACACAGGCTCTCAACATATCTTCGAGAGTCTGGATGGTTCTCTCTGATTGGCCATCTGTCTGTGGGTGAAAAGCAGTACTGAAATGTAATCTGGTGCCCATAGCATCTTGTAGCTTCGGCCAGAATCGAGAAGTGAAGTGAGAATCTCTATCTGATACAATGGATACTGGTGCGCCATGAAGCCGCACAATCTCGTCTACGTACAATTGTGCATATCTTTCCAGAGAATAGGTTTGATTAACAGCAATGAAGTGGGCCAACTTCATCAGTCTATCTATGATAACCCAAATGGCATCATGTCCACGTTGTGTCCTGGGAAGTCCTGTCACGAAATCCATCGTGATCCTTTCCCATTTCCACTTAGGAATGGATAAAGGCTGTAGTAAACCTGCTGGTTTCTGATGCTCAATCTTGATCTGTTGACAAATTAGGCACTTGGATACAAATTCTGCTATCTCTCTCTTCATACCCTTCCACCAGTAGTGGTCTCTCAGAGTCTGATACATCTTAGTATTCTCTAGGTGCATAGCATATAGAGAGGATTGTGCCTCTTCCATGATTTCTTTCTTCAACTCTGCTACCTCTGGCACGCACAATCTTTGGCCCAACACTAGTGTTCCATCACTTCGCAAAGTGAAGCTACTCTACTGTCCAGCCTCTATCTTACTTCTCAATTTCATCAAGTACTGATCATGAGCTTGTAAGTCTTTAACTTTGTCTACTAACACTGGCCGAACATGGAAAGCTGCTACTAGAGCGCCTGATTCTGCTGTCTCTAAACTGACCCTCATAGATCTCAACTCTACTAGCATCTGCAAGTACTCTGCTCTAAGCTGGGCTACGGAACTAGAGGGTCCTGCTTAGTGCATCTGCTACTACATTTGCCTTGCCTGGGTGGTATTCAATGGTGCAGTCATAGTCTTTAATAAGCTCTATCCACCTTCTCTGTCTCATGTTCAAGTCTTTCTGCGTGAACAAGTACTGTAGGCTTTTATGATCTGTGAAGATCCTGCAAGGTACTCCATAGAGATAGTGTCGCCATATTCTTAAAGCGAACACTACAGCTGCTAACTCTAAGTCGTGTGTTGAATAGTTCACTTCATGCTTCTTTAATTGCCTTGAAGCATAAGCTATCACTCTATCATGCTGCATCGACACACAACCTAAACCTTGCCTGGAGACATCGCAATATACTGTAAATCCTTCACTTCCTGAGGGAAGTGTAAGCACTGGTGCTATAGTCAGCGTTTGCTTTAACTCATCAAAACTGCTCTGACAGGCTTCTGACCAGATGAACTTCTCTTCTTTTCTTGTTAACTTGGTCAGTGGAGTAGCTATCTTGAAGAATCCTTCTACAAACTTTCTGTAATACCCAGCTAAACCCAAGAAGCTTCTGACTTCTATTACACTCGTGGGTGGCTTCCAATCTACAATAGCTTCTATCTTCTGGGGATCTACTGAAATACCCTCTGCTGATACTACATGTCCCAGAAATGGCACGCGATCTAGCCAAAACTGGCACTTGCTAAATTTTGCATACAACTGATGCTCTCTTAGAGTCTGCAATACAATCCTCAAGTGCTCTGCATGTTCCTTTCTACTACCTGAATACACCAAAATGTCATCGATGAAGACTATGACAAACTTGTCTAAATATGGTCTGAAGACACGGTTCATCATATCCATAAAGGCTGCTGGGGCGTTGGTTAAGCCAAATGGCATCACCAAAAACTCATAATGCCCATATCTGGTTCTGAAGGCCGTCTTGGGAACATCTTCCCTACGCACCTTCAGCTGATGATATCCTGACCATAGATCTATCTTTGAGAAGACTTTAGCTCCCTGTAATTGGTCGAACAAGTCGTCGATTCTTGGCAATGGATACTGATTCCGAATGGTTACTTTGTTTAGCTGTCTATAATCAATACACAAACGGAGGCTTCCATCTTTCTTCTTTACAAACAACACCGAAGCTCCCCACGGTGATGTACTAGTCTTGACGAAGCCTTTGCTTAACAACTCTTCCATTTGCACTAGGGGTGGGCACAAAAACATGGAACCGATCCGAACACCCTGATCCGGTCCGATCCGTGGGTGTTTGGATCGGATCACATGTTCAAAAGTAAGGTGTTCGGATCCTCACTTGTGAAAACACCATGTTTCACGGATCGGATCGGATCGGGGTTTCCAAAACCGATTCGATCCGTGAACCCGTGAACAATGATACATACGTAATTTCATATGTCTCTATATAAAGTCCACTTAAACTAACCCTAACATCCATCTCTCACTCCCTTTCACTCTCATCTCAGTAGTTTGGTGAATCTATTTGCAGTTTTAGCTTGATATTTATATGATTGGGTGTTAGTGTTTTAGTGATTTCTATGCTTATTTGTTGTGTTTTGTTGTTAAGTTACATATTTCATTTACTGATTTTATATATATATATATATATATATATTATTATTGCTGTGAATAGATGGGAAAAAATATAAAGAGTGGTGCTAGTGGGATTTGAACTATGATTTCCATTAATATAAAGATGAGCGTATTGAAATTCAGAAGACTTGTTGTTGAAAATGACCTTGAAAACTGAGTGCCCAATTCTCCTATTTATTTTTATTATTATTCTGGGTGGGTAGTTGTCAATGGTGTTTGGTGTTGGTAGCCGGCAAAGGAGATGTTACACATGTTTGATGTTGAGTAATTTGTATGAATGTTTACAAAATTTGGGAGATATGTATTACAATTCACGAAGGTACACCAACAAGATATCTCTATTTATCTTCTTATCATAAGTTGAAATTGAAAGTAGGTGTTCTGATCCGGTCCGATCCGGTCCGATCCGCGAACTAAGTGTTCGGATCGGATCGGTTCCTTCTCCTTGATGAATCATGTTCGGATCCAAAAATGACGATCCGCGAAGTTACCATGTTCGGATCGGATCCGGTCGGAAGCGATCCGAACATGGTGTTGCCCACCCCTAATTTGCACTTTCAATTCCTTTAGCTCAACTGGTGCCATCCGATACGGAGCTATAGAGATGGGTTCTGTGCCTGGTGCTAGCTCAATCTCGAACTCGATCTTTCTATCCGGAGGTAGTCCTGGAAGGTCCTCGGGAAATACATCAAAGAACTCATTCACCACAGGAACCTCTGTCAACTATAGCTCTCTGTTGCTAGCTTCTATTGCATAGACCAAGTACCCTTGGCGTGCTTTATGGAGCATCTTGTTCGCACGAATCACGCTTATTAAGCTTGTAGAGAGTATTTTCCGCTCTCCGCAAAAGATCACATCTGGTTCCCCAGGCTTGCTAAACTGAACCTCTTTTCTATAACAATCTACGGTCGCACGATGCTTGGATAACTAATCCATGCCCAAAATGATGTCAAAGTCATGAATATTGAGTACTATTAAATTAGCCTCGAACTCATGACTTGCTATCGTCACTTTACTTCCCATATACACTCTATCCGCAACAAGCGAATCACCTGTGGGAAGTGACACTACCATGCTACACTTGGTCGGACTCAACTCCATCCCAACTCTATCTATGAACTCTCGAAAAATAAAAGAATGGGTGGCTCCTGGGTCTACCAATACATGAGCATCAGTATCAAATAAAGAGATGGTACCTGTGACCACATCTGGTGTAGCATCTGCCGCCTGCTGGGTCACTGTATATACTCTGGCGGCCTGACTGAGGGGTCTACCTGTCGGTGCTCTGGGAGGTCTACCTGGTTGTCCTCTGGGGGGTATATCTCTACCTGCACTAGGACAGTCTCTAATAAAATGGCCCTCCCGTCCACACCGAAAGCATCTGGTCTTGCCCTGTAGGCACTCACCGTAGTGTAACCGGCCACACCTACCACACACTGGTCAACTCCTCCAGCTTTGCTGGCTCCTGGACCCTGCTGATGAACAAATAGGACTCTGACTGGTCTGGGGTCTCTGACTCTGCTGCCGACTCTGTGACCCTGCTAAGCGCTGCCCACTCTTGGGTACCTTGCTGGACTCTCCCTAATGGCTACCGGTCCAGCTCCGCTTCTGACTGAATTTCGACTTGGACTCTACAACGGTCTGTGCGCTCTGCTCTACTCTGGTGGCTGCCTCTACCAGCTTTCCATATCTAGTATGCGAGGCAGATGTCACAATGGTCCTAACCGCGGGGTTAAGACCTACCATAAATCTATTGATCTTTTCTTCCTCATTCTCTGCAAAGAATGGAACGAGGCGGATCAACTCTGGAAATTTCTTCTCATATTCTGGCACTGAGGAGTCCCCCTGCTCCAATCTGTAAAATTCTTGTATTTTAGCATCCTTATAGCTCTTGGGGAAAAATTTGTCTGTAAACTCTCTCTTGAACTCGGCTCAGGTGACTCCCTCTGAGTGGGCTCTCTGATGCGCCTTCCACCAGTCCTTGGCGCGATCCTTCAGTAAGAAGGCTGAGAAGATGACCATCTGATCCTCGGTGCATCTTAGGATCTGAAATATTTCTTCATTCATCTCTAGCCATGACCATGCTCTCTCGGGATCCCCAGTCCCGTCATATGGCTTCGCGCCTAACCTGCAGGCGCGCTCTACACTTGCCCCTGTCTCCCGCGAGTGCTTAAGGACCGCGGTTAACATTTGGGCCATCTGCTCCATCTGCCCTGGAGTAGGTCCTGGGGCAGGCTCTGGTCATACTGACTGTGATGGCTCTGGGTGTGCAAAACTTTCTGGCACGTTGACAGACTCGTCAACCTGCTCTCTATCTGGTGTGGGTGCCTCTGTGGCTACCCGTCTCGTCCTCGGACGATCTCTATGCTGCATAGCTAAGCGTGTACTAATACACTAATAGCCACAAATCACGAAATTTAAATTTCAACAACTAGCTCAATATAATCTGGCATGATAATTTCATGCAATATTTAACTCACAATCTTATGCATAACTTTCTAATTAGCAACTTGCTTCGAAGCATATTCCTAACATGCTGAATTCAAATACTATAACTTACACTTTAGCTTATGCAATCGATGAAAGCATAACTCTCAAAATCTTTAAAAATAATGCATGCACAAGTAACTTCGTGCCTTAAGCATAACTAGTGCACAATTTGTGCGAAATAGCTCAAACTTTTCTTTTAAAACTTTTTCTCAACTGAACGAGAACCGGGCTCTGATACCAACTTGACAGGACCCTTCCCAGACCTTATCTAAGCTCTTGTCTGGAGAATCCTGCCGGGCACTTCAACGGATTCCTCGAAACCGACTCGTCGGATCGAAGACATCCGGGAAGCGAACCCTTTCTTTCTGTATCCGGTTTACTCGTTAAAACTTAGTGATTTGAATTTTTATCGTCACTGGTTGGGAGTGGTAAACATTTTCTTTGATTCTTTTTCAAATTCATTTTATAAAAATTTCGGCAGCATAACGACTGCATTTTTGATAAACCAAAAATTTGACCTATAAAAATAACACTTCGACTATTTCAATACACCTCCCAACTTCTATAATTCTCAATCATGCATCATTCATCACACATTCATAAGCATAACAATAAGCTTTAATGCCAAGTATACATATATGAATCATATATAGTATGCATGAATATATTTACATTTTGCAATCTCAACATCATTGAAATTCAAAATATACATGATTAAATACATAATACAAAAATGTATATACATGTCTTGCGCTATCGCCCACCTATCAATGTGTATGCAAGTAAAAGGTCTCGATCTCGTCCGATGGCGGCACGCAATAAAAACAAATGAGCTATAAAATAAATCAGAGGTTAGTGCAATAAGGATATATAATATCACATACACCAACATAAGAATTCATTATTGACTTGAGTTTTACAACTTCCTTAAAAATTCTTCCATGTATATCCTTGACTCATTCTAACCATCACGGGCGATTATAACTAACGCCTATCGTGAAGCTACTAAAGTGTCTCGACCACTACGTTACGGAATTCACTGCATCGTACGTAGGGCGCTAAACTATTTACTGAACAACTACAATGCGGAATTCTCTGCATCGCAAATGTAGTGCTAGATCTTTAGACGACTACGAGCGGAATTTACTGCATCGCGTCGTAGCGCTAAAGCTTATCGCTGAGCAACTACAATGCGGAATTTTCTGCATCGCAATTGTAGTGCTAAAACTCTGGGCAACTACGAGCGGAATTTACTGCATCGTTTCGTAGCGCTAACTGTCAACTAACCAACTACGTGCGGAATTTTCTGCATCGCAACGTAGCGCTTATATTTTCTAGGAAACTGAGCAACTACGGACGGAATTTTCTGCGTCGTCTCATAGTGCTAATTTCTCTATACTCTGAGCGACTACGGACGGAATTTTCTACGTCGTCACGTAGCGCTAACTCTCATAACCTCTTAAGGCATATACATGGGTTTTATAATCAATTTCTTCAAGTGCAAAAGCACAAAACTCACTAGTTTTACATCTTCTGAAAACTTTCTCATTTTACTCTTTCTATAACAACTTAGTATTAGTTTCTAGTACAATATAGATTCCATAGGAATCTATATGCTTAACTTGAACATTAACATTGAAAATCCTTTTCATTTTCATTTATTACTTAGTTACAATATCTATTACGAATAACCATGAATTGATATAGAATTTAAACACTCATAAGTGGCGAACCACTTACTAGTATTGTTTTCTTTTGCTTGTCTTTCCTTTGCGGATGTGTTATTTTACTTTTCATTAATACTTTTTCTTACTAATTTGATTGTTATGAAGTTCTAGAATGGGCGTTCACGAAATCGATAAGTCGATTTAGATTAATACTAACTTGATTTTTATTGCAATACTACTTAACTTTTTTATGGTCGACGAATTTCGTCGTACTCTTAATTTAATGATTTTCTGAGGCCATGAAGTTCAATTAATTAATTGTAGGGATTTATATTATCTCCCTAATCTAGCTTCTAACATTAGGGATTCATAAGTCGAGACTAGGGGTTTACATAAAGACCGATCCTTCTTCTCTTTTAGTCTCATTCTTGCTAGTGGTTGCTCCATTGGTAAATCGTTTGAAAACAATAGAGGTGGCACTTCATTCATTAGAAGAGGTTGGTTTAATGGTTGTTTCCAGAGGATACTTCATCTAATGTTGTTCAACATTAATATCAAGCTTTCTAACATCATTGCAACTACAATACAGTTGTAATCGAATCACATCAGCTGTAACTTTTCTTAAGTCTCTCAAGAACCTAACAATGTTTTGTTCCTCAAGTTCAATAATATCATATATAAGCATAAAGTCTTCAAACTCTCTAATGTGTTCTTCCACAAGTAGATTATATTGTTTAAAACTATGTAACTTCACCTAATCATCATGTTTATAATTTTCGACAAGAAATCTTTTCTTTAACTCTCATTTCATTTTTTCCCTTGTTTTAATTGGTCTCCACCCTCCTATATATCTTTCCCTTTTCAGATTTTTCCACCATAAAGAAGTACAATATTTGTATTTAATAGCCACTAACTTCATCTTCCTCACCTCTAAATACTCCTCAAAAACAAATTTCTTTCAATAATAGACAACCAATCTTGAAAAACATCACCTTTCACCTTTTTTTTTTTTTTTTTTTTTATAACAACATCATCTTTCATTTTGACAATAAATTTTGTAACATCAACTTTCATATCCCCATCTCATCTTCTCAACTATTTACAATGCCTTTGGTTAACGTGATCTTCATCACTAGAGTTGACAACAACACTAAAGGGGTTTAAATAACCAACAACACCAAAGGGGTTTAGATAATGACTAGATTAAAAGTAGAGTTATTATCAATTTTCTCCCTGAAAATTAATGAATTATCATTTTCCCCCTATTGATTCAAGAAACGTCCTTTTACCCCTTCTTTTGACTTAAATTAATACTATATATTTTAGGGATTTTTTTTTTTTTTTTTTACCTTTTAAAAATCATCAAAACCTTTTAAAAATCATCAAAGGGTAAAATTATAATTCATCAATCGTTAGAGGGAAAAATAATAATAACTCTTAAAAGTATCTGACTTTAATTGATTAAGTGGTTGGCGAATAACCAAATGTTGGGTTGTCAAACTTGAATTTTTGGGTTTGTAATTCCTTTTGGATCAAATGGCTGAAATGGGTTGAAACATCACATTGGGCTGCCAAGGAAATAATTGCTACATTTGGAGCATTATAAGCATGTTATTTTAGTCTTTTCTTTACTTCAAGGGTATTCTTGACATTTACAAAATCAAACTTTGTCAATTTAACATCATTACAAATGGTAGATAATTTTAGGGGTATAAATGTAGAACAATGAAAGTTTTCTAACTAAGTGTTGTTGAACAAAATCTCAAGGGTGTGGGTGTAATTTCCCCTTTTTATTTTTATTTTCTATTTAAATAAACAAATATGTTGTTTCACCAGATTGTTTAAGTAGTGTTCCATCAAAATTCTAAAATTGTATCTATTTTTAACATTTTATGTAATATTGGTAACTGATGGTAAATTGTATTACACTGCTTAGAATAATACAATAATTGAAAATAAATTTTTAATTAGTTTTAAGTATACAAGTTTGAAATTTTATTTTTTAAGAAAAATAAGACTTCTTATAATAATTTATTCTTTTATGAAAATGTCATTTTTTTTAATGAACAAAATAATTTATTCTTTTCAATTAAGTTTTTTTTTTCCAATTTAATTTATAAAAATAAAATATTTATAAAAAAAAATGAAAAGAAAAAAAGTCTTTTGAAACCGCCCATGTATCACGGACAAATTGAGATTCTCTTATAATCTTATTTTTTTGCTTTGACCATTTATAAGAGAAGTTGGAGTTTGAGTAATATATGAGAGAAGAAAAATTATAATAATAATAATAATAATAATAATTATTATTATTATTATTATTATTATTATTTGGTAATGGTGATGTGTTGTTAGATTATGAAAAATTTTGAAAATAAAAAAGAAAGAAAAAGTTTGGGAGAGGAGCATTGTTGAGATAGTCTACATCTTTAGGAAAAAATGGAAAATTTCATTGAAGTACCTAGACTTAATGGTTAATTGTAATGATGGTCCGAAGTTTGGTTAAATTACACAAAAATACCTTACCATTAGTTGACTTAACCCAAATTAATGATTTGACCTTAGTTAGAGTGAAATGTCACAAATACCTCTATCATATATAATTGATATAAAAATCAAGTAATTAATAAATTCAAGTCATGAAAAATCATATAAATGAAAATTATTCAACAAATAAAAAATTTGAGAATTAAAAAATTAGCCTTCAAATTTCAATACATTCTGAAGCCTACTACCATCAAATCTCACTAGTAACCATAACGTTTTTTTCTCTATCTTTTCAGATTAAAAAAATTAAATTTTTATTCTCAATTCAAACTCATTCATTCTTCTCTCAGACAACATTCTCTATGGAAAACAATTTCACTTTCCTACTTCACTGCCCATCAACCCATTGACATTCTGGTTTTACTTTATTGTCTTCATCTTTCTCTCTCTTATAAATCTAATTTTCATTTTCCTCTCACCTCTCTCATTCTCTCACATCCTAAAATAATGGTTTTTTAGCCTAGCTCTCTCTATCACCACTACTCTTCCGATTGCATCATCCAGGTTTAAACCAGTTAAAATCGGCTAGCCATCGAGCTTTTAACTTATGGAATTATCATCAAGTCTAGTGAGAATGTTTTGATTATTCATGTGCTCGATCTCAGCTATTGAGTATTTGAACTCTAAAAAGGTTTGGTATGATAGTTGTTGATTTGCCTAAGAGTGAGTTTTTAGATAGATCAAAGGTGGAGTTGTAGGGAGGTTAGATGAGGTTTTGTGAGGTTGAGCGATGCTTGTGACTTGATTCAAGAAAAAAATATATTTTTTTAATTTATTTTTTCCCATATTCCATATGACCAGATAATACAATCTAGGGTTTGGAAGAAAATATGGCTATAGCTCCATCCAAATTTAAGTTCTATTTTTTATTTTTCATTTTTTTATGAGATCGTTTTGATCTTATAAAGGATTTGGAAAAATCTCCGGATCTTCTTCCAAATTGTTTCTATTTTTATTTCTTTTGTGGGGTAATTCTAATTTCCCTCCTATCCTTTGATGTAATTGCTATTTCATAAATCTAAAATATCCATTTCCATTAGTTTTTACCGGAAAATGTTAGTAAATGGCAAAAAGACTCATTTACCCTTATGATATTTAATATAATAATATAAAAATTATTAAAAAATTAATAAAATCAAAAAATAAAAAGAAAAAAATAAAAAATTATAAACAAATTTAATCTTTATCGTCCATCTCTATGATGAACAATAGAGATTAATTTGAAATAATTTTTTTTTTTAAAAAGCAAAAATTAAAAAAAAAAAAAAAGATTTGTGTCAAACTCAGATCTTCAAATTTGAAGATCTGAGTTGATTTCAAGACTTTAAACTTCGAAGATTTGAAGTTTAGATTTCGTTCGGTACAACTTCTCTAAATATATTTTTTAGAAGTAGATTTTTTAGAAATAGATCTTTTAAAAGAAAGTTATTGATTGTTTGGTTGTTAATTAAAAAAACTCTTTTAAATTATAAACTGTTTGGTTAAATTATTTTTAAAGTACTTTTAGATTATTAATTTACCAAAAATGGTAGAAAAGAAGGGAATAGTATATTAATTCTAGGAATACGATGACTTCAATCTCAATTATAAAAAATTAATCAATCAAACAATCAATAATTATTTAATGTAAATATATTTTCAAAACATATATTTTCAATAAAATAGATGTAAAATTATTTTGTTTCTCTATTTTTTATTTTCAAAAGAGAAATGTTTATTTAGATTTGTTAATAAGGTTTTACATCTTCAATTTTATTTAATCTAAATAGATTTTCAATAACGTTTCATCAATGGAATAACATGTGATTTTTCAAATCATTTTTTTTAAGACAACTCAATAAAAAGACAATATCGTCTTTGAAATTAAATATAAAAAAACTCAAAGTCTAGCAATAATAATAGAAAATCAGTACAAATAATATAAAGTAATTAATTTCAATCCATGAGAAGAATTGCAATTTGATCATATTCCTCATCCATCTCACGTTCACGAAATAAATCTGTGTTATTCTCTTCTCTAACTCTTTCTCTTTCATTCTCTTCTTCTTCAGAGAGTAGCTCATCACTATCATCATATGATTTAAACTCTTGATCATTATTCAAATGAATTCGTATGAAATTATGAAGAGCCATTGAAGCAATTACAATCTTCACTTGCTTGCTAAAAGGGAAGTTAGACATTTGGTGTAAAATCTTCCATCTATTTTTCAACACACCAAATGTTCTCTCAATAGTACATCTCAATGAAGAGTGTGTATGATTAAATATTTCATTTTTCCCTTTTGGTTGACTTCCACATAAAAATTTAAAAGATGATAGCGCTCTCCCTTGTACGACCTTAAATAGCCTTTCATATGGGGGTACCCGACATCTGCAAGATAATACTTACCTACATTGACAAATAATTATACAATTTAAAATTATTATAATTAAAGTCATATCTAAACTAAGAAATCTATTGTTAAAATAAGTGCACTTCAAACTAGAATTATTTGTGAAACATAAAAACAAAAAACTAATCATAGAGCATGCATGAATATTAAAATAGGAAATTAATTATATATACATATATATATTTTATTCCATTACTTCAACAAAACACTTCATATATATCAACGAACCAATAATGAAACTAATTACAAATATATATATATATATATCAATGAATCAATAACAAAACCAATTGTAGTGCATATATATATATATATTAACAAATCAATAACAAAATCAATTAAAACCAATTGCAATATATATATATATATATATATCAGTGAACCACAATAAAAAAACCTATTAAAACCAATTGTAGTATATATATATATATATATATATATATCAAAGAACCACAATAATAAAACCAATTAAACTAATTGTAGTACATATATATATATATATATATATATCAATAAACCACAATAATAAACCCAATTAAAACCAATTGCAATATATATATTAATGAACCACAATAATAAAATCAATTAAAACCAATTACAGTATATATATGTCAGTGAATCACAATAACAAAACCAATTGTAAATTGTAGTATGTATATACATATTAATGAACTAATAACAAAACCAATTGCATTATATATATAAAATAAATATGATATATAATATTCATGACAATAAAGATAAAAAAAAAAAAATTGCAATAGAAAAAAACACAAACTATAAAATACTTATTAGTTAAAGAGGGGTTTTCAAAAGTTTTTATGAAATAAAAAATGAATGAAAGTGGAGGTTGTGTGTTTATATTTATAAAGAAAATACAATAGGGTTATAAAGGTATAAAGATATTAACAAAATAAAATATGGGTATAGTAGACATTTTAATGTTTTAAAAAAAAACTCAAAAAGATCTACTTGAAGAAGCTCAAATTTTGAGCTTCTCTAAGTAGACATTTTTCAGCTTTTTTAATTTCCTAAAAGCTCTACTGAGATGTCAACCAAACGATACAAAAATAATCAAATAGATCTTTTGACATTAAAAAAGCACTTTTGGTTAATAGACAAGCTGTATCAATCATACACTTAACGTAGATCTTTAAACTTTAAAGATCTAGGTTCAACCTAAATCTTCAATTAAATCTAGGTCTGAACCATCCATTCAACCAATATGAATCCATACAACACATTCAGATCCACCTTTATAGAACATAAACCCTCACTGAGTTTTGGCTTCCCATTTCACACACACAACACAAAGATTACGAAAAAAAAAAAAAAAACCACCAACAACAACAAAAACACTATAATCACCAAACCCCAACATTGCAACAATAACATTAAACATCATAGCAATAGAAAAAAAAAAAAAGAAAACCCCAAACACAAGTTTTTGGGTTTCTCCTTCTTGGAAAATGCAGCAAAACATAGATATCAAATCATAGTCAAACGAAACCAAAACAACATAAAATGAGAAAATGTAAAAAACCTAGATCAAATTTTTGAGAGTGTGAGAGAGAGACCTAGTGACCAAGTGAGAGCTAGTTGGATGTAATGTTCAAGTAAATTAGGGTTCGAAGCAGTAGAGTGTGAATTTACATGGTTTGTACGTGAATGTAGGAGTTCACTTACAACACACACACACATATATATAGACACATATATGGGTAAAAATCATTGTCGCCCCTAAATTTTAAGAAATGATTATATTTGTAACTATATTTCAAAAACACATGAAATCACTAACATTTTGAAAAATAATGTTAAATTAGTCTCTCCCGTCAATCGATGAATAGTCAAACTTAATAGAAAACGTGAAAATATTAATTTATCCTTGGGTTCAATTAAAATGGTCAGAAAGACTATTATACCCCAATCTATAGTTAAATAGTAAATAACATTTAATTACGAAAATACCCTTATTGGTTTTGTATGGTTCAAACCAAAACTTCAATTGAAAAAAAGGGGAAATTTTTTTTTTTTTGAAAATATAGGAATTAACCCTAATCTTTTGAAGATCTGGGTGAAGATCTTCAAGATGTTGTTCATTGTCAAGAAAAACCAAAAAAATTAAGGCCAAATAAAATTAGATTACAAAAAAATCAAAAAAAAAAAAAAATGTCCATCATCAATCATCATCCCAACATCATCAATCATCAATATCATGTAGTAAAAAACACATTTATCATGACAAACCCATAAATTAACAACAATATTATCATCGTCAATCATCAATCATCAACAACATCAACCTAGTTCTTCATTTCTTCATCATTGACACAAGCATAGTCCTTTATCTTGAACAAAAACCCAATCATTCTTCATTATTAACATTAACCAAGACCCATCAAGTTCTTTAATCCCAATGTATCATTAACATCAATTTAATTCATCAACATCAACCTTAAATATTAACTTAAAAATAATCAAAATCAACCTAAAAATGTAAATATAAATACAAAAAATAAAAAAAATTAAACAAAAAAAATACCAGATCATCAACAACACTAGATCGTCATCGATCTGGTTACTTAACCAAACATGGTTCCAAGTTGGAACCAAACAATCACTAGCTGGTGAAGGTTTAATTCCAAATTTGAACCAGATGGACGTATAGGTGTCCAAATTGAAACCTAGAAATTGATTTGGGTTTCCAGTGGAAACTGAATTCGCCATCTAGTTTTTTGAAAACCTAGATGTCAATCTGGGTTTTTGAAAACCCAAATGTTGAATAGGGTTTCCATTGGAAAGCTAGATTGTTGAGCCTGCCCAATGCACTAGATGGAACATATGTGGGGACATTCACCCAGAGCTCATCTTCACTATTGCTGATGCTTAAATTTGTAGGAAGTTGTTGCTTGCAAATAATCAACTAGAAATATTAGTAATAGTTGTTTAGATGAGAGGTGGTAGTTTGGATGGAGGATATAGTGTTGAATGAGTAAATAATTTGATCATGTAGTTAGTTTTATCAATAATCTATATGGGTGTGTTCATGAGTCTTTGTGCTTACCATATTCTTTTTCCTATAAAACCTTGTTTGAACATTGTGGTAAATTAAATTTGTATCTTTTAATCATCCTTTATGTTTCATTTTTTTTTTAAATTTATATCTTGTAAAACATGATTTGTCATTTTTTATATTTTATATTTTTATGTTTTAAATTTATTTTAATTATAATTGATTTTCACTATCTATATATGAGATGAATGGTAGAGATCTATCTGAAAGATCTATCTTTTTTAATTAATTAATTATTTTTTATTTTAATTACTTTTAATCTTGACTATACATGTGGCATTCTCTTGTTGTTGATA
This sequence comes from Litchi chinensis, assembly GCA_019925255.1. Taxonomy (NCBI): domain Eukaryota; kingdom Viridiplantae; phylum Streptophyta; class Magnoliopsida; order Sapindales; family Sapindaceae; genus Litchi; species Litchi chinensis. Next base: position 1,393,428 of record CM034469.1, read on the forward strand.
GTGAAATGTAACGTCTCGATATTTATCTTCGTATAAATAGTGCTATTAGATTTAGAATGTGAATGCATTAAATTATATTAGAATTTAGTTTAAATATAATTAGTGTAATAATATATTTTAATTGTTAGAGAATTTAATAGTTTACTTAATAATTTATTTTGAAAGTATTTTTTTAGTAAGATGATTTAATTAGGAATTTAATGGGAAAGCTTGGATGATGGAAATTTGTCATTGGTTGGTTAAATGAGTGCATTTATAATACATTACATGTGAAATTTTTTTGAACCAATGACAAATTGAGATCTAAAAGTTAAAGTTGTGAGATCTAATAAGAATTAAGCAAGTGTGTGGTTGGAAAGTGAGTAGAATGGTGAGTTGTCTTGATTATCCAATAGAAAAAGGGCATGTGTGATTAGGGGTGGGCAACACCATGTTCGGATCGCTTCCGACCGGATCCGATCCGAACATGGTAACTTCGCGGATCGTCATTTTTGGATCCGAACATGATCCATCAAGGAGAAGGAACCGATCCGATCCGAACACTTAGTTCACGGATCGGACCGGATCGGACCGGATCAGAACACCTACTTTCAATTTCAACTTATGATAAGAAGATAAATAGAGATATCTTGTTGGTGTACCTTCGTGAATTGTAATACATATCTCCCAAATTTTGTAAACATTCATACAAATTACTCAACATCAAACATGTGTAACATCTCCTTTGCCGGCTACCAACACCAAACACCATTGACAACTACCCACCCAGAATAATAATAAAAATAAATAGGAGAATTTGGCACTCAGTTTTCAAGGTCATTTTCAACAACAAGTCTTCTGAATTTCAATACGCTCATCTTTATATTAATGGAAATCATAGTTCAAATCCCACTAGCACCACTCTTTATATTTTTTCCCATCTATTCACAGCAATAATAATATATATATATATATATATATAAAATCAGTAAATGAAATATGTAACTTAACAACAAAACACAACAAATAAGCATAGAAATCACTAAAACACTAACACCCAATCATATAAATATCAAGCTAAAACTGCAAATAGATTCACCAAACTACTGAGATGAGAGTGAAAGGGAGTGAGAGATGGATGTTAGGGTTAGTTTAAGTGGACTTTACATAGAGACATATGAAATTACGTATGTATCATTGTTCACGGGTTCACGGATCGGATCGGTTTTGGAAACCCCGATCCGATCCGATCCGTGAAACATGGTGTTTTCACAAGTGAGGATCCGAACACCTTACTTTTGAACATGTGATCCGATCCAAACACCCACGGATCGGACCGGATCAGGGTGTTCGGATCGGTTCCATGTTTTTGTGCCCACCCCTATGTGTGATAGTTGTTGGGCTTGAATAGCATTTTAAAAAGTGTGGGGCCAAGGTAGAATATTAAGAAATGACATAGTATAAATAGGAGAGATTTTTTTTTTTTTTTTTTAATTTTCATTTTTCTTCTTCTTCTTCTTCTTGCCGTCTTCTTCATCTTCTTTTTCTTTCAATTCTTCTTCTCTTTTCAAGCTTCCAAACCCATAAATCACCTTGATTTTGTCCTCTCTACCCATCCAAACCTTCATTTCTTGCAAAACCCTTCAAGATACCAAGTTGTATTTTCGTTAGAAAGGGGTTTGAGTGAGGTAAGTGCAGTATTTTCTGGTTTTTGAGTTAAAAATAGATTAGTAAACATGTAGATAAATTCATAGACATGTAGAGGTAGTTAGGTAAGCATTTATTTGAGTTGATTTTGTTTTTCATGGCTTTAAATGTATTTTCGAAACCTTTAGTGATCAATTAGGGCATGTGGAGTCTAATAAAGGCAAGGAAAAGCTTTGAACTTCTAATTAGAGTGCTAGGAAGCTTGGGTGAAAGCTTTAAGAGGTTGGTATACATTTATTCATGAATTAGATTTTTATTAGTAGTTAAAATATGGAATTTTTGCTTTGAAATATTGTGATTCTGTTACTTTGATGTGTTGAGTTGAGATCAATGATGTGTATGTGTTATTTGGATGTTGATGAAAAGGATTTTATAATAAAAAACCAAGTGAAACCAAAATTTTTACAAAAACCCCTTTTATGGCCGAACATACCCTAGAGATAGGTCTAGAGGTATTTTTATCATTTCAAGTCTATTTATGTATTTAACGGATGATATTAGAATGATGTGTGAGATGAACTTTGAAGACGAAACAAATTTTCAAAAAAAGATAATCCCTTGGCCGAATTGAATACATAGGAAAACTAAAGGGCATTTTCATCATTTCGCTCATAATTAAGTGTTATTTACATCGTGTTGTGATGATGTATGTAAGGAATTATGATTTTGAAGAGAAAAATTCGAAAACCACCTTTTGGAGCCTAATGAAAATGTGAAAAAAGGTGGTTGTGTAATAAAGTTTTTATAGTGAAACCAAGGGCAAAATGGTCCTTTAGTAGTGGCCAAGAGGAAGATTTTGAAAGATTTCAAAAAACGAAAATATATGAGAATGTTTGATAGTTACGTGATTTATAAAAAAAAATTTAATCGAATAAAAAATTTTCACAAATTATTGAACATATTTGAGAGTCTGAGTAAACCTGTACATTGGTAGGTGGGGATTAGTAGTTGGCATGCCAATAGGATATTTATTAGTAGTATTGTGCCATTACGAATGCTTATTGATATGATTTACGGACTTTGAGAGGCACTGAGTGTTCGATCCAGAAATCGATACGAATATGAAATTAAGTTTCGACGGGTAGACACTGAATGTCTGATGCCGGAGGGAAAATGTGAAATTCGTTACCAATCCATGGTATCGTGACAATATTTACGAAAGACTCTTACGATATTATAATGACTAATCATGAATCTACATTGAATATATGTGTTTGAAAAGCATTTTATAAATTTTTTGAATTATTGATTGAGATATATCTATGTTATGTTAAATATTAAATGCTTTGTGAAACGAGACCTCTTACAGATGGTGTCTGTAAAATTTTGTGATATTGATATTATATGTGTATGCCAATTAAGTGTTTATGCTTAGCGCGTTGGTTTCCCCATGCGGAGGTAGTGAAGGTGAGCGGTGTAAAGATAGAGAGATAGTCTGTCAAGAAGATATTTGCCAGTGTGTTCAGAGAGTCACAGTGATTCTCCAATTTTGGTATATATTTTCTAGCATGTAATTATATGTGTTGAAATAAAATTTTATGAACTTATGTGTTGTACATTCAAATGTATGTGTGAGGCTTTGTAAATTTTAAAGTATATTGTTGTGTAGAAAGATTTATAAACGTAACCCAATGTCATGGGAAAGTTAGATATCGTGGTGTTTCTAAAATGTGGTGTTCATTTTCCTTTGATGGAAATTTTATTGTGTAAATGTGTAAATTTGATTTAGATTTGTGTGTTGAAATGGTTTTTGAAGCGAACGGAGGGTTCGAATTTGGAAGTTGAGAATGTGAAATATATTAGAAGTGTTATGTTTCAATCGTGCAGGTTTTAAAATTTTGGGTTTTTCAATAAAACATGGGAAACTCTATCGGATTTTCTATAAATCAAATAAACGAATAAATGTTTTTTTTTTCTTTTAAAAAGTCAAAAGCGTAGCACTCTCCGTTTTGGTTCCTATGCAGCTGAGGAATCGAGGGGAAGATGTTACATGAAATGTCAAGATTGCCATTGGGTATGAATACACATATAAAAAGTTATAATCTTGACAATTCATTTATTAAGGAAACAAATCCAAGGACTGAGACTTAATCTTGAATTAATTGGTTAGTAAGTTGGGGAAACCTATTAAACAGATAAAATGGTGTGTTGTAGCCGTTGCATACACCTAAGTGACTGTTTCCAGCTATTGCACAAACTCAAGTGATTGCTTGCTTCCATTCCTCTTTCTCTAATCAGCTTTCATTCTTCCTTTTCCATAATTAGCTAACGATAACTCTTCAACATCTCATGTAACTCTTCCATTCTTGCTTCATTTTTGTTTAACTCTTATCTTCTTTTTCATATTTCAAAAACAGGACAACTTTAAATCGACTGTCATTCTTCTTTCCCTAATTGGCTTCCATCATTCATTCCCTAATCGACTTTCATTCTTCCTTTCCATGTCAAGTAGAGCATCATATTTCAAAACCAAAACAACAACACATGAAGCAATGAGACAATTTGATTGTATGTAGTTAACTTGTTTTACTACATGTTCTGTTAGTGGAGGCATTGTTTGTTTGTTAGATATAGCAACTTATGAAGTAATTTTTATTTGTTAGTATTAAATTTTTAGCTCATAAAATCATTCATATGTCTTGTACATACAATTGTATAAAGACCTTTAAAAGTACAAGGATAGGAGTCATAAATTTGGAACTACAACTGCAAATTGTAAGTGGGTTGGAAGCAATATTTTTTATTATTTGGGAATGTTTCCTCTAATTGGTGGTATGATGATTTGCTGCTTGTGTATTTATTTTTTCTAGAATAAACCTTAAAACATTGCATTTTTGCACATTTATATTGATGTCATTATGGTGTACAGATCTAGTTCTCTTCTTTATACACCAAAAAGTGCAAATAATTGGAAGTAAAATTTTGTTTTAATGGATTGCAAAATGTGTAATTGATTACTTGTATATTATTAGATTTTCGAGTCTTTAATTGTCAAGTTTTAATGGGTTGTAAAACATGTAACTAATTATTTGAATTGCTATAGGTATGATGCTTTTAATTTGTAAGAAGGATTACTGAATTATCAATTGTTTAATATCATAATCGCATAACATAATATGTGATTGCCATATTATTATCAATGTAGTAACATTTTTATTACAATCGCATATTTTGATGATTATCATTTATTAAGTGTTTGTCTTAACATGTTTTTTAGTTAAATGTATCTATTAATTTTTGACTAATTAATTATAAATTTTGAACTTCATATTGTAATGGACAGTGGTGAAAAGCATACAACTATTGTACCTAAAGAAGAAGTTGATGTTTGTGATACTCCCCTAGATAGGGATATAAAAGTGACTGAAAGTACAACAAATCAAGGTTCAGTAATAGTTGGATAGATTTTTGTGAGTTAATGGCCACAAATGTGTTAGCAATGGTATCTAATACAATTGAGGGAGGAGGATAATTTTATGAGAGTTACATAAGGGCGATTGGCTTTGGTGTAAGATTGTCCAAACTTGAACATGACCAAGAAGGGAAAGTTATGATGAGACAATGAGTATGTGAGAAGCAAGGATTAAGACAACCGTAGTATTTAATAATACAAATAGAAACACAATCCAAAAAGGTAGACAAGAGAGGATTGCAAAGCACCTTTTTTTTTTATCTTTTTTTGTTCGCTTCAAAGTAGAAAAGTGTGTGTATAAGACAAGGTCATTCGAGGAAAATCATTCTCATGCACTAGCAATGCGTAATGCAGTCAAACACATAAAGGAATTAGATATGGCACAAGTTAATCCCATGCGCAATGTTTACATCAGACTTTGTCATTTATATGAATACATGGTCAACCAAGCAGGAGGATATGTAAATATCGATTTCACTGTAAAGGATTTTTATAACCTATTGGGTAAGGAAAGACGAAATACATATTTTGAAAACGATTCACAAGCCGCACTTTTGTATGTGGAATCAAAGACATATTCTTATCCCGGTTTGTTCTGTAGAGTTCAAATTGATGATAATGGTAAGTTGTCTAATTTGTTTTGGAGGGACTCCGATTCCTTATTTGATTATCAATGTTTTGGAGATGTTCTCATATTTGACAGCACTTATAGGACAAATGTATATGGCAAACCTTTAATTTTGTTTTTTGGTACAAACAACCACTGTGCTACTTATCTGTTTGACATTGTTCTACTATCGGATGAAACGGTTTATTCTTACAAATAGGCAATTGATATTTTAATTGATTCCATGAGTAACAAACATCCCTTCTTTTTATTAACCGATAGAGATGAAGTAATGAGATTTGGACTAGGGGGACGATAGAATTACACTTTTAAACAAAATAAAGAAGGCAAAAATAAGATGGTTTACGTTGGGAACCAATTGAAATAGGGCAACCCTTAAATGGTCAATGACCTCCTGAAAGTAAGGTGTATTAGGAGAAGTAAACTAGTTTGCATCTGGAAGGCCTCTATAGCAGCATAAAAAGGAAGGAGATTAGCAGCTAGCTCATCACGAAAACTGATTACTAATGTGACCTCCTGGTGATCTCAAGTTGAAATTAAAAGTACCAAATCTAACCTATCTATCACCGAAGGAACTCCTAAAAATGTGAGATCATGATTACAACCTTGTTCCTTGTCAATGAAATCCACGATAATAGGTCCTCTAACATCGCTTGACTCAACCTTATCTATGGCCACTTCACCTGTGCTTTTCCTATTAGTTACATGAACACTTACATCTTTTGTTACATTTATCCAACCAAGAAGAGGAATGTTCCCAAAAGATTTTAAGCTAGCATCAACCCTAATAATATGTCCCACAACTACAACCTGATATTTATATTAAAAAAAAAAACTACCTTTAAATTCCCTTAGTGGGCAAAATGAAACCAACAAAAGAAACGAAATCGTAGTATGATTTGGTTCCCTAAGTGTGCTCAAATAAATTTGTCTAATCTAAGATGTGAAGCTCAAAATTTTTTGTATTGAGGAGAAATAAAATATTTTTTTATGAATAGTAATTTCGTATGAATAGTATTGTTAAATGAATAGTGATTTTCAAATTCGTAAAATCCATAATTTCCTCTTTATAGGAGAAATAAAAAATTTTTCGATGAATAGTATTTTTGTGTGAATAGTATCTACGTAAATAGTGATTTTCGAAAAGCGGACCACATGAATCAAAAGTTTTGAAATTAGTACTAGTGTTAAATGAAACTGAGACGAATTAAAGATAAGTCAATTTGAAAAGATTTTAAGTAATTCAAAGTTTATAGGTCGAAAGTACTTTAATCGATTTTAGTGTCGTATACAGTATTTATGGAGTAATAAAATAATTTCAAATATCCGAATGTACAATTAAATTTTAGTAGAATTTTCGGATGGACTGGAGATGATTTTATTTACAAGATAATAAAATAATTTAAAACGGTTGAATCTGAATGAGTAATCGAATTCTAATAAAATTTTCAGATGTAAAAATTGAGTATAATAAAATTTCCTGATGGACCGGAAATAACTTAGAATATGAGAAGGATTTTTAGGAGATTGAAAATTAAAATATTAAATGAAAGACAAGTGGCATGAAGTGAAGCTAAATGTGAGACAAGTGGATGGTGATTTAAAGATTTAATGGCAAGTGTATGGTCATTATTAAATATATATAAGTGAAGACAAACAAATACATGAAATCGAGACACACATATACTCGATCAAAAAACAAAACAAACAAGAAGAAGTAATTCGGCATTTGAGAGAGAGAACAAGAGAGTTTCTTCTTGAAATGAAGGGTGTTGTTTTGTCGAGAGTGAAGGTAAGACTGAGATAGCTACTATTCGAGTGATTTTGGAAGTTGATTTTGAAGCTTCTCCATGTAAAACCCAAAACCTTAGCTTTTGGAAAGTAATTGTCTTTCTGAATGAATAGTATTTTCAGGCGGAGAGTGTCCGAATGCATAATAATTTTTGAAAATCGGACCTCGTAAATCAAAAGCCCTCAAAAATAATATTAAAATAAATGGAAATTGAATAAGAGTGAAGATGAGTTTATTCGAATAGATTTTGAGGGATTTGGAGTTATTGGATGAAAATATCCAATTTGAGTGATTTAGGGTCAATTGGAAAATTTAAGGGCCATTGAAAATTTTTGAGGTCGGAATGTAAATTAAAAATTTTAAAAGGCCAAGTAGTTATTTTCTATTCTTAAGCATACCTGAATAGTGTGTGAGTATTACATGGAATGAGATTTCATGAAGAAGCACAATCCATATGAAATAAAATGGGCCAATGAGAGCTTGACACTTGGAATCCACTATCTTGGAAAAGTCTATATAAACGACTTGATGGGAAATGAGAAGGAAAGGCGAAAAGAGAGTAAGAGGAGTCAGTTGAGAGAGAGAAAGGAGATAGTCGACAATTTGAGAGAAAGAGAATGAGTTGTGATCGAGAGCATGTCAGATCTGGACGAAATTTTTATGCGGATCAAGTGAGAGCCAAATTAAGAGAAGTTCAAGAGTAAATCAAGAGACAGGAGCTCGGCCTAGGAGAAGCTTCCTGCCAAGAGGAAAAAGTAAGGTAAGCTTGCTGTCATTATGGATCTTGAGTTGATTTTGGGAATGTTTAACGCCTGCAAATCATTTGGTTTGAAAGGGAGCTTGTGATCAAGAGTGGGCAAGAAAGGTAGTAGTCTTACTTGTTGGTTGGAGTGATTTCCAAGCCTTTGAAGTGGCATGCAAGCTGAGGTCTAGGATTCGCTCATTTAGAGTTGAATTGATATGGTGAGTGCTAGATCTCATATTCATTACGTGAAATGGAAATGTGATGTTAAGTCTGAAATAAGTTTGATGATGCGAGCTGCCATGTATTGGTTATGAGTATATAATTGCTAAGTTGTTATTTTGGATGTGGTTGTTGGTGTAAAACCTGAAAAGAGTGTTAGAACGTGGTATGCATAAGTTATGACTGATTTAAGCTAGGACAATAAATCGCCAGCAAGTTGGGGGGTTGCAAGTTGGGAGATGCTGCAGTCCATTTCAACGCTTGGGTTGGTCATGTCGAGCTGAGTAGTGCTCGCATTTCAGGTCGAGCTAGCTAGGGCAGCAGCTCGCAAGGACGAATTGGGCTATGTCCAGTCCATAGCAAATCTGTCCGAGCTGAGTTTAGTTCAACAACTTGCGAAGGGCGAGCTGGGTTGGAGAGGTAACTCGCTAAGTGCTAGCTGGAAGGGAGCTCGCTATTCAGGTCAAGCAAGCTGGACAAGAGCTCTTAGAAGACGAGTTTGGCCCTTTAATTGTGTAGTGTTTGTGTGCTGGAATGTGAGTTTTCGAATGGATTGTTAAGACTAAAAAATCACTCTGGTATTGAAGTGTGGGGGGAGCAGTGAGCTAGCAAAGGACGCAAAAGAGTGGTTATATAAATTAGACAGTAAGTTGTGAGTGTGGTTTATTTCAAAGCACTTTAAAAGCTCATTTAATTATATGCATGTTTATTCTTAAATTATTTATATTGAAATGATTTATGGTTGCATGTCTCTAGTTTTGTATTTATATCGCATGCAAGTTTCTGAATTGTATATTATTAATGTTTATATACTTTAGTAGCAAAGCAATTTATTTAAAGACATGCCAGAAAATATTTTTGAGTTAAATTAAAGTATTTACTAGATAAAGAGAAAAGAAAGTTTGAGTAGCTTAAAAAGATTTTAAATGCCTATAGTTTACCCTAGCCCTAAAGATTACAAGTCAAAGTACCGTATGTGTGTATGGTAAGTGTGGTTGGCAGCGTCACTAATTATGGGGGGAGGGGGGGGGGGGGGGGGGGGAGGGATTAAGTCATAGTCAGTCAATCTCTCTCTACATGTATACAGTAGTGTAGATCTGCCTGATGTTAGGGTGGGTATCACGATCCCTGAGGTCCCTCATCGATGACTACACAGAGAGATTTCCCCAATCTTAGTGACGTGTGCGAGTTCTGTTACTATTATGTACAAGTACCGTCACAAAGGATAAGTTTTCCTGGGTTACCAAATAAGGCAAGTTTCAGAAAGAGAAACATGTCATTTGACGTGAGACTTCAGAGAAACAAGAAAACTTTACTACAAGAAATATTTATAATTTATGAAAATCATTATTATCAGTTTCTAGTGAAATCATGTTTATATTATGTTTGAATTATGTTTTATCAATATGAGATAAAACACTAGTTTTTCTCAAATTATTTTGGGAAGAGTATATATATACTTTTGAAAACGAGTTTCAAAGTTGATAAGTTACCTACTTACTAAGTTTATACTCACCACTCATTTCCTTGTTTTATAAAAACCCTTTCCAAGTGCAGGTGCGAGCCAGAGATTTGAGGTTGCTCCATCGGGTGTGCACGAGGACTGATACATGACGCAACTGCACTAGTTCGTTTGCTCCTCATAATCATGTGTTACATATCTTTCGAATATAATGCATGTTTTCATAAACTTGAATTAAGAACATATATTTTTTGTATCTCGTATTATAGTTTGTGAACTATATGTGCACTTTGTTTTATTTCGCTTTAGTGGATTTCTTGTTATCTTGAATGCAATCGTATTTGAAAAAGTATTTCGAAAAGTTTCATAAAGATTTCAGTAAAAGAAAAAACTTAGTTTTACGGGAACCTTTCAACTGGTACAGATCCCGTCTGAGAGGCCACCGTGGGGTTGTCGGACAGGATACTTAGTGTATAAGGAAGAGGGGTCTGTCACTCCACACATGCAGCAAGCAATTCAGCAAGGCAAGGAACAGAACAGTTCTGTCAAGAGAAGAAGCTTTTCTGCTATGAACCACAAAGAAGACAACAACTATTTTGTGAGGTTTGGAAGCCATTTTTGAAGCTTCTTCACACATGCAAGAGGAGTACATCAATCTAGAAGTGAAATCTATCCATTTGAGGTTAGTTTGAAAGATAAAATTTGAGTTTTACATGAGTTAGTTTGCGTTATGGTCTTAGATGATTTTGTGATTAAATAATGTATGGGTTTGAGGTGTTGTAACCTTAAAAGAATAATTATGAACTTACATGTAGTTTTGGTATAAAAATTGAAGAGAAAATTTGTGTTGGATGCTTGATAACTCACGACCAAGAGGTGGTAAATGATTTAAATGGAGTTTGAGTATATTGTTATGAGTTTTGGTGTGGTATTGATATGTAAAATTTTGATGGAATGTTGGAAATGGTTGAGAGTGCAGTTTGGCCAAAGTAAGGGGTACAAGGATTATTTTGAGTTTGATTTAATTGAACGATTTTCACATTAAAAAATGTGTTGAAATGTTAGATTTTGGTGTTGAAATGAGAAACAAAAATATTGAGTATTGGAATGCTATGTTTCGGCCATGATGAATTTAGAGTGATGGATATGTGTTTTTAAGTGTTTTGAATGATTTTGTAGTTGGTTTTGATGATGAAAAAAGTTTGGATATTCAAAGGAATATATTAGAATATAAATGGGAACTTTACGATAAACTTTGGTTTATTACAAAAGTGTGATGTATTATAAATTAGACTTGCAATTATGCCCCTAATTATATGTTTAAATGTTATTACGATGAAAAAATCGAATGAAAAATTGATGGTGTAAAAGATGATGTGTTTCGGCCATAATGGGTTTAGAATGATGAACAATTATTTTGTATGTTTCGAATGATTATATAGCTTGCGTCGATGATAAATTAACATTAAAAATTGAAAGGAATTCATTGGAATATAAAACGATATATCATGGCCAACATAGGGTGAGAATGATTCGAAAAGGTCGCTTAATGCATTAGTGTGAATTTAGGCTTCATTCAACATCTTTTACATGCTTTGATAATTAGAATTTTTAATGGAAAGCATATGAAAATAAATAGTGTAAGTACGACTTGAAAAAAGTGTTTTGATATTTTCATGTAGTTAGACATTTATGCGTATTGATGTGTGATAATAAAAGTGTAGATACAATTGAAATTGGTTATAATGTTGTCTAAAAATTGAATGTGAAAATGCATAGGTAATGTGAAGGCGAAGGAATTCGAAAGTGTGCGTTATCGTGAGTTTGGAAATAGTGAGTGCAAATTATTTTACGAAATGATAAATGCATTTTTCTTTTTTAGTATGATTTAATGTGAGTGTAAATTATTTTATGAAATGTTAAATGCATGTTTTAAATTGTTTCTATGAATGTTAAGCATCTTGAAATGTAAATGAGCTTATAGAAGTTGTTAGTTTATGAAATATCTTTACGAAATTACCTAAGAAATACCTTAATGAATGTTCAACCAATATGAAATTTAAATGAGTTTTTATGAAAGAAATGTTTATAGCATGAAATTATTGAAGAAATATATTTTCATGCTTTTAGCAACAAATTGAAAGCTATATGTTTTTATAATTGATTATTTTAGTATACAAACTAAACTTTTAAAGCAAAATGGAATGAAAGTTTTGAAAATCAAAGGTTACCCTTTCCTATGAAATGAATGATATGACTAAGAAATGACTTAAATGCGAACGAAGTACCTTATTGTGCATATGACAGGTCAGTGGGGGGCAAGTCCACTAACTATAGGGGGATCAAGTCTATCGTGTCGCCCTTTGCTCGTTTTTAAGATACTACTATGACTGATGCCCTATGCAATGCGAGTAATATTCCGCAGCATAGTGGCTTATGACTGAGATTGATCATCCCCACTACCGGTGTCCTATGACCGAGCGATGATTTATGATTTCTTTAAGTTCGATTGGATATATATTTCATGAGTGAAAGTTATATATATTGTTTATATATTCATGTACCTGTACTATATGGATTCTAATGAAGAATGTATTTATGTTTTCAAGGAAATTTATATATATGATTATGAAAAAAAACATGAGATTTATTATTTAAATAAAGCATTAAGAAATTTAGATTTCCAAATAATTTTTGGAGGTTATTCTAGAAAGTAAGGTTTTGTATAGAATACATAACACTTACTGAGCTCCTTTAGCTTACCGTTTTTTTTTTTTTAATGTTTTATGAATAAAAAACCTCCCCAAGTGCAAAGACAGGTACTTGGACGAGCGATCTCCGACACAAAGTTAGACGAACACATCTGACAATTGCTACTATGAAATTAATGTAAATATTTTGATGTCTATTAAATACGCATAATATAATTACTTTTGATTTTATGTTGATGCTTACAATTTTATGCATAATAAAATGTTTTTAAGTTTGAAATGATTTTGATTGAAATATCTTGAATTGTGGTTAAGTTTGAATTTTGAGATAGACCTGAGGTCCAAATTAAAAGTGTAGAAAAATATATGTATTTATGAAGTATTTATAAAATTGATTTCATATGATTTTCAAAGATTTGGAAATGTTTAGAAAACAGTCGTTATGCTGCCACAATTTTTAAAAAATAAAAATAAACAATTTACCACTATGATTTTCTAAGTGATTAACGAAAAGGAAATGTATCACGACTTTATTCTACGGAGTCCTTTAGAGTTAGTCACCAATATGAAGACTGTAAGGACTTCTATCGGAGTATCGGGAGAGCTCCACTTGAGTTCCATCAAGGGGAAATCCGGGTTGGGTCCCTTCATAAGATCATTTCTAAGAACCACAAACTAAACAAACGGCACATAAAGAATCACACAAGCATCTCCTCAAATATTGCATTCACAAAGATAATCAATATCAACCTAGCAAGTTATCAAAGAAAGACCTATAACAGTAGAAAAATCGAAGAGATGATAGGGTTACTTTTTTAAGACAAAGAAGAATAGCCCATGACGATCCTTATGGAAGGTTAGAAGAGATGATAGCACTAGAGAAGAGAGAGCTTGCTACTTTTGAAATTTGAAAAGTGGCAAATAACAGCAAAGCATCCCTCTCTTTTCCTTTTTATAGTCAAAAAGATATAAATGCTCGATCAAAGTAATTATGACTATAACAAATCTAACTACTAGGAGCAAATCTTGTGTCATGTCTATACAAGGAAGCTGAAGTGACGCCTTGACTACACATAACTCGCATTAATGAGATATGATGGTTACAAGTGTGGATAATAACTGTTAACCATTAGTATAACTCAAAGGACATGAAGTGACTTAGCTTTCAACGAGTGACCAGCTCACATTAGAAGTTGAGGGGCTAATGTTATACATAAAAATAGCATAAAAGCCTTAAGCCCAAAAGATGCTTGAAAGGCTCAAAAATAGTACAAGCCTAGTAAGGTAGTACAACCATTAAGCCCAAGACAATCGTCACATTAGCACATGCTATGTTAGCACAAGCTTCACAAACACCAAAAACCTAAGTAAGAAGTAGCAGGCAACTTAAAACGAGAAGCTCATAGAAGAGTAGCTTAGATAGTAGAAAAAATCAAGAAACTTTCTTATTTGCAAAAGATCTAGAAAAAAGGAAATAACTTGAAACACAAAATCTCCAAAAATACAATCTAATTGAATATCAATATGAAGGGAATCTCAAAATTTCCTTTATTTTGGAAGCCTATTATATGTAAAATCTTAACACTATGTAAATGGTGAATGAGTATGAAACATGACACCACGCCATTAGAAACCCTGCTATAATGAAATTGTCCTCAGAAGCAATAATATAATCGTGGACGTAAGCTTCATGACTTATAGCCAAGCCACATTAAAAATCTTGTGCCTTCTTTTTTTCATCTTTTTGTTTGATCTTTGTTTAATATCACCTCTTTAATTTTATTCAAGTCACACAATTTGCATTAAATTGATTGTTGGTTGATTTTATTGGTCAACAATTTGTATCATCATTTTCAAAAAAAAAAAAGTTGTTTTGAGTCTGTAACTATGTTTTGATTTGCATGTTGTTAGAGTAAAGGACCAACATCATCAGCTTATAATAACTGATGATGTAGCAAATCAATTGTCATCAAGATGTCTTCAACAGCATGATCAAGTGGACTTTATGAAGATTCCTTATGTATGAACTACAACATATTACACAAGAATATGGAGGGAGAATTTGTTATAGATGTATAGATCAATATTGTATTATCTGATGAGATTCTAGCAAGTATAAAGAGTAGTTGCTTAAGACATAAGCAATATCTTATGTATATATAGTTATTCTTTCAGTCAATTTTGTAACTAATATGCAATCACTTTTTCAATCAATAATATCTCTAGAATTCTCTTTGAACTTAGGTTTCATTTCTAATTAGATTTATTGAAGAATTCTTGATTCATAGAAGAATTAAACATGGTATCAAAGCATGATCATGCCATATCTTCTGCATTACGTCATGGTGTAATTCATCCACCTACTCTGGTTGTTGGTTCGTTGTTCTCATCACTGATATGAAGGTTTAATTGACAATGAAATTGGATCATAACAACTACATTCTATGGAGGCAACAAGTCCTTGCATCGATTTAAGGTAATCGGCTCCGACTTTATATCGATCAATCTTTTTCTCCTTCAAATAGAATCAACATAGATGGAAGCATAAATGATGCATTTCTAGATTGGGAACAACAAGACCAAGTGTTGTTGTGTTGATTATTATCGTATATAAGTCAAGAGATCCTTCCTAACCTAGTTGGATGTGAAACTACTTGCTAAGCCTGGACAACTATAGAACATATGTTCAAATCATAGTCGAGAGACAATGTGATGTAACTCAAGTTTTAGCTTCAAACCTTGAAAAAGGAAAGGTTGTCAATGATAGGGTACTTAACAAAGAAGAAGAGTGTGATAGATGCTTTGTCATCCATAGGCTATGTAATGAGCGAATAAGACAAGATCATGCCTATATTAAGTGGCTTAGGACTGGAATATGATCATTTTGTGATATCCATCACCTCGGTTCCAATAAGTCATTCAATGGTTGAGATCACAGCTTTGCTACTTACTCATGAGGCAAGAATAGAAAAACATTCATAAGGAGAAAATCGGAGCATTAATCTTGCTATGAACAAGAAGAATGGTGGTGTTAATCCTGATCGATCAAGTAAAGATAACATGATTTTTAATGGAAACAACTATGGAGGAAGGCATAGTGGAAATAACTTTAGAGCAAGAAGAGGTTGTGGCCGGGGATGAAATAACAATAATAGACAGTCTTGTCAAACTTTCCATTGCCAGGACATGGACCACTAGGGTGGTACTATCGATTTGATTAGTCCTTCTAACCTCAATACACTTTAAAAACAGGTGGTAGAGGTAATGCTACAGGCTCAAGTTTTTAAGGATCAGGTTCTTTAGGTGAAAATAATGTGAATATGGCTACAATGATGGTTGGATCAGATACAACAAACTCATTTGGACACTCTCAGTTTGGACACTCTCAGATTGAACACTCTCAGTGTAATACTCCTTCTCAATTTTTCTACTGTACATATATACGGAATGATGTATTGTACTAATATACCATTGTTATTGAAATAATAAAAGAGATTTTAAAGTGTTAAAATGAAATTAAAATTTTATAGAATTTTCGGAAGGATCGAGAGTAAATTTAAATTATAAAAAGCTAAACGGCAATTGGTGAAATAAAAGATTTTTATAGAAGAGTGGAAAAATGGTAAATAAAAAGAGATGTTAAGGATAAATAAGGAAAACAAAGAATTCTCTAAAAAAGGGTAAAAATTGCAAATTTAAGAAAGTTCAACGGTAAAGGTGGAGCTTGACCCACGCTTATAAATATAGAGTGTGTGGTGTGTGTTGTCGTGAAAGTGAGAGAAAGAGTTGAAGAAAAAAAAATCTAGAGAGGAGAGAAAAAGGCTATCGGCAGAAAATAAGAGAGGAAGCTGTCAACGACGAAAGAGCAGAAATCAAATTTGAGAGCTGCAACCGGTGCAAGCTAGATCTGGTAAGAATCAGGTGATAAGATCAAGTTCTTATGGTTTTCTTTTAGAGAGAAGTCTGCTAAAGCAGTCTATGAATTGTATATGATATTATTGAGAATTTATGCATAGATCTGGTGATTTGAAGCAACAAACGAGTAGGAAAGCAAGACAAAAGGCTAAAGGGAAATTGGCAAGTGAAGTAGCTAAGAGAATATATTGAAATGAGGTAGTTTGATTGTGGTTTAGGCTGATTAAGTTTTCGTCGCAAAACCTGTTGTGGTTGTGACCTGGGTTATGTGAAGAAGCTAATGAAATATTGACTGAGTATGTGTATGTGAGATTTAATGAGGTCAAGGTGTGTTAATGTCTATAAAAGTGTAGAATCTGGAAAAGAAGTGAGTATGCGTGAGTTAAGGCGAAAGCTCATAAGGTGCGAGCTGGATGGTATCCGCAACCCATTTTCAACACTGGTCGAGTTGGATTAGGGCACAAGCTCGCAGAGAGCGGGCTGAGTGATGTTGTAACTCATTATAATACCTGTCCGAGCTAGACTAAGGCAACAACTTGCAAAGGGCGAGCTGGGCAATGCATGTGAATCGAGCTGAGCTAGAAGGTAGTAACTCGTTGAAAGGGTGAGTTAAGCGAGCTCGCTAAAACAATGGATGCCCACAAATCAAGCTAAGTTGGGCGAAGTAGGAGCTCGCATGAGATGAGCTGGATGAGCTGAGATGTGAGCTCGCAGCTCGAGCTGGACTAGGCAGTGTGCAGTCCGCTGCTTCTTAAACAGAATCATAAGTTATTGATAATAGATTGGACTTGGAATTGAGGTGTTTGATATGCCTGTCGATTTTAAGTGAAGATTTCATTGTAGGTGAAGAGGAGAGCTAAAGGAGGTTAGTGAAGAAGTAATTTTTGAGCAAATTGGAAAGCAAACAGTTAATGTGAAAACATTTTTAAATGTTTTTTAGTTTATTTTGCAAACCTCTTATATATTTTTTCATTACTCGTTCTTTTTGGCTTATCAATGACTTTATGCTATAGCATGATAAGAAGATAATTTAAGTATGAGATGGTATGCAATTTATTAGTACATTTGATGAAAAAGAATTCATATTGAATTATAGAAAAAAAATTTTAAAGATTAGTGAACAAACCCAAGTTTATAGATAGAATTTGTAGCTTCAGACCCGACCGATATATGATAGAACCCAACTCGGATTCCCTCTAATGAACCCAGTGGTCTTGTCGGGTACCCCATAAAATCCTTATGAAGTCTAATTAATAAGACCCAAAAGGATGTCGTGGAGCGAACCTATAACTATTATGCTTTGCTAACATATGAATCATACATTTAAAATTTTCTTTCTAAATCTTCAAGTAGATTTAAATTGTAAATTAAAGTATCATTCACAATATCCAAATATCTTCAACGTGCATGCATTCTCATAACATGAAAAGTTTACAAAATTGTTCATAATAAAAAATTCGCATAAACATAAAATTAATATCTAAATCAAAATGCTGATAAATAAAACTATGCATCATCATCGATCGTCTTGGCCGACCTGATCAGAACGAGGCAATCTGGTACCTGGTCTCCTATTCCTGCACCTGGGAGGTTTTTGTAACATAAAACCAAAAATGTTATGAGCTACAAAGCTCAATAAGTGCGTAAGTGTTTCTATTTAAATTTATCTTTTATAAAATTTACCTCCGAAAAATATTTTCTTAAAAGACATTTTCCTTTAAAACAATTTAGTTCTAAAAACTTGGGTTTTATAAATTCATTGTAAAGTTCTAAAAACTTTCATAATGTGCTAAAATATTTTATTGTTTTTAAAACATTTCTAAAACATTATCTTTCTAAAATATTGCTTTGTTGGTATGCTTTTTTTTTTTTTTTTTTGAAAACTGCACTAATAGGGAACCCAAGAGAAGCTACAACCACATGAGCAGTTAGACCAGCTCCGCTCAGTGTGGGGGGTCACGTGGCATAAAAGCTAGCACCGCACACCATGACAAAGCTACAAAGACATCCCCCTATTACGTGGCGAAACTACCATCGCACACCGTATAGCGAGATAATACCCCACAAGTGTAGAGGGCGACACGACTGACATGACAAACTCGATCCCCCCGATGTTAGCAGGACTAGCCCTCCCAACACTTATCATGTACTACGGGATATACCAATCGAGTCTAAAGTTACAAGATCTATCTATTTATAAACTTGGGTCGTTCCACTAGTCTTTGAAAATTTTTCTTTTTCTATAGCTCAATTTAAATTTTTTTCATTCTATAAACATAAAGGTGTTAAAAAATGCATACCATCTCATCTTATAAATAAACTAATTCATTTCATGCTATAATATGAAACAATTTATATACTAAAAATGAATTTATGAAAAGCTATAAAATATGTGCAAGATAAACTGAAAAGCATTTAATATTAAAAATGTTTTCACACTCACAGTTCGTTGCCCAGCTCACCAACAGCTCCTTCAGCGTCCTTCATTAGCTCGCTAGTCACCTATATTTACATGTAACAACGACCTCTCTTAGAACATGCATCCATGGAACACACTTCAAGTCCTAATCCTTTCTATTATCACTGCTAGTTATTTATTTATTTATGTTATAACAGACTGTAGTGTTGCCAGTCCAACTCAAGTTGCGAGCTCATACCCAGCTCATCCTTTCAGCGAGCTCTCACTTCATCCAACTCAGCCTAATTTGTAGGCATCTATTATTCTAGTGAGCTCGCTCAGCTCACCCTTTCAACAAGCTACCTCCTTTTAGCTCAGCCCGATTCACGGACCCTGCCCAGCTCGCCCTTTGCAAGCTGTTGCCTTAGTCCAGCTTGAACAGACATTATAGAGGGTTGTAGCCTCACTCAGCTCGCTCTCTGTGAGCTCGCGCTTCAGTCCATTTTGACCAGTGCTAAAAATAAGTTACGGGCATCTACCAACTCGCACTCAGTAAGCTCCTGCCCTAACTTACGCATACTCACTCCTAACAATTCTTTTTCGGTTTCCACACTCTTACAAGCATTCTCATAACTCAACCTCATTTAGTTTCACATACATACTCTCAACGACATTTTATCAGCTTCGTCCCTCAAACCCAAGTCGCACACACAACAAGTGGTGCGATGGGCACTCAATCATCCTAAGCCACAAACAACTTTTCAAATCAACTTATTTCTTCAACTACTTCACTTACCAAATCACCTCCTCATCCTTTTATCGTGCTTCCCACCTGCTTGCTACTTTAAATCACCAGATCTATGCACAAAATCTCAATAATATCATATGCAGTTCATGGATTACCTCGACAGACTTCTCTTAAAAAAAAACCATGAAATCTTGATCTTACCGTTTGACTCTTACTAGATCTGGTTTGAAAATATTCCTAGACTCGTTCTTCACCTTTTTAATTCTCCTTAAAAATGATAGAGAACAACTTAGGTTGGCAGCTACTCTTGTCTGCCGGATAGCCTTTTCTTCTCCCCCTCTAGATTTTTCTCTAACTATCTCTCTCTCTATCTCTTTCACTTTCACGACAACACACACCACACACTTATATTTATAGGCGTGGGCAAGCTCCACCTTTACCCTTAAACTTCCTTAAATTTATGATTCTGACATATTCTAGAGAATTCTTTACTTTTCTCCAATGCCTTGACCTTTTACTTAATTTACTATTTTGTCATCCATTAGAAAATTCTTTATTCCAACAATGCCCTTCAACTTTTTATAAATTTAAATTTATTTCCAATCCTTTCGAAAATTCTATAAAATTTTAATTTCACCTCAAAACACTTAAAATCCTTTTTATTATATCACAAATAATTGTATATTTGTACAATACCTTATTCCATATAGATATACAGTAGTAAAACTGGGAATGAGTATTATAGTATACCTTGCAGTGTATAGCAAGTGTTGGGAGGGTATGTTACTAATATCGGAGGGATCGAGTCTATCGTGTCACCTTCTACACTTATAGGGTATTATCTTGCTGTGCGATGTGCAATGTAGCATTCCGCCACGTAGTAGCGAGATGTCTTTGTAGTTTTGTCATGGTGTGTGATGCTAGCTTTTACGCCACATGACCCCCCACATTGAGCAGAGCTACTCTGGCTGCCATGTGGTTATAGCTTCCCTTGGGTTCCCTATTAGTACATTTTTTAGAAAGAGAAGCATACTGTTAAAACCGAATTTTAGAAAGAAAATATTTTAGAAATATTTTGAAAATTATGAGATATTTTAGCATTTTAAGAAATCAATTTATTAAGAGCTTTTAAAACTTCACAGCAAATAAAACACACGATTTTAGAGATAAAATTGTTTTAAAGAAAAAGGTTTTTCAAAGGTTTTTTGGGAGGTAAATTTTATAAAAATTAGTTTAAATAGAAACGCATACACACTCACTGAGCCTTTGTAGCTAATAATACTTTTGGTTTTGTATTACAAAAACCTCCCAGGTGTAGGAATAGGCGATCAGGGTACCGATTGCCTCGTTCAGATCAGGTGGGCCAAGACAATCGATGATGTTGCATAGTCCCATTTACATGTATTGTGATGTGGATATCAATCACATGTTTCAAAACATTTTGTAACACTTTTCATGTTAAGATGATGCATGCATGTTTTAGATATTTGAATATTGAGGATGACACTTTTCATAATATTTTTAATTTACTTGAAAATTTGAAAAAAGATTTTAAGATGTATGATTCTTATGTCTAACAAATCTTTAATAGTTAAGGGTTCGCTCCACAACATCTTTTCGAGTCTTATTAGTTAGACTGTAGAAGGGCTTCGTGGGGTGCCTGGTAGGATCGATGGATTCATTAGAGGGAATCCAGGTCGAGTCCTATCACTCAGTGGTACCTTGATAGTAGAGCCACTAATCATTGCACACTGTAAGGCTCTAATCTCATAAACAAAATGATTATCAAATGAAGGAAAGAATTTTCATGAGGAATAGAGTAGGTTTGGAAATTTCCTCCATTGGTTCTAATAGCTTTGCACTAAATAAGCATGCATTTCTGCTCACAAATATATTACATATACTCACATCACTAAAAACTTACTTAGTGTATCCAAGTTTGTTAAAGACAATGATGACTTTATTGAATTACACTCATGTGTTTGTCTTGTGAAAGACCGTGCTATGAAGAAGATACTTCTTCAAGGGTTCTTAAGCATGGATTATATGTATTTGATTTACCCTTGGAACATTCAAGTGAAGTAATGAAGTTGGCAAGAAGAGAGACAATTTCAAAGTCTATGACTAGCAACATACTATGTGAGGTAAAGATCCCAAAGTCTTTGTAAATAAGTCATCTAAATGTGCAAATAATGCTATCAAAATTGACAATTCTTATATAGGAAATGATCCTAATCTGTTGCTTTGGCATTTAAGATTAGGACATCCCTCTCCCTCAATTGTAAAAACCATATTGAATAAATGTGAAGTCTCATTTTCTAGTGTTAAATCATTTTGGTTTTATGATTGCCAAGTTAGTAAATCCTATGCACAACCATTTCAGAATTCAACATCATATTCATGCCCTCCTGAATTGGTTTTAGCTAATGTTTGGGGACGAGCCCTTATAACATCTACAAATGGTTCAAGATACTATGTTACCTTCTTGGATGCTTATAGTAGAATTTCATGGATTTTTCTGCTCAAATCTAAAAGTGAGGTTATACTGATTTTTAAGCTCTTCAAAGCTTAGGTTGAACTTTAGTTTTCTGCCAAAATAAAAACTCTCCAAACTGATAATAGAAGAGAGTTTAGGTACTAAAATTCTTTCTAGCATAATGTGACATTAATTTCAAACACTTATGCCCTTACATTTATGAACAAAATAGGCTGATTGAAAGAAAGAACAACACATTATTGAAACTAGGCTTAGTCTTCTCTTACAGACATCTCTACCTATTTGTTGTCAGTCAACGACATTCCTTATTGCAGTACATTTGATCAACCTCATGCCAACTCCCATCTTGCAGGGACAGACTCCATATGCTCAATTATATGGAAAAGATCCTAACTACTCATTTCTTAGAGTTTTTGGTTGTCTTGTCTACCCATATTTGAGGCCATATAATCAACATAATTGCAAAATATGAGAGAACAGTGCACTTTTTTAGGCTATTGCAATCAGTACAAAGGCTACAAATGTTTAACTCAACAAAAAAGGATGTTTATTGCAAAAAAAAAGCTGTATTCAAGGAGGATGTGTTTCCTTTTGCTAAACAAGTCACTAAAACCAAAAATAAAGATAAGAATTCAACAACTGCTGGGATCTTTCTTTTCCCTCCTACAGTTTCAGCTACTACATCTGTAACACAAAGAAATGCTACAATACCTATTAGCTTGAACAACGAGCAAGTTCAACAGACAACAAGTACATCATCTCATGAGACCTCTTCAGTAAATAACGAGACAACTTATGTTATTCCTCCATTTCAAAATCATCACCCTATGACAACAAGAGCTAAGGTAGGGATCTTTAGGCCAAAAGTCTGGACTGCACAGCTAACTGAACAAGAACCAGGCTCTTTGCAAGAAGCAATGGCTCATCCTTAATGGCTAGCAGCCATGAAAATTGAAATTGAAGTAGTCAAAAACAACAAAACCTGATCCTTGGTGTCTCCTTTAGGTGGAAGGAAAATTGCGGTGTAAATGGGTATTTAAGGTAAAAAAAAAATCTACATAAGACCTTTTTTAAACACAAGGCTTGACTTGTAGCTAAGGGATTTCATCAGCTAGTAGAGTTTGATTTCACTGAAACTTTTAGTTCAAAGGTGAAACCATAATTCACATTATTCCTTCTCTTGCAATGTCACAAAAATGGTCACTAAGACAACTTGACATCAATAATGTCTTCCTTAATGGTATTCTTAATGAAGAAGTATACATACAACAACTAGCTAAATTCGAGGAGGGCAATAGTGAGCTAGTTTACGGGTTGCACAAGGCTCTTTATGGGCTAAAGCAAGCCCCTCGAGCCTGGTTTGATGGATTCAGGACTGCTCTCATTCAGCTTATGGCAAGACCTGAACCAGACTCTCTCTAATCTCTTATCTGGAGGGTCCCACCGGGCACTCCAACGGACTTTTCTTAACCCGACTTGTCGGATAAAAGAGATCCGCGGAGCGAATCCCTTAATCTTGCCCAATTCTTTAATTCTATTTAAATGTATTCTTTTCTTTTGTAAACAATTTGGGTGTGTGTAAAGTTTTCGCAATTTGATTTAAAACAATTTTACAAAAATTTTGACAGCATAACGACTATATTTTTAAAGTTTCCAAAGTTTATCTGCATAAAAAGAAACACTTCGAATTATTTTCAATCACCACCCAACTTCTTTTTATCCGCAACCATGCATATTCTCAATCCATTTCACAAAACCAACGTTTCCATCACATTCATAATGCAATCTTCATTTATCAAACATTTGATGATGATAGATGTAAATCATATGCAAGTATTTAAAATATATGCATATACATATCATATCATTGGTTTACAAATATTCCAACCATGCAATTACTTAGTTACATTATTTACAATCACAAAATTTATTTATTTATTCGATGTAGTTGTCGAATTTTCCACCTAAATTTTTTTGGTGACGGTTTCCTTGTTGCAAAATCACTTGCAGAGGCACCTAGTAGAATATACAAACTATGTAAAAGTCAAGACATTACTTCATTATATAAAGTAATATGAAGTATAATTACATAGCGATTCATAAACTTAATTAAATATCAAATCTTTGGTTTAGAAAACCTTTCTTTCTAAAAACACCATGTATACCCCTAAAATACTTTAACCATCACATGGTGATTTCTGACTGACACCAACCGTGAAGCTGTTAAGATATCTCGAGTATAACGAACGAAATTTACTGCATCGCCAACATAATGTGAGATGATCTCAAATCTGATCAACTATAATGCAGAATTTTCTGCATCGTCATTGTAGTGTTATGTATAAACTATAACTTTTGGGGACTGTGAGTTGAATTTTTTGCATCGCAACACAGTGCCTATAACAACTACGTGCGAAATTTTCTGCATCGCAATGTAATGCTAGATACTCTGAAAAACTGAGCAATTACAGACGGAATTTTCTGCATCGCTGGTGTAGTGCTAAATCTCATATAAGCAAAGGGTATATACATGGTTTTTCAAAACACTTTTCTATTATGTACATTTAGCACAAAAATTGATTTCCTTCCAAATCTTTAACTGCAATTCTTTACTCAAATCTTTTCAAAATAACTTTGTTTCAAAAACTCTTTTCAAGATCCAATGTAGAGATCGTTTTTCAAAGTTTTAACTCATCATTTTCATTTTTTTAAAAGAAATGAAACTACATAATTCATAATTAAAAGTATAGATAAAGGAAATTGCAAGTGATAGGACACTTACCTCAAGTCAAATGAGCTATATCCGTCAATGAGCCTCCCATGCTCTAGTAGCCTACTTCTCACCTACATAACATAATCTCGCTCAAAACCTTGCTAAATCATGTTATTCCAAACTATTGAATAATGGTTTTCATAAAGTACTCTATCGAAAATTTTTTTTTTCTACAACCTTCCCATCTAGGCTCTGACTCGACCGAGGCTCTAAGATTTCGATTTCTTTTTACGAACTTTATTTATTTTCACCTAGGGACATCTCAGTATGCTCAAATTGGTCGCAGGAAACTCGAAACAAAATATCACCGTTTTTAACCCCTTCGTTACCGAATGGTATACACAGCCCAATCCATGAGCTTTTCACTTTCGTTTCTTCGTCGAAGCTTCCCACATCATTTGTTTATCATTTTAGTACTTCAATCATTACATTTGACCTTCAAGACTCACCAATTCCTTCATACTTTTCAACTAACCTTCACAACTACATATTTACACTATTTAGGCTATAACTTACTCAATTTTTATCCAAACCTTTCCCTTCAAATTTCTATGGTTTGCTATGATATTTATGCATGTTTTGAGGTCTAAAACAACCCCAATTAAGCTCAATTAGTGCAGGTCTCTATAACCCCTTCAAATATCTATTCTTTCACTCTACTATCATTCTATTCTTTACTAGTTTGTATGCTATTCATGCACCCATGTACATCCATTTTGATTACCTTAATTCCTACTCACTCATGCATGTTTTTAGGACCCTAAGTACATAATAAACACTAACAAAACATATGCATAAGCTACTGCCCTTCATCAAGTCGAATATGCACAAGCAATCTAATCTAGTTTCCTTTTTCAATTCTAACTCTCCTATATACTTTTCTAACGTTAATTATGCATGATTTAGAGCTCAAAGAGATTAAAACACAATAATATTCACACATTCTCCCTTTGGCCGTGACACACACACATGCACCCATATGTTGTTTTTTTCAATTTTTCAAGTTATATTTCTTTCAAACATTTCATCAAACAAGTTATAGACAACCTATTTAACTCTTCACTAGTTTAAATCACAAGTTGGGGTTTCTACTACATAAACCCTAATCTCTATTTTTATGCATGGTCTCTTGCATTTCAACTTTCCTTTTTACTCATTATGGTTCTACTATTGATTTAGATAAAAATCACATCAATTTACACATCAAAACTAACTCAATCATCCAACAAAATCATAGACCTAACTATCACTATTTCTAAATAAAGTCATGAAAACCTTACCTTATTTTTGCTTAAAGTTTGTTATTCTTGCTTTAATCTACTAAGAATCTTGATTGGAAGCTTGAAAAATTATTGGATTTGGCTTGGATTTCTTCTCCTTGTTGTCGTGCACCCCTCTCAACTCTCTCTCAATTTCTTTTTGAAATTTTTCTAAATGTTGGAAGACAACACTTTTATATATAGGCATGAATTTATATAATTTCCCTTGAAGTTTGTTAGTTACATACTATGCCATCATATGAAATTTAACTAAATTATCTTCCAATTATGCATTAAGTTCATATCCTTCTCACTATTTTATCAATTTGCACAATTCATGCACATAATTTATTCTATTCACTTTTATATATAATAGTTACTTAATTTATCATTGACCAATTTGCCCTTCTTTGATATTGATCTCTTTATTTATAGAAAAAGACTATTATACCCTTTATTGGATTTTCTTATTATAAATATTGATCATTTCTATATTCTAACTTCTAATACTAGGAAATAAAATATCAATAATAGGGGTTTACAGCTTAGGTTCACATCAAGCAAACCTTATCAATCTCTTCTCTATAAGATCACAACTGGAGTCTGTATCTACATGCTTGTGTATGTAAATGTGACAGGCCCCTCTCTTTACTAGGCCTGCCGACCGCCTTACAGTAGCCCTCCAGCAGATATCTTATCCAACTAGAAGGTTCCCGTAAAGCTACGCCATTTATTTTTAAAAACTTTCTGTTAATGCGAAAACGTAGAAAAATTTTTCTTTTTATTTTGATCATTTATAAAACAGATTTATAAAAATTTGGGCAGCATAACGGCTGTTTTTCAAACATGCCACCCTGTAAATTTCAAAATTTAACACTTCTATATCAAACATTTCTCCACTACTAGGCCTCAAGCCCTCAAATCATTTCCACAATCCAACCACAAACATTTTTCAGTTTAAAATCCATAAATATACTTCATTTTTAGTCAACAAAAATATATAATTCAATTTTATAAAAACAAAAAGCTATATACAATCCATAATATTATTCATAACTATTTCCATCAAAAATGGAATGTAATGCATGACATAAACTTCAAAGTAAACTTATGCAGTGATGCTGTTACGTTGGGCCACTTCCGCGTCCGATAGAGCCTCTTTTGGTTGGTGGCTCATTCCTGTACTTGGGGAGGATTTTTCAAAAATACAAAAATAGGGTGGTGAGTATAAAACTCAGTGAGTGGATAGTTTTTCATTAATATGCTCTTTTTCTAAAGTGTATGTTTCCTCCCAAAATACTTTGTAAATTAATAATCTTTTTATAAATTTATAAAAATCAAGTGGAGAAACTTTTTCAAAAATAGAAACTAATAATCTTTCTATAATTTTATTAAAGTTACAAAACTGAGTAATTTTTATAAATCTTTCTTTATTTCTTGAAACTGAAAATAATTTCTAATTTAATAAACTTCACGTCTATTGACGTGCTTTTCTCTTTTATCTCGCCAAAGGCAACACAGGGAAACTTAGCTCCATTGTGACGGAATCTCTCGACGCCACAGGAGCTCGGGGATGCTACTAGACGTAGTCGCAGATGTGGGAAACCTCTTGGGGTTACGATCCCCTCCCAACATCAGACAGATCTACACTACCATATACGTGCAGAGGGCGACTGACAGACTCGACTCAAACCCCCCAAGTTAGTGTTAGTAACTGACTCTCCCAACTGCTCTTACCATACACACATACGGTACTTCGGCCGGAAATCTCTAGGGGCTAGGGTAAACCCAAGGCATTTAAATCTTTTCATAATAAAAATCTTACTTTTCTTTTCTTTAATAAAAATTTTACTTTTCTTTTCTTTAATCACTTGAAATAAAATTTTACTTTTTCTAAGGCCGAAGCCTATCATTTATAAACAACTTTAGCATGTATGAATTCTCAAGTATAATTACTTAACATACTAATTTACTTTAATACTCAAATGCTTATAATTGCAATTAAATAAAATATTCATGCAATTCATATAAAATATGTAACATGCTAAAATAACTTTAAAATCACATAATAGACTCTTTTACTAAAACAACAATTAAATGACTCAATTCTCATATTGTAAATTTCTTTTCTAATCTCAACTTTATAATTGAAATTATTTTTGAAATATCTCATTAACTTAATTTCATGCATATATCTCAAAACTACTAATTTACTTTACTTAAAAATAATTACAATTACACTATAATCTTAACATTTAATGCAATTCATATAAAAATAAATCACATGATAAAGTAGCTTTACAATCACAAAATAAATTCGTTCATTAAAGCAACAATTAAATAAATTCATGGTAACTTAATAATTCTCATAAACACTTTAAATAAAAATATAACCACTCACAATTTATTTCCAATCACTTCACCACCTCTCCAACACTTCCTTTTGATTCTTGAGATTTTCCTTTCCAAAAACCTTGATCCAAGACTCCTTAATCCTCTTCCTTCATTTCCAAGCTTAGATTGATGATGATAAACCTCCACTTTTCTTGATCAAGATGGATGGGTTTGAGAGGCTACAAGGGGTGGATCATCTCTTCTCCTTCTTCACGGCTGCATCTTTTTCTTCTTCTTCTGTTCGGTTTCAGCCTGCACGTCCAGCTCTCTCTTTGCCTCTCGGTTCTGTTTTGTCTCACGATTCCAGCTTGTATCTCACGATCTCTTTCTCCTCTCAACTGACTTATCTCCCTTCATTCATCCATCAAGCCTTCACTTATATACTAGCACTTATTCCATGCCCAATTTGCCTTTAAAATAATTCTAAAATCACACAAATGCCATTAGTTAAGAATGAATGCATGTGATTGGTCAATTGCTCTCATCCTTTTAATCACCAACAACTCATCCCCTCTTTTAATTCAATCTTAACTCATCACTTACTTTTTGACTCAAAGATGGCACAACAACATTGGCCTTCATCCAAGCATATGGATTGTGCTTCTTTAATACATATCTTCTCATGCAACCTTTATCAATCTCTTAATTTAAATTTAATTCTTCACTTAACACCAATAAATCCTAAAAATATTTCATGATCACCCTATCATCAAATTGACCATGTAACACTCTAATTGGGTGTCTTAACTTTCAATTTAATGCTTTGGAAAAAAATTTTAATCGGTTATAAACTCATTAAAATTCATAATGTTTCTCACGAGGGCGTTTTTATCGATAAATATTCAAAACTTTTAAAATCCATTTAAACGAAATAATTTTTGCTCCGTTTTAGTTTTTGATAACTCTAATTCATATTCCGGGGCTTATGATGGCCTAAGTCCGCTTTCCAAAAAATCACTATTCATATGAACACTATTCACCGAAAAATTTTTATTTCGCGAAACTTAAGGAAATTTTCCTTTCCCCGAAAATCACTATTCACTCAAAAATACTATTTACACGAAATCACTATTCAAATGGAAACACTATTTCATCCGAAAATACTATTTATCCGGAAAACACTATTTCTTCCAGGGAAATGAAATTCCGGGTCTTACAAAATGATATTATTGTCATAGGTTCAAACAAGGCAGAGATTGAAAGGTTGGTTAAAAGACTAAATCATTTATTTACACTAAAGGATTTTGGTGAACTTCATTATTTCCTGGGCATTGAAGTTCAACAAACCAATATAGGGCTTCATTTTTCTCAACATAGATACATTTAGGACCTTTTAAAGAAGAAAATGATGGAGAGTGCAAAACCCTTCTCGTCTTCAATGGTTGCAAGTACAGAAAATTAGCTTTCAGCTTATAAGGGCAATCCATTGATAACTCAAGTAAGTATAGGTCTGTTGTGGGTGCTTTGCAATATGTTACTATCAGTAGACCTGAAATTACCTTTGTAGTCAACAAGGTTTGCCAATTTATGCATACACATTTAGATGAAAAATAATGGCGATGAAGAGAATTTTTAAATACCTAAAAGGGACTGTTACACAAGGTCTTGTGCTTGACAGACCAGAGAACCCAAGAACAACTCTTGATTTGGTTGGATTTTTTGATACAGATTAGGCATCAAGCAAAGAGATAGAAAATCGACATCCAGTTTCTGCATTTATCTTGGTCCTAATCTAATTGCATGGAGTGTAAGGAAGCAACATACAGTCTCTCGTTCCTCAACAAGCAGAGTACAAAAGTCTAGCTTCTGTAGTTGTAGAAGTTACTTGGATACAGTCCCTCCTTCATGAGCTTAGACTTCCGCAAAATAAATTACCTACAATTTGGGTGGACCACCAAAGCACAATTGCTATGTCCAAAAATCCAATTCTACATGCCAAAACAAAACATATAGGGCTAGATTTATATTTTGTGAGAGACAAAATCATGCAAAGGGAGCTTTTGATCAATCATGTACCCTCAATTGATCAAGTGGTCGATATCTTCACCAAGCCATTATCCATGCTGAGATTTCAAGCTCTAAAAGACAAACTTAATGTGACAAATTCCCCATTAAGTTTGAGGGGGGTGTTAAAGGACTAGTATCATCAGCTTACAATAGTTGATAATGCAGCAGATCAGTTGTTATCAAGATGTCTTCAACAGCATGATCAAGTGCACCTCATGGAGATTCCTCATGTATGAGCTACAGCAGATTACAAAAGAATATGGTGGGAGAATTAGTTATAGATGTACCGATCAGCATTATATTATCCAATGAGATTCTAGCAAGTGTAGAGAGTAGTTGCTTAAAACATAAGCAATCTCTGATATTTATATAGTTCGACTTTCAGTCAGTTTTGTAACTATTATACAATCACTTTTTCAATCAACAATATCTCTATAATTCTCTCTGAATTTAGGTTTTCATTTCTCATCAGATTTTTTGAAGAATTCTTCATTCATAGAAGAACTAAACACGTGGTTAAAGTTTAACTTTAGCAGCTTGTCTTTGTTTTTTCTATTATTATTATTATTATTTATTATTATGGGAGGAATGCAAATGGGTTCTTTAAAAGCTGGGTTTTTCCATTGAAGAGAGATAATGTTGGTCATTCTTCGTCAAGAAACGAGAGGCAAGCGCTTTTGTAGAGGCCCAGATCGAGACTCTCAAGTTTCTTGCTTGTCAAGAAGCTTGACTATTTTCAATGCACATGCGTAGTCGTTGTTTTCCTCTTTCATGATTCTCTTCCAGATGTTTTTGTCTGGCTTGGTGAAGGACATATCAGATGATAACAAATTAATATAGATGTTTAACTTTGTTATGTAATTCAATCTATGGTATAGGATATACATTAATATAATTGACTTCTATTTAATCATATCTTCAGGAAGAAACAAATGGAGAGAAGTAGAGATGTTAAAACAAAACAAGTTATGCCATCTGTGTAGCAGATTGATTGTGCATGGAAAGACATTTTAGTTGTTGGAATTCTAAGAAGCATGTTTTATTTTAGAACCAGAGCTTTGAGACAAATTAAAGGGCATAAGAAAATATGTCCTTACTAGTCATTTTCTATAGGGACTTTTTTGTAATTAAAAGATCAGAAAAAAAATTATGGAAGTACAAATCATATTTATGGAGAGCGTTATTGACACCCAAAAATTATATATATATATATATAAATAAATCATATCTATGACTAAACAGTCATTAAAAAAAAAAAAAAGGATGGTGGAGATCCAATGGATTTGAGATGAAATCGATATCTAGATGATGGATCTCACCATCTCCTTTCCTTTTTTTTTTTTTTTTTTCTTTTTAATGTTTTTTAAAGTAAATTTTCACCTTCTATCTTCATCTTTGAGATGGTTAGTGAATTTTTTAAAAAAATTATTTTATTTTAAAAATAAAAGTATTAAAAATAGGTGAAACAACACAAATACTATTACAACCGATATGAGTCCACAGCCAATGATCATATTTATCAATGAATAATGTTAGGTTTCTCAAATATTTTGTTTAAATTTATGCCTAAATAATGTGATATGTGAATTGTTAAAATCTTGTAAATTATAATAGAATGCGATAATTATTGACAATTCACATATCATATCATTTGAGCATGAATTTTGGTAAAATATTTGGAAAATCTAATATTACTCATCAACTAAATCTAATGGCAAAAGGGGTCATTATGAGTTTTCAAATAAGTAAATTTCGAGTGTGACTAAGCAAACCTTAGGTAGGCTTGATATCATTTGTCTCCATTTTATTTTTGATGTGGTGATTATGTAAACTGATATTTTGCTTGTGGAAGTAATCTTTCATTTAGAAATACACCACTTTATAGAAATTAGTTTACCAAAACCCTAAAATAGGGAAACTATACCACATATATACATGCACGTACACCAAAACGTCAAAGAAAATGAAAAATATCAAGACTTTGAAACTACTGATGTTGATAGAATTCATGAGGATGTAACGGCCACAGAATGAATGGGTAGGTTTGATTTTGCTGAATCAATATGGATTCTGAAAAGGGCTTACCAAGTCTTTATCCGAAGACGAGAGCATTGAAACACATCCTGTCAATAATTTAAACAATAAAATTAATTAAAAACAATTTTATATAAAGAATGCCATATGAGTTATCTATGGTACACTTTAAGAGCAGTGATTCACTAGGGATGATAAAAATTTCTGATCTGGTCCAAATCGGCAGGTCCTCAATCTAGGGATTTGGAGTATTAAAATCAAGTTTTAGATTAGATTTGGAACCAAAAGCAAACAAAACAAAAAAAGCAAAAATAATCCAATTTTATTATGAGGTCGGTTTTGAATCAAATACTTTTGATTCAACTCGGCCAGTTAACAGCTTTATTATTATTATTATTATTATTCACTATATTGTTTTTATTAACATTATTATTGTTTTAGTTTATTTTTTGCATTACTATTTTACTCATTTAATTCTATTTTTATAAGTTTGTATTTGGAACAAACTATTTTTGTAGATAATTGAGATGTTTGAATAGAATTTTGAATGGTGTTTTTAATAGATTGGCACTTTTTATCAAATTTAATTAATTTTATGTTGATTAAGTTATTTTAGTGTATGTACTTTGTGTTTAAATTTAAGATTTATTAGTCTTAGTTGA
This sequence comes from Litchi chinensis, assembly GCA_019925255.1. Lineage (NCBI taxonomy): Eukaryota > Viridiplantae > Streptophyta > Magnoliopsida > Sapindales > Sapindaceae > Litchi > Litchi chinensis. Next base: position 1,426,770 of record CM034469.1, read on the forward strand.
TTCTCAATTTAATTCATGTTTATGTGTGAATTTAATTAGGTGTTAAACTTTAAACTTATGTTTGAATGTAAGCATATGTCTAAATTTAAAAATGTTTTTAAATTTAAATGCATATTTACACTTAAGTGAAAGTTAAAATTTATATTTAAGTATACCTTCAAGTATATTTCTTAGCAAATGGGGTCAAAATGGGTTAGGTACAGGGCATCTTACCTTAAATGGGTTCAAATGTATCAAAAACAACTACTTCTAATCAAGAGATTAAAATCACCTACACAAACCAATAAAATTGTCTCTTTGGTGCGTGAGATTGGATGAGATGAGACTAAATAGAGATGAATAAGTTAGGATTAGATGGGACGAGATTAAATTAAATTAGTGGCATAACGTGTTTGGTACAATTGAAATTGGATTGAATTTAATTAAATTAATTTAATATTATAGTAAATTGATCATTAAATAATATCTAATAAGTTTTTTTTTTTTGAAATAAGTGGTGAATTTAATTTTAACATTTAATTTAATATAAATAATAAATAAAAATAAAATATAATATTAAAAAATAAATCTCATTCATTTCGGGTTTGTGGAACCTCGCAAAATGGTAGGTTTCACAAATCTCAGGTGAATGCGATTTGAGCGTGGGTCCCACGTGGGAAGGGGCCAAAAAAGAAAAAATTCCCTTCCACCCTTGCTCCAAACGGTAGCATAGGAAGGTTGTATACAATTTTTTTTTTTGAGAAAATACATAAAATAGCCCATTTGGAATAGTCAACCTCAAAACTAACTTTTTTATTTTTTATTCTTAAAAAAAAATCTCAAATTGACAAAAATATCCTTAATGGTAACAAAGGGAGTCGGTTTGATCCCAACCTAGAGGTTGGATCCATCTAGGTTTGATCCCAACCTGGAGATTGGGATCCCTATCTCCAGGTTTGGATCCCAACCTGGAAGTTGGGATCCCTACTTTAACGTTGGGATCATCCCTTGATGTTGGGATCCATACCTCCAGTTTGATCCCAACCTGGAGGTTAGGATCCCCACCTCCAGGTATTGATCACAACCTGGAGGTTGGGATCCCCACTTTAAGGTTAGGATCCCTACCTCCAGGCATTGATCCCAACCTCTAGGTTGGGATCTCAACTTTAAGATTGAAATCAATAACTCTAGTTTGATACCAACCTAGAGGTTGGGATCCCTGCCTCTAGGTTTTGATCCCAACTTGTAGCTAGGGATCCCAACTTTAAGGTTGGGATCATCAGTTTATTTGGCATCCATCACCAGATTTGATCCCAACCACAGAGTTAGGATCCCTACCTCAAGGTTTTCTATCCCAACTTGAAGGTTGTGATCCCTACCTTCGGGTTGTGATCAAACGAACCTCAGGTTGCAAATCCCTACCTACATGTTGTGATTCCCAACTTTAAGGTCGGGATATTTTTCAACTTCCAACAGTGTCTAGGTTGGGAAAGATTAGGTCCCAACCTTGAGGTTGGGATTTCCAACTCGAAGGTTGGGAATTCCCACCCTCCACTTTCTTTTTACAAGACATCAACACCATAAGACATTTTCATCATTCACAAAATATTAGAAAATTGCTTGGCACACTTCTGTTTGTTTGTTGTGGAGTTGATGTACGTCTAAACTTATCAAAACTTATGTTGAACCATTTGTAGACTTCATTATGAATAGTAGGGTATCTACAAAGTTGTAATTCATAATTTATATACATAGTTCAGATACTTATTATTATTTTTTGAACAAAATTACCCCTCCCATTCCTTCAACATCAAAATCCATAATCTCCCATAATTCATCAACATCATCAATCTAATTCATCAACATCATCATCTCCCACAACAACATTATCAAATCATCCTAACATTAATAAACAAACAAACAAAAAAAAAAAAAAAAAAAAAAAAAAAAAAACCGAATAGATGGTGGTTCTGGCTCGCGAACCCAGAACCAGAGTCTGGTTCTGGGTCACGAACCCAGAACCAGAGAACCCAGAACTAGAGACCATCTCTGGTTCTAACCAGAACATCTGGTTCTGGGTCGCGAACCCAGAACCAGAACCAGATCTGGTTCTGGGTCTCAAACCCAGAACCATCTTTGGTTCTAGGGTCGCGAACCCAAAACCAGATCTGGTTCTGAGGTCGCGAACCCAGAACCAGATCTGGTTCTGGGTTGGGCAACGAGCCCAGAACCGTCTGGTTCTAGGCTCGTCGCCCAACCCAGAACCAGATGGTTCTAGGTTTTGGGTTCGGCAAATCGTCGAACCAACTCAGGAAAAAAAAAATAGGAAAGAAGAAGAAGAAGAGAGGGAGGAGCGCCGAACCAACTCAGGAAAAAAAAAAGGAAAGAAGAAGAAGAAGAGAGGGAGGAGCGTCGAACCAACTCAGGAAAAAAAAATTAGGAAAGAAGAAGAAGAAGGAGAAGAGGGAGGAGAGAGGGAGGATAGGTCTGAAGAGAGAAGCGACGAGTTAGTGGGATTGGTGGGTTAGTGGTAATTAGGAATGTAATCAGGGATATTTTTGTCCAAAAAGGGTCCATCAGAAGAGGTTTGAAAAAAAAAAGAATAATTTCCCAATGGGTTATCCAAAAAATGTTATTTTTCAACAAAACCTTTTTTTTTTTTTCTCGAAATCCTTCGATCTCGACGACACCAAACAGGCCCTAAAGTACTCATGATAGGATTTGAACTCCTACCATTATGATGGGTGAAAAATTGTTCAACTATTTATCTATATGCCCATCTAGTTATTAAGTAATATTCGAGTTTCTGCAAAATTTATCTTTACTAATTAAATGCTTATTATTAAGTATTTGTCTTAATTATTGTGTATCATCTTTTAAGAATTTGTTTATGGAAGGTATTCTATCCTTTGATTACGAACTTTATATTTTATTTGAGGTGTCAATTTAATTACATGTACAATATGTGGATAGTTAAAGCATATCATATTCAAAATCATGTACATCCACATATAATATATCTACAACCCTAATACCTGGCTAGTACTACTTTTAATAAACAAAATTTTTAGAAGTTATTTGTCGCGTTTTCAAAGTAATTATTTATATTATTAAGACAGATGAGTTAAAAGATTTTAAAATGTACTGTTACTCATTATTTCTTAATTAGTATTTAACGCAACAAATCCAATAATAGGTCCCAAGAAAAATAAAGCTATCCATGTACTCTTGAGTCGTCAGTCTTGACTAGTTTATGATTTGTATTAATTTCAAATAAATTCCTTGAAGTTAAAATATATATATATATATATTTACTGTAAATTTGGTTTTATAATATAAGGTTCTGGTTTTCACCTAATCTGAGAGAGAGAAAATATATACATGTGGGGTCCACTACAATGCATTTGATATGGATATACGTAACACTGATTATATTTTAATTACTATTTATATTTATTATATTTTATTATATAATTATTGTATTTAATTACAATTAAATTAGTCAAATTAAACTAATATGACTTAGATCTAATATAATATAATAAGATATAACAAATATGATCAATAATTTTATAATACAATCAATCATTTATAATTTTTAGTTGAATTTATATCTACGTGCATTATAGAATGTCTCTCTCTCTATATATATGTATATGTATATGGGACACAAAAATCATAGTAAAATAGGAAAAAGAAGAAGAAGAGCATACCTAAGGTTGTAGTGAGACGGTGAAATGATAAAGAAGCAAGCATTTGTTCCTCAAGAGGAGAGTGATAAGATGAAGATTGAATCAACTGTGGTACTAATATTGATGAAGCCATAGACAGCATGTTTTCATCACCAATTGAATGGAGAAATTTGGTCATCCATGCAACAGTGTACAGGCTTGCTCTTGCTAAACTCGGGATCCCATTCGATATACAATTTGAAAGCCCAACCAACAAACTCTTGTTGTTCCCACTCTTCAGCAACCCAATTGCTGCTCTTCTTTGCCAAACTTCTGCTTCTTCTTGTTCCTCCTCATTCTAGTTATTTTTGTATTAATGAAAAAAAAAAAAGATTAATTAAGATAAATCTCAATAACAATTATGAATGAGATAAAGTGATAAAGGACTATAACAAGTGTGTAATTGCATAGTAATCTTATATTAAATAATTTATTTATATTAAATAACTATATTATATTTGTTGTTCAATTAATGTGACAGAATGATTTATAGCTATAACATTAATGATGTATCAGCGTTTCATAATCGGTGTAACCGGTACAAATCAGTTTTTTATGTCAAATTGTGTGAAACATTTGGGCAATATATCATTATTCATGGTAAAATATGGGAGGTGGTTTGATGAAACGCCAAGCTTACCAAGATTTCATCAACAACAGTAGCCTTGCTGTAGAATGAGTCGTCTGAATTGTCAAGGAAGCCTGCTTGTTTTAACAGCCATTTTCCTGCTGTTGCTTCTTCTGTGCAAGGAAATTGACCTCCCAATATCATGAGTGCCTTGGCTGATTGTTTTTGAACGTTTTCGTTACATTTTTGACAGTCCAAAGCTGCTGTTATTGTGTCAACTGCTTCTTCTCTGTAAATGCTGCTCTTCAAAGGATCTCCCTGCAAAATAACTGCTGCTCCTTGTGGGGTCCGTTCCAAATTCTATATCAATGCATGCATTTCATTCATGATCCATAATCACTTTTTAAACAGCCAAAAACACACCTTTTACTTGTTTGTTTTGGATCACCAATGAAATACTCGAAACAAATCACAAATGGAGTAAGTGCCTATGTGGCATAGCTTCCAAAAGCTGATTTCTGGCTTTTGAGAAGGTAAAAAGCAGCTTGTGAGAGTGTTTGTATGCATTCCCAAAAATTGCTTTTGACTTTTAAAAGTTCTTTCATAAGAAGCCAAGTTTGCTAGTTTCTTGAAGAAGAGTTTCCTAACAACAAAAAGAAAACTGTTTTGCCATTTTAATAAATTTTTCACATTGACATTTTATCATTTTCTCCACCAATAATAAATCAAAAATTTAAAAAGCTCTTTTAAAATATATTATCCAAATAGCAATGAAAATTTTTCTATTTTTACTTCTTTTTCTTCTATTAACAAAGTCAAAAGTAAAAGTTATTTTAGATGTGGCATAAATGACATTACCAAAAGATCAAGCAGTAATAAAATTACTGCAACCAGGGGCTGTTCTTCTGGTGGAGCTTTCTGGAGATAGACTAACAAGATATGCATGGTGTTGAAGCCACCCCATCCGCAATTCAGTCCATCTAGGAATTTCATGATCTGTGTTCTTCTGGGGTGTGTTTTTATGGTATCAATAAACCAAATTTGAGCTTTGCTACATTAGACAAGAATAAGAAAAGGGTTCATTTCACTTCATAAATCATACCTGGTCAGACAGAGTAACTCTGTTAATAAAGCGATGGCACAACCACTGGAGTAGTTGTGATTTTCGACAACAATGAGTTCGAGAATGGAGGCCTTATTCAAACTTTCCACCAAGTAATTCTTGCAGGTTTCGTCAGCACGGATGCAACAGAGAATAATGGAAACAGCCGTGCTTCTGTCATGTATTTCTCCTTTCTCAACTCTTCCAACTAGCAACACTAAACCCCCATAAGAAACCACTTCTCTTGCATTCTCAAGGTTTTTATCTTCATCAAAACCATTAACAAGTTGATCTAGAAAGTAAATGGCAGCAGCCTGAGCACTACAGGTTACGGTGAAAAGGATCTGCAAAGAGTCCCCAAACTCGAGCAGTCGAAGGACTAATGGCACCCACTCAGTTGATATCATCTGTTTTGCCTTTGGCTTCACTAGGTAAAGCAAAACACCAGCTTTTAGAAACAGACTGCCACTTCTCAAGAGTCTAATGAAGATCTCAAGTTGTGGATCGAAATTCAATATGATCTGCCTGATCAACTCGTTTTTCGAAACCATTTCTGCTAACATCGATGTTGCTAGTTCTAAAATTTCGTCATTGTTCGAAGCAAACAAGACCTCTAGCATTCCTTCAATAAGGGATGCCTTCGATAATTCAGCTTCCGTGGCAGGATCACCATGCGAATTCAACCAAGCTTTGGCTATTACGCGGATTGCTACTTCGCATTCAATTAAACTGCCTGAGGAGGAAATAGTTGTGATGGCTCTACTCAGTTCACTTGAATGAAAATAGGCCTTGTTTTCATGTCTGATTGAATTCTTCCTCCGCAAGAATTCTGTTTGCACACCATCACCCTGGCAGCTAAACAAACGAAAAGCGCCTAATTTCTGTGTCTCAGGTCGGAATTCAGCTTGATATGGTCTCTGACAAAAGCTCATTTTATTCTGTCACAAGAAAAAACAAAGAATGATACTTTCTAATGCCATGAAAAAGAAATTGAAGGTTCGAAATAGAAATAGAATTTCACTCACCTGAGCATAATTGAAGTTCTTATAGTTATCTATATCTACGCACAGTTTGGTTGCATCATCGACCAATGCTAGATTTGGATGGACTGTATCCATTGATCTCCGTTCAAATGAGGGACCAAACACAGTTTGGTACCTTTCAAAATTCAGGATCAACATTTTTTGAACTAATCAAACATTCTAAAATGAAAAAAGAAAAAAAAAAAAAAAAAAAAAAGAAAAGATTAGGGACTTACAAGTTATTGCTTGTTGTGGAGTTACGCAAAGCATAGGAATCAGATGATTTCCTTCTGGATGATGCATAGCTTGGTCTTGTTGGCAAAGGCACCACAGGTACAGCTGGGGCTTTGGCTCCAATTTTAAGCCATTGTTTGTAGTAGACAGCAAAGTGGGTAGTTCCTATGTCCATTTGGTCATTATAGACCTTGTTCAAAGCTTTGAGTCTCTTTCCTTTTTCACCAAACTGTAAGTTTGAGAGGAAGTCAAGTTCCTTGTGATACCAAACCTTGAGATGGAGAAGGTGAGGGAGGAAAAAATGCTCCCAAAGATCAGGAAGCAAGTGGGCTCGTGCCAAAAAAGGGGAATCACAAAAGACTCGAAGCAAATGTCTAGCAGAAATCCGATCATTCTTCTCCAGCTTGTAGATGATTGCTAAGTAGAGTTGAGCAAATGCTGAGAGATGAGAATTTGGTAGTCCACAAGTTGAATTATCGTGGCTGCTAGACTTTTTAGAATTCAAAGAGGCAACAATGCTCAATAGCTGAATTGAATGCCTCAACAATTTCATCCTAAGCTCCTTCTTGATTGTCCCTCCATCTCCAATCAACTTGTCAATATTTTCAACACCAAGTTCCATGTTTGCCAAGACCCCATTATCAGAATCCTTCTTGCTTCTTCTCATCTCCAAGCAACTGCTGAATTTCCCTTTAATGATGTCGCGAAAATTCTCATCCTTGACATACCTGCCAACGTATCCACTGAGTATAGAAATCAGTGCTCTTATAGCAACTTCATCAATAGGAGGCTCTTCTCTACCTAAACCAAATCTTTTAGATGATACAACTGAGGACCCTTTTTGAGTACTACTAGCCATCTCATGAGCCTTGTGCTTGAGATCATGCCTGCAGATGTATATAGGCAGTGCTACAGAATCTGAATCATCTCGACCAACTCTGTCGTTGAGCTTCAGTACTTTCTTCCTAGTTTTCGACAACTTCCCATTCTCAAATCCATCTTCAGTTAGCAGTTGCTGTAGAGAAGCCATGTTTTCGAGGCAATGAGGAAACTGTCGAAAGCTTCATTAACTTTCTTTGTAAAGTAGAAGATAATAAAAGAAGAAGAGGTGAAGAGGCGCATAAATGAGGACAATAAACTTTGTTATTTTCTTTACTTGTAACATACGTTCTCAACATTTGAATTAAAAATTCTACATAATTTGAATTACATTCTCTCTCATTCAACACAACATAATAAACAATTTAAATAGTTGATCCTAACAATTTAAAAGTTAAAACATGTTGACCATAAAACTTATATGTAATTTACAACTGTATAATTACAACCATTACATTCCTTTAACTGCATTCAATTCTACCCCTCAGAACTCGCATAAATCTTTATTGGGGTTGGAGTTCAGATTTAAGATAAAGTTTTAGGATATATCTATTGTAATATAAATTTTTTATCTAATTTTTACTATATGACATAATTAATCAATTTTGGTTTTTTTTTTTTTACTTTAGGTCCAGTAAAATTTTAGTTATAAAATTGTTTAAAGTTAATAATTTATAAGTTCTAATAACAAAATTTAGAAAATATTGAAATAATACAACTGACTTAGTTACCACCGTATTAAAAAAGTTGGAATTTACAAATTTTTAACTTATTCAATACTGACACCAATCATATGACATGTTTTGTACCCTACTCACATGTTGAGTTGAGAATATAAGTACAAAGATCTAGCACAAGGAATGACGTCAACGAATCGGGCGTAGATTTTTGTACACCTGTGTTACACTTGATTTAATCATTGTTGAATAATAGTTCCAAGATTTAGAGCTGGAATCTAAAGTCACAAAACATTCAGATGTTGTCAAAACCTATGTAAAATCCCTTTTCTTTTTTTTTTTTTTATTATATACACATTACAAGTATAATTACAATACAAATAACATTATCAGACTCTCTTAATCAGATTACTGAGGCACAATTCGCAATTGGAGCTCTCATAGATGGAAGGAAAGCTCTTTAGAAGCGGGAGGAGAAAAGCTCACGGAGGAGGGGAAAATGAGACACACTTTTGGTGGCGCCATGAGTCAAACCCGAGACTAATGCACAACAAGCAAAGTCAAGGGAACTCTCGTAGAATCTTAACCGGCACAACAGATATGTTACTGTTCATGTTATGTGCATTTTCTAGGCTCACCAAATGGGTTGGTAAAATCTGATAGAAGCCCAATAAGTCAACCCAATGCAAAGACCCAACAGTCAAAGTCCAGTTATCAACTCCAAGCCCAGCGAGCTCTGTAGTTCGTCTCAACGAATTCTTCAGCTCGCACCAGTGAGCTCGTTTCTCAGTCAAGTTACAGATCACTATGTAGTTCGCTCTATGTATAGCTCGCTATTCAGCGAGATTCAGCTCGAGGTCGCCCAAGACAATAAACAGTTCGCCCAGTGGATAGTTAATACCAAATCTTCTAGAATAGGCAGTTACCCAATTTGATCGTAATTCTCTTACCAGAAACGGAAGTTAATTCAAATTCAAATTCAGTCAACATTATCTCGAGATATTCGGGGTAGTTTCCTGATTTTTCTCCAACAAATTTGGAAGTGTATTTATTATGAAATTTTTACCTATTTTAATTCTTCCAAAACTGTAACAGTCTTTCCTCTATAAATAAAGGCTGAACTCATTGTTACAGACATCTAAGTAATAATATACTGTCATTCTGCTGAAATATAGAGAGACAGTCGTGGACGTAGGCGCACTCGCTGAACTACGTAAAATCTATGTGTTGCTTTGTTCTTGATCGTCTGTCTTTTATTTTCTCCTTAATTTTCGTGTTCTTCTTTATTGATTGCAGGTATTGGACATTGAATTCTCGTTGACCAGAAAATCACGTCGACATGTAAGCAACCTATTCAATTCAAAAGTTTTAGGGTTTTGATATAATCTTAATCAATTATGTAAGAGTTGTTATAACTTGAATATTGGTGGCAGTGATGTTATATTTAATAAAACTGAGCACAAATGATATGTCTTTAAAAGAAGAAACATTAAAATATGTAGTTGTATGTTAGATTTATCAAACCGATGTTGATACTTTAAAATCTATAGTGATTCAAAAATGCACAAATAGGAGATAACTCGATTGATATTGACCACAAAAGATAACATTAAGAGGAAACACTGCTTGCAAAAAATTTATCCATAAAAGTGGTCAGGAAAATTTATAACTCATATTAATTACATTACATCCCAACATAACTGGTAGTATATCTTCGTTCACCTTAGTGATGTGCTTCAAGCCATATCAAATATGTTTGAGAAACTTTGTATGGGTACCTTGCTATAGAAGCAACTTATTTCTCTAATTATGAGACTGTATAAATAATAATTAATTATGATATATCCTTATAGATCATTAAATCATTTGGTATCAGCTTTAAAAGAGAAGAAAAGGGGCGGTAAGATTAAGTATATAACATGAGAGTAATTATAAGTAATTGGGTAAATAGTATAGAATAGAATAATGAGATAATCTCACTTTCTTTTTATAGTTTGACATAATGGCTAATTACTTCACTATAGTTTCAAGAATCCCATTTTATACCTTACGGTCATTGAAATAACTAAAATAACCAAAATGCTGCGATAGCTTTTCTCTTCCATATTAACAGTCAAATTTTGATTTTTAAAGTCAATTTTCATGAAAATGAGTTTTTTTGGATATTTTCATAAACTATATGAGTTATTTGATTTGTTTTATAAATCGATAAGGAAAATATTAGTGACTTTTAAAAATATTAGGAGATTTTGATATTACGTCAAAGTAAAACGGAAAAATAGAATTATCCTTATAATAATTTATAATTGTATAGGAGGTTATGATAAGATATGGCAGGATTTATTATCCCTATAATAATTTATAATTGTATAGGAGATTATGATGAGATATGGCAGCATTTAGGAGTTAATTTCCATGGTGGTCAGGAAACTTAGGCATGGAACAACAACATAATGCTACGTCATATATTGAAAATGTGAAGTGACCCATTCATGCTCACCCATCAACTTTTCTTGCAGGAACGCACTCACGGGAGCACGGATTGTTTCAATATTAATGGGCCCACCTAATCTCCTAGTTTCATCATTTAACTTGTATGCAGTCTACCATATTATGTTTCATCTATGTAATAATCTTTTGACCAAAGGGTTACCTCATTGGAGCGAAGATAACCCAATTTTAACAGTGTTAAGGTTCAAATCTCACCAACTATTTCATATGATGGTAATTTTTTTATTACTTGGTGGATCATCCTCTTTCGTTTTGAGAGTAGATTTTCGGATTACACACTCAGTCAATATATCTATATGACTCAATAGCAATTTGATCTGTTATAAAAAATTGTTGTAAATCTCAAGAAATAAAAAGTCTTTTGACAAAACTAATAAAGATATATTTAAATCCAATTAAAGAATTCTAATAATTGTGACAAAGAAACGTAAATCCTCCTCATTTTTTTTTTACTTTAATATTTTTTTAAAGTTAATATCAAATGGATTAATGGATTAAAGGTTTATTGTGACACATATTGCGACACTCAAATCACAATTCTTATAATTGAAAGACGATAGCAAAAATAAAAATAGAAAATATTTGAACTCTGAGCATCAAAAATGAATAAAGAGTCGTACAACTATCTATAATAAATGGAGATATGCACTTCAACATTTTAAAGCTTGTAATGGGTACAACGGTAAAATATGTCGATTCATACATAATACTTTATACTATAAATCATAGTTGGAGTGATGGCGACTTATGAGTTATCATAAACATAAAAAAGAATAGATTTTAAAAAAACGAAGCAGAAAGGACACATGAGTTTGTGCATAAACAGACCAAATAGATAATATTCATGAATGCATGTCTCGAAGTTTTGCGGGCCTTTAATCTGTATGGCTGTCATTTTTTTTCTCCTCCTCTCATATTTTGTTTTCATTTTCATTCTCTCGTCTTATTGTCTATCGCTTTGCTCTCTTCAGTTCCCCAATTACACCCCATTTTCAACTGGGATCAGTCATTTTTCGGTCCAATTAAAGCTTCTTTATTTTTTTAATTGTATATTTAAGGAAAACATTGCAAGTATTGGAAGACCAACACAGCATTATATAATTGGCTAATTCAGTATATAACAGAGACCATTCAAGAACTCAAAGTCAAGATAATCTTTCCAACTAATAAGGTATTGATGGAAACAAGTACAACTTAAGACTGTCCAATCTGAAAATGGAATTACATTGGTCCCCCTGAGGTTTGGCTTTGCTACATTTGAATAGAGAAGTTTGTTTAATCCACAAAAAACACTCTTTATATTAACTTCACCCATTTTAGTTGAGAAATGTCCAAAGTACCATTGCTTAATAAAATCAAAATAAAAGCAAAATATTAACTAATTCAAAAGAAAAAACCAAAAATTTAAAAAAAAAAAAAAAAATAGCATGGAGATAAAAGAAATAGCTATATTAAAATAAATTAAAGTTAGTACCCAAAAAAAATAATAATAATAATGGAGGCCACTCTCAAGAAATCACCATGGAAGCCATAAAACCACATAGGTCCAAGGAGAATATCGCAAAATGAGGTTGGAAAAGGAGGTTGATGCCAATGAAGGATGGGGACGTTGCTAGATGGAGAGGTCATCATCAAAACTTCAACAGCTCATCAAACTTCTCTAGTGAGTTAGGTTTAGGTGAGGTATGTTAAAAATTAATGATTGGTTTATAAATAAAAATTGGAAAAACTAAAGTAGCCTGCAATTATAATTTGTTACAAACCGCAGCTAAGTTTGAGGGGTGTTTGTGTACTATACACAAACTTTTCCAGCTTGGTGTATAATGACTAAACCTCAAGTAGTTTGTGTAATTTCCCCAAACCATAAAGGTGATGGGCCGCCTTAAAATATTTTACAGATATGTGATCTCGAGTGTTACATTGTTTAGAGAGACTCTCAAGTTAATCTATTGGTTAGAGAGAGACAAATGATTCTTTATCTAGCTCAGTTTGTAATTTTTTAATGAGTGGCAATATTGACACCCCCAAAAGTACTGTATATGCACCCCTTTTTTTTTATTCATTCCGTTAATTTTTTTTAATATTAAAAATTTATAATCACACTCTATAAATTATTAATGTATTATTTTTCTTCCTCCCCATCTCCACTACCATCATCATCGTCATCACGCTCTCCATCAAAATTTTCATTATTAAAAAAAAAAAAATGCGATCTCTTTCCAGAACTCTTTTTCATCAACAATGCAAACTGTCTCATCTTCATCATTAAGTTGTAATTTCTTTGCAAATCTTTATCTTAGATTCAAATTTTTAGATTATATCATCCAATCCATTGTTCCAATCATTCATGTTGGAGCTTATCACAAATTCCTGCTGGTTTTATGTGCTACACGATATTTGGAACAAAACCATCCCTAGAAGCTAAAGGATTGAAATAAGATAGTATTCATAGAACAAAGAAATCACAGAGCTACTTACTACAAAAAAATGCATATAAAATATCTGTCTTTGTCTTAATGTATTCTTGCTTGTTGGTCCTTTTATTATGAGTACTTGCTTGTGCTGAACTGCTAACAACGATTTGTAAGATCTGGTTTGTATCTTCATAGCTTTCATAGTTTGTCTTACTTTATAAACAATTGTTATGAACGACAATATTAGAACTTCAAAAATAATTATATTTTGGGGTATACATACAGTTTTAGAGGGGTGGAAATATCCTCCTTTTTTCATTTCTTTTCAAAAGTGGTGAAACATAAAGTGGGCTGGTTTCATCCCAGTCTAGTCCACAGAAATAATTATTTCATTAAAATTTTGGAGAAAATTATATTAAAAAAACCTAAAAAGCATTATGTAAGAAATTATAGAATAATATATAAAATTATTTTGACAAAAAATTCACAATTACAGTTTGTTATTAAATTTATTAATCTCCAAATTGTCATATAAATATTTTTAATATTTTTATATTATTGTTTTGATTTAAACTTCTTGTGCTCAAAAATAGCATCTAGGTCATTGACTTAATAAAACTCACAAGACTAGCAAACCTAAAGGTCCAAATAGAAAATAAAACATTATAAAGCTCAAAAACATTGGCAGAAGCATGCAAAGAGCTTTTTATGCTAAGGCAATAAGAGCAGCTCGAAAGCATAAAGAGATAATAGCTCGAAGCGCAACAACTCATGTTTTCCTTAACAGGCTAGAATTTCTGAAAAAAGGAAATATTCTATATTGGACAAAGAATTACTTCAAATAAGAAATTACCATAATTGTATTATGATTTGAATCTAGAGCTTTTAATGAGGATCAATGTAAAATAAGAAAGAAATCTTAATATTTTCTATGTTTTAGTGACTTAATTCCATGTAAATAAGGAACTTTGATATTATATAAAGAGATCCTTTTAATGTACACAACAATACTAAGAAACTACAGAAATACAGAAACTCTAGCAAAAACTCTATTAAAACACAACCTTTCCCCTAAGAAATAAATAGTTATGGACGTAAGCACCATCCTGAGGGCTGAACCACGTTACATAATTTTCTGTCTCTTTACTTTTCGTTCTTGCTTCATTATTGGATTGCTATTCACCATAATTACATTTGTTCATTCATTTTTAGTCTTTAATACACATTGATTTGAGTGTACGATTTTTGACGTTAATATTTTAGTGCTAAAAGGAGAGCTAAAAATCTTGGGTTTTACAAATTTACGTTGAATTTACGTGTTCTTTTCATCTATTTTTACCAATTAATAGCCAAAACTTCTCGTGCACAAAGAGATGCTCCTCAAAGAAACATGCACTTATGCAATCTTTCAAATTTTGAAAAAAGGGTGGATTTGATGCATCAAACACCGATTGTCGAAAACCAATGAAAGGCAAATCGCACTCATGACCAAGTGAGCTCAGACCTTGCAGTAGACTAGCAACAGAGGGCTATGAAGAATTTACCTCCTGTGAATGTAATAGTTAGACAAGTAGACATTTCAAACCCTAAAGTGTGGCAAACAGTTAGGGAAAAATGGAGGACACATTGCGTACATTGACTAGAACCATCCAAGAGTTTATTCAGGGGCATAAGAGTGCCACCACTCATGAATAACATGTAACAAAAAAAAAAAAACCCTATACAAGAAAGGCACCCACCTTAACGCAAAAAACAACAAGGGAACCAGCATCTTCCTGATAATCAGGACGAAATGAGGATCACCATCCAGGTGTGTCGTTAAGGCCCACTAGAATAACAACCCCGAGTCGTAGTTCTGCAAGCAACGACCAAGAATATTATAGGGATGTCAAGGTCATAGAAGGGTCTTACAATGCTCAGGGCAATCCGTCCTTACAGGTGCTGCTTAGAAGGATTAATCACTTGGAGTGACAAGGAAATGAGAATAAAGATCGTTTCCATGAAGAAAACTCATTGGGCATCAAGATGTTAATGAACCATTACCAAATCGCTTCAAGATGCCAACTATCATTCTATTGGGGAGATAGTGATCCTTATTACCATTTGGATGCTTCCAACGTGTCGATGGATTTACTTACGACTAACGACAATGTTAAGTATAAGTGCTTTCATGATACTCTAGGAAAAGCCCTACGCTATTGGTTCAGGAAACTCCCAACAAGGAGTATAATGAGTTGAAAGCAGTGTTAGAAGCTTTTCTTACGGCACTAACAATAATCACAAAGGTAATATGTGTCATCCTGCCATATGAGGACCATCTTTCAAAAGAAAGGAAAGTTGTTAAAGGATTACATAGCTGGCTTTTATAAAAAGTTTAATTATATTGACAGCTCGCAAGATGAGAGCATCCAATCTCAGTAAGGTTGGATAAGAATAGAAAGCTTTATCTTTGTATCCATAAGAATCCCATTAAAGCCATTCAGAATCTTTATGATTGAGCTGCGATCTACATCAAGTTGGAGGAATCACTGAATGCATCCAAAGTGTAGGGCTATGAGAGAATCGA
This sequence comes from Litchi chinensis, assembly GCA_019925255.1. NCBI lineage: Eukaryota > Viridiplantae > Streptophyta > Magnoliopsida > Sapindales > Sapindaceae > Litchi > Litchi chinensis. The sequence continues at coordinate 1,442,453 of CM034469.1, forward strand.
GTAACTAAATCCGCTTGTATATAACATTTATATACTTAGCTTGAGATTACATCGATAATCAATGATATTTTTCATGATATTCATAATTTTTGCAAAATATATAAATTGAATGAAATGACTACTTTATTAATATTTATAAAGTTGTTTACGTAATTACAAGCTCTAACAGCACAAACCCCAGATTAGGGCACCAAATCTAGTCTTCATTGGCAGAGACCAAATCCAATCTCCAACAATGGAGGCTAGAGGTTCTCAATCGGTGGAAGACGATGAAGATTGGTCGGATCCATTTTTTTTTTTAGCAAATTACAATTTACCCCCCTCGTTGAAACGCATTCACGGACGGAGTAATAGTTTTAGTATTATTGCAATTTACTCCCCTACCGTTAGTAAGGTTCTGTTATATTTAACGGTGAACAGTATCAAATCAGTGAAAAGACGAAATTACCCTCCTATATATAAATTCTCTCTCTTCCTCTCATCAGACTCTCTCTCTCTCTTCTTTGGCTTCTCTTCCTCTCACAGACTCTCTCTCTCTCTCTTCTTCCCTTTCTTCTTCTTCTTCGAACCCGATCTGGGTTCTTCTTCTTCTTCTTCTCTTCTTCTGCTATTCTTCTTCTTCTTCTCTTGTTCCGCTTCATCTTCTTCTTCTGCTATTCTTTTTCTTCTCTTCTTCTGCTTCATCTTCTTTTCTTCCGCTTCACCTTCTTCTTTTGCTATTCTTCTTCTTTTCTTCCTCGAACCCGATCTGGGTTCATGCGCATGAACCCAGATCTGGGTTCACGATCTGGGTTTGTGAACCCAGATTATGGGTTCACGCGAACCCAGAACTGGGTTCGCGCGAACCCAGTTCTGGGTTCGTCTGGGTTCGCGTGAACCCAAATCGAACCCAGTTTCTGGGTTCATGCGAGGTTCGCGCGAACCCAGAATCTGGGTTCGGGAACCCAGAATCTGGGTTCGGGAACCCAGAACTGGGTTTGTGTGAACCTAGTTCTGGGTGCGCGAACCCAGTTCTGGGTTCGTCTGGGTTCGCGTGAACCCAGAAACTGGGTTCGTCTGGGTTCGCGTGAACCCAAATCGAACCCAGATCTGGGTTCGTGCGAACCCAGAATCTGGGTTCGGGAACCCAGATCTGGGTTCGGGCGAACCCAGATCTGGGTTCGATTTGGGTTCACGCGAACCCGGACGAACCCAGTTTCTGGGTTCACGCGAACCCAGATATCAGAATTTTTTTTTAATTTTTTAATTTTTTTTTATTATTTATGATTGTTTGGGTTGATGATGAGAATGATAGGTTGATGTTGGATTTTTGGTTGTTGATTGGATTGAAGTGGTGATTGTTTGGGTTGATGATTTTATTTTTTTAATTGATGATTATTTGGATTGATGATGAGAATGATATGTTGATGTTGGATTTTTGGTTAATATTTGAATTTTATTTAATTTGTTTTCATTTTCTTAAATTGATCTCTACCGTCCATCTCAAGATGGACGGTGGAGATCTGATTAAATTTTTTTTTATTTAAATTATTTTAAAACTTATCTTAAAAAATTAAAAATAAGGTTAAAAAGACAAATTTACCCCTCTTATGTTTAATTTTAACTGATGAATATTAACGGTAGGGGGGTAAATTGTAATAATACTGAAACTATTGCTCCGTCCGTGAATGCGTTTCAACGAGGGGGGTAAATTGTAATTTGCTCTTTTTTTTTTTTTAAATTTTCATGAATATTGAATTTTTGTTTGATTTGGGTGATGTTTGATTTGATAAAAATGATGAAGTTGATGATTTTTGTCGACGTCTAAATTCAGTCAACCCAAGTTCTTAACCCATTATTGCAAATTAAGCAAAACAAAAGCAGAGATAAAAGAAAGAAAAGAGGAAGAACAGTGAATGCAATGAGATCTTTTACGTGGTTGGGTTTGAAAAGATGTCTAATCCACGACTGTTTCTTTAATTATTGTAACAGAGTCACAGTATATTATTTATTGTTGTTTACAATGAATTTTCATCCCTTATTTATAGTATGGGGTGTTATAATTTGAGTACAATTAGAATAAGAAAGAATTCTACATTAATTATACTTCCAAAACCGTTGTCCATCAATTTAAGGATAGATTTTATCAAAATAGGAGTTTGATTTTACTTCTAATTCTGGTAGTTGACACTTCCTCAACTTAAGTTGTTGCCTTTCTGGAAAAATTTCTTTAATGAGCATTTTGAGCTACGAGCTGGACCTCGCTCTGGGCGACCTGGAGCAACCTTGACCGTGGTTGACCAGCGACTTAAGAACTGCAACAACGAACTAAAAGCTCGTTTCTATGATAAAGATTGGCGAATTGGACTTTTATTTATTGAGTCAATCCATTAGATCAGTTCATTGGGCTTTTATCAGCCCACTTATACGGCCACAAATATACCTACAACATCAGCCCTCTAACTCTCAATGCAATTTGCGAATTAGGAGCTCAAGCTTGTTTGTAAAAGCTGATGTGTCATGACCTGTCGTGCTGCCTTTTTTAATTCTGTCCCATCACTTCACTTGTGGCAACTCTTTGGGTAACTGTACCACTTGCACGTCTCGTTTTATGTTTATTTAATGCGCACGTTTTTCAACTAACAGCCCATAATGACAAGTTCCTCAACTCACGCGGCACTATTAGATCTAAAATGGTTTACTAGCCCTCAAATCTAATAGTTAGGGTCATGCATCTATATAAAGTGGATGCCCTTTCCTTTTCCCTCTTACCCTGCCATTTTCAAACTTAAGTCACCAAGCCTCATTCTTCTCTCATTTTCTTTGGCACACGTCCGTTGTCATTCCCATTTTTATTTTACATCCTTACACTAGCATACCTTAGATTCAAAACCTTTGAAGATCAACATCTTCGTTCTCGGGCGATTAAGTTTTATTGCATTTACAGTAAGTCGCCATAACCAACTCTTAATTTTTTTTGTTTCTATTTTTTGTATGCATTGTGTTTTTTCTGGATTTGGTATTGGCTTGAATGTTTCATGTTCTTTATTTTACATCTTGCGACTTTTCTTTTCCTTTTGATTTGATCTTGTTGGTTGATCATTTGTGAACTGTTTGTTGTTTGTAGCATTATGTATGCGAGCTATAGGATGAGATGTTAGTAGGTTACTAGCTCGTAGATCGTTAGCTTGTAAGTCAAGTCCCTCATGACCTTAGTGATCTGTATGATGTTTGTAACCTATAGATTAGGAAGTCTATTGTTAGAGAATAGGAAACTTATATCCTTAGGCATGGTCTGCATGTAGTGACTTAATTGCTTCCTTTTATGTGTAGATGTCTTCAGGTCACATACGATGGTCATACAGAATAGGAGATTACGACTCTTCTAGCTTGGAGGAGCTCGATTCGAGGGAAGTTCGCGTTATTGAATAAACGACTTCTCTAAGTGGTGAGGTCATCGGGGAGTTTATAGCTCGAGCTGACTCCATAGTGACCTGTCAACTGTCGAGGAACGACGAGCTCGCGAAATGTTTACCCACTACACATCGAGGATAAAATATGAGGAGTTGGGAGGAACTGCTTTAGAGTATCACCTTTCCAGAGGTTGTCGTGTCATGCTGCCATCTCCTAATGATCACGTAGCCCCTATTTATAGTGTGGGGTGTTACAATCTGAGTACAATTAGAATAAGAAAGAAATCTACGTTAATTACACTTCCAAAATCAGTGTCCATCAATTTAGAGGTAGATTCCACTAAAATAGGAGTTTGATTTTACTTTCAATTATGGTAGTTGATTGTTCCTCAACTTAGGTTGTTGCGTTTTTAGAAAAATTCCTTGAATAAGCACTTCGAGCTACGAGCTGGACCTCGCTTTAGGTGACCTGAAGCTAAGCATAAGACAGTCTTGACTATGGTTGACCAGCTATCTGAGGACTGCAACAACGAACTGAGAGCTCATTTCTACGACCTGGAGATTGATGAACTGGGTTTTTGTCTATGGGGTCAATCCATTGGATCCTTTTGTAGACTTTTACCAGCTTATTTATGCGGCTCCAAATATACCCACAACAATTTTGATGAAAACAATGGATGGATGATGAAGATGATGAAGTGGAGATAAGGAAGATAATGATGGACGTAGAAGATAGGGACTTTTTTTTTATGTTAAAATATTATATTATTAATTTTAAAATTGAATTTAAATTTGATTTTTATTCTATTTTTTATTTTTTTATTTTTAAAACAAAAAATATCATATTTTTTATATTTTTATATTTAATATATTTATTTTAAATTTTATAGTTTAATTAATTTTTTATTGTATTTTTCATTTTATCTCTAAAGTAAAACAATTAACCTAATAGAATCTATAACCATCAGGGGCATTGTTGTCCATTCACACGCCTCTATGAGGTATTTTGAGTGTTTTTGTTAATATTAGGAGGGATTTTGGACAAGAGTAAAAATATAGATAGTAAAATAGATATTTTCGCAAACTATAATAGATTTTTTAATGATGCATATAAACAGTTTAATAAAAGTTTCAAATGAAGGAATGTTTTATCATCTATTATGAATGATAGCTTTTTTTTTTTTTTTTGGGGGGGGGGGGGGGGGGGGGGGGAGGGGGGGTGTTAACTTTCATTCTTTTGGTTTCTCATGCTTTAATTTCAAATATTAAGGTTATTATGGAGGCTTTCAACGTTTATGGGGATTTGTCCGATTAGTGTATTAATTGTCAGAAATCTTGTATATATTTTTGAGATGGTGTTCAACCTTCCACCCTAGATGATATTTTATCGCTTAGTGCTATGAAAAGAGGAGATTCTTCTATGACATATCTTGGTGTTCCTATTTTTTGTGGTGCCCCTCACAGATGATGATTTTTGTTTCTGATTAATAGAATTCATTTAAAACTTCAATCACAGGCATGTTCTACTCTTTCTATGGTTGATAAGCAATATCTCATTCAATTAGTGGTTTATGGTTCATTCTTTTATTCTTTCCAGACATAATTTGACAGGACTCGACCCGATCCCTACTTTGAGTTCGGGAGAATCCTATGAAAACTGGGGTTTTCTGAATTAAAATCCTGATTTACTGAAAAACTTTGGAAATAATCTTCAAATCTCCAATTTAAATATGTACTTACTGAAAACCTTTTCAAACCACCATCATAATTTTGAAAAGCATTTTGATCAAAATATAATTTTAACAAAACTAAAATCTTTATATTTCTCGAATTGAAACTCATAAACTTAAATATAGAAAATAATTTTTCAAGTATCTGTAAAATAATTATCAACTTGTAAAACGATTTTGGAAACACACTTACGAAATTTAGTAAATAACCAAACAATATGCACTTTTTCAACTGTTTATCATTATGTGGTGTTCCTCACGATATGTAGAAATCTACACGAACCTGCAGCAAATACCTGAGGGAAAATTTTTTTAAAGAAAAATGGTGAGTCTAATGCTCAATGAATGGATATAAGTTTTCAAAAACATTTCTAAATAAAACAAAACATATTTATGATAATAAAAGCTACTTCCCAATAAATCATAAAATTGTGCTTTTCCAATTTTAATGAAACTAAATCCGAAACATAATCTCAAAGCAAGACTGTGAACTTTCTAAAATTATTGATAAATAATACTCAAAACTTATCAATTATAAAAAGAAACAATCTCACAAGTTTATAAATAATTATTTTTGAAACAAATATCATATCATCGTAAAACTGTAATTTCTACATATAACTTTTCTGTAAGATTTTTCTAGAAAATCCATTTATGAAATTCTGTAATTCTATAAGTTCTCTTTCTTGTGCCATATTTTGAAAAACATTTCTGTTAAAATGCTTTTAGATTTATTTTCTATACCAATTAGTACTCGGGATTTCTGTCATGCATGATGGAGATATTCAATACTCACACAGGGTAGGGATAACTTCTGGAGGAGGGGGATTTCTGTCATGCGTGGTGTAATTTACTCATCACACACGTAGAGCGGGGATTTTACAATCCACATGCTAGGCGACTCAATAACTCTAATTTTCCCTCAATTTCAATAACTCAACTTTCTAACTTCTGCCAAGCATGTGTTAGGCTATTCTGATTTTGGGGTCTTACTCACGTGATGCCCATTCTGACCATTAGAGGAAAACACTTTGGTGTTCTAAAAACATTCCTTCTTTTTTTCTTTTTTGTTTTTTTTTCTTTTCTTTCTCAAATCTTTTCTAAAGCCCTTTTGTAAGAAAATTCTAAATACTTTTTGTAAAAGTTTCCATACGAAAATTTTAATTTCCAATAAAATCTTATCCATGCTTGTATTTATCAAAACCATAGTTTTCAAACACTTTGTAAAACATACTATAAACTTCATAAATCATAAAATAAGCTTTCTTATTTTGTAAAACACATTTTGAAAACTCAAATATAAAGTACAAGGCTCACAACTCATAAAACATACTTTAGAACCATCAAAAGCATAGCTTTTAATTTCATAAAACATAAGTTTACAAAATAAAATCTCAAACTCACAAATTACAAAATATACTTTAAGATTTCAAAATAATTTCTCCCTAACCTTTAAAACAAAATTTTCTTTGTTAAATCATGAAGTTATCTTTGACAACCATAATTCAAAGCTTACTTTATTAAATTGTAAAACATACTTTAGGATTCATATAATCCAAACTTACTTTGTTAAATTATAAGATATATTTTGGAAATCACAACTTATTTGGTTAAAATATAAATTATACTTATGAAATCAAAACATAAATTTACTTTAATTAAATCATAAAACTTACTTTAAACTCAACACAAATTATAAAGTTTACAATTCATCAAATTTTCTTTAAGATCTCCAAAAGAAATAGCTTCTAATTTTCATACATCATAAAGTATATTTCTAAAATTACAAAACAAAATCTTGAATCCATAAATGACAAACGATACTTTAAAGTTTTAAAGTCAAATGATTTAGTTCATAAATCATAAAACATAATTCACTTGGGTAAATTATAAAACTAACTTTGAAAACTTCAATACCAAATATAAGGTTTCCAAATCTTCAAACATATTTTGGAATCATTAAAGTGCATATTTTCTAATTTTATAAACCACAGACATACTTAAAATCATTAGGCAAAACCTTGAATCCATAATTCCCAAAATATACTTCAAGATTTCAAAACAAAATTCAATTTTCATAAATCATAATTCACATCTTAGAATTGAATCTAAAGTTTATAAAACCAATTCTAAAATTTATAGATTTTAAGTATGCTTTAAAATCACAAAACACAACCTTAAATCTATAACTACAAAATATACTTTAGATTTCAAAACAAAAGTCATACTTCATAAATCAAGAATCATATCATAAAATTGATAAAACACAATTTGAAGCTTATAAATTCTAAACATACTTTAAAATTCTCAAAACATTTTCTTCAAAAGTTTCGAACACATATTCTAAAATTCAACCATCATACAATATACATACTAAACATAATCAAAATTCATCTTAATTCATGAAACATAATTTAAATTCTTAAAAACATATTTTAAAACCTTATAACACACATCAAAGCTTATAAATCACAAGACACAATTCAATCATCAAAACTAATAAAAATTAAAACATAAACAAATCATTTTCATAAAATAAGTTAAGGGAAAATATCTACTCACTAGATTTCTCTCAAGCCTATAGAAAATCTTCTTGCCTTGTTTTTTCCTTGGAACCCCTTTTCACTTAAAATAATATCAAAACTTATTTAACATCTATAAGAACTTAAACTAAGAAAACCGATCCTTACTTGAAACTAGTTTCTCACCAAAATTTCAATCTCCAAACCTCTTTGATGTTCTTCTCCTCTTCTAGTTTCTCCTTCCTTCTTGCTTCTCCTTTTCCATAAATGTTTCTCTCTTTCTTGAATGGGTGTTCGCCCAAGAAGAATATATGGAGAGGTGTATGTTCAGCCAAGCTATCTCAAGTGTGGTGGGTGGCTTTTTAACTTACAAAAATCACACATATATATAATCTCATGCATGGCCTAATTTACCTCCACTTAGCCAGCTTTTCCATAACTTATTTTTCCATAAAAATCTAACTAATTATTCTTTTAAAATTCTAATCTTATATCCTTTTGAAATTCTAATCTTACCATTTTCACAACATTTTATTTTCATCCATGTCCTTTCTAGAGAATTCTTTTTCTTAGCATTTCTAATTTTACCCTTATCACAACACTTGATTTACATTATTGCCTTTTCTAGAGAATTTTTTCATTTCCATCAATTACCTCTCATAAGTTCCATAATTCCTAACTTATCCCTTCTAGAATTTTCTTTTCTTTTTTGTTAATTGCCCTCCAAATTTTTTTAATTCCATTTATGACCTTTCTAGAGAATTCTATTCTCTTTTTATTTAACCTTAGGTGGATGTATTTAGAAAACAAGTGGAGTGTGCTTAGAAAGTAATTGGGTCATACTAATTTTAATTGGGCTCACTTAAATAAATTTATCTTTGGGCCCTTTGGTTTAAGTATCTAATTGCACCCTTTGAAATTTTTAATTAACCCCACCTAGACTTCATTTAGAGATATATACATATATTTATTTATTTATTTATTTATATAATCTATTAGAATAGTCTAGATTTGAGGTGTTACATAATTGCTCCCTCATCTATTTTGCATTCTCCCACTTCTTCGATTGGAAATTTTTATTGGACGGGCTCTATTGATAGGAGAAAGTCAATTCAAATTTTCTGGAATGTTTGCTATCAACCAAAACTTGAAGGGGTTTAGGTTTGCAAGATTTGTGTGTTTTTAATGAAGCTATCCTTAAAAAATTTACTTGGAGGTTTATAAATGAGGGTTCAATGATTTTCAAGTTTCTCTATGCTAGATGTCTCTTTTCTGCGTTTCTTCCTAAGGTGAGATACCTTTCTTCCTCTGTTTGACCTAGTATGAAAAGTCATTACTTGTCCTCGGTGCTTGAGTCCAAATGGTTGGTCGGTCATCATTCAAAAATTCATCTATGGTTGGATAATTAGATAGATAGGCCTTTTATAGATAGGTTTTCTGACTTGCCTATCTCTCAACTTCCCCTTTTTGCTAGTATTGAAGAAATTTACTGTGGTGATAGTTGACATTTTCCTCCTTCAGTCCATATGACTCATTGGGATCTAGTTAAAGACAAAGAGCGGGTAATTATCAATATTTCTTTTGATTCAAAAATTTGGACTTTTTCTATGGATGAGAGAGTAACCACTATTGCTGCTTATACTTCTTTAATTATGCCCCACCCACTCCTTCATTAGGTAAGACATATTTGGATTTCTTTTATTCCTCCTTTAAGATCTATGCTAGTTTAGAGAGTCATGCATAAAAAATTACGTACTTCTTTGGCGTTGTGGATTTATATTCCCTTTCTACTGACGTTTATATTGGTTTGTTGAAGAGAGTTTAGAGCATTTATTTCTAATATGCCCTTTTATGGTAGGTCTTTGACATTTTTTGTTGTCCGCATTTGGTCATACTATTTCTCCGCCCAAGTCTATTATTGAATTGTGGCAAACTACTATGTCTGCCAAATTTTGTTCTCAATTTCAATATCTTTGAAAGGTGGGTATAATTGCAAGTTTTTGGATTATTTGACTTACACGTAATAAGGCTACCTTCGAAGGAAAGTGTCATTCCATTCATGAGGCTCTCTTTTCTGTTTAGCATATTATTCGAGAGGCAGATTCGTTTAGTTCTAGAGTTATGCGAAATTCATTGGATGATCTTTTAGCTCTGTGTAAACTTCATGTTATAAGTTGTCATTATAAGGCTTTACATATTATAGAGGTTGTCTAGGTTCCTCATTCTTCGGGTTGGCTTAAGGTTAATACTGACGATTCTGTTTTTAGGGCTCCTAGTATGGCTAGTTATGTTGAAGTTTTTCAGACTTGTAGTAGGTTTTTCAAAAACACTTTTACTATTTCTTTAAAGATATATTATACTTTTGAGATAAAGTGGTAGTTATTATTTATGCCATTTAGTATGCTTGGAACTATCATTGGACGAAGCTTTAATTGGAGAGTGATTTAACTTATATAGTTTCACTTCTTCTTGCTTGTTCATCTCACGTTTCTTGGCATTGGTGACCAACGTGGGATATGTGTCTTTCTTATTTGTAAGATATAGATTTCATGGTGACTCATATTTATTGTAAAGGAAATTTGGTTGTAAATGTTCTAGCTTCTTGCTTTCCTTCGTTTGTTTGTTCCACTTGGTAATGGACGGCTCCGACTTTTTTAGGTCCCTTTCATTTTAATGATTTACTTGGCAAGCATCGTTATTGTTTTAATTAGTTTTGGCTATAAGGGTGGACACTCTTTTTCCTTATCAGATTTTTCCTATTGGATTTTTCTGATGAAGTTTTTAATGAGATCTATTATAGGGTTCGATTTGCAATGGTTTGGTTTTGGCTAAATTATCGGTTGTTTTTCCCTTTCCATGGTTTGTTTTTAATCTTTTAGATATTGCACTTTATTTCATTTTGGCTTTTTGCCTTGCTTTTCTTTTCATGTTTCTTTTCTATTTTTAATAAAATATTGGTTTTGATTAACAACCTGTTATATGCATTTTCCGGACTCACCAAATGGGCTAGTAAAAGCCCATACAAAGCCCGTTAGGTCAACCCTACGCATAGGCCCATCAAGCAAGGCCCAGATATCAATTCTAAGCCCAACGAGCTCCACAGCTCACCCCAGCAATCTTCTCAGCTCGCAGTAACGAGCTCGTTTTATAGCCAAGTTGTAGCTTGTTCCACAGTTCTTGTGCATCTCGCCGCTCAGCGAGGATCAGCTCGAAATTACTATATACAGTAAACAACTCATTCAGAGGGCAGTTAATACAGTATCTTCCAGAACAGGTAGTTACCAAATTTGATCATGATTCTCTCACCAGATATGAAAGTTAATTCACATTCAAACTCAGTCAATGTTATCCCGAGATATTTGGAGCAGTTTCTTGATTTTATTCAAACTGATTAGGAATTGTAATTAATTCATGATTCTCTTCCTATTTTATTGTTACCAGATCTGTAACATTACTTCCCCTATAAATAGAGGTTAAAATCATTATAACAAGTATCGAAAAATAACATACTGTTACTCTGCAGAATTTTAGAGAGACAGTCGTGGACGTAGGCGTACTCACTGAACCACGTTAAAAACTCTGTGTTTCCTGGTTTTGTTTAGTTCTTTGTAGTGTCATTTTCTTGGTTTTCGTGCTTTCTCACATTGATTGCAGGTATTGGGCATTGAATTCTCGTCGACTGGATTTTAACGTCGACACAACCTTATATAATATATATATATACTCATTTATGGTTTTCGAACTATCATTTAAGTATTGTCTCTTGCTATTATTATTATTATTATTATTTTGAATTTATCAATAGTAATGATTTCTACTTTTACACATCACCTCTTATTAGAAATAGTTGAACACTAACTTTGATCCTAAAAGGTCAAAGTTTAAATCTCACTCTTATTCTAAAACATAAGATGTGGATAGTTTTTTTTTTTTTTAAATCCCCCCTGCCCCACCATTAAATAATAAATTATTGAGTATTCAAATTATTTTTGTTATGTTGGTATTGAGCTTTTGTATCTTCTATAAAAACATAACTATTAAATATATAGAATTTTGTAATATTCATACATGGAAAAAAGAAAAAAGAAAAAAGAAAAATTGTAGTAAGGACGAACTAGTGGTGAGTGGTGAGTGAAGGAAGGGCAAGGGTGGGTTCATCTCCCCTGCCTTGACCTGACCTCGATCTTCAACTATCGAGTTCAGGAGTAAATAATTTTATTCGGGTTGGGTTTAGGAATTCTTGACCCTGTCCTATTGACATCCCTATTTAGCAACAATCTACTATTTAGGTTGGCCCCTCTTAAATTTTTCTTAATATGATAATATTTTATAATTAAATAATTTAAAAGAAAAATCCTAGTATATATTATTTTAGAAATAAAATTTTACTGAAACCTAGAACTACATATAATTTTTTTGAAAATCTTTTAATATCATGCATATCATAAAATTCTTTGTTTAAAAATACTAAAGTAAAAACTTTTGTTCACAAATAAAGTATAATAAAATAGCAGTAGCACAATACATTAGTAATTTAGAATACTAAGCTAATTGTTTGTGGCTGTGTAATGTACAAGACTAATATTTTCTTATAACTTTTAATGTCAATTGTAAACAAGTGGAGCATTTTTGAGTCAATTATGGGGTGCCAGTAGCACAACTCATGTAAAAAGTTATGCCAATCACTTGGGCCAGTCCAAGACACATCCAAATTCAGGCTTACTAAATACTTGCACTTCAGATCCCAAATTCTGAGAAGAGGGTCGATGTTTACGCCCCCTTTAAAATTGTATATAAATCCCTTATTTTGTTTGTGCACCCTATTAAAATTTTTTAGTGGGTAATATCTTGTAAATTCACCCTATATATTACCAAACATACCTAATATAAATAATTACACTAAAACATAAAATCAAAGGAAAAAAAGAAAAGTGTTGCACAGCAGCTAATTTCACTCTAATTTTCAAATGGAGGCTGCTGCACAAAAGCATTCACCTTAGTTTCATATGGAAGTTGCCTTCATGTTTCCCATCCAAGCCGCTTCTCCATCAATTGTTTCATATGGGAAACCTCCTATTCCTCCTCGAACTATTGGATCTAGGTTTTCGTTTTTTATACGTATTTTATTTTATATTTTAAAATATAGTAATTTACAAAAATTTGAAAAATAAAACTCCAGATTTGGAGGTTTGGATCTCCCTGGTTATGCCTTTGGTGATCCCGGAGAGGAAGAGACAGAAACATAGTTGTGGATGTAGACTCGGCTGCAGAGCCATAGGCGGAGGTACCATCCACATAGGCAGCAGCATAAGTAAAGGAATCTGATAAATAAATTGCTAAAATAATGATATATTTTGAAAAATATTAACAATCTACTTTAAGGGTAATGTTGGAATTTTAAAAATATATAAAATTAGGGGTGTACATTCAGGTTTAAAGGGGTGTAAATATCACCACTCTTATGAGAAATATGAATAGACCCACTACAACACTACTTGAAAGACTTGGCAGTCCACCAATTTCATCAAGAAGGCCATAGTCTCACACTAGTCTGGTCAGATGTCACTGGGACTTGAGTAGATGGATGACTAAATGTTAGTAAACAAAAACTATGAATAATCTTATATGTGTTGGAGTGTGAAGCTAATGTGACACTATACACATGCAATTGGAGGTCGAGTTCTTTCAAGGTCAACGGTTTAGGGCATACGCTTGACCTTTCTTTACTCTAAAATTATAAATATCCATTTAAAGGGGTTTCAATGTGAGTTTTTGTGTACCAGAGTATCTGAGAGTTTTGAAAAGAGCTTGAGAGTGATTGCTTGTGAGAGTCGTGTGCGAGAGATAAAGCTCTGCAAACATCGTTATATAATGAAAAAGAGTGTCAGTACGCTCCGTGTATGTAGAGAGTTGTCTCTTTATTATTGCTTTTTATGTGTGCTTGGTTGATTGTGTGTTTTGCCATCACCCGTATTTCCATAACAATTAATACGACGCCTTAATATAATGACTGAAAAAATCTTGAGTGTACTAAACATATCACAACGTGGTGCATTGAAACACTAACCGTATGATACATGACAAAAATATGTAATTGAATTTTATTGTAGCCTCTTCATTGACTGGATGCACCACTGGCAATACATTTTGACTATGATTATTCTGGACATAAGACTCAAGGAAGGAATAAAAGTATACACGGAAATTAGTGTACAGGATCATTACGAGGATGACTATTTGATAGTGAGATGGAAAAGTTTCGGGTTGGAATTTGCAACCCGCAAGATGATAATATGAAATAATCGTGACATGAATACCTCCAAAAGAGCAATAACGGTACATATGGGTAACAAGCAACAACACAGATTATTCATGTGGATTTCAGAGACTTGATACATAGGAAGGAGTGCTCTCGTTGTTGGTAAAGTAAAAAAGCATATCTACAAGCTACGGCATGAAGGCAAAAAACGTAGATAATATTAGTTACTATCAGACCAAAAAATCTAATGTTATAATATGTGTAATAAGAATTCAAGATATACAAGGGAGAGAGTTTCAATTAAATAACTCTAAACTCTGATAGCATATTAATTACCATTAAATCCAAAAGTTTAAGCTAATAGAAAAAAGTCTAACTATAATATTTAAAATTTGAGATTGACACGTGATAGTTAAAAAGAAGACAAGCACATAACACTGACTAACAGCAATAACATAAATTGATGAAGAATGATGATTTTGGAATTTTATAGTTTTTAAGTGAAGATGGGGCTTGTTTAGTTCTTTAAAATATTGATGGATGCCAAAGGCAAACTACAAAACTAAAATTGAGGTTAAAAGGGTTTCCGAGGCTGTAAAGATTTAGTAATTAAATGGGACAAACTGAAACAATATAGTTAATTAATAGTCATAGGCAAAAAAATTTTTTCCTTTTTTGTTTTTAATTTTTTGTGAATATTTGTATTAGAGTTCAATGACGATTACTAACCGCTATTATAACCATCTGAATGCCATCCGATTATATGAAATTGGACAGGTTTGGATCCATGCTTTGAGAAGAAACTAGAGCAGCTACAAGTGTGGTTCATTGGAGGAAACTACCTACAATTATGCTGCAGACAGAAGGCAATTGCTTGGGATAAAAAAGAACACAACTGCACATGATCAGCAAATGAAGGTTGTAATGTTATGTTTAGAGATATTGATAAGAATAATGTGGATCAAGGTAATTAGATCTTAAAAAATTAGAAAAACTTGTATACTGGAAAATATGTAATCATTAAAATGTTATTAGTATGGATTAGATCAAGAGTTTGAAATACAAATAAACTAATTAGATACCTATGGATTTTATACAATTACAACTTGCTTATTGAGCCTCACAAAATGTACTTCTTATGAAACTTTAAGCGTTTGAGTGCAATTCTATGACAGTCAGTTCATGTAAACTTTATGCAAGTACAATTTCAATCATGGCATCAGAAATATTAATTAACATGGAAATAGAATAGAAGTTGCAAAAGCATATACTCTATATTTCATATATGATAAAGTGAAAATATGCATTACGCTTAAAAGTCGAGGATGTTTCGGACATACTTATGAGATGACCTCCATGTCAATTTGTATGTGAGGAATATGAGCTATCTTGTACCACTCTTTCCCTCTCCTGTTTCGAAGTTTTGATTTCAGCAGAGGACAGTCAGTGATGCATAAACAAGTTACAGAAGAAGGCAAACCCTCATCAGGGAAGGACTGAAGCTTGTTACAGCTGTTGATCTTCAATGTTTCGAGAGATGTTAGGTGTTCAAGCCCCTTGTTGTTCAGAAATTTGAGATTCATGAGTCTGCTGATTCGTAGAGAGGTGAGGTTCCTTGGAAGCAGATTCTGCTCTGGAAAGGATTCCAAGTCTCTACATCCACTTTCAATCTCGATACAACTGAAACTTTCAAACTTATACAATCCCCACTCAGTACGGGGTGTGAGTTTGTAGCAAGAATTTATGCAAACTAAGTTTAAGCTTGATGGAAGACCCCCTTCGGGTATTGACTCAAGTTCAGGACATTCATTTATTATTAGTGACTGAAGAGATGTGAGACTGTACAATTGGCCTGGAAGTACCTTCAGATTCTTGCAATTGGAGAGCACAATGGATGTCAGACTGGGGATCCGCAATCCTCCTTCAGGGAAAGATATCAATTTAGCGCAATCTCGGATTTCCAAAACATCTAAGGACAAGTGATCTTTTAATCCAATCGAAATGGAATTAAAATTTGCACAATCTCGGATAGAAAGATTTCTAAGCTTCGGAAAGAAGGCTAATGGAAAGGACAATAGAGAATCACAGCTACTTTCTATGCACAAGTCTTCAAGGGATGTATGCTCACCCATTGTCTCCAGAAACTCCAATTTCTTACATTTATGGATATATAGAGTTTTCAACATAATAGGTAAATGGCTATCGTGAATGGACTTGAGAAAATGACAATCGATAATATACAAATGTCGGAGATAAGGATTGTCATGTAATGATTTCTCGTGAAGAGACTTGAGGCCAGCACATCCTTCGATTTTGAGGCTACGCAGTTTCAATGGCAGCCTTTTCAATTGTGAAATTTCTGAAACATTCAAGCTCTCGTGTTCAGGACTAGAAACATCTTCCAAACTTTCTTCTTCAATATTATCACTTGGATCATCAGTATCAATATCAGATGAAATTTCAGTTGCAGCTGAGCCATTATCTGATGCACCTCCATGCTTAGCACTTGAACTCTTGGGGGATTCAGGGTGTGAGGCTTTTGAAGCTTCAATGTTGTCCAAACTTTCTTCAAGATTGATTGTATCATCATTATTAGTATCAGATGAAGTTTTAGTTGTATCCAAGTAGTTATCTGATGCACCTCCACGCTTACAACTCGAATCTTCTGTCTGACGCTTGGATGATTCTGGGGGCCAGCGTTTTGATGCTTCAATGTCCACCAATCTTTCTTCAAGATTGATTTGACCATCAGTATTAGTATCAGATGAAATTTTAATTGCAGTTGAGTAATTCTCTGATGTACCTCCTTGCTTAGCACTTGATTCATCAGACAAACACTGGGGTAATTCAGGGGATAGGCTTTTTGATATGATTGAAATATCAGTTCTCTGCACTGCATTGGTGTCACGTAATTGCAACGCTTGCAAAGATCCAACTGCAAGCTTATCGTTGCCTCTCGACTGCATCTCATTTCCATCATGCGACTGCAAGTCATCTGTAACTGGAACTCTTAGAAGTGGACATTGAATAGTAACAACTTTTGCTGAAAAAGGAAGACACAAGGATGAGCACCTGGCCAGCTTGGGACATCTTGAAATGTATAGCTGCTTAAGGCAAGGGAATACTTCTCCATCAACTCGAGAAGAAATCCATTCTTCCCATTCCAACATTTCCCGGAAAACTAAGATCTCCAATGATGGAAATGGTTTGGCCGAAGAATTCGTCCCATAAAATTCTGAACCAACCCTTTTCACTCCGTTCATTTGTTTGATTTGGAGTACCTTAAGAGATGGTAGCTGCCCGAGTGGAGGCAAGTGTGAGCAGCTATTACAGTTGCTAAGACGCACGAACACCATCTTGGAGAAAGAAGAATCTCCAAGCCATTCTGGAAATCTCGTTCCACCATAAGATATAATAGTGAGATGTTCCAGGTTTTTATTCGGTTTCAGCTGTTCAAGCACATCTGTGTCACCCTGAAAATCCACTCTGTCTTCACTCCATCTCAACACTAGCCCTTTAAGATTGTTCTTCTTTTTCAAATGGGCCTCATATGCATCCCCAGAAGATTCCACATTCTGCAATTGCGAAATGTGAAGGGTCTCTCGAAGATTTGTAAGGATCCCCAACTCTTTAATCTTCGAGCCACTGTCTTTGGCAACAACAAAATCAGACAAGTCTTGGAGCTTCGTTAAGCGACCCATATATGCTGGCATCTTTTTCAAATGAGTTCCTCTGATGTCTAGATGTCGCAAATTAACAAGCTTGCGCATGTTTTCAGGCAATGCAGTGACAGAATGACAATCCGACAACAACACTGTTTGCAACCCATTGAGATAGCTCAAACTGTCCGGTAAGCTAGTAATTGCACTATGGGAGAGATCTAGGAACTGCAGATTTTGCAATTTCCAGAACGTGTCAGGCAACTCGGTGAGCCGAGAACAATGTGACAACAACATTTTTTGCAATTTGTAGAGAGAGGTTACACTGTCAGGTAAGCTAGTAATTGCAGTGTGGGAGAGGTCTAAGAGCTGTAAGTTTTTCAATTTGAATAAATCAGGCAACTCAGTGAGATGATAACAATGTGACAACAACAATTTTTGCAACTTATACAGTGAGCCTACACTGTCAGGTAAGCTAGTAATTGAAGTGTGAGAGAGGTCTAGGCAGTGTAAACTTTTCAATTCTTGGAACGAATCAGGCAACTCAAAGAGACAAGAACAATGTGACAACAACAATGTTTGCAAATTGACAAGAGAGCTTACATGGTCAGGTAACTTAGTAATTGCAGTGTGAGAGAAGTCCAGGAATAGTAAATTTTTCAATTCATGGAACGAATCAGGCAACTCAATGAGACGAGAACAATGCGACAACGATAATGTTTGCAAATGGGAGAGAGAGCTTACACAGGCAGGTAATTGAGTAATCGCATTGTGAGACAGGTCAAGAAAACGTAAACATTTCAATTTTCTGATCGAATCAGGCAATTTGGTGATATCGCAACGAGACAGAGTTAAAACTCGTAAGTGTCGTAGTGCCTCAAATAAATTATTCAGTTGCTCACCACTTAATCGACGTGATTCATTATCCCATGTCGATTTATAAAGTATCAGGGTCCTTAACAACGTACTTGCAGAACTGCCCTTGCAATGCTCGGCAATATCATTGCCCCCAGAAATTAGTAAATGCCAAGGTGTGCTTGACACTACTATTGACTGTGCTATATTATCATTCCCCATTCTAGAACATATAAATCCGGATTCAGAATGAGCTAAATCATACAAAAGATCATGCATTATAAAAGAAGATTTCGACGCACCAGACGGCTGAAAAAAGGACCTATAAATCAAATCATGAAAATACTCGGACCCTACTTCTTCCATTCCTTTTGTGTCTTCCTTGTGTTGTAGAAAGCCTTCCGCCATCCATAAGCGAACCAACTTCTCCTCTTCAAATTCATGATACTTGGGAAATATAGAACAATAAGCAACGCATCGCTTCAGATGTAGAGGAAGATCCTTATAACTCATCTTAAGAAGTGAGGTCAAGAGATTCCTATCCCTCCACAATAAGTCAGCGTTCAATACTGCATGCCATACTTCAACCGGCTTAAATCGCAGGACTGTGCCTAGTACTTTGGCTGCAATAGGCAAGCCACAACACTTGTCCGTGATTTCTTTTCCAATGGCTTCGACTTTCGGGTGTAAACTCGTGGATATTTTATCCGGAAACGCATGTTTCACAAACAACATCCAGCTTTCTTTGTCTTGTAAATGTTTTAGAGTGTATGCAGGAAGAGTGCTCATGGCTTTAAGCTGAGAATGACATGTAGTGACCATAATCTTGCTCCCATTCGCCCCAGCTGTAAGAGTCTTCCTTAGGCTTCTCCAGTCAATGCCCACAGAAAGATTATCCAAAACAAGTAGAAATCTCTTCCTGATGAGACTCTCCTTCAATCTAGTTTGAAGGGAATCTAGATCTTCAATTTCTGATTGCTGACCTTGGAAGCTACTAGCTTCAGTACTCAAGAGACCATCAAAATCGTCAGAATCCAGATTTTCAACAACATCCGGTTGCTGATAACTAAAAAAAGCATGGAAAATAGCTTTAGTCAACAACAGATCATCATATTCCTCCGAAATATAGATCCAGCATTTGAAGTCGAAATGTTTCTTCACTCGTTCATCGTCATATACAAGCCGAGCAAGAGTGGTTTTGCCAACTCCATACTTACCTACCATGGCAATAACATCTGTCCGATCATGAGCAGATACACCATCCGAAAGCAACAACTTGACTATGGCCTCTTTATCTTCATCCCTACCAAAAACCACCTCATCTTCAAAACCACCACCTGATGATACTTGACAATAAGCTTTTCTTAATCCAAGAGCTTTTCTCCGTCTCTCAAGATCTTTTACATGTGAAGCTACATCTTTCAGCAGCTGTTTTGCAGGTGAGCTTGACTTACTCCAAAACGGAGTTATTATGTTCCAAAGCTGCTTGTCCAAGCGATTCAATGAATCAGAATCAATCTTGTCGAGCAGATCCTCAAGATCACATGCAACTTTATTAACCTCATCAAACCAGGCTTTCACTTGCTTGTTCTCGTATGCTTTTAACTCGGCATCATCAAGAATCGCATCAAGAGTAAGTAGATTGCTCTCCAGATCATTCAGCGTCTTCTTATTCACTTTCAGACTAGTTTTAAACAAGTCTGAAACCTCAGGTGACGAGATCCTGCGTAGCAGCGGTTGGAAAAAAGCAGACGAGAAGAATGATTCTCCGACCAAAACCTCAGCCGTCTTTTTCTCAGACATGTTTTCGTTATGCATACGCGGCCATGTTTGAAATAATAAAGAAGAGAAGAAGAAGAAGATTTGCTTTTAGATCCAGAATGGAGGAGGAGATGGTGAAAAGCAGAATTCATATCTTGAGGTTAACGTTGCTGACCCTCTACTCTATATCAGCTTTGCAAGATCTGATGGCACGTGGAGTTTGATCAAATGTGCGGATGAGATTAAATCTTTTTTTAGTTTTTATTGTCTTAGCAAATGAGTATTATTATTTTCAAAAAAGGTCATTTTAGTTTATGAGATTTTAAAAAATATCATATTTTTAAAATTTTTGATAAAATAAATCTTTTTATTTTTAGTTTATTTACAATTCTTAAAAAAAAAATTAAATTGTCAATAAATTAACCGTGTATAATGATTTTAAATAATTTAAATTATAATTTTAATAACTTAAATTTAATGATATTTTAATCAATTTAACTTGTAAATTTATTATTTTATATAAGGATAATCCGATAATTTATGTAATTAATAACCATTAAAAGTAAAAATATTTTTTAATCATTCTGTTAATATTGATAATTAATTAACTATTGATTTGAATTTTATTGAAGATTTTTGGAATTAAAATTACGTCAATTTGGGGTTAGATCTAGAAAAACAGGTCAACATAATCTGATACTGATCTATGGTTGGTGATGGAGATCATTGGTTATTGAGATCCGTTGATCTCCATATAGACCTACGCCAAATTTAGATGATTTTTAACTTTTTTTTTCTTTTTCCAATGTTTTCTTCTCCCTTTTTCATTTTTAATTTTAAAAAAGAGAAGTTTCTAATTTTAATTTATGTTTATGAGTTTATATATTTTGATTTATAAAATGCTACTGTTTCAATTTATTGTTGATCTAAACTTTTACTTTTTTATATTAAACCATGGATAACAAATGTGTTAGGTTTCTATTTTAGTTGGTACGTTAAAGTTAAATTATTAAATTGTAAATATCAATGGGCGAAACAGTAATTTAAGGTGTGTAATTAATAACATGGTAATATGTTCTTTTTGCATTTTCTGTCATAATCAACTGTTATAATTTAGATAAAATGACTAAAGTGATGAATTTATGAAAATTTAAAGCAGATGTAAAACGAAAAATGAAAATACACTTGCAAAAGTTGAAATTCATATCAATTTCAAAATTGAAACGAAGTGGGGCGCGGCCGCCCATATATTCCTATTATAAATTTTTACATTTGCTTTATTTTGACCACAAATGGAGACGCTTGCACTCAACAATTTTGAAAGTCGATTACACACTACGTTAAGCATCCATTTTCTCAATGATAGGCTGGCGTGATTCGTTACAATTCACATTATAACATTTTTTTTAAAAAAAATTAATAACTGTCAATGACTGCTTCAACTTTACTTTTTTACAATAAGAATCAATCTTTTAAAAATAAAACAATATTGAAAAAAGTTTTTAAAAAAAATGAATAACTCTTAGGTCATATTTGTTACCTGGGTTTGGATTGAGTTTGAAAAAGATTCAATCCAAACCCCATGTTTGGTAAGGGAATGAGATTGGAAAAATCAATCCCATTTGAAATTTTTAACCCACTAAGGTGGGTTAAATGAAACCCACCAATACAGTCGAGATAAATGAATCTCATCTTCTTCAATTGTTTTTTTTTTTTTTTTTTGAGTTTTGAAACTTCTTTATGCAGCCATGGAAGAAAAACTAGAAGAAGAAGAAGAAGAAGAAGAAGGAGAAAGAATGGAAGCGGTGTGGGTAGTCAATGTGGAGAATCGGTTGGCACTGATAAGAGAAATCGATTGATGGCCTTGGACAATCGATGGGGCTGGAGAATCGATCGGCGTTAATGAAGAAGAATACACCGATGACACTGGACGATCGACGACAGTGGAGAATCAATTCGCGTTGAAGAAGAAGAACCCATCAACTGCGCTAATGAAGAAGAATAGATCGGCGATGGCGCTGGTGAGACGTGGAGGTGGAGGTGGAGGCAGCGATAGACCTGGTGGTGACGAACTAGGGTGATTTTCTTCACCAATCTCAAGTGATTTTTTTTTTAACAGCTATTTATATATTTTTAAAAATAATTTAATTAATTAAATTTGATTTTATCTAATCTCATATTGAACCAAACACATCACAGTATTAATTTATCCAATTTCATACTATCCCAAACATATATACAGTACTAATTTATTCAATCTAATCTAATCCAGTTTTATGAAAGTAATCCAATCCAATCTCGCGTGCCAAACGAGGTCTTAAAGACCAAAACAGACAACTTAAAAACTTTTTTAAGAAATTTAAAATTTAAAATTTTAAGAAAATATACATTCACATCGGTCATGCATGAGATGAAAAGTTGATATTTAAAAAATAAAATAAAATTTTTAACATGTTACATTTTTTTTTTAAAAAAGAAAAATACAAAAAATATCAATACAAGAATGTTATAATTCTTTTTCAACTACATTTTTAAAAATATTTTTTCAGCTCCTCAGATTAATTAATTGAACTATATATTCATTTTACACAAATTAACTCTTCATGATATGTGATCTTTAGTTTTCTTTATTGATTATTTGAGTTTTGTTGGGATTTTTTTGAGTTTTTATATGATTTTCAGTTTTTTTTTGTCTTTTGAATATTGGGCACTGATATTTAAATTAAATTTGATTGAATTTAATTTGAAAATTGAGGTTTTTGATGAGATGCAGCATCAAGATAATGACTGTATAATATTGGTTTTTAAGCTCACTTAAAAACTGGTACCAGTTTTTAAGTCTCATTAAAATTGATAAGGGTTTTACATTTGAATTAAGGGTAGTTTAGTAAATTTGAATATACAATAAAAATAGTTTGTTTGAAGAGTTAAAAACAAATTTTTTAAAAAAAAGTGGGTAAGAACGAATATTTTTCATTTTTTTTTTTTTGATAAAACTGAATTTGCCCAAAAGAAAAAAAGAAAAAAAATAGATATCCAACTTCGATGTTGATCCATTTGAAAAATTAATCAATTCTTCTAAAGAAAGAGAACATTTTGTTCATCCATTTTATTTAAAGTCATGAAACGCGAATTAAAATTAAATTCGGGATGAGCTTTTGTTGTACATGCATTGAAATCAATATGATAGAAAGACTAAGTTGCAAACCACTTTTGGAGATTGAATTTGTTATTGATTCAATTGTCAAGTATGCGAAGAATCATCCATTCTGTTTAGAGTCATGAAACGCGAATTAAAATTAAATTCGGGATGAGCTTTTGTTGTACATGCATTGAAATCAATATAATAGAAAGACTAAGTTGCAAACCACTTTTGGAGATTGAATTTGTTATTGATTCAATTGTCAAGTATGCGAAGAAGCACTTTATTAGCTTCTAATGTCTCTATATATTATCAGTTTAACAGCAAATCATTTTGATAAAATCTCTCTTATTATGGTCATTTGGTTGTTGGTGCCGTTGGTAGCGCCAACAACCAACCCATGTCTCCTTTGCAAAGGGCATGGGTCGACACCCACCTGATGTACATATATATCTAATATTAATATAATATTATAATACTATAATTAATACTAATAATAATACTAATTGATACTTAGTCTCCCACTATTTGTGTGAGTTACTCTCTCACCCCAGTGTGGGTCTCTCCCCCACCTCTATGTGGGTAGATTCCTTCCGATTGGGAATTGTCCCCTGGACCGTGCTCATATCTCGGTTCAAGATCCCGGATGCCCCCTAAGTTCATCCTAGATACAGTTGTTGTACTAAAAAAATCTCTCTTATTATGTCTCCATCAATGGTTTGTTTGGCCTAACAGCCTTTAGATTTCATTGAAAAATTTTCGGCTCATAGTTAGCATATCTTAACACTGTCTTGGAAATTTTTATTGCCCCTTTGTTCGTCACTGAGATCACGGCAAAGAACTAGATTGAGATCAAACGTATGCAAAACCAAAAGGTTCCGCAAAGTAAGAAGACAGTGACAAGACAACAACACACTACCACAGGACACCATTTTATTCTGCATTTTTTTTTTTTTTTTGCATTGTCGTAAGATGTTTACGTAATTATAATTTGGGTTTCATAAACGTTAGAGTAGAATTATAGCATTGACAGACTGTTTTCAAATTTAGAAATTAATTTTAACTGCCACCTTTTTCAAGTCAACTTCGTATTTCTAAAGTTGATCAACCTCCGTTCAAATTACTTATGCAAATAGATGAATTTGCCAGGAAATCTAGAACGCATAAAAATGTTTTAATTATGTGTGTGGAGGTTTTTTTTTTTTTTATAAAGAATGAAGGAATTTATTAAATAAACTAAGGATTACAAAATAGAAACATAGTCTTCGACAGCAAGCCTAGATAAATGCTTTGTTGCACAGCGACGCAGTGGTGGACAAACTTAATGGTATTAGAGTTGCTAGAGGAGCTCCTACCATCACTCACCTGGTAATTTCAGCTGCTGTTGCATTCAGCCCTTGCACCCCTCCCCATACAAGAAATCTTATTTTGTCTGAGTTGTAGATGGTGTCCGTCCCTTCGCATAGAACATATCTGGGGCTCCCGGCCTCTAAAGAACATAATAAGCGCAATCTTTTTGCAGGAATTAAAGATCGTGCGTGGCAAAAGTTGCAAGGGTGGATGAAGGAAAAATCAATTTTAAATTAACATGGAAACATGGATTTTTAAAAAGTTTTTCAAACAAAAACATATCCGATTATTGTTGGTAATAACAATTCAATAAGTAAATTAATAAGATTGAATCTCACTTTGCATGAATATTGATTTAATCCTTTTTGATTAACATATTTTACACTTCTTGGTTTTTGTTGTGGGTATATCTTGGATTGCGTAAATGGACTAGTAAAAGTCCGATAGAAGCCCAACAAGTTAATCCAAATGAAGGTTTGGTTTACCAACACCCAGTTCAAGCAAGCTCTCAGTTCGCGATAACAAGCTCGTATTGCCACTGTTACTCTCAGGTCGCTGGACAATACTAGTTAGCTCATTCTATGCACAACTCATTGCTCAAGACAAGATCTAGCTCGAGATCACCCAAGACAGGTTCTAACTCACACAATAAACAGTTCGTTAAGGAAATCTTCCAGAAAGATAACAACCTAAATCAATTGTGATTCTGCCATTAGAGTTAGAAATAAATTCAAATTCAAATGTTGATAAAGTTAATCCTTGATTTTGCGGAACCGACCCATGATTCAATGCTAACTGATTTTAAAAGGTATAATTAATGCATAATTTTTTCCAGTTTTATTTTTACTCAAATTATAACACCTCTCCCTATAAATAAGGGCTGAAATTCCATTGTAACATAGATTGAGATATAGTATACTATGACTCTGCCAAAATTATCAAAAGCACAGTTGCGAACGTAGACAACATTCTGACTGAACCACGTAAAAACATTATTACAATTTCTGTTTTTCCTCTTTTTCTCTTGTTTTTGTCTTGTTTTTCATTAATTGCAAGTATTGAGTTTTGAACTTCGGTCAATCATATTCCACCATTGACATTTTGGTGCTAGAAGGAGGGCCCAAATTGCAATTTCCTTGAGTTTTTCAATAGCCATGGTAAGAGGAATAACAACTAGAAGTTCAGACGCGATGGCTGATATACCAGAAAGTTAGATGAATCAACAGCAATGTAATTTTCAACCAATGAAGGATACATCCATGCCCACAGCAGGCACATCACATGTCCTTGTAATCAGTGTTGTTATGGGCATGCCTCCGTTAGCCCTCGTCAGCCAACACCAATGGTACCCACAGCGGACGAATTTCAAGTATGACATTAACGGTAGGAGGCACTAAAAGATACAGTCAGACAACTTGCAGACGCAGTAAATGCACTGGTACGGGCCCAAACACAAAACGTGCCCAGATTTGAGGTTATTGCTCCGAGACAAGTTTATCAGCAGTATGAAGAGGGAGTACTAACATAAGAAAGACCATTAAGAAATGTGCCATGACCTACTGGTTCAGCTCACTCCTCCAACTCACGCTCTAGAGCCGGAGGTCGCCAAGCCCATGAAAAGAGAGAAATTGCGCGTCCTACAAGCTTAATAATAAGAGTTAGTCAAGATGGAAGTCGTCGTGTGGAGGCTGGTTATGATCGAGTTCGAGCCGCATCTTGGTATGAAGAAGATGAAGTAGATAATCAATGACATGTAGAGTCGCACCGGGCTGGCAGCTTGCTCAGGAAAAGTCAAAGATATGCGTCATATCACCACTCCCCAAGTCACGAGCATATAAGGGGACAAAGACCTCAGGATCCATAAATAGAAGAGCTCATTCAAAGGGTCCAGCAGCTCGAAACGCGACCTAACACCCCAGACCAATGTAATCGTTATGAAAAGAGGACTCCTTTTATCAGGGAGATCGAGACACAGCCTCTCCCTCCCATATTCAAGATCCCCAGCATTCTGTAATACAATGGAGACAATGATCCATACAACCACCTAGATGTATTCAATGTTCAGATGTATCTTCAGACGGACAACCCGATAGTTAAGTGTCGCGTCTTCCCAGCCACCTTATGATATATTCTATGGATTTGGTTCAAAAACCTCATAACTTGCAGCATAGAAAGTTGGGAGGATTACCAGCAAAAATTTGTTAATCAATACAAGGCTTTGAGGAGGTAGCTCGCACTATCCTGCCATCTTGCCCCCATTTCCCAACGACAAAATGAATCATTGAAGGATTATATTACTAGGTTCAGACGCGAGGTCATCAATGTGGAGAACCTATCAAACGAAAGTGTCTTAACTGCAATTTCAGTCGGGCTTCGCAAAGATGGGAAGTTGTATGAGATTATTTACAAATCTCCAGTAAGGGACTTGAGAGAATTTTATGAGCGAGCTGCGAAAGAAATTAGGTGGGAGGAGACCTTCAGCCCTAGAAGTTTAATTAAAAGAATGAAGCGGGCAGTTCCAACCAGCCAAAGAAAATGGGCAATGGTAGGAACGAAGGTGAAGGTCGAAGTAGTGGCTCGAGCAATCAAATCGTGAAAAATGCTAGAAGAGAGCCCATAAATAAGTGACCTCAGCGTCATGGTCGCTATGGTAGCTACAGTATCCTGTCACATATATAGGACATGATTTTTGCAATAAAAAAAAAAGGAAAAATTTCGGGAAGTCCAATCCTTTAAGGGTCCCTGTTAACTAGAGAGACAGAAGCAAGTTTTGTGCTTATCATAATAAGGTCCAGCACAATACTTGGAATGCTAGGCGTTGAAGGATGTCATTGAAAGATTGATTAAGAGAGGTCGCTTAAGAGACTACGTGGTGAGACCAGCAGACCCGCGACCTCAACGACAACGACTTCAACAACCACAACAGCCAGCACAGTAGTAACCTCAATGAGCTCCAAAGTAGGAATATAAACCTACAGTAAGAATAATCTTTACTATACATAGAGGCCTTCATATTGCAGGTATATCTAACAAGTCGAATGAATGGTATGTACGGAAAGCAAACCATACCTTGCTTGCAAGTCATAGTGGACTGAGGGGACTTGCGAAGAAAGCAAGGACGGATGACATTATATTCACCAAGGAAGATGCTAGAGGTGTACGCTAGCCTCACAGTGTTGCACTTGTCAACCGAGCAAAGATCAATGGGCCAAATCAATCTACCACTCACACTTGGGGAATCAGATTGTCAAGCTACTGTGTTGACAGACTTTCTAATCATTGACTGCCCATCAGTTTATAATGTGGTCTTGGAGAGACCTGCGATGAATGATCTGGATGTAGTCACCTCTACCAAGACCCTTATGATTAAATTTCTAACCCCCAATGGGATAGAATGTGTTAGAGGAGAGCAACACTTAGTCAAACACTGTTATGAAGATACTGTCAAGATGAGAGTTAGAGAAAAGAAAGTGAACGTGGTTTTGGGGGGCAAGCCACGAGCTATAAGCGAGAAAGGGATGAGTCATGACCTCGACCCATGAGAGGTGGATGCGAACAGAGCAATTGGGCTTGTTGAAAAGCTTGAAAATGTCTCAGTCAGTGAGGTAGATGCAGAAAGATGTCTCAAGCTAGGGTGAGGTTTGACTCTAAAAGCAAGAGCCCAGCTTGTAAATTTCCTTAAGGTAAACTTAGACGTATTTGCTTGGAACCATAAAGATATGGTGGGAATAGATCCCAGGGTGATGTCGCACAGGTTAAACATTAATCCTCACTACAAACTAGTTCGCCAGAAGAGAAGACCTATAACAAGGGAACGCTATGCCGCGTTAAAGAATGAGGTAGATAAGCTGTTGGCAAATAAATTTATCCACAAAGCTTACTACCCAACTGGGATCGTCAATCCTGTGCTTGTGAAGAAGAAGAATGGAAAGTGGAGAACTTGCATTGACTTCACAAATCTGAATAAGGCATGCCCAAATGATAGCTTCTCTCTACTTAGAATTGACCAGCTCATGGATGTAACAGTTGACCAGCTTGTGGATGCAATAGTTGGCCAGCAGCTCCTAAGCTTCATGGATACTTACTCGGGCTATAACCAGATCCCAATGAATTCCGATGACGAAGAACACACCTCGTTCATCATTTATTGTGGTTTATATTGTTATAAAGTAATACCTTTCAGACTAAAAAACGTAGGGGCAACCTATCAGCCTCGATCAACATGATGTTCAGGGAACAAATTTGGAAGACCATAGAGGTTTATTTGATGATATGTTAGTGAAGTGCAAACAGGAGACTGGCCATGTGCGCGACCTGGAAGAAATGTTCCAGATTTTGAAGAGCTACCAGATGAAGTTGAATCTGCAAAAGTGCACATTCGGGGTAGCCTTCAGAAAATTTTTTGCTTCATGGTGAACAACAGAGGGATCGAAGCCAATCCTAAAAAGATTAGGGCATTAATTGATATAAGGTCCCCTACTCAGGTCAAGGACATGCAAAGCTTTAATGGCCAGGTCGCAGCTCTCAGCAGGTTCATTTCGAAGGCAACAGACAAATGCATCCCTTTCTTTGACGTGTTGAAGAAGGCAAAGAGTTTTGAATGGATTAAACAGTGTGAGGTGGCGTTCCAGCAATTGAAGGAATACATGGGCCGAGCTCCACTCCTTTCCAAACCTAAACAAGGAGAAAAGCTCATCTTATACTTGGGGGTATCCCAACATGCTTTGAGTGCTGCTTTGGTGAGAGAAGATAAAAAGACGCAGCTTCTTGTATATTATGTAAGTAAGAGGCTACTTGATGCTGAAACCAAGTACTTACAGATTGAGAAACTTACCTATTGCCTGGTAATCGCGTCGAGAAAGCTGCGCTCTTATTTCCAAGCTCACAAAATTAAAGTCTTCACTCAGTACCTACTAAAGTAGATCCTCTAAAAATCGGACACCTCAGGTCGGTTACTCAAATGGGCAATAGAGCTGACACAGTTCGATATCCAATTTAAGTTAAGGTCGGCAATTAAGGCTCAAAATTTAGCAGATTTCATTGCAAAATTTACGAGGCCCACAGAAGAAGAGGCGGAATCCTTTAAAGATCCGACTTGGAAGTTATATGTTGATGGGTCATCTAGCGATCAAAAGGTTGGAGCTGAAATTCTACCAATCAGTCTTGAAGACCACAAGATCCTTTGTGCCCTAAGATTTGATTTCCAGACCACCAATAATGAAGCGGAGTATGAGACGTTGCTCGTAGGTTTGCGCCTGATTGGAGAGATACGAGCTGAGCAATTACAAATTTTTAACGACTCTCAGCTCGTGGTTTGCCATATACAAGGAGAATATCAGACTAGGGGATATAAAATGGCTATATACCTCCAGAAGGTTCAAGAGTTGCTAAGCACGTTCCCAAAGTTTGAGGTGAGGCAAATCACGTGAGCTCAAAACTCACATGCAGATGCACTAGCTCTCCTAACAACTAGCCGAGATGCAGATTTTCTAGGAGCAATTCTAGTAGAGTTCCTGTCAATTCCAAGCACAGAAGAGAACGACTCAATGATAGCTATAGTTGTACAGCCTAACTCATAGATAGGCCCAATCTTGAACTATTTGTAGGATAGGAAGCTATCGAGTGACAGATTGGAGACACGACATTTGCAAGCCAGGACAGACCGATATTGTATCTATGATGACATGTTGTATAAAAAGAGATTCTCAGCTTCGCTCCTAAGATGCATCGCTGGCCAAGACTGCGAGACCGTGCTTAAACAGATACATGACGGTCACTATAGCAATCATGCTGAGGGGCTATCTCTAGCTCAAAAAGCACTCCGGTAGGGGTTCTACTGGCCCACAATGAAGTAGGTTGTCATCAACTTGGTCAGAAAGTGTGACAAGTGTCAAAGGTTCGCTCAGGTTCCATGAGCTTCACCGGCTTATCTCCAACAAATGGTGAGCTTATAGCCTTTTGCAATCTGAAGAATGGATCTGATTGGGCCTCTACCAACAGCTCATGGAAGTTGCAAGCACGCTGTGGTCATTGTGAATTATTTCACCAAGTGGGCAGAAACTAAAAAGTTGCTGAAGATCTCCACTACAAAGATAAAAAAATTTTGTGTGGAGTTATATTATTTGTATGTTCGAAGTCCCTCAACAGATTGTGATAGATAATGGAACCCAGTTCAGCAGCGATCAGTTTATCAATTTCTGCAACGATCTGAAAATCGTTAAAAGTTTCTCAGCAGTAAACCATCTGCAAGCCAATAGCCAGGTTGAAGCTGTGAATAAAATCATAAAGTAGACCTTGAAGACAAAGTTGGAAGCGAAGAAAAAAGCATGGGTGGACAAACTACAAAAGGTACTATGGGCCCACAGAACTACAGCTTGCAGCACTACGGGTGAAACCCCCTTCTCTATGGTATACGGATCCAAGGCCATAATTCCAGCAGAGTTAGAAGTGACCTCATAATGAAGAGCAACCTTTAATCCAGAAGATCATGACCAGCTACTTGCTACTAATTTCAACCTACTTGAAGAGACAAGAGAAACAGTACGATTGAAAGTAGTCGTCTATCAGTAAAGGATTGTGAGGTACTACAACAGAAAAGCCCGAGTTTGAAATTTCAACGTAGGTGACCTCGTATTACGCTTTATCATACTCGGAGCCTACAAGGCCAACGATAGGTCATTAGGACCGAACTTGGAAGGCTAATATATCATCAAAGAGAATTTGGGAAATGAAGTCTATCGTCTAGCAAATATGAATAGAGCGAAAGTTCCTCAAGCTTGGAATGTTGAACATCTTTGTCCGTACTTTTAGTAACTTTTTGAGTACATATGTTTAATTTGTAATTCAATTTTTCAAAATCAATTAAAGCTTCGAATTCCTCATATTATTTATACTATTGAGTGATTGCTCTAATTAATTTCTTTATATGTTATTCTTCAAATTGTATAAGTTATTAAGATAGTAGGTTCTGTCCTATTGGCCCGCTATCATGCCAACAACTTGCAAAAATATTACTATAGCAGGCGAGGTTACAACTCCCTACATAGCTCGCAAAAATATTGCTATAGCTAATGAGGTTATGACCCCCTGCATAGCTTCCAAAATATTGCTATGACAGGCAAGGTTATGATCCCTTACATAGCTCGTAAAAATATTGCTATGTTAAGCGAGGTTACTACCTCCTACATAACTTGCAAAAATATCGCTACGGCAGACGAGGTTACGATCCCCTGCATAGCTCGCAAAAATATTGCTATGACAAGCGAGGTTACGATCCCTTGCATAGCTCGTAAAAATATCGCTATGACAGGCGATGTTACGATCTCCTACATAGCTTGTAAAAATATCGTTAAAGTAGGTGAGGTTACAACTCCCTGCATAGCTCGCAAAAATATTGCAATAGCAGACGAGGTTACGACCCCCTCTATAGCTCGCAAAAATAACGCTATGGCAGGCTAGGTTATGACACCATGCATAGCTCATCAAGAAATATGTTACTATGATAGGCAAGGTTTTGACCCTCTGTGTAGCTCGTCAACATCTCAACATGGTAGTCGAGGTTTCAACCCATTACCCAACTCGTGATAATTTTAATGTTCTGATGACTTATCTTTGAATTAAGTAATAATTTGGCAATTATAGCTTATCAAAATCAACAGTCCCACAATCTCAGGTTAGGTATTATTAACATCTGTTTAAATGGTTTACTTTTCAGTTCGTAAGAAATTTCCAAACTTAGAAAAAGAATATGCAATAAAAATATGAAACAACAAATAAAATAAAGCAAACAAATTCAACACAATGAGGTGATTTCATTATAATTGAGTTCAGAAAATTCTTTACAAAAAACCCCGCAAATCAAGGTGAACAAAGCAATCAAAAGAGAATTTAAATGACAAGAAGTCCAATATGGCAAGCTACTCATTGCCTCTGTCATACGGGGCTGATTCGTCGGAAGCTGTATTACTGGAGGTTGTATCTATAGAATTTGTAACTTGATCATAAAGGGTCCTAGCAGACATCTCCATTATTAAAGGAAGTGTGTCTAAAATAACTAGGGATGAGGTGGCTTTTGCCTTGAATCTCTCCATCTCCAAAAGTCTCACGTCATCATAGAGTAAGAAATCTAGCTCAGGATGAGCCTCCCATAGAGTGAAGAGAAAATTGTTACATCTATCTAGCTCGGCCTCATTTCTAACTTTAACGATTCGCAGCTCCGCCTCTTTCTTGACCCTGACAACTTTCTCTATTGAAACAACAACCTTCATATGAGCAGCACCCGCGTGATGTTCAACAACCTCAGCTTACTGCAATATGGCTTCAGTTTGTTATTCAGTAGTTTCAGCCCGCTTTTCTGCAGCCTCAACTCACTGCAATGTAGCCTCAGTTTGCTATTCAGCAGCTTCAGCCCGTTTTTCTGCAGTCTCAGCTCACTGTAAGGCCTTCTCCAACTCGGCATTAAGGCGCGACCTCATATCTGCAAGATTACCCTCATCACAAATCAGAGTTTCCTCGATCTCTTTCCTAGTTGTTTTAACCTTCATCAACTTTGCCTCAAAAGTTTGCTGAAACCTTGTGGTTTTCTCATCCTCCACATCAAGGATTTAAGCTCGTCCTTTATTTTCTCTAGCTCATCCTCTAGCCTTTTTTTCTCTTATTCACAAAAGTGTTAACTTTCTGCCTCTGTTTCATTGCCTCTAGTACGGCCTGAAATGCGACAAGTTAGTATTTAGTCAAACAAAGAGGTGAGAAAGGCAAAAGGAAATGTCAATTACCATCATCTCGTGGCGAGCTATAAAGCCAGATAAGTCTTCACCCCATAAAATCTCGTTATCTACGTGCCAGGAGTGGTGCAGCATGATCTCGAACTAGTGGTTGATGAAGGATTTCAAGTATTTTCCTCCCGGTCCATTTTTGAATCGAGCCCAAGTTTGTGGTTTAACCTTTATCCTCGTGACTTCCATGACCTCGAGTTGCTTACCTTTGTCCGCAAGATGTTGCTTGACCGAGAATGGACCAAACATGGACTTTATTTTTCCTCCCCTGATTGAACTAGTTTGAGTCTCGCGGAAGGAATTTCATATTGAACTTCACCTACCTCTGGTTGCGAGGTGGAGGCTTCGACTTATGGAGGAACTATAGTCGGTGTCGAAGGGGGCACTTCGCTAGGAATAGCAGTTGAAGGGACTACAGGCTGGAAAGGACATTTTGGAGGAACCTATCGAGCAGCAGTTGGAAGGGCTGCTGGTTGGCAGGGCATTTTGGAAGAGTCTGTCAAAGGGGAAGCTTCACCATCTTTGGAACTTATCGAGGTGTAGGAGCTGAAACTGCTTATAGAACAGGGCGGCCTCTACTTCACCAGCTGCTTTGAACATGGAAGTGAGCTCGAACTCTCCCCTACTTCCTACACCTCTCCTACTATCCACTAGCTCGCTGTTGAAAGAAGAAGCTAGCTTATAAACCCTAAAGAGGTCGTTGTCAAGCGCGTTGCTAAGTCTCGCCTCAGTCGAGTTCGAGAGCGCCTTCAAAATCTCCTCCTCCTTGTTAGTAACAATGGGTTTATCTTCTTTCAAGCCTACAAAATGAAGAAAGTCAGCTTGCCAAAAAAAAAACAAAAAAAAAAAAAATTCTTCAGCTCACAGATGTTTTCCCTTCTACCTACCGGGGCTGAGAGTAAATGAGAAGTTGTGGAGCTTCTTAAGAGAACGGCAGGAGATATAGAACCAACTCGACTTGTAATCGTCTACGTTGGACTTATCTTTTGCGTCGCCCTAATGAAGGAGACTTTTGTAGTCTGACTGATGAGCTGCAAGATAGTAGATTCTATCTCGCATTCCATCTTTTATGCTACCGACACCTTTGATACTATAGAGGTGACTCAGGATTTTTAGAGTTGGGGGAGGAAGGTCATTCCTGTTGAAGACTAAGACCAGTGATGTAAGCTGCGAGTAAGAGTTTGGGGTTAGCTGAAAAGGGCTTAAGTTTCAGCTTATTCAAGAAATTAATAAGGTAAGCAGGGACCAGAAATCTGAGTCCATGCTTAAGATGATGAGTGCTAATGGCGATGAACCCCGGGGGAGGATAAGATGCGTGGTCATTCGATTTAAAGAACATCACGTCTCATCCCTTGGAAAGGTGATACTGAAAAATAATTCCCCCCATCTCGTCATATGTTATCTTAGAGGAATGGTGTATAAACACCTCGCATGCTCACCGCTCCTCAGCGGCCTAACGAGCCATTTCAGTGTCTGCCCGAGTTGTAAGCCCTTCAACGACCTCACCGTTCTAAGAAATCGCTCCCCCAACACTACGTACTTCACCTGAAACGAGCTCTTCCGAGCTGGATGAATCATTGTCTCCTACTCTATGTGATTGGCGTCGCGACCTAAAGACATCTATACATGAAAGGGTTCAGTTAGGTCGTTGTCATTAGACCATGCCCAAAATTTCTAAGCTTCTTACTAAGAGGTTTCCTAGTCTACAGATCGCAAACGCCATAGAGATCACTAAAGTTATAAGGAGCTCGACCTACAGGGAAACGACCTACGAGCTAATGACCTACAGGTATCTCGTCCTACAACTCGCATGTGTAAAACGACACAAACAGTAATCGAGTCACAAATAAACAAGCAATAAGATCAAATCAGTAGGAAATAAAAAGTCACAATCAACAACAAAACGTTCAACATCAAGAACATAAACATTCAGATTCAAACCTAGAAAAAACACAATATGCTTAAACAACGGAAACAAGCCAAAAAACCAAAAGCTTGAAGGTAAGAAATAAAACTTACTGTGAATCTTTACCAAAAGATAAAGAATCCGATCGACGAGAATATGGAACCTGAGAAGAATCGGTGCGAGGAAGTAGGATGAAGTGAAAAAGAAGAAAAGAAGTGATTCGGCGACTGAAATCGAAAATGACAAGGCAAAAAGAAGACGAAAGGGCTCCATATATATATATATATATATATATATATATATATAAGGGCGGCAAAGTCCATGTCCTAGTCGTTCAATCTGAGAGTTGTGTAACCGTCTTAGATCCAACGATGCAACACGAATTATGGCTTTTATAATCATGAGCCATCAGTTGAGAGACTTGCGCATTAAATACGCATGGCACGAGACGTGCCAATTGAGCTATCACTTGAATCATCGCCACATGTCAAAATGATGGGATGAAATTTGAAGGGGCGACGGATGACAGCACGAGACATGTCAGTTTTTACTTGCGAGTTTGAGCTCTTAGTTCGCTAAACACACTGAGAGCTAAGGGGCTGATGTTGTAGGTATATCTCGAATTACGTAAATTGACTGGTAAAAACCTGGTAGAAGCCCAACAAATTGATCCAAATGAAGTGACCTAGCAGATGAAGGATTGGTTTACCAACACCTAGTTCAAACGAGCTCTCAATTCATGATAACAAGCTCACATTGCCATTTTTACTCTCAGGTCATTAGCCAGTACTACTCAACTCGCTCTATGTACAGATCGTTGCTCAAGGCAAAATCTAGCTTAAGATTGCCTAAGACAGGTTCTAACTCACATAATGAATAGCTCGTTAAAGAAATTTTTCAAAAATGCAACAACCTAAATCAATCGTGATTCTGCCACCAGAGTTAGAAATAAATTCAAATTCAAATGTTGATAGAGTTAATCACTGATTTAGTG
The DNA here is from genome assembly GCA_019925255.1 of Litchi chinensis. Lineage (NCBI taxonomy): Eukaryota > Viridiplantae > Streptophyta > Magnoliopsida > Sapindales > Sapindaceae > Litchi > Litchi chinensis. The sequence continues at coordinate 1,478,797 of CM034469.1, forward strand.
GAACCGACCCCTGATTCGGTGCTAACTTATTTTGGATGGTGTAATTAATACATGATTCTTTCCAGTTTTATTTTTACTTAAATTGTAACGTCCCTCCCTATAAATAAGGGCTGAAATTCCATTGTAACATAAATTGAGATATAGTATACTGTGACTCTACCAAAATTATCAGAGAGCACAATCGTGGACGTAGACAACATTCTGCCCAAACCACATAAAAACACTATTGCAGTTTCTATTCTTCCTCTTTTTCTCTTGTTTTTGTCTTGTTTTTCATTAATTGCAGGTATTGTGCTTTGAACTTCGATCGACCAAATTCCACCGTCGATAGTTTTTTTTGTTATGACTCTTCACACAATAAACTATGTGTGAAACACAATTTTTGAAGATTCTATTGAGGTAGATGGAAATGTGTGTTTTTAATCAATGGAAATTTTTTGTTCAAGTAGCCAAAAATTAATTTTCTCTTATTAACAACATAAAACACCATTTTATAATGGTAAATAAGGTTTTTTAATTGAATAAGGAATTCAATTTTCTTTTTAAATTGAAAGATTTAATTCTTATCTAATCTAGAATCAAATTCCTCATTAACTTGAAACTCTTTACTTAATAATAATGTTTTATGGGGTTGTAAGATTGCTGCTCGCAATGGGGGCTCTTGTCCTTTTGGCTAAGATATTAATTTTTGTAAGTTGCTATTCCTTGATTTTTTGGATAGACTAGCTTACACTTTCTCTGTCGTGGATACTATTTTGGTTGCACAATTTGAAGTGGTATTGGCTTATTTGGCATCATCGAAATGCATGTGTTTATAGCAAAAAATCCTCCCCTATAGCTGACTTTTGGTGGCGGCTCGTTCGCTGTTATTGGAATTTGATCAAGCAAAATATCTTAATGTTTCCCATGTCAGGCCTCCTGCAAAATCTTCATGGATCCCTCCCCCTTCTGGCTTTTTCAACGTTAATGTTGATGCTGCTGTAAATAAGAGGAAGGTTGGGCTTGGTTTTGACACTAGGGACCATTTAGGTCAAGTTAAATTTGCTGCTGGTTTGTGTATGTTTCATGTCTCTGATGTGGAAACTGCAGAGACTTAGGCAGTCTTGAAGGGTATTAGAGCTACTGTGCAACACAATTTCCTTCCAAGACAGGTGGAAACGGATGCTTTGAAGGTGGCTCACTTTTGCAATGGGGCGGAATCTATTCTGTTGGATATCGTCAATGTTGTGAATGACATTAAAATTTTATTTATTTATTTATTTTTTTTTTTGAGGACTTAAAGATTTAATGTTTGTACATAGCATAGGCTCCATTTCTTTTGTATATAGGGACTGCAAGAAGGTCGTACACAATATTGTTTTGCATATAACTTATATAGGTAGGAGTTATAATCATGGCAGCTGTTAATGGAGCAACAACACTCACACGCAAGGGTAATATATTTTGGTTTTTTATTAAGAGTAAATATGTCACAAAATTATGTTATGTTTCATCAGAACATTCTTCTTTTTATATTTTGAGATTTGTCTGGGAGCAGTTTAACCGCGAACATAAGGAGATGTCAAAGTATTTTACTCTTTAAAGTTAAACCAATATCTTATTATTACAATTAAAATTAATTTAAAAAACCAAAAAGCATCTTGGGTGATATCATGGGTTGTGGATCATATGTTAGTCTTATCTATATCCAATTATATTATGAGTTATTATTTCTTGCCTTTGTCTTATTCTATGTACAGACATGCAATGCAAACAATTGCATTGCTCGTTATTTTTATGGTATCTTATACTATAAATAAATTTCCTGTTCAACTCACCTAGATATTTAATGATTTTCCTGTAGAAGCTTGTGAAGAAAAAAAAAAAAAACCTTTTGCTTGATATCACTGCCCAAAGCGATGGTGTCATTTCCCTCCACCTTTAAAAAAAAAAATTGTTTATATTCATTTCCCTTTACTTTTTAATTTTCTTTTACTAATTAGAAAACTACTGAAATTAATCAGAATAGAATATTAGTGATATGATCAAAAAAATTACTTTCATAAGTAAAGAATTGACCCAGATGAAAAAAGACTCATATGAGGACGGGGGATCCATATATATAAATTGATGAAAAGAATATTATTGCTTAATACAAAACGCATACCATAAGGTATGGGGCTGTGGCGTTTACGAATCGTGCCAACAGCCCAGCTACCATTTCTGTCCACTTTTGTCTGCTCCAAAAAGAATCACTTTTTCTCTACTGACTTTTCCCCTTGACCTTTTTTTTCTTTTTATTTTCATTTGAAGCCCAATTATCTCTTTTTTTTTTATTATTTTTCTTTTCTTTTTCCCTGTGGTCTGAAGACGCTGAACTGAAGCCCCATTAACCAGCCACAAAACAGCATAACTGATCACTGTTTAAGGTACAATAGGGTTAGAACCGCAAAACTAATCAGCTGTTGCTTTGAGCTGGTAGTTTATGTTTGATCAACCCTCTTTCTCTCCATATATATTCAAGTGTACGTAACACATTTGCACGTAAATAAATTTGATGTAGATGTGTCAAATTCACAATTACAACTGAGACAATAAAAAACCATATTTTTAGCTTTTTCTTTTGTTGATTCAGGAGAGAATATAAAAATTTATTTATAATGTTGCAAAATTTCACTTTCTTTTCATGTTTTAAATACTAATAAATAAAAAAAAGGACTCATAGCCTCAATGTAGAGCCTGAGTGATGTGCTACTGAATCACTTGAATTTTTATTATATTATTTTGAATATTTCTAAACATTTCATAATCATCTTCCAGACCAGCGACCATTGATCTTTGATGTTCGGTCTATATGTTAAATGAGTGAGAGGCATATTCCTAATATCACGTGTGATTTAGGTCCGCAAGGTTAAGGATAAGGACAATCTATGTATGTCTTTTTATCTGGATAATATATTAGTTGGCTCCACTCACCACTTACAATTTCAACATATTCCTTATCGATTTCACTAATTTATTCTGCGTCTGCCGCTGGCGGTCACGATCTTCCATTATTTTATTATTATTATTATTTTAAATACATTATAATTTAACTATCTAATTTTAAAATAACTACAAACGGACTGAAATCTTGGGGTTTGTCTATCATTAACCCATCTTGGTTAGACTTAACGGACCAAGGAATAAAATTATTTTTTGAGCTTATTTTTAATTTTGAAAAATAATTAAAAACATGAAAAATTAGAAAAAAAATACTTAAAAATAAAAAATAAAAATTATTTTAAATAAGAAATGTCAATAATTTTTTTTAAAAAAAAAAATTAAAATGATTTCCACCGTCCATCAACATGATGGACGGTGGACATCATTTAAAGAAATAAATTAAAATATATATATATTTTTTAGACGTGGAGATCTCCACCGTCCATTTTTGTTTTTATAATGAAGGTGGAGATTGGATCTTCACCTTCATTAATCAAATTCATCTGCCACCCAACAGCTCCAATAATCACATTCATTAGTCATTCAATTGATTCAACTTCATCAAATTCATCACCTCTAATCAACTTCTTCAAACACCAAATCAACTATAATAACCATTATCAACTTCATCAACTTCTCCTTTCTTATCAACAAAACCCAAAGGTCATTTAAATAAAAAAAAAAAAATCACCATCACCATGATCAACAAAACCTACCATCGTCGATCTCCTTCCCTTTTCATTCTCTCTTCTTTTTCTGTTTCCCAAACAAAAACACAACCCAGATCTCCAACTCTTCCCATTTTCTCTTCTAATGATAATCTTCGTTGATCTACATTTTTTCTTTTTAATATGAAATTTCTATTTTCTTCAATTGGATCAACGACTTAGATGAAGATTCATCTGTGTTCATCGACCCAAGTTCACTTTCATCTGGGTTTGGCCTCTAGAACATGATGATGTTGGTTGATCATGATGTTGCCTTTTAATGATTGATGATGTTAGGTTTGATGATGATGAATTTTTATTTTTTGGGTTTGATGGAAAATATTTTGAGGTTTGATTGAAGATGATGTTTGAAGAAGATAATATTTGGGTTTGATTGAAGATGATGTTTGGGGTTTGACTGAAAATGATGTTTGGGTTTGAGTAAAGACTGGAAACCTAGAAATCATTTTTTTTAAATTTTTATTTTTTTGAAAAAAATTAATCTACACTGTCCATCTAGGATGAAAGATGGACGATGAAGATGTGATGAAAGTTTTATTTAATTTTTAATCATTTTTTAAATTCTTTCGAAATTAATTTTAACAGTCCATCTACATTGGAAACTTGATGAAAAATTTTTTTATTTAATTTTTTATCTTTATTTAATCTTTAATTATTTTTTTAAATTTCTTTTGAAAAGGTGAGGGCATTTTAGTCTTTTGTAAGTCCATGATTCACTTTATTAGAATTTCGTAACCGTAGGGGGGTTTATTATAATAAATCCTAAAACTTGACTCAACCTGTAATTATTTTCAAATTGAATACTTAATTTGTGATTTGCTCTACTATTATTATTATTTTTTATGATGGAAGAAAATGATTAAATTTAAATAAAACTATCCACATATTGTATTTAAAGATAAAAATGAGATTTAAACTCTTAACCTCCTAGGATGAAAAAACTCTATCATTCTTATTAAGGACGGATGTTAGGTCATGATCTTCCGTTATTAACTTGTTGGTTTCACCAATTTAATTCAACTTTGTGGGCCCTAGGCGGCCAGGAATCACCATCTTTCACTATTTGAACGGAGTTGTGTGTAAAGTAGCCCAGCCAGTCTCACCTAAAAATAAGATGAAACTGCAATGTACCGACATGAAGTTTGCTCGATTACATTCTTATTCAACTTTACATTTTCTTATTCCATTAGTCAATATTGATTCAACTTTACCTTTCAAATTCTTTTAGTTATAAATGTAATGAAATGCTCTTCAACAGTCTAGAAAAATCAAATCAAATAAATTAATTTATATTAAAAACATATATAAATAAATACTTTTAAAAAATAAATGAATAGATTTTCACCGTCTATCATTCTCGATAGATAATGCAGATCATTTAAAAGAATTAAAAAAATATTAGATCTTCATTCATCCAAAAAATAGAGATCTCTATCTCTCCCTCGTAATAATGTTGCGATGGAGATGGAGGCCTCCATCGTATGTCCATTGCTATGATGATGGAGATGAAAATATGAGAAATCGATTGGTAGTGTTTTTTTATTATTATTATTTTTATTTTTATTTTTATTTTCTCTCTACCAAGTTCTGGCACTTCCTATGGAGACTTTTTTAATTCGGTTGTTGTAACATCCCAAATTTTCTCTATTTAAAAGAAATGAAAATGTAATGGGATGAATAGTGATTTTCGGGAAAAGGAAAATTCCATCAAGTTTCATGAAATAAAATTTTTTCGGTGAATAGTATTTCCAGTGAATAGTATCCGCATGAATAGTGATTTTAAAAAAATGGACCCCAGACATCATAAGCTTCAGAATATGAATTAGAGTTATTAGAAACTGAAACGGAGTAAAAATGAGTTCGTTTGAGTGGATTTTAAATGTTCCGATTATTTATTAATAAAAATACCCTCGTAGGAAACGTTGGGAATTTAGTGAGTTTAAGCCCAATTGAATTTTTTTTCAAAGCATGAAATTGGAAGTTAAGACATCCAATTGGAGTATTACATGGTCAATTTTATGATAGGATGACCGTAGAATATTTTTGAAATTTATTGGTGTTAAGTGAGGATTAAAATTTAAGTTAAATATAATATAAAGTGTGTAGGAGAAGATGAGAAGATATCCATTTAAGAAGCACAATCCATGTGCTTAGATGAAGGCCAATAAGGTTGTGACATCTTTAAGTCAAAAAGTGAGTGATTAGTTGAGATTTAATTAAGAAATGGGTTGAGTTGTTAGTGATTAATTGGATGAAATAAGTGACCAATTAAATGTATTCATGCATGAATGATGGCAATTGTGTGATTTTAGAGTTATTTTAAAGGCAATTTTGGCATGGAATAAGTGTGAGTATATAAGTGAGTGTGTGATAGTTGAATGAGAGAGAGACAAGTCGGTGGAGAAGGAAAGAAATCGGGCAAGCAAGCTGGAAATAAAAGCAGAACCGAAAAAAAAAGAAAGAAAAAGGAGAGCTGACCGTGCAGGAGCAGAAACCGTGAGGGAAGGAGAAGAAATTCTGCAGCCGTGAGAGGAGGAGAAGAAGAAGAAGAAGAAGAAGAAGAAGGAGAAGAAGGAGAAGAGAATCCATCCCTTGTAGCCTCTCAAACTCATCCATAGTCATCAAGAAAGATTGAAGGTGAGTAGGAGTTGGTTTATGGTTAGTTGATAGACTTTTCAAGTTATTGATTTCTATGAGCTTTTGATGGATTCTATGGACTAAATCAAGGTTGATCATCATTAATCTAAGCTTGGAAGTGAAGAAGAGAATCAAGAAGCTTTGGATCAAGATTTGGAGAGGTAAGGGTTAGGGTTTGATTATCAAAGTTGATGAAATGGATTGGTTTTCTTAGTTTAAAGTTGTAGTTTGTTAAGTGATAGTTTATTGAGTTATTTATGAGTGATTATTTGATTTGCCATGAAGTGAATAATGAAGTTGTCATATACTAGTTTGTGATTAAATTATAGAAGTAGAGGTGATGGAATTGTTTGGATGATTAAATGAAGTGGCATGTGAGGAATTATGATGAAGGAAATGAAATCATGGAAAGAAATATAAATTGATTGGGTTGTTGGATATATACTTATATATTAGTGTATGGATCATTTTGTTTTTACATGTATTTAAGTTGATTTTAATTGTTTGAAGAAGTGATACAAGGCTTGCTAATGAATTTAAAGTGATTGGAATTAAAAAGATGCAAGAGAGATGAAAATTTGAAAGTTGAATAATTAAGTTGACTAAAGTTAAGTGTGAAGACGATTTTATCATCAAATAAATTGTAGGCATCTTGATAAGAGTTGTAAAGTGTTTGAGTGCTTTAATGGTAAAGAAATAAATGGTAATGAATGTGAGAGAATATTAGTTGGAAAATGATGGAGATGTGAAATTACATAGAAAATGTATTGAATGATAAGTAAATGATTAGTTAATATATTTTTATTGGAAAATTTGTTGATTTTTTTTCATGAGTTATAAATTAAGTTTTATTTGATTTTTGGGTGGATCTAGGTTGATAAGAAAAATCAAAGGAATTATGTGAGTAGATAAGCTATAGAAAGCGTCCAAAAGGTTGGTGTACACTTATCTTAAAAACTCATTTTTATTAGTAGAGATTTTGTTTAATTTAGTATATGAGTTTATTTAGTTTTAATTAAATAAATTTTATGAATATGTGTGAATTATGTTATGAATGATTTTTGTAGTATTTGATATTTGAATTTTGAAAGGTTTGGGAAACAGTGTGTTTTTGTTCAATTTTTAATTAAATTGATTTCGTGATTACGTGTGAATTTTAGCATGAATGATTTTGTGGCATTTTATGTGCAAGTGATATTATGATGAATTTTGTGGCATTGAATAATGAAAAATTTGGAAAATTTTGTGAAAGAAAAAAAAATATTGACCGAATGTGGAATTTAAAGGATTTGTGAAATTATTTTGACAATTTATTATCAAATGGTATTGGATTGTGATTTTTAATAACTTTCGAATGAAAACGAAAAAGAAACGGAAAGAAACGAACATGTTAGTGCCTTGACCGAATGTATATCGGAAGAAGGGCACAACGATTTTGATGAGATTGATGAGTCACTTTTGAATGATAAATGATGTGTTATGATACTTTGAATAAATGAGAAATATATATATTTTGATTGAAAGAGTGTTCTGAGTTTTTCTGAATGAGAATTTTTGTTGAGAAAGGAAAGTTGTGAAAACATGAAATTTTTGATAATAAATGAAATTATATGGGTCCGAGTAAACCTGAACATTGGTAGATAGGGATTGGTAGTTGGCATGCCAATAGGGTGATATTAGCAGTACTGCACCGATTTGCTTATATATGTTGATACGAAATTCATGGACCTTGCGAGGCACCGAGTGTCCGGTCCCAGAATTTGTGTATTATATGAAACGTGCTCCGGCGGGTAGTCACCGAGTGTCCGATGCCGGGGGAAACGTGAAACCCGATTTCCAGTCCATGGTATCGTGTCTGAGTTTACGAAGGGCACTGAAAAAGATATTAAATGAAAAAACGTGTAACTACGTTCAAAAATGATTTTTATGTGTTTATATATGTATTTGTTAATAATGGGCTTTTTTTGTGATTTAACATACAAGTTCGAAAGTATCGTGTTGAAATGTTTGGAAAAGTCTTTTATGTGATTTATACGTACTTTTATTAATAAAGTAAATTTCTTACGTATTATTTTAGTATTTTGAGAAAAAACGTAAAAAGGTTGTGTTACCCTATGATATTTGTGAAATGAGGAATTTAAAATGTTTGTTTTATATGTAAAATTCTTGATAAATTGACGAAATTGTGAATTTTAATAAAGGTTTGAGCATTTTAGAAGTTTGAATCTTAATATGCTGCAAAACAAATTTCATGTGTTTTATACATGGAATTATTAATAAATTGAGTTATTTATGAATTTTGATAAAAGCTTGAAAAATTGTAAAATTTTGTATTACAATAACATAATTTTGATGAAATGATAAAAGTTTGAGATTTGAGGAATTTTGTTTGATAACACGATAAATTTTTAACGAAATGTGATTTAATTTTTATTTCGTTTGCTTACGAATATGTGAAAATGTGAAATCTGATTTTGTAGGGTCATATTTGAAAGATGACTTTTAGCCATTTCATATATGTATGCATTTAATAGTAAATTGATTTATTTATGATTTATTATGAAAATTTGATAACTGTGAAATCTTACTTTAAAATCTTGTATCTTTAAAAGTGATGAAATTTAAATTTAGTGTACACCCACTAAGTAGAAATACTTAGCGCGTTGGATTTTCCACGCGTAGGTTGAATTTGGACACTGTAGATAAGGATAGACGAGAAGACATCTGCCGCGCTTTCTGCAAGTCACATCCCTCCATCCTTGATAGTTTTACTTATAGTATTGCGCAGTGGTGTTTAATTATATGATAATGCATATACATGTAATATGGATTTACAAGATTTTATAAATAAGAATGTATATTGACGGTGAAGAAAGCCTTTTGGTTTGTAAGGAAATTTTGTAAAGAAAATTCTTATTTGTCATTTGATTTGTTTTTAATTTTGATGAATATGATTTTTATTAAATATTGTGGTTATAAATGTTTGTGTGGTAAAGTGATTTTGGAGTCGGACGGAAGATCCGAAATGGAAGTTGAGAAAATGAATGTATTTTAGAAGTGTTTTTTTTTTTTTTTAAATTACAGGTTTTTATAATTTTGGATTTTTCAGAAAAATAGCGGAAACTCTACCGAAAAAAAAAAAAAAAATTTTGTAGTGCATATATGTAAATTAATAACGAGTAAACCGATTAAGATAGCATCCTCTGACTCGGGTTTCCATCCGAATGGGAAACAGGTGGAGGGTGTTACAGTTGTGGCTTGTCTTGTATGTGTGTTTTGTTGGATAGTGTTGGTGGCTTTTGAGTCGGATGAAAAGTCATGGGTATGGAATGATTGTACACTTGATTGATTGGCTGGTCTGGTTAGCACGTTAAATGGTGGTAAGTTTGGTTGACTGATTTGCATATGGCGCTGATTTTTAGATTGTTGCAGATGTTATGGTTTTACACCTGTTATATGTATTTTTTGGACTTATTAAATAGTCTGGCAAAAGTCCAATTTAGGCCCACTTTAGACCCAATAAGAAGGCCCGATAAGGTCAACCCAGTCAAAGCCCATCAGACGAGACTCAGATATCAACTCCAAGCCCAGTAGAAGGTACAGCTCATCTCAGTATCCTGTCAGCTCACTGCAACGACCTCGTTTCACAGCTCACCTCATGCACAGCTCGTCTCCCAGCGAGCTCGAGCTCAAGACCGTCATAGACACGTCAGCTCGTCCAAGAGCGTAATAAGTGCAGTATCTTCCAGAAACAGGCAGTTACCAAGTTCAACTATGATTCTCTCTCCGAATATGGTAATTATCCAGTCAAATCATGATTTCCTTATCAGATATGGAAGTCTACTCAAAATCAAATTCAAATCAACCTTATCTTGAGATAATTACAGTAGTTTACTGATATTATTCAAATATATTAGGAAGCATAATTAATGTATAATACTTTTCCTTACTTTTCCTGATTATTTGGGAAGTGTAATTAATTCAGGATTCTTTTCCTGATTTGCTACAACTAGAATTGTAACACCTCTTTCCCTATAAATAGAGATTAAGATCATTGTAACATCATCAGAGAATAATCAATAATACACTGTCACTCTGCAGAATTTAAGAGACAGACAGTCGTGGACGTAGGCCAATTATTGCCTAACCACGTAAAAGCTCCGTGTTCCTCGTTTGATTCTCGGTATTTGTCTGTATCTTTTCTTGGTATTTGTGTTTTCTCACATTGATTGCAGGTATTGGGTATTGATTACTCGTCGACTGAAATCCAACGTCGACAACATCTGATATTGTTGCAACTTGCAAATGGTAACGGTGGTGAACTACACATAGGATTTGGTCTCTATCGTGAAATTTCGATGGAAACTCACTCTATCACTGTTTTCATTGAAGAAATTGATGATGGGATTTTTGTTGTCGATGAAGATCCTATTGTCAATATCTCCATAAGAGATGGAGATACAACTCTCAAATCTTTATGAAGATAGAGATACCGCTTGGGTGGAGATTTAGTATCTCCTCCTTCGATTGAATCTATTCCTTTTATTTATTTTATTTTTTCAGTCAAATAAATATATTTTTCATATCTCCATCGTCTAACCCAAGATAGATGGTGGTTTTTACTTTTTCTAAAATACTCTTTTTAGTTACTTTTTAATTCTATTTCTTTTGTAAATTAAATTAAATGATTAAGGGGCTTTTTGGTCATTGCAGTTGAAAAGAGAATATCAAACATTAGTGATGACCAACATTGACTAATAGGACGAGAAACTAATATGATGAGAGTAAAGCATTTCCTTTTAAACGGTAAAGTTTAATCCGTGTATAATTAAGCAAACCTTGTGTAGGTAAATTGCATTTCCTTGGTAGGTAAAAACTTGGGTTAATTTTCAATTTAATCTTTATACTTTTGGAAAGCTATTCTTATTTAAATATTTTTGCTTAATAGGTCCAAATATCTCTAAAATTTCAGAAATACATCAATTTAACTTATCTATCCTCAAATTCAATTGTCAAAATTAACAAAAAGCTTAAAATATCCATTTTACTTTTATTATTAAAATAAATTAAAAATATAAAAAAAAAAAAAAAAAAAAAAAAAAAAAAAAAAAAAAAAAAAAAAAAAAAAAAAAAAAAAAAAAAAAAAAAAAAATAAAAAAAACAAAACAAAAACTAAAAAAAAAAAAAAAAAAAAAAAAAAAGTCAGATTTGATGGAGACCAAGGTTGGATCTTCACTGATGATGGAATCTACATCATCGGTGGAAGATCCAATTTGGATCTTCAATGAATTAAATCCTGATAGTGCCACCAGTGCAAAACGCCATCTTTGCTTCAACCAAACCTAACCCATTGACTTGCCATTGCAACAACAACATATATCTTCGTCGTTTCAACCACAACCAAGTCACATAGAGATGAGTCTTAACCATCTCCACTATTTCGCTCGAAACCTTCAACCACAACCATAACACATATCTTGGCCGTTCTAAACTATAATCTTCTGCAACACCAGAAGATTTTTGACTCCCTCACATGGAGATGGTACTACCAGAACCCAACCAATCGAACCAACATCACCATCACCCGAACCAATCGAAACTAAAATTAAAAGCCCGCTTTGTCAACAGAGACGGTAGTTGATAGAGACCAAGAAGGGAAGCAATAGAAAGAGACGAGGGTTTCTACTCTGCTATACCCAAAACAAGGTTTCTTTCGAGCACGCAATTAGAGACAAAGATACCAAGTTTGAATTTTTGGTTTCTATTATGTGCATTTTTCGGACTCACCAAATGGCCTGGTAAAACAAAGCCCGTTAAGTTCAACCCAAAGCGAAGACCCATCAGACAAGGCTCGGATATCAATTCTAAGCCCAACGAGCTCCACAGCTCGCCCCATCAATCTTCTCAGCTCGTAGTAACGAGTTCGTTTCACAGCCAGGTTGAAACTTGTTCCACAGTTCTTGTGCACAGCTCGCTATTCAGCGAGATCCAGCTCGAGATCGCTATAAACAGTAAACAGCTCGTTCAAAGGGCAGTTAATGCAATATCTTCCAGAATAGGCAGTTACCTAATCTGATCGTGATTCTCTCACCAAATATGGAAATTAATTCAAATTCAAACTTAGTCAACATTATCTCGGATTTTATGGAGCAGTTTTCTAATTTTATTCAAACAGATTAAGAAGTGTAATTAATTCATGATTCTCTTCCTATTTTCTTGTTACCAGATTTACATCATTACTTCCCCTATAAATAGGGGCTAAAATCATTGTAACAGACACATTGAATAACATACTGTCACTTTGCAGAATTTTAGAGAGACAGCCATGGACGTAGGCACACTCACTGAACCACGTTAAAAACTCTTTGTTTTCTGCTGTTTGTTCTTGGTTCTTTGCTCTGTTTTTCTTGATTTTCGTATTTTCTCACATTGATTGCAGATACTGGGTATTGAATTCTCGTCGGCTGAATTTCAACGTCGACATTTTGGCGCTAGAAGGAGGGCCTAAACTGCAATATGCTTTATTTCAATCTCTCAGTTTCCAAACATGGTAAGAACTAGAACAATAAGATATATTGGAGACAACGACCAAGCAGAGAGTCACATGAACCAGCTACAACAGAACGTGCAACGTATGGAAGACGTACCCATGCACGCGGTAGACATGTCCTATGGTTAGGCAATCAGTGCTGCAGCAAGCGTGCCACCCATGCCTTCTCACCAACCTATTCCAGTGGCTCCGGTGGTTGGAGGACAGCACGATTGGTATCAAAGGCAAGAAGCACTGGAGAACACGATCAGACAGCTTACAGAAGTCGTCAATATGCTGGTGTAGGTTCAGGCACAAAATGCACCTAGGGTCGAGGTTTAGGCACCAAGGCACGTGTCCCAGCATCAGGAAGCAATGCAGGTGCCCGAAAGGCCAGCAAGGGAAACATTGCAACCTGTCAACTCAGCTCGTTCCTCTAATGTGCACTCTAGAGCTGGAGGTCATCCCATCCACGAAGAAAGGGAGGTCGCGCGCCCAGCAAACCTGGCAGTAAGGTTGAGCCAGGATGGAAGTCGGAGGATGGAAGTCGGTCACGATAGAGACCGAACTGCAGCTCGGCGAGTTGATGATGAACAGAGACATACAAGATCCTATCAGCATAGAGGCTCATTCGGAGAGGACGAGGGGTATGACCCAGAGCACCCTTACCCAGGTTGCGACCACAGGAGGAGGTATGATCCCCGAGATCCACAAGTAGAGGAACTCCTCTAGAGGGTCCAGTAGCTAAAAGCGCGACCTGGAGCTCCGGAGCAACGTGGGCACTATGGGGAAAGAACCCTATTTACTAGGGAAATTGAGACGCAACCTCTTCCCCCAAGGTTCAAGATGCCAAATATCCAGCAGTATAATGGGGACAGTGACCCATATGACCATCTCAAGGCCTTCAACATTCAAATGGATCTGCAAACAGATAATCCTATGGTGAAATGTTGTGTATTCCCAGCAACTTTGGGGGATATTCCAAGGATATAGTTCAAGAATCTCACAGCTCATAATGTAGGTAGTTGGGAGGAATGTCAGCATAAGTTCGTTGGTCAGTACAGGGCATTAAAAAGGTAACTCGCTCCATCATGCCACCTAGCTACTATCTTCCAGCATCAGGGTGAGTCGTTGAAAGAATATATCACCAGGTTTAGACGCGAGGTAGCAAATGTTGAAAATCCATCAGACGAGAGTGTGCTGACAACGATCTCAGCTAGGTTGCATAAGGATGAAAAACTATACGAGAGCATTTACAAATCCCCAGTGAAGGATTTGGGTGAGTTCTATGAACGAGCTGCAAAGGAGATTAGGTGGGAAGAGACCTTCAGCTCGAAGAAGCAAAATCAGAAGAATGAAGTAGGTAGTTTCAGCCAGCCAAATAGGAGAAACAATGACAGGAATGAAGAAGGTAGAAACAATGGCTCAAATAATCAAATTGATAAGAGGGTGAGAAGAGAGTCAAGGAATGAGCGACCTCAACGTCAAGGTCGATATGGAGGATACAGTATCCTGACGGATTCATCGAACAGGATTTATGCAGCTGAAAGGAACAGGGAAGATTTTGGAAGACCCAATCCTTTAAGGGCTTCTGTTCAGTATAGGGATTAGAACAAGTTTTGTGTCTATCATAATGAGGTCGGGCACAACACTTTAGATTGTTGGGTGTTGAAAGACGCCATTGAAAAGTTGATCATGAGAGGTCGTTTAAGAGATTATGTGGCGAGACCTGTAGACTCGTGACCTCCACAACAACGACCTCAACAGCAGCCAGCACAACAACAGCCCCAGCGAGCTCCCGAGCCAGAGCATGAGTCTGTGGTAAGAACTATCTTTACAATTCATTGTGGCCCCCATATTGCAGGTGTTTCGAACAGATCATATGAGAGATACGTCCAAGAGGTGAATCATACTTTCCAGGTCAGTGGGTCGAAAGGACCTGTAAAAAGGGCAAAGGCGACCTTGGATGAGATTGTGTTCACTGATGAAAATGCTAGAGGTGTGATCTAGCCTCACAATGATGCGCTAGTCATTCGAGCTAAGATCAGCAACATGGAGGTGCGACGTATCATGATCGACACCGAGAGCTCGATAAATGTTATATACAAGAGTTATTTTGATCAAATGGGGTTAGGACCAGAGCAGTTGAGACCGTCCCCAAAGCCTCTTTATGGTTTTACTGGAAATGCTATGGTACCAACGGGACAAATCAAGCTGTCACTTACTCTTGGGGAGGCAGGTCGCCAAGCAACTGTGTTGGCAGATTTCCTTATCATTGATTATCCTTCAGTATACAATGTGGTCCTGGGAAGACCTGCTATGAATGAGCTGGATATGATCACTTCGACCAGGACCCTCACAATTAAGTTCCCAACTCCCAATGGCATTGGATGTGTTAGAGGGGAGCAGCATTTAGTCAGGCAATGTTATGAAGATGCTGTAAAAATGGGCGTAAGAGGGAAGAAGGTGAACGTGGTCTCAAGGGGCGAGCCACGAGCTATGACCGAGAAAGGGGTCAGTCACGACCTGAACCCATGCGAGGTAGATGCAGACCGAGTTACGGGGCCAGTTGAAGAGTTGGAAGATGTTCAAGTCAGCGAGGCAAATCCAGAGAGGTGCTTGAAGCTGGGAAGAGGTTTAGCTCCAGAACTGAAAGCCCAGCTCGCTGATTTCTTGAAGGCGAACTTGGATGTGTTCGCATGGAATCATGAAGATATGGTGGGGATAGATTCCAGGGTGATGTCACATAGATTGAATATTGATCCCCACCATAAGCCAGTTCGTCAAAAGAGGAGAGCAATGACGGGGGAACGCTACTTCGTACTGAAGGGGGAGGTAGAAAAGTTGTTGGTGAACAGATTCATTCGCGAAGTTTACTACCCAATTTGGGTCGCCAACCCAATGCTAGTAAAGAAGAAGAACGGGAAGTGGAGAACATGCATCGATTTCACTAATCTGAATAAGGCGTGTCCCAAAGATAGCTTCCCCCTACCGAGGATAGATCAGCTCGTGGATGCTACAACTGGTCACGAGCTCCTGAGCTTCATGGATGCGTACTCAAGAGATAATCAAATTCTCATGAATCCCGAGGATGAAGAGCACACCTCGTTTGTGACAGATCGCGGCTTATACTGTTACAAGGTGATGCCTTTCGGGTTGAAGAATGCAGGAGCGACCTACCAACGCTTGGTAAACATGATGTTCGAAAAACAGATTGGAAAAACCATGGAGGTTTATGTCAACAATATGTTAGTAAAGTCCAAGCAGGTAGGCAATCATGTGCATGATCTAGGGGAGATGTTTCAGGTTCTGAGGAGCTATCAGATGAAGCTGAATCCGCACAAGTGTGCGTTTGGGGTAACTTCTGGGAAGTTTCTAGGCTTCATGGTGAATAGCAGAGGTATTGAAGCCAATCCTGAGAAGATCAAAGCACTGATAGACATGAGGTCACCAACTAGGGTGAAAAATGTGCAAAGCCTAAATGGCCAGGTCGCAGCGCTAAGCAGGTTCATCTCGAATGCTACGGATAAATGTATCCCATTTTTCGATATTTTGAAA
The DNA here is from genome assembly GCA_019925255.1 of Litchi chinensis. Lineage (NCBI taxonomy): Eukaryota > Viridiplantae > Streptophyta > Magnoliopsida > Sapindales > Sapindaceae > Litchi > Litchi chinensis. The sequence goes on from CM034469.1 coordinate 1,495,213, forward strand.
AAAGCAAAAAGCTTCGAGTGGATCGAACAATGTGAAGTTGCCTTCCAGCAGTTGAAAGAATACATAAGGCGAGCTCCATTCCTCTCTAAGCCCAAGGAAGGAGAAAAGTTGATTCTGTACTTGGGGGTGTCTCAATAAGCTTTAAGTGCTGCTTTGGTGAGAGAGGAAGAGAAGACATAGCTTCCAATGTACTATGTGAGTAAAAGATTACAGGATATTGAAACCAGGTACACGCAGATGGAAAAGCTCGCTTATTGCCTGGTGGTAGCATCAAGGAAGCTGCGACCTTATTTTCAAGTCCATATGATCGAGGTCCTCACTCAGTATCCGCTAAAGCAAGTTCTACAGAAGGCGGACACCTTAGGTCGTTTGTTGAAATGGAAGGTGGAGCTCGCGCAATTTGATATTCAGTATAAGCCAAGGACGACTATCAAGGCACAAGCCCTGACAGACTTCATTGCAGAATTTACAAGGCCAATGGATGATGAAGCGGGATCTTCTGAAGGTCCAACCTGGGAGCTTTATATTGATGGATCATCCAACGAGCAGAGGGCCGGAGCTGGAATATTGTTGATAAGTCATGAAGGCCACAAAATCCTTTGTGCTTTAAGGTTTGGTTTCCAAGCAACAAACAATGAAACTGAATACGAAGCAGTGCTCGCAGGTTTGCGTTTGGCTAAGGAAATGCGAGCTAAGCAGTTGAAAGTCTTCAGCAATTCGCAGCTCGTTGTCTGTCACATATTGGGGGAGTATCAGACCAATGGACCAAAAATGGCCCTTTACCTCCAGAAAGTTCATGAGTTGCTAGGTGCGTTTCAGAGGTACGAGGTGAAGCAGATCCCACGAGCTCAGAACTCGCATGCAGATGCATTAACTCGCCTCGCGACCACAGGAGATGTAGACTTTTGGGGGGCAATCCCAGTAGAGTTCCTACCAGCCCCAAGTACAGAAAAGAAGAGTGTGATGATGGTAATAACTGTGCAGCCTGATTCTTGGATGAGCCCAATTCTCAATTATTTGCAGGATGGAAAGCTACCAAGTAATAAGCTTGAAGCACGGGGTCTATGAGCTAGAGCAACCAGATATTGTATCTATGATAATGTGTTGTACAAGAAGGGGTTCTCAGCTCCACTTTTAAGATGCATTGATGGCCTAGAGTGTGAAACAGTGATGAGGCATATACACAAAGGCCATTGTGGAAATCACATTGAGAGACTATCTCTAGCTCAAAAGGTACTCCATTAAGGTTTTTATTGGCCTACTATGAGGCAGGACGCTATCGATTTAGTAAAAATGTGTGATAAGTGTCAGAGGTTTGCCCAAGTTCCGCGAGCTCTGCCAGCCTATCTTAAGCAAATGGTAAGCCAATGAGCCTTTGCAATATGGGGAATGGATTTGATCAGGCATTTGCCAACAGCTCGTGGAAGGTGCAAACATGCCGTGGTCGCAGTTGACTATTTCACTAAGTGGGCAGAAGCAAATGAGTTGGCAGAAATCTCCACAACGAAGATTGAGAAGTTCGTGTGGAGTAATATCATTTGCAGGTTTGGGGTTCCACAGCAGATCATGGCAGACAATGGGACCCAGTTTAGCAGCGACCAGTTTTTCAAGTTCTGCAGCGATCTGAAGATAGTCAAGAGCTTCTCAGCAGTGGACCATCCATAAGCCAATGACCAAGTTGAAGCTGTGAATAAAATTATAAAACAAACCTTGAAGATGAAACTGGAAGCGAAAAAGGGGGTAGACGAGCTTCAGAAAGTATTATGGGCTTACAAGACCACAGCTCGCAGTTCCACAAGCGAGACTCCGTTCTCAATGGTGTATGGGTCTGAAGCCATAATTCCAACAGAGTTAGAAGTCACCTCGCAGCGAAGAGCGACCTTCAATCCAAATTACAATTATCAGTTACTTACTGCAAATTTGGATTTGCTTGAAGAAGTCAGGGAGACGGCCAGGCTGAGAATAGTTGTCTACCAATAGAGAATAGTGAGGTACTATAGCAAGAATGCTTGAATTCGCATATTCAATATGGGAGACCTAGTACTGCATCTCATTTTACTTGGAGCTTGTAAACCCAGTGATGGGTCCTTAGGCCCAAATTGGGAAGGACCTTATATCGTCAAAGCAAACTTAGGGAATGAAGCATATCGCTTGGCCAACATCAATGGAGCTGAAGTCCCTCAAGCTTGGAATGCTGAACATCTTCGACCATATTATTAGTAACTTTATTTGTTACGAATAATTCAATCTTATTATAGATAATGAAAGCTCCAGTTCCCTCATGATGTGCCTTATTTTGCAAACATGACGAGCTTCGTGTTGATTAGTGCATAGCTCGCTATAAAGAAAAAGAGCCTAAAAAGCAGGTGTGGTTAAGTACCTCTGTATAGCTCACCAAAAATAAAAAGAGCCTAAAAAGCAGGTGAGGTTACATACCCTTGCATAGCTCGCCAAAAATAAAAAATAGCCTAAAAAGCAGACGAGGTTACGTACCCCTGCATAGCTCACCAAAAATAAAAAGAGCCCAAAAATCAGGCGAGGTTATGTACCCCTGCATAGCTCGCTACAAAGAAAAATAGCCTAAAAAGCAGGCGATGTTACATACCCCTGCATAGCTCGCTATAAAGAAAAATAGCTTAAAAAGTAGGTGTAGTTACCCCTGCATAGCTCGCTTAAAATAAAAAGAGCCTAAAAAGCAGGTATGATTAAGCACCTCTGCATAGCTCGCTAAAATAAAAAAGAACCTAAGAAATAGATGAAGTCATGAACCCCTGCATGGCTTGTTAACAATTCAATATGACAAATGAAGTTGTTATATCTGATCTCGAGCAAGTTGTACTATGATAACTAGCTCGCATAAGGTTTCATAGCTGAACGCTATAAAACGTGTTACAACCAACACAATAACTCAAGCACATTCAACACGGAAGAAATAATGAAAGGAATTTTATTAAGTCTAAAAGTTCTTTACAAATTGAAATAAAAAAAAAAAAAATGTACAAAAAGGTAAGCTGCTAGCTCTAAGTTGGAGGATTTTGGTCTAATAAAGCGTCTTCATGAGAAGGAGACACGCTAGAAGGTTCGAGGTCACCAACGGGCTCAGCTTGAGAGGTCGCGCCAGACACCTCCATTGCTGAGGATGAGGCAGCCTTTGCTTTGAACTTCTCCACAACTTCGAGTCCCACATCCCCAAAAATGGAAAAATCCAATTCAGGATGAGATACCCAAAGTGTGTAAAGAAAGTTAAGGCCTGTTTTTTCCTCAACCTCATCTCTGGCCTCAACGATCTGCGCCTTCGTTTCTTGAATAGATCTTTCTCTTAAAGCTATCAGTTCTTCGAAGGCGTCATCTGTATGGTGGTTAACGACCTCAGCTTCTTGTTTCATGACCTCTATTTGCTGTTCTACGGCCTCAGCTCGTCGTATTACCTCCCCCACTTGCTGCCTAAGCACTTCAGCTCGATGTTCGGCCTCTTCAGCCCGTTGGGCAGCAGCTTCCGCTTCTTCAGCCCGCTTTTCGGCAGCTTCAGCTCGCTGTACCACGTCCCGAATTTGTTGCCTAAGGACCTCGATTTGGTTTTCTGCAATCCCAGCTCGATTTTCGGCCTCTTCGACCCGCTGTATAGCAGCCTCCACTTTCTCAGCTTGTTTTTCGGCCAGCTCGGCCCGCTCCTCAGACCACCTCAGCTCATCCCTCACCTTGTTTAGTTCATCCTTTTCCTTGCCCAATTCATCTCTACAATTTTGGAGCAAGGTAGTGAGATGCAACCTAGTGGCTTCGTGATCATTTTCCATTTTCCGCAGAGCTTCTTCAGCTGCCTGTCTAGCAGTGTTCGTCGCAGCTATCTGTGCTTCGCTGCCATCTATGGTTTTCTCAGCCAAGAATGCTACTTCCTCCTGAGCTTCGTCCAGCTCGTTCTCCAGCCTCATTATTCGATCCTTAGTGAGTCTAGTCAAACTCCTACACTTTATTGATGCAAGGGCAGCCTAAAAATTCTACAGGTTAACATTTAATTAAGTAAAGAGGACAGGAGAAAAGAAAAATAACTTATCAGCATGGCATGACGAGCTGCGTACTCGTCCAGGTCCGTGCCTCAAGGGACCTATTCTCTAAGACCCTTGCATGAGTCAACATAATTGATGGCCAGTTATCGAGGAAGGAAGTTAAATATCTTCCCCCAGGTCCAACTTCGATCTTTGGCCTCATGGGTGATGGAGTCCTCTCAGCCTTCAGGGTGTCAATCTCTTCACTTCGATAAACATGACGACGCGTAAAAAGGTACGCCTAGTCCAATTCCTTTTTGGTCTCTCGTTGGTACCAGTCTGGGTTACCGGGGGAGCCACCTCAGACGGAGCATCCCCTTCTTCATGTGACAAGCTGCGAAATGGAACTAGCGGAAGATCTGCTACTGTTTCTGAGGGCAGTACCTCGCTAGGAGCAACGACCGAGGGAGCTTGTACTTTAGTAGGTCGTTTAGAATGCTTTAAAGGAGCAGCTGGAGAGGCTAAGGTTTCAGCTGGTCGCTTCGCTGGAGCTGCTGAAGGGGTTGGAGTTTTAGTAGAATTCTCAAGAGAGAACTCCAGAATAGCAAGTTTCTTCCTTTTAGCTGGAGCTCGCCTAGTGGAAGGAGCAGGAACTGAAGAAACAGCTTTTCGAGATGCACCCACTGGTGGATTGCGAGCTGGAGCTAGTGTTGCTTCAGGAGATGTTGGAACTATCAAAGCATGCGCTAAGTCTGCTAGAGCAGGCAATGAAGCCTCTGAAATAGTTGTATGATTTGGGGAGGGGGATGAATCTACTTGTACAATAGGGGTTGCGCAGGCTGGAGCTGTTTCTGCCCGAGCTGGAGCAGGAGCTGATGCTGTCTCTGCTCGCGAGGAGGGGGTGCGAGCTGGAGCTGATTGGGAATCAAATGTATCCTTTACCCTAACAAGAATTTCGAGAACAGAGGGAAGCTCGCGTTTCCCCATGCTCGATATGTCATTCTTACTATCGATTAATGGAGAATCTCCAGGAGGAGCAAAGCCATGAGCCTGAAGAAGAGTAGTATCAAATTTGCTGCTTATGCTCGCTTCATCCTAGTTCACGAGCACCTCAAGAGCCCTCTTCTCCTCGCTGCTGAGAGGAGACTTGTCCATTTTCAGATCTAAAAAAAATAATAAATAAAAGTTAAAATTATTATTTTAAGCCCGTTAAAGATCTTCCTCTATCTACCTGGCTCCAGGATGAAGCTGAAGTTTTTAAGTCTTGCAAGAGAAGGGCATGAGACGAGAAACTAGCTCGTCTTGTATGACCTGACGTTGGACTTGCCCTTCGCACCTCCTTAGGGCAAGAGTTTCTTATAGTCAGACGGACGAGCTGTGAGGTAGTAAATGCCCTCTGATGTTCCCTCCTATGAAGCGCTCAAAGTTTTGATGCTATAAAATTGCTGTATGATTTTTGGAGTTGAAAGAGGAAGATTATTTTTAAGGAAGGCTAGGGTTAGCGAAGTCAGCTGTGCGTATGAGTTCGGTGTCAGCTGGAACGACGCGAGCTTGACAACGTTCAAGAATTTGATCAAATAAGAAGGAACTGGGAATCTTAGCTTGTATTCCAGGTGCTGAGTGCTGACAGTAATATACCCCCGCGGAGGATAGCCTGCATGTTTTCTTGGAGTGGGTGACATCGCGCAACAGCCTTTGGGGATATGGAATTGAAGAGCGATCCCCTCCAGTTCGGAGACTTCTATAGAAGATGGGTAATGAGCGAACGTTTTGCGAGCTTCTCTTTCCTTTTCAGCTCGCTGCTGAGTTTTTGCTCGCTTTCCGCCCTGAGCTGCTTCACTAGCACTACGAGCTCCACTTGAAGACATCTATGTAAAAGGGGATATAGTCAGGTCGCTAGGAACGGATTACTAAAATACAAAAAACTTTCTAAGTTTCCTAGTTCGTAGATTGTTCCTACAATGGGGGGCTCAACTTGTAGAGCAACGACCTACGGGCCAATAGTCTACAGATGCTTAAGTTCACGTGCATAACGGGTCACAAACAGTAATCAGTTCGCAAACAAGCGTGATACAGGATCAAATCAACAGAAGTTGAAAAGTCGTGTTCAACAAGAAACCCAGAATAGTGAAGGCTCAACACCAAGAACATGATATATCCAAACCATCTCAGACACAACAATAGCAAAAAGCAACAACAATGCAACATAAATCCAACAAATATGAACTAGAATTCTGAAAACTTGAGGTCAGATGAAGAACGTACCGTGAATCTTTGATGAAGGTGTGTAAAACGGTGACTGGAAGTATAGATTGTGCAGAGAACTGGTAAGATGTGCAACAACAAAGAGTTTGGTGACTAGAGAAAATGACAAGTGAAAAGGGCAACAAAGAGGTTTCACTAGTTTATATAGGTGGACGAGCTCGAACCCTAGCCATCAGATCTGCGTGCTGAGTAACCGTCATTGATCCAACGGTGTAGCGCGAGGTACGGCTTTCTAATCATGTAGCCGTCAGTTGAAAGACGTGCGCATTAAATATACGTGTAAGAGACGTGCCAGCGTCGGTTCAGTTACCTCCTGCATAACCGCCACATGTCATAATTGATAAGATAGAATTTAAAAGGGCGCGAAAACAGTAATTCAAGATTGGCTTGCCAAAAAAGTTAGCTTTTACCAGTGAGCTCGAGCTCCCAATTCGCAGAACGAACTGAGAGCTGGGGGGTTGATGTTATGTGCATTTTTCGGACTCACCAAATGGGCTGCTAAAACAAAGCTGGTTAGGTCAACCCAAAGCGAAAGCCCATTAGACAAGGCCCAAATATCAATTCTAAGCCCAGCGAGCTCTACAGCTCGCCCCAACAATCTTCTCAGCTCGTAGTAACGAGCTCGTTTCACAGCCAGATTGAAACTCATTTCACAGTTCTTGTGCACAGTTCGCTGTTCAGCGAGATCCAGCTCGAGATCGCTATAAACAGTAAACAGCTAGTTCAGAGGGCAATTAATACAGTATCTTCCAGAACAGGCAGTTATCTAATCTGATCGTGATTCTCTCACCAGATATGGAAGTTAATTCAAATTCAAACTCAGTCAACATTATCTCGGATTTTATAGAGCAGTTTCCTGATTTTATTCAAACAGATTAGGAAGTGTAATTAATTCATGATTCTCTTCCTATTTTCTTGTTACCAGATTTACATCATTACTTCCCCTATAAATAGGAGCTAAAATCATTGTAACAGACACATTGAATAACATACTGTCACTCTGCAAAATTTTAGAGAGACAGTCGTGGACGTAGGCGCACTCGCTGAACCACATTAAAAACTCTTTGTTTTCTACTATTTGTTCTTGGTTCTTTGCTCTGTTTTTCTTGGTTTTCGTATTTTCTCACATTGATTGCAGGTACTGGGCATTGAATTCTTGTCAGCTGAATTTCAATGTCTACAGTTTCTGGGTTGATTTTTTTTTTTTTTTTTGGTTAATTTTGATGTTTGATTTTGTGGGTTTGTTTGCTTTAGTGGATGCTGCCCTCGCTATTGCCATGGATGATGATGAGAATGACAGTGAAGGGTTGTTTGGGTTGAAGAAGATACAGGGAGGATGAAAATGATGTGGGACATTGAAGAAGATATTATCTAGGTTGACAAACATTGACGATTGACAGACGTTGACGGTCTACGAAGGAAAGCCACCACACTTTGTGTTATATTATTATTATTTTTGTCTTTTTCTCTTTTTGGGTGGGAAATGAGAATAAATTAAAAGAAAATCATATTTAAAAAAAATCACTCATATCTTATATATATATATATATATATATTTTTAGTACAACAATTATAACTGAGGCAAACCCAGGAGGTAGCCGGGACCAACAAGATATGACATTGGTGACACAGTCCGGGAGACTACTCCCAATTGGGAGGGATCTACCTACACGAGGTGGGAGAAAGATCCATACTAAGTGGGAGAGCAACCCACACAATTGGAGAAAAACTAAATATTATTATTATTATTATTATTATATTATAAATAGACATTTGGATCCTGCGGGTGTCGAACCCATGCCTCTTACAAAGGGAGGCATGGGTGGTTGTTGGGGCCGACCAACTGCGCCAACAACCATTGACCATATCTTATATTTTAAGATAGAACAAATTATAATTTAATTATCCAATTAAAACATAATTACATGCAAAGCAAACTTTTAACTGTTGTTACAATAAACCCATCTATTGATAGTCCATCTCTGTTAGAGTTAATAGATTGAGGGGTAAAATTATTTTTAAACCTTATTTATTTTATTTTTATTTTTTAAAAATTATTATTTTTAATTAGATCTCCACTGTCTATCTTAAATGAATGGTGGAGATTTTTTTGAAAAGAAAATTAAAAAATAAATAAAAATTAAAATTCATAAAAAAATTAAAAATTTAAATGTAAATAAAAAATAATAATAAATGATAAAAACCTTTATATTACATCTTTATTATCCATTTTAATATAGACGGTGAACATCAACTGATTAAAAAGAAAACAAAAAACAAAATTGTTTTCTCTCTTTCCTTCTTCTTCACTAGCCACAGTCATCGTCTCTTTCTCTTCTTTTTCTTCTCCATCCACTTCTTCTTTTTTCCATTTTGAGTTTATAAAACTGTCCAAAAAAATCACATTTTGAATGCACCCCTGTAACACCCTCTACCCGATTCTCATTCGGATGGAAACCCGAGTCGGAGGATGCTACCTTAATCGGTGTATTCGTTATTACTTTACATAAATATACTATAAAAAAAAAAATCTAAAAAAAATCCGGCAGAGTTTCCTCTGTTTTTCTGAAAAATCCAAAATTATAAAAACATGCATATTTCAAAAGCAAACACTTCTAAAATACATTCATTTTCTCAACTTCCATTTCGGACTCTCCGTCTCCGTCCGACTCTAAAATCACTTCACCACACAAACATTTATAATCACAACATTTAATAAAAATCATATTCATCAAAATTAAAAACAAATCAAATGATAATTAAGGATTTTCTTTACAAAATTATTTTACAAATCGAAAACTTTCTTTGACACAATTTATATACATTATTATTTATTAAATCTTATAATTCCATATACATGTACCTACATTTCCATGTACTTAAACGTCACTGTACAATACTAAAAGTAAAACTATCAACGATGGAGGAATGTGACTTGCAGAAAGCGCGGCAACTATCTTCTCGGCTATCCATATTTACAGCGTCCAAATTCAACCTACGCGTGGAAAATCCAACGTGCTAAGTATTTCTACTTAGTGGGTGTACACTAAATTTAAATTTCGTCAATTTCAAAAATACAAGATTTTTAAAACAAGATTTCGCAATTATTAATTTTTCACAATAAATTATAAAGAGATCAATTTACTAATAAACACACATATATATGGAATGACTAAAAGTTATTTTCCAAATATGACTCTACAAAATCAAAATTTCACTATTTTCAAATGTTTGTAAGGAAATGCAATAAAATTTTTAAATGCCCTTTTCATTAAAAATTATCGTATTATTAAACAGAATTCCACAAGTCTCAAACTTTCATTATTTCATAAAAATTAAGTTATTGTAACATAAAATTTCACAATTTTTCAAGTTTTTATCAACATTCATAAATAACTTCATTTATCAATAATTGTACATATAAAACACATGAAATTTGTTTTCACGTATATCAAGAATCAAAATTTTAAAATGTTCAACTTTTATTAAAGTTCACAAATAAGTCATTTTATCAAGAATTGCACATATAAAACAAATATTTTAAATTCCTCATTTCACAAAAATATCATAGGGTAACACCACCTTTTTATGTTTTTTTTTTTCTCAAAATACTAAAATAGTACGTAAGAAATTTACTTTATTAATAAAAGCACATATAAATCACATAAAAGACTTTCCCAAACATCTCAACACGATACCTTCGAACTTGTATATTAAATCACAACGAAAGCCCATTATTAGCAAATACATATATATAACCACATAAAAATCATTTTCGAACATAGTTACATGATTTTCATTTAATATTTTCTTAGTGCCCTTCGTAAACTCTGACACGATACCATGGACTGGAAATCGGGTTTCACGTATCCCCCGGCATCGGACACTCGGTGACTACTCTCCGGAGCATGTTTCACGTATCACATAAATTCTGGGACCGGACACTCGGTGCCTCGCAAGGTCCATGAATTTCGTATCAACATATATAAGCAAATCGGTGCAGTACTGCTATAATCACCCTATTGGCATGTCAACTACCAATCCCCACCTACCAATGTTCAGGTTTACTCGAACCCTTATAATTTCATTTATTATCACAAAATTTCATATATTCACAATTTTCCTTTCTCAATAAAAATTCTTATTCAGAAAAACTTTGAATACTTTTTCAATCAACAAAAATATATTTTTTTTTTATTTATTCGAAGTATCAATATGAACATCATAATATACCATTTTTTTTTCATTTACAAGTTACTCATCATTGTGTCCTTTTTCCGATATATATATATATATATATATATTCGGTCAAGGCACTAACTCATCCATTTATTTCCGATTCTTTTTCGTCTCAATTCGAAAATTATTAAAAATCACAATCCAATACCATTTGATAATAAATTGTCAAAATAATTTCACAAATCCTTTAAATTCCACATTCGGTCAATACTTTTTTTTTTCACAAAATTTTTCAAATTTTTCATTATTTAATGCTATAAAATTCATCATACTATCACTTACACATAAATTGTCACAAAGTTATTCATGCTAAAATTCACATATAATCACGAAATCGATTTAATTAAAAATTGAACAAAAACACATACTTTTTCCCAAACTTTTCAAAATTTAATTATCAAATACTAAAAAAATTCATTCATCAAATTATTCACACATATTCAAGGAATCTATTTAATTAAAACATAATAAAATCATATACTAAATTAAACAAAACCTCTACAAATAAAAAAAATGAGTTTTTAAGATAAGTGTACACCAACCTTTTGGACGCTTCCTATAGCTTACCCACGCACATAACTCCTTTGATTTTCTTATCCTCCTAGATCCACCTTAGAATTACACAAAACTTAATTTATAACTTATGAAAAAAAATAAACTAATTTTTTGAAATTTAAATCCTACTAAAATAAATTTACCTATCTAGATAATTAGATACCTGAAATATTTTTCATCTATCTCTTCTTCACTTTCTTCTTCTTGGCTGCTCCTCCTCTCCTCTCTTTTTTTTTTTTTTTTTTTTTTTTTTCTTCTCTTGCTGTTCGCCGAACACTGCTTCTGCTCCCTTTCGTTTTTTTCTTTTCTGAAGATGCACTTATATATATACACACACACAGCAGCACCACCGCCTCATGCATTTACTTCTTCTTTATTTTACTTTTATTTTATTATTTTCTTTTTTCTTTCTTTTCTCAACCGACACACACACACGCACACACACACACACATATATATATATATATATATATTTATCACACGGCAGCCATTTGCTGCCTCTTTTTTTATTTTTATTTATTTATTTTATTTTTATTTTTCCTCAAATGATCCCACCATAAATTAATTATATATTATTTAATTTTTCTCCAACGGGATCCACAACATTTATTATTATTATTATATTATTATTATTTTAAAAAAAATCACGCCACCATCATAGACTTTTCTTATAACATAGGTAAATTTACATTTTTACCCTATAACTTTTATTCATTTAGTTCAATCTCCTTAATTTCTTTTAAAAATATCATCCAATAGGATATTTATTCATAAACTTATATACTTATAAGATCGAAATCGAACCAAATTAATAACAATAAATTATATTTCAATTAATTTCTTAGGTCCAGTTAAATTGGAGTGCTACAAAAATATTATTGTACATGTCCTTTACAATTAAATATAATCATGTCATTTTTAACATCTCATATATATTTTTTTTTTCACTTAAAAGTCATAATTTAAATCTTAAAATTTACCACACTATCTTTTTAATTTATACTCAATTTATAATTCTCTTATGCCACATGTTTATCATTTTTTTATCTCTTTTGATTTGACTTTACCGGGATACTCGGATTCAGCTTTTCTGGAAGTTTCTCGAAATCCTTTCAAAATTCACCGGGGCCTATATTTGGACTGCCTACATACTCCTGGTAACCTCAGTTACTCTTAAAAGTCATTCCATACTCTTTTTGAGCTCTCCGTAAATTCACTAAATCGTCTCCAGTGATTTTTGAATTGATTCTATTTCCATCCGAATCACCTTGAAAAATGTCTTTTGAGTTTCTAAAATGCTTCATGAGCATTTTAATACTCATTCCGACATTTTTCTAAATTTTTGAATTTTTCCGAAAATCTTTCCGGGTTCTTGATCGGATCCGAAAATCGCTCTGTTTTTGCCTCAAACAAGCTCATTTTTAATCCGTTTCAATTTTCTTAGACTCCATTACTTATTCCGGAGCTTTTCAACTTCGAGGTTCGCTTTCTGAAAATTTTACTATTCACACAGATACTATTTCGTCCGAAAATACTATTCATCCGAAAATCAATATTCATCCTAATATATTTTCATTTATCTTAAATAGAGAAAATTTAGGATGTTACAACCCCAATATGAAAGCTCAAGTGAATGAGGAGAAGAAGAGAGAGGCAGAGAGGAAACGAAGGAGTGGGAGGAAAAGGTGGCCAGCATGATGGAGGAGGAAAGTGGCAACGACAACTGGGGGCTGGTGGAGTTAGAACAAAACGACAACTAGGAGTTGTGATGTGTGAACAGGGATTTCGAACCTATTTTCTTTTTATAATTCTTTTGCAATTCATTGTTTGTGTTTTTAAGTGAAAAATGATTTGAGTTTTTCGAACTGGTGTGTGTTTTTTGAGAGGTGGCTAGGATTTGAGTGAACTCAAACCTTTAACAAATGAATATGGTCTGGGTTCGAACCCAAACCTTCAATTATTGAAGGTTTGGGTTCACCCCAATTCAATTGTTAAACATAGTTTTTTTTTTTTAATTTATTTTTTAAATATGAAGAACGCTTATGGTCAAGAAGAGAATTATTTCAATATTCTTCATCAATGTATAACTTAATTTCTTTTTTTATTTTTATTTAAGCATTGCTCTCTTTTGTGTTGATGGTGGTTGTTAGGCTGTGTTGATGCTCTTCATTTTGATGATGTTGATAAAGATATGTTGATGTTTTGAGTTTAGAGATTTAAGGTTGATGAAGATATGTTGATGTGTTTGATTTAATGGGTTCTTAATGAATTTGTTTTGTTGATGTTCTATTCTTGGGAGTTAATGATTTTTTGGGTTATTGATGAAGCTGTTTATTATTTTTTTTTCTTTTTTGATACAATTCATGAAGTTATTTTGAATGTAAATTTATTTATTTGATTTTTTAATTTTTATTTAATTTAGTAAAGTTTAATTATTTCTTAAATTTTTTTTAAAATAATTAAAATATGAAGGTATTTTAGTTTTTTTATTATATTTATACTGTTGAAGATTTCTTTGATGGAAGAGAATTAATTGTGATAAAACTAAAAATATTTCTCGTATATAATTATATTTTAATTAGGTAGTTAAATTATTATTCATCTTTTAAGATAAATAAACATTGATGAAAGGAAAACCATACTAAGGAGTGGTATTGTTATACCATATTATAATTGTAAAGGTGGTTTTCTCTTTCCTCCGTCAGCCTCTCGAATTTTCACTTACTGCCAAAGACCAGCACTCAAAAGCGTTGCTTATGTGACTTTCAAAGCGCAGCCCATCTGAACTATTCTTCCAATAATTGAGTTTGTTGGAGCCTGTTTATTCTTCGCTGTCCAACCGCAAGTGATCACAATGTTTGTGGAAGCATTAGTGGGCGGTATTCTGTCAGCTTCCTTTCAACTTCTGTTTGACAGACTATCTCCTCGAACGAACCTTTTCGAGTTCTTGAACAAGTACAAATTCAGTAAGAGTCACCTGGAGAAGCTGGAGTTAACACTGCTGGAAATCAACGCCGTGCTTAGTGATGCGGAGGAGAAGCAGATTACAAATCTGTTCGTAAGACGGTGGCTCGATGAGCTTAAAGATGCTGCCTACGATACTGCCGACTTGTTGGATGAGATCAATTCTCTGGCCTCAGCTAAACCTGAGTCGCAAGAAGGAAAACGTCATTTCTTCAAGAAGATCAAGAGCTCAAAGTCGAGGCTCGAAGAGATGTCTTCAAAGCTAGAAAACATAGCAAAGCACAAAGATGTCCTTGGTTTGAAAGAAAGTTGCAGCGCAAAATCATATCCGAGATTTCAATCAACGTCTTTGGTGAAGGAATCTGAGATATATGGTAGAGAAGATGATAAAAGGAAGATTCTGAAATATTTGCTCTCGAGTGATGCAGCAAATGGAAATGACATCCCTGTGGTGGCAATAACTGGGATAGCTGGAGTAGGGAAGACAACCCTTGCTCAACTTTTGTACAATGACTCCAAAGTCCAGTCACGTTTTCAGTTTAAAGCTTGGGTATATGTTTCCCCAGATTTGGATGTGTTCAAGGTGACTAAAACTATATATGAGTCAGTCACTTTTAAACCGTGTGATATGACAGATCTAAATACACTTCAAGTTAAGTTGAAGAAAAAACTCATTGGAAAGAAATTTCTGTTTGTGTTAGATGATGTTTGGAATGAGAATTATTGTACATGGGATGTTTTGAGAGATTTTTTAGGAGTTGGGGCTTCTGAAAGTCGAATTATTATGACAACAAGGAACCAAGGTGTTGCATCAACCATGCGTGCCATTCATACTTGTCATCTTCAGCCATTAAATGATAAAGATTGTTGGTTCGTGTTTGCAAATCATGCATTTGGGAGTCCTCACGCTGATGGTGCACCTCCAAAACTTGAGTCAATTGGTCAAAAAATAATGAAGAAGTGTGGAGGCCTACCTTTAGCCGCAAAAGTATTGGGGAGTCTACTTTACTCTAAAGTAGAAGCTCATGAATGGAAGCATATATTGAACAGCAATTTATGGGATCTGCCAAATGATAAGAGCAATATTCTTCCTTCTTTGAGATTGAGCTACTATAATCTCCCTTCTCATTTAAAACAATGCTTTGCCTATTGTTCAATATTTCCGAAACGCTATGTATTTGACAAGGAGAAGTTAGTTCTGTTGTGGATGGCCGAAGGGTTTGTGCTGCAACCAAAAAGTGATCGAACAATGAAAGAGGTAGGCATTGAACACTTTAATGAGTTATTATCAAGGTCATTTTTTCAGCATGCAAGTGATCATCATAAATCACATTTCATAATGCATGATCTTATCAATGAGTTAGCTCGATTTGCATCTAGTGAATTTTGCTTCTTGTTTGAAAGAGGCAAGTCACACGATATTCCTAGAAAGGCTCGTCATTTTTCATTTGTATGGGACCATTCTGATGATGGTTCAAACATACGCAACACCTTGATTAGGGCAAATTGTCTACGAACTTTCTTACCATTGAACTGCTCAAGGTCTAGTGGTTTATGTGGCATCGATACGACTGCTGTCCATGATTTAGTATCGAAACAAAAGCGGTTGCGAGTGTTATCCCTATCTGATTTTAGGAATATCCATAAGTTGCCCGATGCCTTTGAAAATTTGTTGCATTTACGCTACTTGGACTTCTCTTATAATACAATTAGAGAATTACCAAGTTCTGTAGTTAAATTACATAACTTACAAACATTGATTTTGTCACATTGTATTCAACTCATTCAGTTGCCAGCAGACATGAAAAACCTAATAAATTTAAGCCATCTTGATCTGAAGGGGACCAAGTCCTTGAAAATGATGCCACCTGCATTTGGTGAATTAAAGAGTCTTCAAATGCTCACCAACTTTGTTGTGAGCAACACTCCCGGAGATTCGGCATTGGAAGAGTTGGGTAAACTGTTGCTTCTTCGTGGGGAACTTTCCATTTTAGAGCTGCAGAACGTGAGAGATGGTAAAGAAGCTGAGAAAGCGAAACTGAAGGATAAGGAGCATGTCAAAGAGTTGGAATTGAAGTGGAACATTAATGATTCTGATGACCAGGAAACTATTCTTGAAAACTTATGCCCTCATGAAAATCTAGAAAAACTCTCCATTGTCGGGTACAGTGGTACAAGGTTACCAGATTGGTTGGGAGATTCATCAATTTCTAATATGGTGATCCTGCAGCTTATTGACTGCCGAAATTGCTCATGCTTGCCGCCATTGGGGCATCTATCGTCTCTCCAAGAACTCCATGTTAAGAACATGCCATTGTTAAAGATCATTGGTGTTCATTTCTACGGGCAGGGCACCTATTCTAGTTTTCCATTCCAATCCTTGCGCATTTTGAAGTTTCACAACATGCCAAGCTGGGAAAACTGGTCTCGAGTTACTGGAGGATTTCCTCTACTGGAAGAGCTTCATATGCAGAAATGTGAACATTTGATTGAGATGCCAAGCTGTCTGCCTTCATTGGTATTACTCTGTGTCAATGAGTGTCCACAGTTGCATATTAATGAAATCTTGGGTTACCCGAAACTTCAGGATTTGCGCATAAGGAGCTGTAATTATCTCAAGAAGATCACATTAAACTTCTCCAGCCAGCTTAAATTTTTTCAAATCCATGATTGCAGAAATCTCAGATTTATACAAATCTTGCAGGATGATCTCGATTCTTGTCAGGAATTGGAAATTAGTGAATGTCCTAGTCTGGAATTATTCTTGGGAAGGGGATTGGCTGCTCGTAACCTGATATCTTTCTCAGTCTACAATTGCAACAATCTCCGGTCAATGCCAAAACAGATGCACACGCTCCTCCACTCACTTCAAAGCTTAATTATTTCTGGTTGTCCAAGGCTAGTGTCATTCCCAGATGGTGGTTTGCCTCCGAGCTTGCAGACACTGGCCATCCGGAACTGTGTCAAACTTGGGTCAATGCCAGAACAGATGCACATGATCCTCAGTTCCCTTCAAACCTTAGATATATCTGGTTGTCCAGAACTTGAATCTTTCCCCGATGGTGGTTTGCCCCAGAGCTTGCAGACACTGACCATCCGGAACTGTGTCAAACTCAAGTCAATGCCAGAACACATGCACATGCTCCTCAGTTCCCTTCAAACCTTAGATATATCTGGTTGTCCACAGCTTGTGTCTTTCCCTGATGGTGGTTTGCCTCTGACCTTGCAGACATTGATCATCCAGAACTGTGTCAATCTCACTCCCCAGAATGCATGGGGTCTGAGAAACGTGACTTCACTGACCTGTTTAACCATTGAATGTGCATATGCTAATGTGACCTCATTTCCAGATGAGGATCTACTTCCTGACTCCCTTACTTTTCTTCAAATCAGTGAGTTTCCAGTGCTCGAAAAGTTGGATCTTAGCGGGCTGCAGCACCTCTCCTTGCTGAAAGATCTCCAAATCCACTGTAGTAGACTTCAAACTTTGTCAGACGGGATGCTGCCCAAGTCCCTCTATTCTCTGAGCATCAGTGGATGTTCTTCATTGACAGAGCGGTGCCAAAACGAGTACTGGGACAAGATTTCTCATATCCCCATCAAGGTAATAAATGGCAATGTAATGTAACAAACATTCCAGATGATGGAGAAGTGGTGGAGGCAGAGCTTGAAACCCACTTTTAGTTAGGTTCTTAGTATGCTTGGCACACATGGAAATTTGCTTCTGCTTGGCACCATGGAAATTTGCTTCTGCATGTCACAACATGCATTTTTTATTTTTTAAAAATTGTATTTCCGATGTGTTAAATTTAATGTGCCTTTTTTTATATCTGGTGTTCATGTAAATTGAAATTTAGTTGCCTGATAATTTTGAATCATTGCCAACATATTTTCTAAGCAAGATAGCTCTGTTTTGTTGGAAGATTGAATAACCTTTGTCCTGCATAAACTAAATGCCATGGTCATATATTAGGTGAAGTGTTTATAAACTAATCATTATTTGTACTGAAATGTAATGAATTGATCTTATAATGGAGTATATAATAAGTAACAATTTAATTTTCGTCAAAGCCTAAAATTATGATTTATGTTTGGAAATGGATTTATGTCAGATACCTGAGTGTGCAAAAATTTGCTGTTGGAAATGAACAACTCCCAGACGATCAGAATTCCCTGAATTCTCACAATTCCTTGAATAATGCAACTGTTGCTTTGCGTATATGTCTTACTCCTGCCTGAGCTCAACACTCCAGTTTCTGTCAAGAATCAGTGGCCTTCTGACTTAGGTGTGCTTTGTTATTGATTGTATTGTCAAATTTGCTTCTTAGAGGGACCACTGCCAGTAATGTTCTCCTGAAAGTGAATGAAACATAACATTTAGGTGTGCTTGTATTTCTATTTAAAACCTGAACAGATAGGATTTTGATTGAATCTCAATAAATGTACCCACCTACTGCATATTCAGTGTCAATAATGTATAAATATGCAATTTCAATAATGTACAAATATGTAATTTTGTTTTAAAATACCAAATGTAATTAAGTTACTCAAATTTAAGTTATACTGTAAAATTGAATGACTCTTTCTATTATAAAGTCACATTAGGGAGGACAGATATACAATTTTAAAAGTAGAATCTCTGGTTTTTTAAGCCATCTAGCATAACACATCAATAAAACTTGCATCAAAAACTAGAAAAGGATACAAGCAAGAGTTAAAAACCTCACTTATTTTTAATACAATTTCAATTATGACATAACCAGCATAAAATCAAAAAATAAAATAATATTATAAGCATTTTTAGAACCCCACTCTTCAAATATAAATAATTACCCTTTCAATCTCCATCGCAAGATGGAGATCCGAAGCTAAATGTCAGTCACAACATAAAAAAAAGATTGCTTTACACTTGTTTAATTTTAAATAAGGTGAGACTAGAAAGCTAATACCAAATAGGTTAGAAGTCTACCAAGACATATCAGGATTAACTACAACCTACACAACTTTGAAATCTACTCCTATAACTATTGGAAATTACATGCACAAGCATAACCATAAATATTGATGTTTTCCAACAATATTTATTCCTTATTTAATGTTATTTTCATATTTAAAATAGGGTACTTCATTTAGCATTGTAATGGTATATCACTTTGTCAAACATAAAAATTCTAAGGTTCCTGTAGTATAAGAAGTAAAGAATTATTCACATTTTCTCTATAATACTCTAAAATTGATTCACAACTTATGATAGTGGTTGGACAACTTATCTTGATTAAAGTTATAGACTTGTTTAGTTTTAATGGGAAGTGATGAGTCTGAAATCACCAAAGTGTAAGACTTCGGACAAAAGACCTAGCGCATTCGATATGTGATGCATTGGATCATGTGAATAATATTGTTTTGTCAACTGTTTGTAAAATAATATAATTCACATCAAAGAAATGAAATTTCTATCTCAATCCTGAAATAAATAATATAACTTATAATTATATGTTGTGATATCTAAACTATTAATGGGTGATGGTAGACATGACCTAAATTTTCCAATAAATTAGTATTAAGACTTATTAATTATAGAGAACTTATATTTATAGATATAGAAACATGACTTCTATTTATCAAATACAAGTGTTAATAAGGCCTTAGATTAATATTGGCGCCAAATATTCCATATTTGATATTGGATACGATTTCCTTGTGAAATCGAATTATTCATTAGATGTAAGATAGTCATATGGAATAAAATAATAGAAAAAGTGAAACATTTTTACAGGTCTAGATTATTCATATTATTATTCATATCGGTACCGGATTGGTTGCACATGCCTGAAAGGAATTGCAAAATAAAATAACTTCATGATGCTGAATTGGAGGGTTGTTTCGTTGGACACTAAAACACAGTTCAAAGTTCACACGGACCAATTGCTTTACCAACACAATATTCAATGATTGTAGGCTTGTTGGGGCAATATGCACATTACAACCCCCAGAGAACTTTCTAGCAATCATTCAGATTTATTCTTCTATAGAAATAATCTATAAATGGTCATTTTCCTCAACTTCATATATCTAGCGTGATGTAATGTCTGCATGTTCGTTGATCAAAATTTATGTTTTCCTTGTCAGTAGAGGCTCTAAGAAATTATGGAGTTAAACTAAAGGATCAAAAGTTCCTGAACTATAAACAATCCATGAATAAAGAAAATAACAGATAAGTGAGATAAACAAACACTAAAAGCATGCATAATTTCATAATTTGACCTATATGCTCATATCCACAAGACAAACAAAGGAAACTTACAATACTATCTAAGAATATATGACGTGCTATCCAAACATATTTTAAAGCTAAAAAATTCACCAACTTAAATCCAGGAAATGATGTTTATCTTTGATATTCGATATATAAGAAAATATAGTTGTCATTTCATCCAATTGACCCTCGCAAGAATGGTAGTAGTTTAAAAGTTGCATTTACTTGTCACATATGACAAGAAAACATGTTATTACATATACCTAGACTCAACAATTTGCACAGGATATCAAGAATAAACACATTGACAAACTGTGCTGACAAAGGCCAACAATTTTGCCTCAATCTCACTTTGCAGACCAGAAAAGTTTAAAACTCCATTTACTATAAAATATGTAGAAATTTTCACCAAATTCACAAGGTTATAAAACGTTCAATGGGTAAACTCTGTTTGTTAGAGTTCTTGCATCAGTAAAACAAAGTAAATACACGAAGTCACATTTTATGAATGATTTACTTTAATTGTGTTTATGCCTATGTTGAGGTGTGTGGCAAAGTAAATACAAAAAGAAATCACATTTTATACTTCAGTGACACTAAAAGAGTACATATGATACATACATCATTGTCACACATTTGGCTGGGATTGTAACACAGATGAAGAGAAAAAAGTAGATCATGGTAGGGGCTGTGTCTCTGCAACAGTACCATAATGAATGAAACCCGGAAGAATCTGAAGGCCCCCATCACTCTATCCATATGAGAAGAATGAAAAATAATTCTAGTATTTGGCAATCAAAAGACAGTCATATATGATTAATGGTTAATTACAGTAAGAACTATCTTCCTTCGAAGAAGTTAAACACCGCCTCGCCTCTCCAATAACTTCAAATTTTTAAGTTCTGATGACATGTGTATGCATCAGGGCACATTTATTTTTATGAAAGTAACTGCCAGGAACCACAAGTCCCATGTCTTTGAAACCCTTTCACAGTGTTTTTACTTCTATTTAACTATTTTATAACCTATGAAATATGTATTTACAGTTTCCAACTGTTGGAACCAAGTAAATACAATTACAGAAATGAAAGACAACAGTGAAGAAAACACTCACAGAAAAAATTCTAGCCAAATGAAGGTGGGGCTGGGTGGCCAATTTTTTAACTCAAATTGCAAGGACGCCATCAGACTTCTCTTTTCTTCTGTGTAGAAGTTCCTGTACACTTGGACACCCAAAAAAGCTGCTTCCTATTATTTGAGAGAGTTATGCATAATAAGACCTTGACTCAAAGTAAGGAATTGAATAATTTTAAGTGAACTTCGATAACATTCTTATCAAATTATCACTAGGGATCAACTAAGACAAATCAAACTTCAGACTTGCAGCCCATATGGTATCATTAGTCTTGACTAGCTCAAACCATGACAAAAGTCATTTTTATCTTTTATCAAACTTAATTCTCCAGCTTTTGCAAATATTTCTCAACTTTAGATAGAAAATCCTTTCACATTCACTTTATAGTAGTAACTTGGTTCAAGTTTAGAATGTAATAAAACCATGTTTCAATTCATCAGTTGATGAATTTATCAAATGCCTTGGCATCCAGAAGTGTGCAGCTCACTGTATTCTTTGAGATTCAAGTCCCAATGTAAGAAGGTTACCTAAGCCACATAAAGATGGTTGCTCAAACAAAAATCATTAACATTCAGCTCAACCTTGCAAACACATTTAAGTCATTGCTTGTCAGAAGCTTGGACAGCTAGATTACCCTGATCCCAAGGGAAGGCATAAGTGGTCAATAAAAGATGTATCTCAAATTCAAAAATTAAAGACAGATTTGCTAGAGGGCAAACTGAAGTATCCAAGAGACCAGTTCATGACAAACAAAAACTAGGGAGATCACATAAATAAGAATGACTGAACTACAGCTACAGCGCTTGCGTAACCACCATTGACATCCTTTCAGTGTTGCAGCTCATGTATGGACAATTATCACAACAGGGATTCAACTCCGTTTGAAAAAGGCACAGAAAATAGGCAAGTTCAAGAAGGTAACAATGTTTCAACACTGATTAAATAAAATTAATTTCACTACCTTAAATTCTAGTCACTTGAATTTCTCCAACATGATTGAGCATTTAATGCATAGAGAGATAGGCCCCACCCACACTTGATTCTCAAACTAGTATAAATTAACTTTTACGAATATAAACAACAACGAACAAGCAATAACACAAGGTGGCATTAATTTCTGCATGCATAATTGATAACCTTTCTTAATTTCCTTAATTTGCAAATATGTTCCCCATCAATTTCGCAAGGTTGTTACCTTCATGAATGGTTTTTATGCCAGGCAAGACTTTGGCAAGACCTTCTGCTTGTAACATCTCTGAAAATGACATATACTGATGAACATCCTGAACTTAAAATTGATTACAACGGAAGTTGGGAAAGAAAGTATGGTGAATTGATTGAAACTGTTCTCACCAGAACCTCGAGCACCAAACGTTTATTACAGAGAATTAAAGCCCCACAGCCAATTCTGAGACCAAAACAATGAGAGCAATTAAAGAAGAGGAATTTGACTTAAACAGTAAGAAGGTGAGGCTCATTGAACAGACTAAATTGTTTTTGATAAATAACTCAGCAACTCAATCTCAAATGGTATGATTTTAATTGCCTTGCTTCAGTATATATTAATTAAGAATGAAGAACTAAATCAGCTATATACAGTCTGTTAAACTATGAAAAGCAATGTACTCTTAAGAAATTATATGATACAAGAAAAACCCAAAGCAGAACCAGTTTTACAATGATGGATGCAGATGTTTTCATTCAGGATTTGGATCAACTAAAAATAATAATGATAACAATACAATAACAAATACAAAAGATATATTCACTATTATCCTCATATGGTACAGTGGATTACACATACACTCACACACACTGTAGAATTGTAAGAGAAAGTCTGACTTCTCTCCTTATTATTTCTCAATGAGTGAGCTACAAGAAAATATAGGAGAAGGCAGCACGGCAAGAGTTAAGGGATATGCTTACCTTGCTCATAAAGATAGACACCCACCAATGATGAAAACTAGAAAAGGAAACTAACAGACGAGTTATACATAAAACAACTAGAAAATAGGATTAATTAAGAATTATTTTTGACACTCCCCCTCAAGCTGGGCATGATTAGTTGGGTTATGCATGTTAATCATGCCCAGCTTGAAAATCAAATCTTCGAAATTGGTCCTAAGAAGAGTTTTGGTGAAGAAGTCAATTGTCTGAAGTGCAGTAGGTGTAGAATAGTCTAATCGTTCTCGCCTCTATTTTTTTTTTGATGAAGTGCCAATTTATCTCTACATGTTTGATTCTGTCATGATGAATTAGGTTCTTAGTGATGCTTATAGTAGTCTGGTTATCACAGAACAATTTCATTGACTTCTCAGTAGGAATTCCTAGCTCACTAGTAGTAATCTCTTCAGCCATATTCCTTCACACATTCCATGCGCCATGGCCCTGAATTCTACTACTGCACTACGTCTCGCTACCACTAATTGTTTCTTTCTTTGCCAAGTAACTAGGTTCCACCCCACCCCAACCCCCCCCACCCCCCCCCACCCCCCCCCCCCCCCCACACACACACACACATATATATGATAACTTGAGTTTGATCTCCGATCAGTAGCTGAACCAGCCCAGTCAGCATTCATAAAAATTTCAATGTCTTTATTAGAGGTCTTTGGAAGTACAACCCCTTTCCAGGTGTCAACTTTAGATACTGCAGGATCTGAAGAACTGCATTCACGTACTCTTCGATTGGATTGTTTGTAAACTTACTACAATTATTGAAAAACCAATGTTGAGTCTTGTACGTGAAAGGTATTTGAGTTTCCCCCACTAAACGATGAAATTGACCTTTGACCACCAGTGCACTCCCAACCATTGTGCCGAGAGTTTAGTAGTACGGTCCATAGGAGTATCGGCTGGTTTGCAGCCAGGCATTCCGGCTTCCTTCCATAAATCTAAGACATATTTACATTTAGAAACCTAGATCCCTTTCTTTGACTGAGCAACTTCCTTCCCAAGGAAGTATTTGAGATTTCGAAGGTCCTTGACCTCAAATTCTTTGGTTAAAACATTTTTAAGTTTGTAATGTTAATAAAATGTTAAAACTTATTATCGATTATATCAAACAAAAGTGAATGGTAAATGATTGAATTAAATCTTGTCCCAAACTTAGATATATTTCAAATATTCTCAAATGAGTGAATATTTTCCCATCCTTTCCTAACAAATCAATCACATTGAAGCTTTACAGTTAACATATGTTGTTTTTATGCAAATCTTCTCTTAGCCCAAATCAATCAATCAGAAACAATAATAAATAAGCAAATGTTGTTCCTTAAGCTAGGACTTGGAGGCATACTACCAATCTTGTTCTACATGGTGTGGGGCCTGTGGGCAGATCGGTTTAGAACTTAATAGGTTAGTTGTATGCACGCTTCTGGTATTGAGATTTGGATAAAAACTAAAACTATAGCATGTCTCTGTGTGTGTGTGATTATTGATATGTACCTATTGTAGTCACCAACAGAAGAACTTCCTTCAACAGTTTTTAGGCCATCTACAAATAACATAACATTACTGTAAATACCTTCAATTCTCACTACCCAATAAATCAAACAAACACAAGCATATATCAATAACAATAAAATATCCAATTATTCCCAGGAATAAACACTCAGAGTGCAAAACCATATAAAATACCTTTTAATTGGCTAAAGAAAGGTTCCTGAACATGAATTTCAAAGTATACTCTTCAGAATCTAATGAAGTACAATAGTTACTGATACAACAAAAGTAAAGATTGAAACAACAAAATGAACACTTATAAATACCTTTACTATTTCAGACGCCTTCTTTTAGAACCAAATCATGCCACTTTTCTCTCTTCTTCTGGTCATTGTCCTCATTCAGTGGCGCAATGTCATCAAATGTCCCACATGATGCCACACAACTTATGTATTCATGCAAAGCTCATGCTAGGCATCTGTATAATGGATTATGTATAGAATCTGCAACATCTACAAAATATGATGTCTTTCTCTATAGACATATCATAGAATTTATACGCAATACACTTAGCTGCAACAACAACTACATTCTTACATTTTTTATCAAAAAAATAAAAAAGGGCAACCAATCATAACTTCATGCCTAAATTAAAAAGATTAAAAAATAATTAATCAAATTTGCCCTGCTTTGCACAACCAACACTGACAACAACATAAGAAATGATACTAGAAAACCCCATAAAGCAACCATCTTGCAAACATATAATCAAATTTCAATGAAAAGAAGTAAAATTTTCCTCTAATATCTTTTTCAAACAACTGCATGCTTCATTTTAAGTTTTTTTTTTTTTTTTTTGCCCGCCTTACTCTCTCCAATATAAAATGTATTAGGAGAAGATAAGCATTAAAGAAACTAGAAAGAAAAGATCTGAAGATGTCTGCAAATTGTTTTACCAGGAGTGAGAGGATCATCATGTTTGAGTAGATTAGAGCAGTAGTCCTCGGAGAGAGTAAGATCGAGTTCAAAGAGCTGTTCATGTGAGACTCCGAAGTTGTTAGGATACGTGCCTAACAACTTCTTCTAATTTGAAACGTTTAAATAAACAATAAATAAAATATATTTATTTTATTTTATTTATATATATTTATAATATATTCGTTTTATATGAATATCATAAAACACCATTTTATTCAATTTATGTGCATTTATAAAATATATATTTTATATGAATATTATGAAACATTATTGATTACTAAAGTAATCTCAAACTAAATATATAAGTGTTATACACAAGTGGATTTAGTTTAAGATAAGTAATCCAAAGAATCCATAGAATGTAACGAAACTAGGTATTTCGTTTGTGATAAATTTACAACTATAGTCCATTTCTCATTTGATACAATGATCTTATCCGAACTGAATAACGATAAACATGAGTCTCTAACTAATATCCGTTAACCATAAAGATTCATATTTATTTGTCAGATGATCATATATAAATTAATCTTAATCCTAAGTGTATTATGAACTCTTGTTTGTTGAGTTGTATCTTTTGATTTACATGAGGTGAGATCGGTGCAAATATCTGGTCAATAACTTAATGCTTTAGGGATATGATTTAGTAAGTAATTGAAATTATTTTATACAGTAGTGGAATCCACTCTTTCTTACGAGAAGTAGAGAAGTAGTTTCTTTAATAGTTGATTCAGGCTTGAACAATAAAAACACTCAACTTTCTATTTATATATAAACAGAAAGATAAATTCATAAGTTGTTATGAATATATTGTTCATTGGAGAATTAATGACACTTAAGGATCAAGAAATAATTAGAGGGGTAAAACGGACATTTTAATTTAACTTTAATTATAAACTATTTATAGAGGGTCAAATCATATGTAGTAATTAAATCAATGAACACTGAAAATTTCAGATTGTATAAAAACATCTACAATTTTGAGAGTACAATCTTAGGTTTTTAGTGAAGTAACTCTAAGATTAATAATAGTGAGTTATTTAATTAAAAAGTTTAATTAATAATTCCGATATTATTGGAGTTTAAAACTATAGATCCATCAGATCTCTTTGATAGCTCATTTCATTATAAGAAACGTGTATATAGAATATTGTAATTGGACTATCCAATTACATTTGTTATGTTAGTAACAAAATAAGTATTCACTTAATTATTTGAATAATATTGATTATTCAAAATTATTTAATAATTAATTATTAATTCATAATTAGTTAATTAATTTTATAAGAGATATTGAATTTGATTTTCAATAGTGATTTTGGTTTAAATTAATTATGAATTAATTTATTTGAGATCACAAGTTTGATTTTAGAATATAAAATAAATTAATTTTGAATTAATTATGTTATTGGGGAAAAAGTTTAATTTTAATAAACATGAGATTCAATATTAATTTTGATTATTGAAACCCTGATTGTTACTTATAAAAAGAAAAGAAAAATTTTTCTTTTCAATGAGCTTTTGGTTATGCTATACGTATGTTTGAGAAACAGAAAGAATTTTTTTTTTTCACAGCTAATAAATAAAACAAGAATTTGTATCTTTGTTCTTTGTATAACCAAAATCAAACACTCACCTTTTATAAACATTGATTTGATTTTCTTTTTAGAAAAGAAATTAAAAGTAAGTGAGCACAGTTTTATATAATTATGTTCACTCACTTGTTTTTTGGTATAGAGATATAACAAGAAAAGTTAGATGGTGAGCAATCCACAAATATCAATACAAAAGGTAAAAAATTCGATCTTTATTTAATTTTATATTATTTTATTTCACTGCTTTATGAGTATAGAGTTTTTGAGTTTTATAAAAAAAAAAATTTTAACTCAATATTCTGCAAATTTTTAATTTTTAACAAAAACAATTGTTGTTTTTCCCTTCAAAAGTGGCCTTCAATAACTCTTCAATGCATTGTCTGATCTCAACTGGGTTCATTTCTGCTGACGAATATAATGATGGTTTCTTCATTGAGTAAACCTTTCTTTTTTTTAAAAAGAACCTTATAACTTTTTTTTTTTTTTTTCTCTCTCTCTCAATTCTATGGCTTCTTTCTCTTTTCAAATCAATTCTCTCTTGCTCCTCCATCTTTCCTTTTCTCTTTGTCATGTCTTTCTCTTTCTCTCCTCCATTTCTCTCTTTCTCTTTATCGTGTCCTCTTCTATCACTAATCATCGACCAGCAGTAACTCTCCTTCGTTTTTATTTTTTTATGCGTTTGGTGTCTGGTTCTGGGTTCAACGAACCCAACACCAAACGCATAAAAATAGATGGTTTGACGAAATGAATGGTTGTTGATAGATGTAGTTGTGTTGATGTTATTGATAGATATATTTGTTATTGATGGATGTAGTTATTGTTGATGTTGTTGATGAATGTAGTTGTTAATGTTGTTGTGAAAGAATGAATGAAATAGATGGCTGATGATGTTGAAGACATATACGCAGCAATTCGTTGTGAATCATGTCCTAATAGGATACGAATTAGAGAGAACAAAAATGAAAATAATGTATCCTTGGACAAGTTATCATTTGAGCACCACTATAAGGGGTAGAGAACAAGCATCCTATTAGGGTGTGGATCATGCTTTAGAAGGCGTGGACTATGCTTCGTAAGGTGCTGATTGGGGTGCAGACTACACACTACCAAGACATGGACAATAGCCATATAAAAGCACAGACCATATGCACATGAAGACGCGGATCACACGCATATGAAGGCGTGGACCACACGCATATGAAGGCGCGAACCCATACTCATAGGTGTAGAAAACACCTACTAAGGGCGTGGATCAAACACTATAAAAACACAAACCACATAGACATAAAGGTGAGGATAACATGCTATAAGGGTGTGAACCACAAACACATGAAAGAGGCGGACAACACGCACATAGGCATAGACAACACCCACGTAGGTGTGGACCACATGCTATAAGGGCAAGGTCAACACTTATAAAGGTGCAAGCCACATACACAGAAGTGTAGGTAAACCACATGCACATAAGTATGGACAATACGCACATAAATGCGAGCCACACGCATATGGGCGTGTACCACACATATAAAGGCATAGACCATAAGCATACAGGGTTCAGATCGATCCCTATATGTTATTTTAGGAAGGGTAGACTTAAAATAGAATGTTGTAAATATGTTTAAGTGATTTTGCAATTAAGTGAGAAGTTAAAAATTCTAAGGTTTTTTTTTTTTTTATCTGAAGACTAAACAGTGCTGCTAAAAATTAAAGCTTAGTAGTGACTGAAATTTGAAATTTAAATATCATATTTTTTTTCCCTTATCTTTGAATATATTGTAAACTTATTTGTTTTTTAAATTTGTTATGCTCGTTTTCTTGACTTGGATAAAAGGACCGCTAAAGGCCCAAAGAATATGAATAGTACTGAAGTCCAATAAGCCCATCTCGAGCTCACCATAACGAGCGCAACGGACACCCGAAGCTTGCAGCACCCAAAGTCTGCCTCAGCATCTTTCCAACCCATGTTCATCAGTCCGCCCTAACATCTCTTCAGCTCGTGCAGCCCGCCAGGTCGAAGAGCTCGCACCAGAAGGTGCCTTGTAAAGCTAGCTATTAGGTCAACCTATTCCCCAGATTTTACACATGTGCAACTTTAACAGTCCTCAAGAAGCATTCAATGCGGCGGCTGCTCATTTAATGAAGGGAAAACTTTATTACCTGATGTATTAAATGCAGGCATGTGTATGAAGAGAATAATCATTGTTATTGCAATAAATGCAGTGTGACTTATGTTAAATTAGGTGAAAATAATCATGATCAGAAACGTGTGTAACACTTTAATTATATCTCCCCATTCTCTACAAATATGAGAGATTTTCATTGTAACATAGGTTTTAACAACACTAATATTACCGTCACTCTGTCGGAATTAAACCAGAGTGACCCGTAGACGTAGGCGCACTCGCCGAACCACGTAAAAACCGTTGTCTTTGCATTTTTCTCTCCCATTTCTTTCTTTATTAATTGTACCATTATTGTTATTCATCTACCACGACCAATATTCTTCCACTTTAATCACGATACACTAACCTTAAACAATATTTACTACACATTTAATACATTTATTGTCATTTATTACACCAAACCGTAGTCTAGGCCTTAGAATCTCTGAGTCGACCGTTTCCGGACGTTGACATCTTTTGGTGCTAGAAGGAAGGGACAACAGCGATTTGGTAATCTTTTCTCCAGTTATTTTCTCATTTGATTGTTTACGTTTCATTAAGCTGTGATGGCTGGAACAAGAACAACCATAAGTGTTAGTGTGGGGGATGCGCGGCTTGAAAGCCAAGATGATCAACAAAGTACCCTGCCTCCTAAAGAAGAAGCCACTTAAGAATGACAACGACGCTAACTTGCTCTTGAGGACGCGATGAGGCAACTGACCGAAACAGTAAGTGACAGGACCCTTCCCAGACCTTATCTATGCTCTTGTCTGGAGGATCCTGCCGGGCACTTCAACGGACTTATCGAAACCGACTTGTCGGATCGAAGAAATCCGAGAAGCGAACCCTAACTTTCTTCAACCGGTTTACTCGTTTAAACCCAAAAATTCAGTTTTCCTTTAAACTAGTTGGGAGTGATAAAATTTTTCGCAATTCTCTTTCAAATATTTTTATAAAATTTTCGGCAGCATAACGGCTGCATTTTTTATAAACCAAAATTTACCTGTCAAGAAAATTTACACTTCGATTAAAACCTCAATTCCTCCCAACTTCTTTATTCCCAACCATGCAATAATCATCACTCAATTCTCAATTTATAAGTATGAACTCATGTAAAATATATCTAGATGCATCATATATATAAAATGCATGAATATTTACAAATATACAATTTCAAAATCTGAATATGTGTTTCTCAATTACATAACCATCTCATACATAAGGTTTTACATCATCACATGTCATGAATTGCCCACCTATATATACACAACAAAATGATGACGTCCTGTCGTCCGCGGTAGCACACAATGAAATATAAATAACTACAAAATAAGCAAACAAGTTAGTGCAACGAAGATATAATACCACATACACTAACATGAAAATTTATAATTTGTTTTGTGATTTCTTTCCAAAACCCCCATGTATATCCTTTAAACATTCTGACCATCACGGGCGATTATAACTAACGCCAACGTGAAGCTTACTAAGTTATCTCAACCACTACGTTACGGAATTTACTGCATCGCACGTAGGGCACTAAAGCTTATCGCTGAGCAACTACAATGCGGAATTTTCTGCATCGCAATTGTAGTGCTAAAACTCTGGACAACTACGAGCGGAATTTACTGCATCGCTTCGTAGCGCTAACTGTCAACTAACCAACTACGTGCGGAATTTTCTGCATCGCAACGTAGCGCTTATATTTTCTAGGAAACTGAGCAACTACGGGCGGAATTTTCTGCGTCGTCTCGTAGTGCTAATTTCTCTATACTCTGAGCGACTACGAACGGAATTTTCTGCGTCGTCACGTAGCGCTAACTCTCATAACCTCTTAAGGCATATACATGGGTTTTATAATCAATTTCTTCAAGTGCAAAAGCACAAAACTCACTAGTTTTACATCTTCTGAAAACTTTCTCATTTTACTCTTTCTATAACAACTTAGTATTAGTTTCTAGTACAATATAAATTCCATAGGAATCTATATGCTTAACTTGAACATTAACATTGAAAATCCTTTTCATTTTCATTTATTACTTAGTTACAATATCTATTACGAATAACCATGAATGGATATAGAATTTAAACACTCATAAGTGGCGAACCACTTACCTCGAAGCCGCGTCACTCCGTGTCAAGCGTCTCGACGAGGCTCGTCACCTACACAATATTTTCTCATCATTATTAATAACAAAACTCAATTCTCAACTATAAGGTCAAGAATCTCAACTAAGACCATTTTTCTCTATATATCCTCCTAACTTGTTTCTACTCAACCGAGACTCTCTAATCCCGATTTTTGCGTAAAAGTTTTAGTTTTTGACCTTTAGGGATCACCCCACGCGGTCCGTTTAGTTGTTGGAGGCTCGGGACGAAAAATTACATTTTTAATACTCAACTTACAGCCCATAACAGAACAGGTGGTAGCACGCTGCTCGGGGCTCCGTTTTCCTTCGTTCTTCTTCCTATGGTTCACTTATATCACCTTTTAGTCACACGTAAAATTTCGTTGGAAAATATTATCGTTTGCAAGGTCAAAACTAAGGAAAACATCACTTTTTCGGGCATTTTCTAGCACGTTTAGTGCGTGTTTTGTATATTTTCCGTTTCGGATTAGCGACGCTAATTTTTCTTCTATAGCTAAGCTTCATTTAACTAATAATGATGAACCAAACTCAAACCATGCAATAAAAATTGCATTAGGATAGTCGTTTCATTTCTCAGAGCCTTTACGGCACTATTTTGTGCATAACTTGCACAATTTTTATCGGATTCGATCCGTTCCAAAACCTATGATTTTCTATGGTTCCTAGGCATCATTTGAGGTGTAGAACACCCCCAAATAAGCCAAATATGGTCAGGTCTCCCCTAGCTAAAAATTCAGTTCGGGAATCACTAATGTTGTCAAAACTAGCTCTCTTGAGCTTCTCTTATTCCCACATGTTTTCCTATGCTTTTCTAATCATTTTTATGCTCAAACTTGGGTTCAAAACCTCTAAATTTCAGAGCTTATTTACTGTCTAATATGGTCATAACACACACATAAACATTACTTGTTCATTTGAACACTAACAATTCACTCAAAACTTTTATCAACTAGTTTGTGTGTGTGAAAAACAAATTTTCGTTTCTATGATTCTCAGGCCTATAACAGCCCATAAATAAAACCCTAAGTCATCATTTACACTCAAAAACATCTCCTCTAAGGTTCTCTAACAATCACTTAGGTTTTGACACCATTTCTAGTGCAAAACCTCCAACAACATACAACACAATTCTGCAGAAATAATTTCAGCACACTGCTGGAAATTTTTGTAAAGAAAAGGAAGAGTAAGCTAATTTCTTACTTGGTTCTTGACTTAAAGAGTTGAGAGGGACTTGGGAGAGGGTTTAAAGAGAAGATTTGAGGCTTGGATGGGCTGGAAAGGGGCTGTCTTCTTCCACTTTTCCTTGCTGCAATTTCTGCCCTGCAGTTGCACTTCTGCTGCTCTGTTTCTGGTGCTTCACTGTTTCAGCTGAGTGAAGGCACGACAATGACTTTAGTTTGCTGAAAAATTTCAGCCAAGTGTTGCTTATATACTACTCCTACTTCTCTAATTTGCATCCTTGCCCCATCTCTTTTTAATTTCACACAACTTCCTCTCAAATTCTCTTTTCTTTTCACTGCTGTCCAGTTTTGTTTATTCTCTGGCAGCTGCTGTTTTCTTCTTTATTTCTCACCTATTTTCATCTTTTCTTGTTGAAATCTTGCTAAATGTTCATTATATATGATTAGCCTTCATGAAAATGGCACTTAAGTCTCATGTTTAACTTGTTTGACCATCATTTTCCCTCCTCCCCTACTCTATACGGGAATCACTTTTGTTTTTGAGTTTTATGGTAGCTTTGCACTCTTCACTTGTCTACTTGGCTTCTAAGTGTCTTGTTTATATATCTTATTGATGTTCTATGGAATATCAAGCTTGTCCTTTGATTTATTTTTGATTATCATCAATCTCTTATTTAAATCGCTTAATAGTTGTCCATTACTTACGAACAACTAATGTAAAAATTTTCTTAATCGTGCACTCAACATTTATTTTCTTTAACTTGTCTCTTATCTATGGATGAATTACTTTACTCTTCATTGATCTTTTTCTTGCTAATTTGGTTGTTGTGAAACTCTAGAATGGCTTTCACAAAATCGATAAATCGATTTAGTTTAACACTAACTTGATTCTATTGTAATGTTGCTTAATTTTTATAATTGACGAATTTCGTCGTCGATCTTAAGTTGATAAATCTCTAACGCCATGAAATTCAATTAATCTAATGTAGAGATTTATTTTACCTCTCTAATTCATCTTTTAACACTAAGAGGTTATGAATCGAGACTAGGGGTTTACAGTAAGGGCGTTGGCAGAAGTCCAAACCCAAGTTGCGCAAAGGCAGATGGAGGTCGCACCCCCTAGAAGAGCTCACCAACAGCTCACAGAAGAAATCCTGACCTCGGAAGGAGGTACTGAAAGGGAAAGATCATTGTTTGAAGAGTCCATCCGCTCCCCAAATTTGAACATGAGAAAGGACAGACGACGAGCTCAGGAAAGGGAGACCTCACCTCACCCAGCTGACATAAGAGTGAGGGTGAGCCATGAAGGTGATCGTTATATTGAAGATAGTCGTGGGCATGAGCGAGCTCGCGAACATCGCGGTGGTCGTGACTCCGAACCACGAAAAGGCTCTCGACAGGTTGAAAATCTTAATTGGATGAGTAGGTCATAAGCCCGTCATGTAGCTTAGCAGGAAAGTACCAGCAGGCGAAGCTATACCAGGCAATCTCAATCTCAGGATCCAATGGTGGAAGAACTGCTATAGAGGGTCAAGCAGCTGAAGGCCCAACCTAGACGCTAAAGCTAGGAAGAACAAGATGATGATAGGGTCCCATTCACTAGGGAGATCGAGACAGAGCCTCTGCCACCCAAGTTCAAACTCCTAAGCATTCCACCCTACAACGGGAGAAGCGATCTGTATGACCATCTAAACGCATTCAACGTGCAAATGGACCTCCAGACGAGCAATCCAATGGTCAAGTGTCGAGTCTTCTCAACTACCTTAAGAGATGCCCCACGAGCATGGTTCAAAAGCCTCCCAGCTTGCAGCATAGGGAGTTGGAAAGAATGCCAGCAGAAGTTCCTCAATCAATACAAAGCTTTGAGGAAGTAGCTCGCACCTCCATGCCACCTCGCCACCATTTTCTAGAGGCACAACGAGTCCTTGAAGGATTATATCACCCAATTTAGAGATGAGGTGAGTAATGTTGAGGCACCCTCAAATGAGAGCATTCTAACAACAATTTCAACAGGACTTAGAAAGGACGGAAAACTTTATGAAAACATCTACAAATCCCCAGTCAAAGACTTGGGTGAGTTCTACGAACAGGCTGTCAAGGAGATAAGGTGGAAGGAAGCTTTCAGGTCGAAGAAGTCCAGTAGTCACCGAGATGAGGCAAGTACTTTTTACCAAGGAAAGAGAAAAAGCCACAATAGAGACAGACATGGCGAGCAGAGGCATCAGTCTGCTAATGTAGTGGCGAAGCGAGCTAGGCCCGAATTAAGAAGGGAGCGTCCTCGACGTCAAGGTTGGTATGGGAGTTACAACGTTCTGTCAGACAGACAGGACCGGATCTTCGCCGCAGAAAGGAATAGAGAGAACTTTAGGAAGCCCAACCCTACTGGAGTTCCGAACAGGTTGTGATATCCAAGAAAGTTTTGTGT